>JAVJAQ010003427.1:6062176-7262176 GCA_032362365.1 Zygogramma bicolorata | reverse complement strand
TCGTTAATAGTATGGAAATCTGATGGGAAAATATTAATAGAAGGAATACAATGAATGTTGAGAATCAGTTCCTGGAGATAGTTATATCTTCTGCAGACGATGACTTCATACGGGAATTCACATAGATGAAAAAGTCATAAATGTTATTGTTACGATATTTTCTTGGGTTTGTTTATTGAAAATCCAAATAACACTCAACTACTTTTATCACAATACAATTACTCATACTGCTCAGCTAGACTATTCAATGCTCTGTACTGAAACTATGATGAACTCTGACTCTCCACTAAGCTCCACTAAGCTAGAAACTCTGAAGAACTCTCTGATAAAACCTCTATACACTACGATTTCTGCACTTAGCAATACTGAAGCTCCCTTTCTCTCTATCTCTCTCTCTGATAAATCTCCGTATATATACTTGCGTACGCCTATGGAGAATATTCCACTCAAATCTCGATGATGGTGTATCGTATTTTCTACGAGAGCTGAGCTCCCGCAGCTAACAATTTTTTTCGACCCTTCGTATTATTTCCATTCAACGACCGACAGGACCGGCGCTAGGAGATTCCGTAACATTATAATTTGTACACCAAACATTCTGAACAGTATACTTGCCCTGAAAGGAATGTACTTGAAAATGTTGAATTGATATCTTTCCGAAATGAAGGCTGTTATTCAGGGAGTAGGAAGTTTTTTGTCACATCCTGGATAACGAGTTATCGAGTCCATATTGCGTTAAAATTCAGAAAGTGTGAAAACCACTCTTTGAACAATTTGTCGAACTTTACCTTACCGAAATCGAGTTCCACTATCCGCTAAAAGGCCAATTTAGTTGAACCTTCTTCTCCCTACCATGAATTGGTAAAACAATATATTGAATTGCAGATAATAACAATCGACACTTGAATTTTAGTTTCAATTTTTATAATTATTTCTGTTCAACTTTGTTGTTTTTGATCTTCAATTTCCGTATAGTTCTGTCAAGTGGATGATATAGACAGGATAATATTAATAACATGTCATGATTCAAAGTCAACCACATCTAATCAAACGGTGAATCCTAGATATCCCAGCTCTCCCGTTACTGAGATATCCAATGAAGGAAAGGTTTGAGAAGAGCTGTTTCTGGAAAATCCAGCATATCTTCCTTTACATGGGCCCTGACTATTCATTGCCTCATTATCAAGGATTTATTAGAATGATATCAGTAAATAAAATGATAATTATTCAGAAGAAAAAAATCAATTGAAAATAATTGGAACAATCAGAGAGGGAAGTAACAACGAGCAGAAAACAGGAGGAAGCTTGAAAGAATACTGATAATGAAACAATGAATAATGGAAAACTGATGAAATGATAATAATGATGGGGGAAAACATCGGATTTGGTTATTGTTTTGTATCACACCTTATTACATTTTCTATATGTTTCAAGTTCTCTCCTACTTTCGACGCATTTGTATTTCTTCTCCTGATCGTTACAATATTTCCTAATCGATTTCTCTTGTGTCTACATATTGTAATAATATAATCATTTTCGGCACTTGTATCACCGGAAACATATGCCAGAATTCTGCACTGGGTCATCAATATCTATTCGAGCAAAGAATTGAACTGAAAGCAAGCAACAACCAACCAAAAGATTGCTCTATACCAGAGGCCTAATTTTTGAGTAATACGGATATAATTTCACTAAAATTACGTAGAGCAATAGGTGCTAAATGTGTTGAATTGCGACACAACACAAAGACATTTTTTTTATATGCAGATTCACACGAAAGGAAAGCCCTGTAATGTTCAAAGAACACCGCGTGAATCGATGGACAGGAGATATGAATTAACATTCACTTTGAATTTCTGAAGTTTGTAAGTCTTAGGAAAGATATCTTTTGGCAAGGAGTTCCAAAGCTCAGCTTTCCTATTGAAAAAAGATCCCTCAGCAAGAGAAGTTCGACAGATTTCCAAATTCACAACAGAGGGGTTGGAATTCTGTACTCGTCGAGTTATCCGGGTAGATATTTTCAAGGGTGGAACGATTGATAACAATTCGGAAGAGCATCGACTGTGAAAGTATCTATAGAAAAGAGACAAGTCTTCGACCCTTCTACGATGTTCCAATGAAGTGAGCGAGTCTGTGAGCGAAGAATCACCAACAAGACGAATTGCCTTACTCTGAATAGAATCGAGAATCCTCAATGAATGTTTTGATGCCGAACTCCACACATGAGAACTGTATTCCATGAAAAGGCGTATCTGAGCCTTGTAGATCATTAGAAGCTGACGAGAAGTGAGAAGTATTACTTCGCACGAAATAGAATCCCAAGAATATAGCCCCTGGTCGATCCACCACCATATTCTCGCCAAAATTCTTCCATAACTGAATAATAAACTTGATGGATGGTGTGATATCAAAAGTTTTCTCTTGGCAAAACTTGAACGTACTGGATTGAAATTCGACTCCCCATGATGATATAATCTCATTCCATTGACACACATTACGGGTATTGAAGTTGTACACCTCTCAACTTACCCTATACCATCAGGGACACTACAGGGATCAGAACTGGGCCCAACACTACTTTCCATATATGTAACTCATACTGAATTTTTCGGTGGCTGTAGCGTGTTACCTAGGCCAAATGTATATACTTCTTAATCAGTGCGGTATTAACAACCAGTGGGCCATCAAAAACAGATATTTGTTATCCAACCTGACTTGACACAACGCTGATTTGAAGATATATTATATCAGTTGATTCGGAGAAGGATCCATATTCATTTATCGATAGGATTGCTCCATTGCTTCGAAATAACGATAAATTTGGTCACTGGACAGAATGGTTCGTTACACAATTCATCTTCAGAAAAACATTCATATTCTACATTTTTCGATAATTTGTCACTGATCAAATGTCTGAGAATGATATAAAACTATTGCCAATAGAAAATTCGATTGATTTTAAACAATACGGCACACTATGCAATACTGATTTAGACCACATTGCTCTCTCTATTACGATTCCATTTTCAGTATTAAACAAAACAAAGGAAATAGCTTCAGACTGAATGAGTCGTTTACAGGAACAAACAAAACAATTATATTCTCACTCAAAATACCGTGAAACAGGTGCTAAACTGTTGTTATGTAAGTACGTGTCGAAATGAAAGTGGAAGTAGCGTAAAGCGTTTGTAAATAAAGGGATTATAATTTCGTTAATATTTCACCCTCAACTACGAATTGAACGTCACTTCAAGTGCTAAACAGTTCGTTTCGCGAATGAACCGGTTTTGTTTCATTAATATTTCAACCTGTGAACCCTTTTCGGGCTGGTTTGAACAGGTGAAATATTCCTGTCCTTTTCCGCTCTGATGACTGTATAATTTGTACGTAGTGTTCGTCTTTGATGAATCATCAAATGAAATGGTCAAGTAATTACACAACAGATTATTGAACAATCTCTATTCTGCGTTGAGTAAATCCTGTGAGATCAATAAGCACCATTTCACTATCGTTCAGGAAGGTCGATGAACTATGTGGTAACCAATATATTCATGATAATGATATTGTTGAATATGTATGAGAATAAAATCATGAATATAATTTTCATCAGAATCAACGAACCGAAATGGGAATGTAATCAGTGAATGAGAAGTTGGTTGGGATATGCTCGTGAACCAAACCCCTCTCCTCCACTCTCTCCTGAACAAGACGGAATATTGAAGTCAAACTTCACATATATAGATATCATTTTCAGGAAAAATTCAGTGGGAACAATAATGCTCTACTTCTACAGTACTGAAGCACGCCTGAATGAGCAATTGTATAATGAAACACATGTACCGGTTTTGTGAACTAGCCAGTGATAATCAAACAATAAAATCTTATTTGATTTTGTTATCATAGATTTTCGAGTATCGGCCAATCTCATCATATACTCAAATGATATTTTCCAAACCGACAAAAAATATATCACCATTCATACTATGACTTCAGTTTCTGGAGAGTCAACGCCCATTTAGCAATATATATTCCATGAATATCCCTGGAATATTCTTTTATGGATATTGTATATACAGGATATGCAGACCGTTTCATGAAAAATTGTAATAGAAATTTGAATTTATCAGTCCAATCATTTTTAGAACAATTCATTCAGGCCAGTCTTAACTACCTACACAGTGGGAGTCTGGCTGACACCTATCAGAAAACAACTACACCTTTGGATAATACCACGAAGCGCGTTCGCATTATATCCGACCGAAGCCAGGGCAGGTTTCTTCACAGAAAAAATCTTGCATTTGCTTTTGGCGATACAAATGTCGGAACTGATTTTGAATTATTGGGACGGGCACACTTGCGGACCCGTCGGTACAGTTTTTCTTACCGATGAAAGACGAATTGATCCGTAGAGAAATAGGACAATATACAAACTCAGAAAAAGAAATTTAAATGGATGAAAGATATAATGAAATTCCTAGAGAAGATTAAAACTCTTCAGAGTTGAAAGTAACGCTACTGTGAATTCAATTCATTTGAAATAAATTGAATTCATTTTCAGTTAATTGAAATCGGTGACTTGAATTCGTTCCTTCTTCCTTCTGGATTGTTGAAGTGAATTCAATTCACGAAAATGAATTGAAACCACAATTCAGATTCACGAGTCATACCATAAAGCGCAGTTCTCTTTGTACACCTTAAACGCGCCGATGACATCAAGTCACGTTGTCGTTCTCAGATAACCTCAAGCTTCAGTCTGCGTATTTTCAGGAGAATTGTTATCAATGAAATTTCAGTGTTAATGTGTAATAGAGTTGGACAAATTCAGGACTTCCGTGAACTGAAAGCACATTTTCATCAGTGAAAATATGAATTGAAGCCACAAGTTGGCTCGTGAATTTTTACACTAATCAATTGACAATACCACTTTTCCAGCACGGTCTTTCTGTGACGGGGAATCGAACCGCGATCTCCCGCATGACATACGGTAATAACCTTCATTGTTTGAAGTAAATTTGTTGTTGGGGAATAGTATTCGATGAGATGTTTATGACTCTTCAATGAAAAGTCAATTCAATACTTGAAAAACAGAAACTTTCTTAAGATTCAAGGTATTACTGAAAAAACCGAATTTACTTGAAGACATTTTTTTTCCAAGTTTACACGACAAAAACTTGAAATGTTCGGAGAACATTTTGGGAGCCGAGAGAAAGGAGATGAGAATTAATTTTCACTTCGGATTTTTGTAGGTTGTTAAAAACGATCTCAAGAGAAGAACGGAGATTTGGGAGGTGATCACAACAAATGGGTAGGAAATCTGTTCTAGTCGGATCAATCAACTGTAATGTGAATGCCAAGGATAAAACGCATAATGATATTTCATGAGAAGAATTTTCGATAAAAGAAGGATATTGCCAAACTTTTTCAATTATAAATAAAAGTAAAGTATCACCGTTAGGACAAATTGTCAAAGAATCATTGTGTTATTTTTTCCATAAGAGCCTATATAATATCATGGATTTTCCAAAGATATCACCATTTCTCTCTTATTGATAGTCATAAAAACCAAAATCGAGTAATCTCGGAAATATTTTAAGAAGACCACAAATTCTTTCTTCCCCGAAAAACAGAGCAAAGTTTTTCCATTTTGTCATGAGCAGCTTAGAAGTCATAAATATCAGAAATGAAATAATATATCCCTTCCGACGACACTAAACCCGAAAAAAATGCACTTGAAAAAATGAAGGTTATCACCGTCTGTCATGGGGGTGATCGGGGTTCAAGTCTCCGTCGAGGAACCATCGTGCTGGAATATACACCTTGAAAGGAAAGGCTTCCTTAATCCATGCTCGCACAAGTTTTGACTTCTGAGGGTTAATGTTCGTAGGATTAACGAAAAAACCCATTTTGGACCCATTCAAGAAAACCGATTCATGTTTCGTTTCGAAATCATCAAATTGAATTCTGAATTGATCAGACTAACAATTCACAAGCTAGTTTGTGGCTTCAATTAATTTTTTTCCTGATTTATTTCCTGATTTATTTCCATTTCAAGATGCACTTGATTTCTTCGCGTGAATTGTGACTAGTGAATTTACTTCACGAAAAAAAGTCCAACATTTATACTGTCAGAGGTGAAATACATGTTAATTACCATCAAGTGAAATCTGGGTCTGAAACAGTTCGACATCAGAACAGAAAAACGAAAGGAATTTTGCACTAGAACGAATTTTTGAAGGTGTGATTGTTTTTCTTGTTCGATATTAGTATTATTGGAGCAGATGAATTTGTATGCGGTTCAAATGAATGAAAATAACAAATTAAATTTATTATTATACTTGTAAATTGCTAAACTTGAAAGGTTCAGAACAGCAGGTGCCTCATAATAAAGGGGATTTATTTCCATTCATTTTTCAAGCAAGAACCGACCGCAAAATAGAACTTTTCTACGGCTATGACACAGAACTGCTCTGTTTCAACTGTTCTTGGTAGAACAATGAGGTGCATTGTATGTCTTTAATTTCATCTCCTCACCTGAGAAAACAATGAATTCATTCAGTTACAGTTGTAGTTATTAATTCACGATGAATCATGCCTCCTATGGAATGTTGAATTTCAAACAATGACAGATCTGTTTACTATTTGAATGTCACTTGTTTTTGGTGGATGGATTCTCTCTTCTATTTTCTTTGGGTTCTTAACCTATCACAAACTGAAATAACAAGAATAAATATTGGGATCTGTAAACGATGGCATTGGAACCTTTGGTGTTGAATTTGAAACTCTTCATAGAGATCAATTATTACCCTAACACCAAACTGATATTTTTGCACTCGACGCGCGTTTCTTCTCCTGAAGATTTTAACCTTGTGAGCGAAACGCGCGTCGAGTGCAAAAGTATCAGTTTGGTTCTCGGGAAATTGATCTCTAGGAAAAGTTTAGTTGGAATCATTTCAAGTGTAGAGGGGTAGATTTTCACCTAGATAAGTTTCTGCTATAATTCAAAAATGGTTCCTTTTGAATAGATCACGATCAGACAGCAACTGAAATTTCTGACATTTGCAAGGAGCGAAAATAAAAACGGAACCAGTAGGGGATATTTGTGAAAGTTTTGAAAACGGAAGCGGATTTGGTTTCCGAAGCGTCAACGATAAGCTTTTTGATAATATTATTTCTTGTATTCTTTCGATAGGCAAATTTGAGATATACCAAAAGATGCTGAATAATTTAACGTGTCCAATTCAGAAAGAACTATTTTTGAATTATCGTAGCAACTTATCGGGGTATTTTGAAAATCTGCCCTTCTACAATACTTGATTAGATTCCAATATCAATGTTCATTTCGCAAGACTGTGCTAGGTTGAAAACCCAAGGAAACTGTAAGAAAACTCTATCAATTGTACCAAAATGGGAATTTTGAATGCCATCGAATTTGAACTGCATTTCATCTATTGAATCATTTCGCTGTTATCTGTTATAGCCGTAGAAGTAAAGTGTATAACTATCATGGAATGTTATATCTCACTCGAAAATTATCAAGAGATTGAAGGAGAAGGGTTGTTTTTACCTAAAAGCGGACAAAGGTAACAAAGTGGTGATTTTAGATAAATTGCAAATCCCACAGTCCTAAAGATATATTGTTTACCAAAAATACACAAACCTGGAAAATCGATGCGACCAATAGTCTCAGCAATGAATTCGCCCTTATATAATATTGCTAAACGGTTAACAAAAGAATTTGAAAATCTCCCCATCGACCCAACTGACGCGAGTGTTAAAAATTCACAAGAATTCATAGAAATAATAAAAAATATTGAATTAGAAGAGGGCGAAACATTGGTTTCATCCGATGTTAGTTCTTTATTCCCAAGCGTCCCGATACCACAAGCTCTAGAGTATTTGAAAGATCTTCTCAAATCGAATAACTTGGCAGACGACACTGTTAAAGAATAAATTCAACTCACCAAGCTTTGCATGGATCATAATTGTTTTCAATATAATGGCTCATATTATGCACAGCACGAAGGGGCAGCCATGGGTAACCCATTGTCCCCATTCGTGGCGAACCTGTTCAGGTTTGAGACGGATGCTACGGAGGAACTCAGTTACTTCCCTAGAGTCTGGAATAGATATGTTGACGACATATTCGCTGTGGTGGATACAAGGATTGCCAAAATCGAAAATGTCCTTTCGGCACTAAACAGCAGATGTAATAGTATAAAATTCACGTGCGAAGTAGAAAAGGAACGGAAATTGCCATTTTTAGTTGTATTGGTTATAAGGAACGAACAGAATGATATAGAATCTGACATTTACAGGAAAGACACGAACACTTTCAGATACATTCCAAATGACTCAAATCATTGTCCACAGCATAAAATGGCGACACTGCAATTTCTTGTCCATAGGTTAATAACTTTTCCTTTGGAAAAAGATGACTACGACAATGGAAAGAGAGTGATTAGGTACGTAGCTGAAGTGAACGGTTTTAACCCAGAGATAGTTGATAAGTTAATTAGAAAATGTGAATTCAGGGAAACACTACGTAAATATTCGACTCTTAAAAAAGATGAGAGAAACGAGAAGTTTATAGTAATCCCATATGAACCTCAATACACTAGAGGACTCCAACAGATATTTGACAAAGTAAATATGATAGTTGCATATAAAACTTCTTACAAATTACAGCAGAACCGAGAAGATAAACTAGAAAACTCAGAGAAGTCGGGAATTTACGAGATCAGTTGTCAAGATTGCAACAACAAATACATCGGCCAGAGCCGACGAGCTATTAAAACCCGTTTGAGAGAGCATTTTTCACATATAGAATACGGAAGGGTAGAAAAATTCAGTGTCGCCAACACGCTCTACACAATGACCACAAAATTGGTGAAAGCAATCTGAAACTGATCAAGCATGTGCATGACACAAGACTACTCGATGCATGTGAGAATTTCGAAATAGCAAAATGTAAAAACAACATGAATGGTGACAAGGGACCTATCCCTTTCAGACCGCTTTTCAATTTATTGTTGAGAAAGTAATCAGGAATCAATACTAACAGATGGAGGAACGTGCAGGTAGTCAGTTCATTACCGAGAAATTAATTAGAATAATTAACAGTAACAAACGAAGTCCATATCGAACCGGAAAACTTTAGATATATAAAAAACTAACCCCAGCTCTAGATTCAGTATCAATTTTCTTCTCCTGAAGATGCTAACTTTGTTAGCGAATCGCGCGTCGAGTGCAAAAATATCAGGTTGGTGTTAGGGTAATTATTGATCTCTAGGAAAAGTTTCAACTTTTACACCAAAGGTTCCAAAACTCATCGTTCACTCACTCGTATGATTTGCAGTATTTTTGATGCAAACTTCATACTCGTGGTAAATGACCATCATACCTTGCTCGTTAAACAATATGCTATTATGACATATGTTCCATTGAAGGAAACTGCCATTGGGTGCAGACTTGCCTATGTCACTATATTATATCCTGATGATTCTTTTTTTTTTCAGGGGTACAAGTGGTATCGATATCGACTTGCGACGCGTTGATATTGACCAGTGTCCTTTGCCGAAAGGAGTAACCCACCTGAATATATTCGCTGCGTCCGACAAATGCAAGAAAAAAACGACACAGGTGAGTTTTCATCTCCAATTCGATAATCGAACATTTAATATCCACACTCGAATGTATTCCGTTGAATTAAATGGGAGTTATTTGAAAAGGACCGTCCATTCGGAATATTACTGGTATTAATTTGGAGTCACACAATCGTGAAGTTTGAATATTTCGTCTGGATTTTTATTTAGGAACAGAATAACATGTTCATTTCTGGAGATATTGCTGAAACGTGGAGAAAAGTGTTCTTTATGTATATTTTCGTCAAGTTGATTCGACTGGCCTGAACTAATTGTTCAAAATATGATTTGATTCGAATTAATTTTGATAATACAAATTTCACGTGGCGGAGTTCAACATGATGCTAGATGAGTTTCACTCTGCCAGTGATATTCCTGGTTCTGACGTGAATGAACAAATTCTAGGAATGATCGAAGTATTCTGGAATTTTCTTCCCGGAATCAGTGGAAAAGAAAATTTCAATGAAAGAAGTATCTGAATATTTTCAAACTAATTTCCTTATTTATATGGCTGGCCGAACTATGCTTTACATAGAATTCTCATTAGTTACCTAATTGATTACACGTAACTCGAAACATACAGATTGTATTTGTGGGGAATTCCTATACAGTTTGGAGGAAAATAGAAAAATGATCGTGAAAAAAAGTTGACAATGGAAAGAGAATGTATCTTTCAAACAGTTGTATGATGGTCAGTGAGAGTAATAGTAGGGAATATTGCTATTTCTTCAAACAATGACAACTATCTCGCAAAAAGTTATACTAATCGATCGGGTCAATATACTCAAGTGACGAACGACACACGTATTTCAAACAGGAACACAAGCTAAATGCTGGAACATCTCCCTGCATTCAGGTTTTTTTTACAATTATGTACGTCCCATTTCAAAAATTTCTAAAAAATTTCAAAATCAAAATATTATTGGTATGTCCGCTTCCGATTCTGATTTTCTTCTTCATTCTTCATAAATAATATTCAAAATCTCACTCATCCGATATCACTGTGCTGCTGACATCTGCCATGGTTTCGTCACGATTTTTTTTTGTTTTTCTGTTCGACCATTGCACATTAATAATAAGGGAGCGGTCCCTCCTAGGAAGACGCATAAATATACAACTTCATCGCCAAAGAAAGGAACTCCTGTTAGAATCCCATCAGAATCGATTCTTCCCATTAATGTCTACGGAGAACCTGATTTGAATTTTTTCATCCAAATGGTCGATGATTTGCTGTTAAAAAAAATGTTATATCGAATCGAAATCGAACAGTATTACAAGAATGGTCTCTCTGGGTGAACGGAGCAAAATTAAACACTCTTTTTATCTTCAAAATTTTTTTCGAAAAACGCACCCAGATATTTTCCAAAATTCATATCTCTGAGAGTTATACTTAAACGTCATATTTTTTTCATTCAAGCCCCTATTCATTAACGTTGTGGACTGCGAAATTCAATATTTGCCTGAATTAACAATTTTTCTACAAGATATTTTTAATTATTCAAAAATATGACATTCAAGTACAAGTCTCAGAGATTATTTCGCGAGTGAGGATGAAGAAAAATTTGGAAGTGAATATATGTTTTTTTGAACGTGAATATTTTGATTTTTCGAAATTTCATCACTTATTGGAGTGAAATTTTTGAAAAAATTTCATATGTTTTTTTGAACGTGAATATTTTGATTTTTCTAAATTTCATCACTTATTGGAGTGAAATTTTTTGTCTAATTTCACCTAAATATATATTATAGTGTATAGTGTTCTTCGGATCGAGTTTGTCATCATATATTATTATCAAACAAAATGACAATTCACGATATTTCATGAAAATTCGATTGCAAAATTCACAAATTGTATAAAAAAGGAACTGATTGAGAAAACTATGACGTTTCCTCACAACTCTCAGAGATTATTTCGCGTTTTAGGATGGTGAGTGGAGAAGTGATTTCCTGGGAATGGTACATTTTGGTTATTTTTTTGAAGTTCAATCACATCAGAAACTTAATAAAAAAGATAAAATGTTTTATTTCGCTCAGTTCATGTGAAGAAATCACTCTCGTAATGTTAATCAACTTTATTTCAGATTTATAATTTTTTTGTTCATAACGAATCAACTACCATTTGGATAAAAAATGGTATTCAGGTTTTTCGCAGTCGATGATGGAAGAAATCGATTACAGGTTTTTTACTGGCGCCCTTTTCTGTTCGGTGAAGTTGTATTTCAATGCGTCTTTTCAGGGATAGATTGCTCGCTTGTGAAAATTCAGCAGTTCATTGATGAATTCCTGAATGACTCGAATGCTTATTCTCGATTAATTTTCGTTATGAGTTGATGCAGTAATTCCACAGCGCATACAGAGTTCATTCCGGCCTCTGAGGACGAGTCAGTCTTCTGGTTCAATAACACATCCGTTACGGAAACTCTCCCGGAGGACTTGTTGAAACTGCTATCTCCTGACGCCCATACTAACCAATTTCATAGTGAAGGAGTTATTTATGGATATGACGTTGTATGTAGAGCGAATATTCGTCTGTGAAATGAAAACCAATTAGTTTTCTGGTTCAGTAATTTTAAGCTATATTTCAATAGATAGATAGATAGATAGATAGATTTATTAGTCCTTTGTGCTACATTGTGTAGATGGGACAGGTCAAATATCTTAGGAATAATACAGAAGTATTAACTTATAGAATGAGTCTCATTTTAAATACAAAAAAAAAATAACATGACACACATTGTGAAACGAACGCATACATATTAAAATATAAGTAAAAATAGAATAAATAAATAACATACAACGATATATACGTCACAAAGAAACTCGCAAAGAAAGTGATCTGGAATTACCAACTTTGAGTATAGATTCATCTACTGTGTAGAAACATTTTTCTGATAGGAACAATTTTAACTGCTTCTTGAAAACTTGAGGTGAAAGTGTCTTCATATCGCAAGGCAGTATATTGAAGAGGCGGATACCAGCAAACATAGGAGACTTTTCATATTTTGTGTGATGGTGTTTTTGGGTGATGAGCATATGGTTATTCCTAGTATAATGATTATGGACTTCCGATCTCGACTCCAGTTTCCTTTTATTTTCATGGATATATGTCAATGCTTTCACAATGAACATACAGGCAACAGTTAGTATTTTATTTTTACGAAAAACCTCTTTACATGACGTTTTGTAGTCGAGATTGAAAATTAGCCTCAATAATGATTTCTGTTTTATGAAAATCCTGTCCACTTTAGTCGACAAACCCCAGAAAGCAATGTTGTTGTAAATGATGGAGTGGAACTTGGCATAATAAACTGATATCAGTGCCTTAGTATCTAATTTATTCTTAAGGGATTTTATGAGATAATACGATTGATTCAATTTCCTGGATGTGAACTCTATATGTTCTCGCCAAGTGAAATGTGAATCAATCATTGTTTATAAGAATTTTGTTGAGCTTGTCATGTAGGCTTCGGGATGAATTTGCAAATTCCATACAGACAGTCTTCCTGGGGTTAACTATAAGTCTATTCCTGTAACACCACTCATCAAATTCGTGTAGGACTGAGTTAACAAGGTTATGCATTTCTTCCGCTGTTTTACTCGAAAGAATAATGGAAGTGTCGTCTGCGTAAAGGTATACCGCACCATTACTTATATTATTAGGTAGATCATTGACATACAATAGAAAAATTAGTGGACCGAGAACACTGCCTTGAGGTGTCCCAGTTGTTACAAGGAATTTATCTGACATTATTTCGTTCTGTTTCACCTGGAAACATCTATCTGTTAGGAAAGACACTATCAGCTGATTTATGTTTCCTTGAATACCAATCTTAAATAAATTATCTGATACGAATTTTATATTCAAGGTGTCGAAGGGTCTACTCAGATAGAAAAATAAACCTACCACAATGTTTTTTTTATCCATCAAATGCTCAGAAAACCAATGTTATAAAATTCCACGAAGTAAACTGAAGGAAATTATTATTGTTTCGAACAACACTTCATCATCCATGCAGGAAAATTGCAAATTGTTAGGCATAAATATAGATGAAAGCTTCAACTGGAAGGAACATTGTACTACAACTGTTGAATTTTTACTAGGTGCAGGTGGAGACCAAGTACGGAGTGTGCCTTTGGGGAGATGCTACGTTAGCTGATAAGGTTTTCATTTCATAGAAAAAAAATTATGCTATATTGCTGGGATCATGAGAGATCATTCATGTAGACATATCTTCAAAACTTTCGATATATCAACCTGCCCAGGTCTATACCTATTTGAATTATGCATTTTCGTTTTCAGAAAGAAACATTTATTTTTCAATAACAGATATTTTCATTAACATAATATCCGCCGTGGTGATGATTTACGTCGGCCAATATCAAAAATCAATCTTACCTAGAAAGCTCCAAAATGATATGGTGTCAAGATTTTCAACCATTTACCTGAATCAATCAAAATCATACAACATGAAAGTATAGAAATGTTCTGATACATATGAGTCCGCTATATGTTAATTTTGAAACTTTCAAATTTGATACTGCAGTATACATATCTACCTTCTGTTTGGTATACATTGACAATTCTGATACCATGTGTATTTTATGACAGAAATGAAGCAATTTCGATTTGGACAGTATAGGTTTCTCAACATTGAACACAATTTTTCCCAAATAGTGCAATTTTGAAGGGTGACTACTTACCACAATTCCATAACATTTTCAATAATGGAGGTTTAGAACAAAAAGTGAAAAATGAACAGTATTTATATAGTCGGAAGGTGATCTCGAAGCAGGAATTATATAAAGAATATTAGTGTAAAAAAATTAACCATATGAATGGGATGATGTGGTTGGAAAAAGTCGAAAATGATATAGATGATTTGTGAGGCCAAGTGAAAAGTTTGAAAATTTCAATTTTTCTTTCCATTTCCATATGGAAGCGAATCTTTGTGAATTCTGAGAAAGAACTCTCGAAGAGAAAAACCTCAAAAAAATTTATAAGTGATGAAAATTCATTGAAAATCAAATGCCACAAATAATTGAAGAATGTTACATGAGACATCTCGACCACTAGTACTACAGAGTTCGAAAAATTCTTCAACTGTTTTTTCAATTTACACAACACATGCTCGAAAAATGATGCTCTTATCAAAATCTCATTAGTGGTGGAATATAATGGAACAAGAAATAGGTCATAGGTGCAAGAGAAGTTAATGAGGTATATGAGAGATTCATACCTAGAAAGATTTCATTACCATAGCAGAGTAGTGAATCAACATTCTATCAGTTTAGAACGGGAGATTGAAGCTATGACAGGCGCTCAAACCGATCAAATCCGACCTTTTCCTTGACGTATGAAAATGTTCATGACTCTTGGGTTAGATTGAAAGCTACCCTTTCAAAAAGTTCAATCAAAAATTCAGATTGACTTATCGAGAGAGAAAGATTTATTTTTGTGTATTGGAAGAAATATTTCCGAAACTGAATATTTCTCCGAAAAAGTTTATTTCTCTTATGAGCATAATGGGTCTGGCAAAGGTAAAATTGAGTAGTTTTTGCAACGAGGAAGAAGAAATCGCACTGCATGTCCGTTTGGAGGCAAAGCCATAACATATGAGATGCTGGAAAAGGAACCATATTCTGCAAGTTATACGTAGGGGTCCGTATCAAGGCTGAGAAGTCTCACTAAAGAGATCTATCTAGATGAAGGTTTCTAACTGCCAAGGAGCATCACAATAGATCTGCAAATGTCGAAGTAAACTTGGTAATTGACCAGTTTCCTAACCCATTCAATCTGATCTAGCTTCACCGTATATTTAATGTTCTTCATGATATTTCCCGAATATTACAACAGTTTTCATCGCGTGTATATCTTTATGTGTCTGTTGCTACCTAAGAAAAAGAAACGCTCAGCTCCTCCATAGGTAGATTTGCCGATTGTGTTCCCTTTTGTCTGTTCTGCTGAAATAAGGAAGGTTATTCGATAAACAACAGCCACATCTATGACAGAACCTTCTATATATAGGCCACGTTGCGACTGCGGTCCAGCATGAAAAACATGTGTCAGTATCAACAAGTTCGTCGGCAGCTACCCATCTAGGCGGCACCACTGTCCTCGTCAACAGCTATCTGTCCAACGAGTATCAACATTGATGCAACGTCGGCCACATACAAATCCTCTATTAATCCAAGAGCAGAACTATCCCGTTTTTTCCAATGGAGCCGGTAGATTAGTTCAAACTCCAACTAATTCAATCCCGAATCCACTTGTTTGGGTCTGAAAGGAACTTGAAACAGAAGGCGTTGGGAAGCTGGACATCTCATAGAATGAGGCAATTAGTTCTCTAAAGCCGCCTAATATTATTATTTCTCACTTACCCATGTCCCCAACATATTAAAGTAATTATTATGAAGTGGGTCGCTCCTCTGACAGAGATTAGGAAAATGTCATTCACATTGGCGAAAAACGTAATTATGCATATGCCCAACCGCTGGGTTAGCGGCTCATAATTTATTACTGCGGGGCCGAGCTGAGACCAATTGGTCATTTATCAGGTCGTATTTACCTTTTTTATACCTCAGGAAGATGGCTTTGTTGAATTCTCAACGGGTTTCTGCTGAAAAATCTGCATCATTTGCAACTATTGTGTGAAGTGAGAGAAATGAGATAATAATTCCAATTCTCATTGAATTTTTCACAGTTGTGAACCTCTTGGAGCACCTTACTCTGTACGGGATTGCCTAGCTTGGTAATTACGTTTGAAAATATGTATCCAGTTGGCTATGCTGTTCAAATTAAGGGTACTATTGGGAAAACTCGTCGGATATATATGAGGCTCGAAACATTGGGATGGAATAGATGGATAGGAGAATTGAAGATCGAGGAAAAAATGCATGAATACTATATTTCGAAGTGAAATTTACAGATGAAAATTTCAAGATGGCGGCTCGGCCAAAAATGTCAGTACGACAACAAACATCATTAATCAATTCGAATATTCTCATTTAGGTTTCGATTTATGAAAGATAGGTACCACGTAAACTATCTCTAGAATGGTCAATTGAACAAAATTCCACAGGAAAACTGTATTCGAATATGCTGGAAACTACTGTTGATCCTCTAATCACCGGAATCGACGAAGTGAATCTTACTGAATTTGATATGGATATTATTATTCGAACAAGATGGAGCAACACCACATGACAAGTGAGATAATACTTTCCATGGTCATTGGGTTGGTCATTGAGGTCCTACGGAATGGCCACTCCGCTTGCCAGAGTTGACACCTTTAGACTTTTTTATGGGGATATTTGAAGCAAATGGTGTACGAAACTGAACCTGCTTCAATATTGAATATACGGCAGGGAATAATAAATATTTGTTGAAATTTCAACGTTGCTGGGTTCGAGTGTGTTCGACGTAAAATATCGGATAGGATGTTCTTCTGTCAAGACGTTTAAGGCAACCATTTCGAGCATCTTCCGAAGTGAACTCAGCATATTTCCTCAAAGTATGAAGTTAAACGTCGACTTATATAGGCAATTATTAAATTATTCGCCATTTTGTAGTAGGTGAAGATATTGATTTCATATTCTAGGGTTGTAAAGGATTCATTAGGAGCTTCGAAATGATGTATCACATGACTCCCCTTTTCATTATTTTTTTTTCAGATGGCGCCCAGCCGCCATTTTGAAATTTTCATCTGTCAATTCCTCTGCAGAATATAGTATTTATACATCAATTTCATTATCGCAAGTTTACATTTTTTGAGTCAACCCATTCAAAAAATAAAGGGGGGGCCTTAAAGTACAGCACTGTATATTTGCTATCTGTAAGAAATATAGATATATCTTTTGGCATTGGTTAAAACACAAAAACGGTTTTCAACCGTTTTCTCAACCAATACGTTCAGCCATTTTTTCATCAGAATATTACTTAGTTAATAGCATCACCACTAATGTATATTCCTCTGTTTTTTTTATGGGTAATATCATTATCATTATTATATCAATGAAAATAATGAAACCAAATTTCCAGTTGAGTGGAATAAAGACATTCAGAGTGAATTCAATTAAGATTGAATGGAGTGAAGCGGTAAGTGGAAGAACAATTAATAACGATTCTTCATTATAAAAATTAAATATTCAATATTTTTCATCTCCCTTCCGGCTCGGCTATTTGAACATGGGAAGTTATGAGTTGTGAACAGTGGGGGCTTTATTATTATGAAAATTATTATGTTTTCGTGGAAAGTTGCCAGGTAGGCCCTTTTCCCGAATCTCCTACACATTCGAAAGGCGCGCTGGCGATATTACTCAACAGAATTTCTGTCGTTTTCCGAACAGTTTGGTATGATTTCTGGATCGGAGAACAGTGAAGGCATCATTCCACCAAGAACTTCTATAATCAAAATACCATTCTGAAAGAATGCTTAGGATAGAGTTTCGGAGTTCGAAGAGCGATGATTTGTCTACTTTTCATCATCTCGTACGATATTTGATTCATCGAATTGATCTGGCTGATACTCGATGAAAATTAATATGAACGAAACTATCACAGTTTCTTCACTGACAATTACTTTATGAAACCGCGACACATGTTTCGCTATGCATAGGTATCCTCAAGCAAGATAAATGAATAAGTATTTGCAATACGATTTTTATATGTCCGTAAAAAGTTCGACGTTCTCTATAACTAATGTCCGGCATGCGGGTATTGTCCAATGTTTTATATAGGTCAAACGGGAAGATCATTCAACAGACGCATGAGAGAACACAGGATATTTTTTCAAAATGGAAAAACTCTATGCTTCCCACCTCATTACAGAGGGTCTTGAGTTCTACCATGTTTCCAGAATACGGCATTTCGAGCAACAAGGTTGTAAAATCAACCTCCCGGAAAGTTTGGAAATTAATGGAGGTAGAAATCCAGAATATTCAATGGAAAATGAGATTGAATTGAACAACTATATACAGTGTGTACATAAAGTATGGAATAAATTCATTATCTAGAAAAGGAAAAGCTTGTCGGACAAATCCTTGGACACGTCAACTTGTGTTACAAGATGCGCAGCTTTTAGCGCCCTAGTCGGTGTGGTGACGTCATTATCCTGCCTGAAATGACATCATCAATTTTTTTTTCAAATGGTAACCTATATTTTTGATAGTGCCATTTGAAAGGGCATAGTTTTCTCCGCACAGTACATCAAAAGTTTGATAATGTTTCATTAGGAAATTTTCGAGAAAATCAATGTTATACTGATTTCAAATTAATTTATTTCACACAGTTGATTGAACAAACTAATTGATCAAATGTCACGTAAGGGTGCAAAATAAATACCTTCCTAGCTTTTAGAGTTCTCTTTCAGCACGCCACTGGTGTGTTCGTATTTTTTAAGCCCTCAAAAAACCATTATTTGGAGTATAGTAAAAATACATTTTACTGTTTTTGATATCTTGCTGATTCAGCCGTTTGGTTGGCGTATGTCACAGTTTGACTGTTCATATTTCTGTGATTCTTCACTTCTGTTCGAAAGAATTATTTATAAAATGCACCTTTCTGTTACTCAGAGAATCGACATTCTGATGATGATTGGATACGGTGATAGAGTACGAACGCAACAAGAAGTAGTTGGACTGTTCAATACGAAATACCCGGATAGGCCCATAACTCAATCAGCAGTGAGCAAAGTTGAGAGAAAGTTTCGAGACACTGGCAGTGTTGATGATCGCCCTAAAGCTGGGCGTCCCAAAATCAATGACGAGGTCAAATTGAATGTTTTCTTAGCAATGGAGGAAAATCCACATAATAGCCTAAGAAAAATTAGCCAAAATCAAGATACTCCAGTTGCAACTATACATAAAATTTTGAAGTTGGAAAAGTGGCATCCCTATGAGATGACCCTGACTCACGAACTTTCCGAAGACGATCCAGACCGACGAATGCAGTTCTGCCAAACGTTGATGGATATGTGCAATGCTGACCCTTTGTTTGTTAAAAACATTGTTTTCTCTGATGAAGCCACCTTTACACTAACAGGAACAGTAATCGGCAGAATTGCAGGTACTGGTCTAAGGAGAATCCAAAATGGATGAGAGAACATCACACACAGTATTCTCAGAAAATAAATGTTTGGGCGGCGGTTGTCGAAAACAGAATTATTGGACCCTATTATTTCGAATAAACCTTGAATGGTCCAAGGTACCTTCAATTCCTCCAGGATTATGTTTTACCCCGCTTGGTGATCTTATTTCCTAACGCAAATAACCCTGCTATACCAAATAACAACTTGTGGTACCAGCACGATGGTGCACCGCCGCATTATGCAGCTGATGTTAGAAGTTATCTTGACCAAGTCTTTACAAACAGGTTGATAGGTAAGCGTGGTTCTATTGAATGGCCCCCAAGATCGCCGGATCTTACTCCATTAGATTTTTTTCTTTGGGGCAATCTGAAGAATGTCGTGTATAAAACTAGACCTGATGATATCGAGGAATTGAAAACTAGGATTACACATGAATGTACCAATATTACTCAACAAACTGTCACTAAGGTCCAACGAGAATTTATTGACCGTCTTGGATACTGTCAGGCGCAGGAAGGACTTCAGTTCGAACATTTGATCAATTAGTTTGTTCAATCAACTGTGTACAATAAATTAATTTGAAATCAGTATAACATTGATTTTCTCGAAAATTTCCCAATGAAACATTATCAAACTTTTGATGTACTGTGCGGAGAAAACTATGCCCTTTCAGATGGCACTATCAAAAATATATAGGTTACCATTTGAAAAAAAAATTGATGATGTCATTTCAGGCAGGATAATGACGTCACCACACCGACTAGGGCGCTAAAAGCTGCGCATCTTGTAACACAAGTTGACGTGTCCAAGGATTTGTCCGACAAGCTTTTCCTTTTCTAGATAATGAATTTATTCCATACTTTATGTACACACTGTATATATATATATATATATATATATATATATATATATATATATATATATATAGTAGTAGTAGTAGTATAACTATATAGTAGGGTCTGCAGCGTTGTTAAAGAAGACTCCTTAAAGTTTTTCCAAGCTTTCGGAATGTTTTTTATTCCATCATCAGGGAGACTACAATATAAAATGTCATATAAAATGTAAAATTCAAAAAATATAAGTACTTACATCTTTGTTGAGGATGTTTACATATATGTTGTATTTGAGAAATAAATTTCTTAATTATCGTTTTGAATAACAGGAAGTACAATTTTAGTTTTATAGAACCACAACTGATCGAAAAAACAGATTGTGTACATATATTCATGGAAACATAATTCATTTTTTTTATTTCAAAATTTGAAATTTCAATTTGGCAATTTTGATGTTTAGAAAGACACTATTCATATGACATTTGTCATTATTATTATGTGGTAAAGTTCTAATTAACGAATCGCACGGAAACCGCTGAGTCGGTCTCATCCATTCCTTAAGATTCTCAAGGAATAAGATGCCCCGACCCAAAAGTCCCACCCGAAACGTGAAAGAACTTTGGTTAGTTTGATAACTGTGTTTGGTTATTTTGTTCATTTGATTTTTTGTCAAGTGAAAGCAAAAAGGAATATATTTCGCTTAGATGGTCAATATCAGTTTTTTTATTTATGGAATCAGTTTCTTGTGATATGAAAGACATTTCTAAGAAATTTCTTTTTGAAAGATGTGGTTCTATTGCCATTATTTTTGTTGAATGATAGTCCATTCGATGATCCAGATTATTAACGTGATAAGCTAAAGCACATCTTTCAGGATGTAGTCTACTATCACTTTTATGAGAAATAATTCTATCTTTCATTAATCTTTTTGTTTGTCCAATATATTTCTTATTGCAATCTTGACAAGGGATACTATTATATTATAGTATCCCTTGTCAAGATTGCAATAAGAAATATATTGGACAAACAAAAAGTGTTTTTCCACTACCCGCACTGCATATAGCAGAAATGGATGACCTTGTGCCGCTGATCTTCGGGTGCGCCAAAATTGAGACACGAAAAAGAAGAGGACTATGTGAACCACCCTGAAATACTACAGTTCTGAAGGCAACCTGCATTGTTTCACCTAACCAGAAGAGAAAAACGATGTATATGCTCAGATCTAAATCGAAGCCACCCTTATATAAATACACTCTGTAATATAAATGAGTTCACGAATCACTGTTTCTCTAGTTGAATCGATTCCTAAAATTGCTTTGACTTTCAATCTGTGATGATATGTTCTGAAGATTTTCTATTTCTGTTTCATTCTGATATTAGGGGAGCCTTGCTAATACATTATTATATGGAGTAAAGTGGATACTCGAGTTGAAATAAGTTTAAACTAACAAGCTACATATTTTCATTGTAATATTTCTAGAGGCAATTATTTGATAGTTACGGGCAGCACTTTACTGACTACAATGTTCATGTCTTACCAGACCAATGATCGTTCCTAATGATAAATAAATGTCTCTCTTTCTATTTTTCTATTCGATGAGGTTCCGCAAGGCACCTGAAAAATACATGATGAGCTCATACGATGTTGTTTCAAATGCCTTGATCCAAGCCGTCGACAGGTTTTTCATTCACTGAATGGAGTACAGCGTAATACATTTGTCGATGAGCAAGTTATCCTTGCAGCCAACTAGCCATCCCTCTCTTCGAACCTATCTGTTCATCTGGAAAGAATATTCGTACATTTTACATACACAATGCAAATGAGCATCTCATAGCACTCATTCGAAAGCATGTTATTTGTCTGTGATTGTTTGGGTCACACAAATCTCCGTTTATAGGGATAAGCAAGGTCCACCCCTTGACAAACCAGTCTGGTATCTGCTGCTCTCCATTCAATATTCTGGTTGAATGCTGATGGATTGACGTTAGCATTCTCCACCAATGACTCACTTGTCCATCAGCATCTGAAGCACAGCGAAGTTCTTTGAGCCTAGAAGGGACCTTCGAACCTCTTCCGGATTATCGTCATTATTATTATCATTCATAACTTTCGCAGACATCATTCTCCAATTACATCAGATATATACATTACACTTTTCACTGAACATACTCCAGGAAAGGAAGATGAAGTATTGGTTATACTGAAATATTGAAAAGTGAGATAACGGTAAAAGTTACTTGGATTGAAAATGAATTCGCAGGCGAAATGCATGAAATGGTTTCACAATAATATGTAAATTCGATGTAAATCCTAAATGGTTACGTTATTGATCAATGGGAATTCTTTTCCAGGCACACTCACAAAAAACAACGAAAAAACTGGCCAAGGGTCTGATAATATGAAATGTGTCTCGAGAATTCCACTTATGCAAATTGAATATGTCCATAAACATCAGAGTAAATTCGAATAGAGCATAGCCAAATTTTATTTGAAGTTTTTCGAATCAATGAGTTCGCAGCATTCGTTTTCCAAGATTGAGTTTACTTTGATGATAATATGTTCAGTGGTATGCTAGTAACCGGATCATATATTAGGCAGAGTACTATGTCGAAGTGTATCTTGTTTTTGTCATATTCGTCTAGTAACTCCATTGTGAAAGTCTGTGAAATTTGGCCGGACTTCCTACTAGAATAATCAAATCAAGTAATTGGCATACAATATAGGTCATTGAAAATTGGACAGGTTTCCTTCTGATAGAAACAACTCCTACGGCAAATTAATAACACCATATATTAAGATACGATACCTACTGATATCAAAACACTAAAGGTGAAATAATACACAAACGTCAACAATGGTCAAAATATAGGAATATGTGTTGATTGAGCGTTCTCGAGAATTTTGAACGGAATCAGAAAAACATATAGAAGAATATATAATCATCAAGGAGCAAGTGTCAGAGCGGGACAAGCTCTGTACACCAGGACAAAAAACTCAATGATCAAGTCCTTTTTCGATGATACACTTTCATGACTTGGTTCTTATTGAATGGGCTACAATTACCTATTAGTGTTCGATTTGCTCATCATTAAAATTCGAATCACTTGTAGCATCATCTCCCAATAAACGCAAGTATTCCACAGGGTTCGGTTCTGGCACTAACTTTGTTTCTGCTTCATATCAATGATTTGCTCGAGAAAACATCTTGTTCAGTACATAGTTTTGCGGACGACAGTACTCTTCATACTAGTTTCTCTTCCAGATTTCCCATATCAGCTCGAGAAGTAAAAATATAAAGAAACATTCACGTCAATAAAATCAACGATGACTTGGTGAAAATAATAGAATGGGGTAACATGAACTTGGTGGAATTTAATGCTAGGATAACCCAAGCTTGTCCCTTCTCATCTAGTTTTCAGATGTCAGGAGTAACTATTCCTTCAAAGTCAAGTATCTCAATGCTAGGAATTGCGATCAGTAATAATCTCTCATAGAAAAACCATGTGAGATCGACCGCTAAAGGTGCTTCCCAGAAAATTGGATTTCTATTTCGTGCGAAGAAATATTTCACTTCTAGTCAACTTCTAATGATCTACAAGGCTCAGATATGACCTGTCTTGGAATATAGTTCTCATGTGTGGAGTTCAGCACCAAAACATTCATTGAGGCTTCTCGATTCTATTCAGAGAACGGCAATTTGTCTTATCGGTGATTCTTCGCCCACAGACTCGCTCACTTCATTGGAACATCGTAGAGACTTGTCTGTCTTCTATAGATATTTTCACAATCGGTGCTCTTCTGAATTGTTATCGATCGTTCCACCATTGGCAATATCTACATGGATAACTCGGCAGAAGACTCGAGTACAGAACTCCCGCCCCTTTGTTGTGATTTTGGAGACATGGTAAAAACCTCTCTTGCTCAGGGATCTTTTTTCAATAGAACAGCTGAGCTCTGGAACTCTTTGCTGAAAGAGGTTTTTCCCGAGACTTGCAAACTTCGAAAATTCAAAGTGAATGTTAATTCGTATCTCCTGTCCCTTGAGTCACGTGGTATTCTTTGAACACTACAGGGCTTCCCTTTCATGTGAATCTGCATCTAGTCAGGATCTGTTAGTTCAATTGTTCGAAATCTACTGATGGAGTATAGGATTGTGATGATATCGATTGAACTATGAAGTGAGAAGTGTTTCACTTTTTCAGCAGTTTTCATATGACATATCTCCATTATTCAAACTGAGCTCAATTACTTTAACGCCAGTATTGATGCCGTCAACCAAGTTGAAGTCTTCAGAAGAAGAAACTAACCAGTGGAAGTTTTTTGCCATGAAAGTCCTCAATCACAGATATAAATAACTCATAACAAGCTATATTAGTGTGTTGCTCACTTGGTCGATAATACTTCTATCTGACATTCTCTGAAAAATCAACATTGGGGATATGGGAAAGTGAGTTTTTTCAGATTTGTGCTAGTATATGAACTGTATATACAATCAAAGGAGTATCTCGAAGAGAGTGAGTGTGTCATTCCTCTGACATATATCTCTAGTATAGTCATCGATGGAGTAGTTAGAAATGAAATTGCTCTCCAGTTGGAGAAAACCCACCACGATTCCTACTAATAGCAGAAGAGTGAAGGTGAAACAATATATGAACAATGGTCAGGATATGAAGTCGGCGTTCATTGAAAATTTCTGAAATGAGAAAAGCTATAGCAGAAACAAGGCCAATAATCGGCAAGAGGTGAGTGCCACAGCAAGACCAGAATGCTTTGTACATCGTGGAAAATAACTACAAAATCATCAAGTAACTTTCTCTTTCAATTCCTTGTATTTTTTGAACTGTTTTCCGTTTGAGAGAAGAAATGTAGAATAGGTTTTTGTTTTAGATTTGAAACGTTCAGTTCACATCGTGAACCGAAGATGAAATAAAAATATGATGTGAAATTTTGAATGTATTTCTCAGTATACATATAACTCAACTTTACTGAAAACTATGAATGGTCCTGAATAAAACAATAGAGTTCTGAAACTCCCAAATGAGTAATCCGAGATGAAAACCTGAATACATATGTTGAAATTGGGAGTGGAGCTGAAATATCGAAGTGAAAATTGAAATTCAATAAAATAAAATTTTTAAATTTGAGTGGAATCGAGCAGAAATCAGAATTAGGGCGACTGACAAAACGTGAAATTCCAAAGACAGGACTGATTCATAGAGCAGTGCTTGAATTCAAGTTCAAAATGCACTTCTCGTGAATATCACGATTGAGTGATACTCGTATGTCGCTCACTATATCTTTTAACGTTCAAAGGATTATCATCTGTGGAAAATCTGTCTCAAATTCCGAGAAATTCAATATAATACATTATAATGAACGCAGTAGTCTATTGTTAGCAGCTTGTTACGAATCTCAGATGTTTTGTTCATCAGATAGTTGTGAAGAACTGAAACGAAAGTAATTGGATTTGAAATGTGGTACATGAAATATTCATGAAGCAACTCTGGATAACATACAGATTTAAAATAATTAACAATTCTAATCGTGACAAAATCACCCAGCGATATGTTGACAGAAAACTAATCAGTTGCTTTTGGAACGACCGACAAATTGGTGTGGGTTGGAAAAATTATTCAATAACATCCACCACGCGTTGGAATGAATAGGTGTACAAGCGAATGAAGTAAACCTGACTTACACGAAACAACAGCTCGTGAATGAACAATACCGAGTTGAAATTCACATAAAATCATGGTATGATCACGTTTATTATTAGAATATTGTTGACAATGTCCTCTGTTGTTCGGAGAGAGTAACTGCATTTCATCTTCGAAAGTGAAGAAAAACTCACGGTGATGTCTTCTGGTCATCCGATATCTATTAGGTTGTGATCCCAACTATTTTTGCTTCTTGGGATCCGCCCATGAAGCAAATAATAATGAGACACAAGCAACGGCAGCTGTTCACCGAAGAACAATTAGAGTGAGATACTAACGAATGTCATTGAGCTCTGAATGAGGCAATGAATACAGTTTGAAATTTGGGAGCTATCTAACTTTGCTGCTTTGAGAAAGATGAAGAAGTTTATCCAAGTTACAGAATACAAAAACGAGCACTTTCGGATATTATTGATGAAAATAACCTATATGCAAGTGCAGTGAGGTGAGTAGAAATTAAAAACAAAATTTATATTGGCCGTTTACCAGATATGAACATTTTTTTGTCATCCAAAAATTTTTAATAACTGGTTATAAAGGGGTATCCACTAAAATATATACATAGTTGCTTCACAAATTATATGAAACTATTTTGAATCTTGACAATCTTCACTCTGTCAAGATGAGTGCCGGGGGTTGAGGAGACTTAGGCCTCGCCACCAAGTCAAGAAGTCTTGAGAATGACTCCAAAGTGGGAGCCGAAACGTCGGCAGAAGAACAATTCCAGACGCGGTTCATCCGGAAGTTCCGACAGCATATATATATATATATATATATATATATATATATATATATATATATATAAAAACTCTCATCACACGTTCAATCAGGTTGGCAGACAACGAACATCAAAAACAAGAGCGGAACACGATCGAGGAAACTCTACGAATGAATAACTACTCGGAGAGAATTATAAAAATGGCTTCCGAAAACAAACCGAAACAGCAGAAAACCCCAGAAACACCGGTCATAACAACCAGACTACCATACATAAAAGGAACCACAGATAAAATCAGCAGAATACTCCGCAAACACGACATAGCTACTTCGTTCGTACCAGAACGTACAATAAGATCGATACTCCGTAATCCGAAGGACCAGATACCACTGGAGTCCCAGGGAGTTCACGAAGTACCATGTCGAGACAGCAACAAGTCCTACATCGGCCAGACCAACAGACGAATCAACGTACGCAAGGACGAACATGAGCTATCAGTGAAAGGAAAAGTCACCACATCTTCCATCTTCCAACACGTATTGGAGACAGGACATAACATCAATTTCGAAAACACAAAAACATTAGCAAGCGATGAAAACTTCTACTCCCAAACAATCAGAGAGGCTATCGAAATTGAGAAACGACCGAGTAGTATGAACAAGAGAGATGACGCCCAAAGATTACCAAGAACGTGGAAATCCATCCTATCACAAAACAAAAACAAGCCGATCACACCAGAGGAACAAGGTCGGACCTTATCAAGTAATTACCATACAGACATAATGAAAAATGCAGTCGGACCAACGAAGAAAGGGGAAGGGGCCAAGGTCAAAGAACCCATCATTGAATACCCCTATATATTGAGAAGCAGAACTCGAATTAATTAGTCGAGTTCGGAGGTCGAAACCCAATCGTCACCAAGAAGATGGCAAATGAGACTGCCGAAACGTTGTGACAATTATCCTTCAGAGGATCAAAACCACAGAACGCGGAATGAAACACGAAAACGCAATAATATATATATATATATATATATATATATATATATATATATAATGTAAATATATACTCAATGACAGTGAAAAGAGTCTTGCATTCACACTGGGGCAGTCTGGGAGTATATTCCCCACCCCAGAAATCGTCAAGTATCTGTTCTCACAGAGCCTGAACTCAGCTGGATAACATACTGAACGAAATCGCTCACTGAAAATGCCATTACTAAACCCACCCATTCCCAGACTCCCGATGAGAATAATTCCTTCTCAGCCATTTCTCATGTTTTCAGTATTGTTATGGTTGCAATACTCGCGTACTGGAAGGAACTCAATGCATCTATAGGGAACTATAATTCCATCATTTTATATTGAGAACAAGTAGAAAGCTGATTAAAATTTACCTGAGAGTGAATCAAATTTTCACTTATTGTTTCCATCGATCAAAGAAGGGAAAATTGCTTTCACGGTGATTTTTCAGAACATCATGATCATTCCATTCATCCATTTTTTATAATTAGTCTAGTTAAACACTTGTATGAAAGAGAATTGGCTAATTATGTTGGTTGCCGTAGGGAACCCAGAAAAAAGTAATGCGCTACCGGATCGGTTGCTGTATTTGATCAAAAGATGCTTTCTACCACCAACTGAATATAACTGAAACCATATAATTATGCTCTTTTCCCATGTTTTCTCCTGGGAAGTAATAATGGGTCGATTCAGCGGGTGCATAATGCGTAGGTGCATAACTTTATGTTATGGGTGTTGCTGGTAGGTATATTATTATTATCATAACATAAAACGATTGCAACAATAACCCACCATTTTTTTTTTCACTTCCAGTTATTCATAACAATTGGTCTCATGGTAATGGTGAAAAGAGCTCGGACTCTCATCCGGACGACCCAGTGTGAAAAGCTGAGTCAATTTTACATCGCACAAATCTCTTGTTGTAACTGGCACCTGAGGAAACCGAAAGTTTCATCGCA
Source organism: Zygogramma bicolorata (assembly GCA_032362365.1). Taxonomy (NCBI): domain Eukaryota; kingdom Metazoa; phylum Arthropoda; class Insecta; order Coleoptera; family Chrysomelidae; genus Zygogramma; species Zygogramma bicolorata. The sequence continues at coordinate 7,233,200 of JAVJAQ010003427.1, read as the reverse complement.
AAAATGGTAACTGCGTTTTAGAGCCTTCCGAAGTTGCAACGGTGATGTTTCTCATTAATATCAACTACGATGATGAAGTCAGCAAATGAGAGAATCAGCTTCCAGAACTTCGAAATCGAAAGTTTCCCTGACTAGAGAGTCGACAACACAATTGCGTGAAGATGTGGAATGCCCTTTGGTACGGTTCAGAGTAACATTATTGGTCTGAAATGCCTCGATTTGAAAATGCTTGCATTCTCAAAGATAGGAGTCCTTGTTGGGGTTAACGTGTACAGTTTACTAGAAGATTGATTTGCGTCCGATTCCCATTCCTACAACGGTAATTACTATGCTCTGAGTGAAGTACACTGGCGAATCATTCCAGAGTCCTCTGATATTCGGGCTCGGATTTCATGAGTAGGTGAACTGCATACATTGAGCCTTCGATCATTCCCAATCCAACCGTTCAAATGTTGAAGTGTCGGAGGCACCTTCAGAGACGAATTTGTAATATTTGAAACAAAATTACGACAGGTGATACATTCATCAACTTTGCCAATTGCACCATGTTCTACAGTCAAGTTCATATCAATAGAGTGAAGGCATCAGTTGTCATTGGCAAGGATATGGAATTGAGCATGTTTTCATAGCTCTAGTTGGTAGCATTTCCATAATGCCACATTCCGTTGGTATTTCTGATATCATGACTGAAATGATCATGCTTAATCTCATATCTTCGCCAGTGACAACTGATGCCTTCACTCTATTGATATGAACTTGACTGTAGAACATGGTGCAATTGGCAAAGTTCATGAATGTATCACCTGTCGTAATTTTGTTTAAAATCTTACAAATTCATCTCTGAAGGTGCCTCCGACATTTCAACATTCAAACGGATGGATTGGGAATCATCGAAGGCTCAATGTATGCAGTTCACCTACTCATGAAATCCGAGCCCGAATATCAGAGGACCCTGGAATGATTCGCCAGTGTACTTCACTCAGAGCACAGCAATTACCGTTGTAGGACTGGGATTCGGACGCAAATTAATCTTTAGTAAACTGTACACGTTAACACCAACAAGGACTCCTATCTTTGAGAATGCAAGCATTTTCAAATCGAGGCATTTCAGACCAATAATGTTACTCCGAACCATATCAAAGGGCATTCCACATCTTCACGCAATTGTGTTGTCGACTCTCTAGTCAGGAAAACTTCCGATTTCGGAGTTCTGGAAGCTTAATCTCTCATTTGCTAACTTCATCATCGTAGTTGATATTAATAAGAAACTCCCTCGTTGCAACTTTGGAAGGCTCTAAAACGCAGTTACCATTTTTGCGATGGAACATTCGGTTTCCTCAGGTGCCAGTTACAACAAGAGATTTGTGCGATGTAAAATTGACTTAGCTTCTCCCAGGGGCTGTGGAAAATATTTTGACGATAATAATAAGGGTATTATATGTAACTGTCTTGTACTCTCAACACAAAAAAAATATTCGGCAAATAAAAATTGACCTTGGTCAAAATAATAGGGGATATTCCATGGTGATAAAATTATTGACTCAATTGATCTTTAGGTTCATATGAAAAGAAAAATCGCGTCAACCTTGAGTGAGACACTATTAATTCGTGAAGGTTGTCCTGTTCCGATATTGCAACTTCAACCTTACGAGCTCTTTCAAGAAAATGATTTCACGACTCACACAATTTTTTAAAACATTTCAGTTTTTTCTCAAAAACTGTCTAATAGAATTACGAAAACTGTAATCGACTATTCAGGAGATTATTAATTGAAAAATTGTCTAATCAAAAAATTGTCCAGTAGAAGACATTTCTGTACGAAAAATTAATTTTGGGAAAACTATTGAATTATTGACTGAATAGCTTTTCTCATTTCAATTTCATTTTTCTGTCTAGGAAATAGCGAAATGTGGAAATTCTATATTAGTGTGAATATTTCTATGAAACTCTCCTACGAGAGTCATGAAACTAGATTTCGCAAGAAGAAATACAATTATTTTCGAGATTCTCGATATGTCCAAGAATGAATAGGCGAGACTTTTTTATATGTACGTTGAATTCGTGTCATTATATTTATATAGGTGAATGGCAGAGCATTGGTGAGGTGTCGACAGAAACTCTCGGCTCCCGTCTGGAGAATGGAGAAATGAGGACTAGACGTTCAGCTTCTTGAGACATTCTTGACCGAATTGAATAGAAAGCGTAGATTGCGGTTTCTGAAGTATAAAAACTCACCTCTTGCATTCGAGATAGTAGGTTTTCTGAAATATATTGTTAAATGGACAGCTTTTCTGTGACAGATAACACGATCGAGCGACAAGAAAGAGTAATACATATCTATATGTGTAAAGAATGAATCTCGCTTTCCTTGAAGGAATAAATGTTTCTCAAAAACTCTTCGATTTGAAATTTTTTTTTTCGCATGTTTGTTTTCTTTTCGAACAGAAATAAGGTCCACTTTGAATAAAAATAAAATAGGGGTGGAAACAATCTGAAACAGTTTAAATTCCTGAATATGATTAATTCCATTAGCGCCTGTAAGTGGGAGGCTGCCAGAACTCCTCTCTCGGAGCCGAACAAAACCCAATCTATAGTATCATTCCATACTGGGCTCATGCCCCTCAGATCAAATTTCTAGGTATGCTAATAGCAAATTCTTGTGTATATAATGAAATATTTCAATGCGCCCAACCCAATTTCGATTTAATATTATCTTTTTTTCCCACTAGAAATGAAACGGAAGACAGGTTTCCTTCTTCCTGTCCCCGACAAAAAAGCTTTTCGAAATAAAAACACATGAACTTTTCGAAAAAAAAATCAAATCAGCAGTTCTCAGAAATGTTATACGGAAAATCGCATGTTTAATAATTAATATATGGCAAGGTGTCTATAAATGAGAAACCACTGTATTGAAATTGATGTTTCTGTGCTTGTCTGTTTATTTGGCAAGCATTCATGAATTCCTATAACGAATATCCCAGGTTTCTAGGAAACCCGTCACAAGCTTATTCAAGAGCTTGTACGAGCGAGAGACACTCGGAAACTACAGGTTATGAAGTGGAATCCAAACTATTTTGGCTCCGTGGCTGGACGGCGAATACCGAATTTCGAAAATTCTGGTACTTTCCAGGATTCGAACCTGGGTCATCCGGTTGAGAGTACGAACTCTTTTCACCATGACCATGAGACCAATTGTTATGCATAGTTGGAAGTGATGGAAATTTGGCGGGTTATTGTTGCAGTCTCATTATGAAATGATTATATTTATATACCTACCACGAGCAACACCCATAACATAAAATTATGCACCTGCGCATTATGCATCCGCTGAATCTACTCATAATTACTTCCCAGGAGAAAACATGGGAAAAGAGCATAATAATATGGTTTCAGTTATATTCAGTTGGTGGTAGGAAGCATCTTTTGATCAAATACAGCAACCGATCCGGTAGCCCATTACTTTTTTCTGGGTTCCCTAAGGCAACCAACATAATTAGCCAATCCTCTTTCATACAAGTGTTCGAAAAGACTTATTATAAAAAATTTATGAATAGAATGATCATGATGTTCTGAAAAATCACCGTGAAAGCAATTTCTCCTTCTTTGATCGATAGAAACAATAATAAAAAATTTGATTCACTCTCAGGTACATTTCAATCACCTTTCTGCTTGTTCTCAATATAATATGATGAAATTATAGTTCCCTATAGATGCATTGAGTTCCTTCCAGTACGTGAGTATTGCAACTATAACAATACTAAAAAAACATGAGAAATGGCTGAGAAGAAAATTTTCTCATCGGGGGCCTGGAAATGGGTGGGTGTAGTAATAGCATTTCCAGTGAGCGATTTCGTTCAGTATGTTATCCAGATAAGTTCAGGCTCTGTGAGAACAGATACTTGACAAATTCTGAGTTGAGGAATGTTCTTCCAGGCTGCCCCAGTGTGAATGCTAAACCTGCAAGACTCTTTTCCAAGTTAGTATCAATTAATCTTGCGACTACCCCTTCAATAATAGTATTCATGGCAAAGATCCATAGCAAGCGCTACTCAAGAGGAATAAAACCATAATCGAATTGAACCCAACAATGAAGGTTTTACAATGGATGTTTCCAAAACAGTCCTTTCGGAAATTAATCCTTGTAAAAAATATTGAATTGTTTGACGTTTCAACTTCCATGCTGAAATCATTATCAATTACTTATAGACATATCTCATAACAATCTTACCTATTTACATAATCTTACCAATCATCTTTGATGAATTTGTTTTTCGACTTTCTCCTTCTCCCAATCAAAGAAAAGAAATTACGATTTCTATAAAAGAAGTAAAATCATCAAGCACTTATAGACATATCTCTATCAAAACCACAATCTTACCAATCAACCCCCTTTTTTGTGTTTATCCTCGGCATGTTGTGGAGTGGGCAATCCGTAATCTGCATCTGAGTTTTCAAATAATGTCAACTTGGTTAACAGAATACGAAATCTGGTTCTTGAGGAATCGAATGACTCGTTCTTCTGTCTAGAGACAGATTAATTTATGCTATAACCTGATTTCAAACATTTCCTGTTGGTTCGTGATCCCTAATGAACCCCCCATTATTTATCTTCTCACCTGAGGGCCACTCCTCGTCTACCAATATTTGCGAACCTAAAAGCTATTCGACATTTCGTCGTTCCCCTATCTAGTCGTCGTTTAAATCCACGAAAAGTTGTTTTGCGAGAAACTTCGGTGTCTGTTTTTACTTCGACGAACTTAACAAGAAAGACACCGTTTGAATTATGTACGAACAGGCTGGTTCATCATTTACATCATCCTGACGGCTGATTTACCATCTGGTTGGCGTGTTATTTACGAAATTATTAACGCTTATGTGCAGCTTACTAACTTCGAGCTGTTTCCGTAGGTGTAAGACAATGAAACAATATCTGGTTGTGCATACGGATTCATTAATTAATGTGCTATTGTCCTCGGAACTTGTGTTGAAATCGGGATCCGTTGTTGTGGGAATGATGCTCGAACAATTATTAATTGGGATGGTACGGCAAAGTAAATTGTGCAAATGTGCCAATTTCGCACTTGATTTTCTCTTATGTCAATGCCTACCTTATAATAATGATCGTCTTCATTATCACTCACACACATCAAACATAACAGTAGGCATGGCATTCAATACATATGATAAAAGGAGAAGATCAATTGTTTCCAGGGTTAGACGAGAACAATTGTTGTTTCACTGAACTTTAACCGAATATAACTGAAAATCAATATTTTCAGCAAGTGAGTTTCGTTCAACTTGAACTTTGAAGGCAATGGCGATTTAAAGAGTTATACAAGTATGGAATTGAGAATAATCCACTGAAGAGAGATTCAATGAGACTTCATACGTTTCTTGAACTTATTTGTAGATGAGAAGTTATACTATTCGATGAACTCTAATAAACCTGACAAATTTGGTTTCTGGGAGAACATTTGAAATTTTCAATACGGATTCAAACCCCTACTATGTTTCTTCTGAAAAGCAATCTGTCATCACCGAATCAGAATATACTGATTCTGAGGAATCATCCATCTCGATGTTAGTAATCACAATCAATATTACTTTTCATCGGAAATCTATTTGACACCCATTGGTATATATGCTTTCCGAAAACTTTCATTCTTTATTCGTGCCAAGAAATGATTCAGATCCCGCCAGTTCCTAATGATGTATAAAACATAAATCTGACCTCTTGAGAAATAATGTACCTATGTTTGTACCAAAACACTTCAACATATGTTTTGTTGGTGATGTTTTGCTCACAAACTCAGTCACTTTGCTCATATAACCAGGAAATGGCTGCAACTGGTTTCTCTCCTCTGGATATTTCTCGCAAATGACCCGACGAGTGCAGTCTTCCCACCTTTTCGTTTCCAGCCTGGAGAGATGCCAAACATCTCTCTCCCCGAGGCCTCATCATCAACTTGGATTAGATACATTCTTCGATTGAAATAGAGTTTTCGTATTTCAAGACTACATATTCACCAAACTGACTTTCGCCTATGTAAATGACTACAAGAATCCATAAAAATCTACTCATGAAATTCTTCAGCCCATTTCTATGACCTCAGTTGTAACCAGAATATCTCATATCTTTATATGGAGGTTAGGATGAAAAAAATTGGATTTCATCTTCATGAAATGAGTGTTGAGAGAATTTCCAGTGGAATCACATATTTAGATTTTCAAGGAAACCGGAGTTGAAAATCTCGAGATGAAACTGAAAAGTGTGTGAATTAGTCAAAAATTTGAGCTTTTGGAGGTTCTTTCTATTAACCAAGCAACGTTTTTCTCTTTTCCCTCACTTCATTGAGTTCGACAATAGTCCCAAAAATAGCGTCGTAATACCGCCAAAGTAAATTTTAGAAAATGGCTTGTAAAGCATAATTTTACTAACGAGATCACTGACGATAATAATGAACAACATCGCAGATTCGTGGATGATACCCATGACAGCTGCGTTTGTACTAGTAGTTATTATCGATTCGGACACTACTGGTTTCATTTGGGAGATAATTTGATATTCGAGGTAGAATATTTGGAATAACTCCAAAATATGTCGATTTATGAAGAAGTTTTTCATGAAAGTTTTCGTCAAATGCTTGTATCAAGGTAAATAATTCCAACTTAGCGGTTTGCATCAAATTTTGTTAGTAATAGATTTGAGAACGTTTTTCAGGTTCGAATGATTTTCTGATGGTGGTTTCAGGCGTACCACTGTCTATTCGCAATATAATTCTCGTTCTGTGTCCTTTATATCGGTTGGATGCGCAAGAATCAAGTGACTTTTCCTAACGAGAATGGAACCCCGTGAAAATTTCGGCATTCATCAAAGGTGAATTCTGCCAGCTGCCCAGGAATCCCTCTCCAGTGTGAAGAATGGGAGTTTCAAAGACAAAGCGCTGAAAATGCTTTCATTCATAGGACTCCTGTCGTAGTTCGAAAGGAAAATTCATGTAGCATGTGGAGTTGAAAGTAGATGAAATGATGCAAATTCCAGGCTGTTGAATATTTGACATTGCTCTGTTGCCGGAATAACGATATGTAGGGTGGCCAGAATCATAAGTGATTGTTCTTTGGTGGCATGTTGGTTGACATTTTTTGATGAATAATAATAATAATAATTACTCGTTCTTCAACATTATACATGATGACATGGAACAAGTCAATGAAATCTTAAAAACTTGATGTGGAATATTAAAAAAAAAACAGTCAAGTAAAACGATTAGTAAATCCAAATTACAATTAGGAACAGGTATTTTTGTGGATAGAATGGGGTTTGAGCGGTACATTTCCATTATCCCTCTTTCACGAGTCGAAAAATAAAGATCACAACCCCTATGGAAGATGTAAAATCAAAAAACGTCACAAAGACTCTCTGTTGATAGGTACCTCTATACCATTCAAAGACTTTCGATTCATTCACAAACAGGGTGAAAAAGTTCTTCCACTGAAGAGCTCAAGAGATATTTTTTTGAGCGAAATAAGATCTTCTCTGATCTGGAATGGAAAATTACCCTTCTAAGTGAGATTGTATCTACAAATAGCCCTCTTTTCTGCTTTGTGTTGTATTTTTTATGTGTGCTTCCTGATTGATATTATTCTCATATGATTAGTGTACAGAATGAACAAGAAAAAGTGATTTGTATGTGAGCCAGTGCCCATCGTGTCATATAAGCAGGAGAGTAGCTGTTTTAGATGGACTCTTTCTTTTTTTTTGTGATTGAATCAAAAGTCTTCGAATTATATACACGTACCTATAAACACAGAGTGCTCGTAATTTTTTTTTATTTTACTTCTTTTATAGAAGTCGTAATTCCTATTTTCATTTCGGCTGAGGAGAAAGTCAGAGAATAATTCTTTAAATCCAAATTATGAATTGAAACGTACATTTAACACAAATTTTTATATCATATCATAACCAACCGATCCACTCATCAAAATATCAACAATTATTATATAGAATCTTTCATATCCTCATCAGCAGAGTAGTGGGCTCTGTCAATTGAAAGTTTTTTCACGTACCGTTTGAATTCCTTCAGCGACATTCCTCTAACTTAAGTTAGTAATTGATTAAATAATTTCATACCACTATAAAAGAGGCTCGATTTGGTCCTAGCCACTCTGTGAATTGTTATTTCCAGCAAACTTGAATTTCATTTGTTATACCACCACCTAGTTCATATGAATACAAGGCAAAGTCAGGATTCTCGAGACTTTGAATGTTTGTTTCTTACTAGTTCTTCTATTCTCCCACAGCTCAACAAACACCTTCTGCGCCTCACTCGACAAACCCCAAGCTGATATGCTATATAATATTATTGAGTGAAATTGTGCATAATAATACATGAGTCGAACAGATTTGTCTACAATTTCACTGATTTGATGAATGCAATATCAAATCGAAGGTATTTTTCTTCAAATATCATTGATTTGATGATTCCACCTACAATATAGTGATACCGAGTCCAAAGAATTCAAGTGAATCTACTTGTCGATTTCAAGAATGAACTCTCATAACCTATTGAGGCATAACTCAATATCACAAAGAAGGATATTTTGTCATTACAGACTGATTCATTATCAGAGAACCAATCCTGTGCCTTTATATCTTTCCTCTGAGCAAATTCAACTAGCTATAAAGATAGCAGGATAGAACTGAGTCAGTATTTCTCATCTGTGGTTGAATTCCATGAATATAATCATTTTCATCAGTGAAGGACTTTGTTATTCTCAAAATACACTCCACATGAATTCCGTGGAGAGGAACTGAAAAAAGACTATAATTTACTCTTCGGCTATACTAGAAAGCGATAGATATGTGATATACGACTGGGTGGTACGATGGAATTGAATACAGCAGCCATAGACCATTGAGCGATCGGGTGGCATTCAACTAGCTGGCATTTCTTTGTGTAACAGTTGTTATGGAAACATTCCCATCCATTGTCAACTCTAGAAACTGTACCCGGCCGTCTAGAATTCCACATCTCCGGTCGAAGGAAGGCTTAACAAACTCATTCATAGACCCATGTAGGTACCAGTAAAACGATTCAGAGATACTTATGATGATTCGAAAGCAGATACAATATTGGGAACGCTGTTGAATCCAGTTGTTCGAAAAGTAGTGGATCAGTACCAAGCAGAAAGGCAAAGTGACAACGAAGACACGTATATTGAGGCCAACACGAATATCACATGATCAAGTAATAGGTTATTGGCTTATCTACATAGTTGAAGGAGCGATGGCGTTATTGGTTAGCTTCGGTAGTTCTGATATGCTTTGCAACTCTATTGATTCATTGTTTTGATTATTTTTTATTCTTCACTTGTCGCTTTTTTCTGCTTCTCCAGTAGGTCTCCTCGCGTTTACCTACCACCAGCATAATTGCTGTTTTTTAATTCTTTCAGATATGTGTTTTCAACTAAGTGATGTGTAGGTTGCAAATGAAAGAATGAGAAAGGATGCACATTCTCATCAGTTAATCCGGTCAAGTTATACAATTGAATCAACAAAAATTTCGACAGAGCCAAATTTTGATGAAGACCTAGGGTTCACCATAAAGAATGAAAATTCGAAAGTCCCCAAAAATCCCATGTGTGCCAAAAAAGTTATTCGAGGTCAAATGTCAAATTTTCAGTTTTTTTCAAATTTTTCAAGAAAACGGTGAGTTGAATCAGAAAAATACCTCAGACCAACGTTGTAGATCTCGGAATTCTCTAGAAAAATTATCTCAATAAATGTTTCTTCAAGTATTATCGTTCCTGAGATATCGCAATTGTAAGAGGCACGTTCTACATAATATGCGCACGTTCTACATAATATGCACACGTTTCCACACCACCTGTGAGGAAGTGTACGCCCGTTTTTCTCAAAGTAACTTGTAATTGATTTTTCAGAATGTGGTAGCTTGAAAACACGAAAAACTACGCAGGAAATTTATATGTAACTCCAGATTTCTTTTTTTCACTACTTGAACTAATTGTTGTCTCTCGTCCATAGATATTTTCACGGTTGGTGCTCCTCTGAATTGTTATCAATTGTTCCACCCTTGGCAATATCTACACGGATGACTCGACTAGTACAGAATTCCCCTTTGTTATGACTTTGGAGACCTGTCGAATTTCTCTTGCTCAGGGATTATTTTTCGATAGAACACCTGAGCTTTGGAACTCCTTGCCGAAAAAGGTCTTTTCTGAGTCTCACAATAATAATAATAATAATAATAAATATACTTTATTGTCATTAAGTGTAAATCTTGTGGACAAAGCTTGTAAATAGCAGTAAGAATGTAGATAAAATAGAGAGAGAAAAATATACAATGCTGATAAAATATATATAGAAAACATAAAACTATCTAAAATAAGAGATGAACATATAAAGTAATAGGAACGACACCGTTCAGAGTCACAGAAACGCAGTTAAAATTCCTCTGAGTCGTTAAAAATATACAAACGTACACACACACTTATTTATACACAACATACATATACATATTTATTCCTATAAATTCACATATAGACACATACATATACACCCATACACACGTACATACTAGTAACGCACCACTCAGAAACTTACATGCCGAATGTGCATCTTGTCATTCAAATTTATCATTGTAATACTCCTGCAAGTTATAATAGGGCCTGTCTGCCAGAAACTTCTTGATAGTTTTTCTAAAGTTTATATTGTTCATATTCGCCTCCCTTATGTCTGAGGGAAGGTGATTGTACATCTTAGCTCCATTATAATAAATCGAATCTCTGACCAAATTTGTTGAGGGGATTGTCAATTTCAACATATTAGAACGGGTGTTGTAATGACTGCGTGAAACCTCGAACAATGACACATTCTTGTATACAAACGTCAAAAATTCAAAGTGAATGTTAGTTCGTATCTCCTGTCCCTTGATTCACGCGGTGTTCTTCGAACATTACAGGGCCTTCCTCTCGTGTGATTCTGCATATAAAAAAATATACAGGCAAACCAAGATATTCCTCAAAATCTAATAGACGATTTGTTTCTACTAAAATTTACTGATTTGAGTCGAGAAGCTACCAAAAAAGTAGATTTCTACTAAATATGGTCACGTGAACGACATCAGAAGGGCAATGAATAGCCAGATGTTATTCAAGGCCATGCGGGTAGAGTGGATTCTCAAGGGGACTGACTGTCTTTCAAATATATATTATCTCAATATATTATGTTGAGTCCATGCTTGAATTGGAGTGGTTGATTTCAAAAGAGGGAATATCCCAAGGTCGTCACCACGTTTATGAATTTGAGTTATTCCTTTTTTTGATAGTTTATAGTGTTTACATAAGGAGACACAACGGTGACATTTACAATTGCGATATTTTAGTACAGGTGATACTTGAAAGAAAAATGTTGAGATCAGCTTTGTAGAAAATTTGGGGATCTACAACTTTGGTCTGGAGTAGTCTTTCGCCAAAACACACCGTTTTCGAAAAAAAAAAACTGAAAATATGACATTTTACCCCGAATAACTTTTTTAGCACACATGACACTTTTGGGGACTTTTGAATTTTCATTCTTTTTAGTAAACCCAAGGTTTTCACCAAAATTTGGCTCTATCTGAATTTTTGTTATTTTATCACTGTTCTTATGTTGAACTTGACCGGGTATAGACCTTTCAGCTCATTCGAGTATTTTTTCGGTTACCTTGGTCATCGAGGAAAGCATGTTCGACTATGATTTTATGACAACGTAATGTTTTTCGGGTTTCAGAACTATGATTAAGTATCTTTTGTGAATTCAGATCATTTCATCAACTCCTTCCGGCTAAATGTACATAGTCTCAATAATGTTAGAGACACTTGAGTAGTTTTTTCAGTGGTTCTTTATATACTCTTTTCAGACGTTTTTTGGTTCCGTTGAAGCGGAACAGTCCTCCGAAGGAAGACTCCTTGATGTTTCGTCGGTAACAGGGAAGATGGGTCTATTGGGAAAACATTGTCTGCTCAGAACCGTGATATGTTTGGAAAATGTCTACCAGATCATTCAGATAAAAGCGAAATACGTTGGGGATTCAATCTATAATGGTTCATCACTGTTTGAACTGACGATACAGAAATTAATTCACATTTTCAATAATCCATACTATAGGCAAATAATTCATATTCATTGTTCAAAACGTACAATATGACGTTTCATTAACGAGATAGGAAAACAATAAATCAGTAAACTCACAATTCGAGGTTTTCGTGATAGTTCGTATGAGTGATGGCCACATGGAGAATGTGCATACATATTTTATACTTCTACACTTCGTACCGAGCCAAACATTGAAAAATAAGAGAACAAACAATGAATCGAAGTTTCAATGCATACGCGAATTTATCTTCGAAGTTACCAGTTTCAGATTCAAAATATTCGTATGATTCATTCGATATTGACAAATGATGAGTGGATAGTTCGAGTGTAATTCGATTCCAAAAATAACAAGTAGCATATGATTGCAGGTAGAATAGAACGCAAAAATTGAGTGAAAGGAAATGATATGTTGTCGAAGGCTAGTGACTACCACTTGTAAGGATACTGTTTTCTCAGAGCTATTATTTGATTTCACCAGTTCGTAAAAGGCGTTGAGGCAGTGTGGGATTGTACCAACAGGATATCGGGAGATATCCCCGTAGGCACACATGCCAGACCCGCTGAGGCCCTCAAGGCGGACCCCTTATTTGTAAAAAAGTAAAATCAATCCTACAAGCTACATAACGTTTATGGGCTGTACAAATCTTTCATTCAATGAATCAAGAAGGGAATGTTTGAAGTTTACCACACCACCAGTCAGGTCAATCCTCGCCTAACCTCAGTTAACCTCTTATCCAACCGCTCTCCGCACCATTCCATCATTTTCTGAAATACATTTCAATAAATACTCCAGTAATTTCTTTCGATGCTATAATAGTTATGTATCACTACAAATACAATTCTTTTCCTTGTAGCAGATATGTTCTGAAGTTCGTTTTTCACCATAGATTTAATATAACTCATAGACATTGAATGTTTTGTTTCATGAAATCGATGAAAAAAAATTATTTTTCACCCCCAATGGATTCATTGCTTCTTATTCATCGACAGTTTCTGATGAAATAATATTTTTTTTCTTGATTCATGTTCCAGTTTTATAATTCAATAAGTAATGTTTTGATGAACTGTTTTTATTGGCACGGCCCAGCTCTTCAAATTCGATATGACCTCATGCAGGGAAAGACCGCGCCGCAAGCCCATACAACTGCAGCAAAATAGCATATCATAGCTTGCTGGCAATGTATCAATGAGCACAAGATATATTGAGGATATGATGTCCTTTGGAGCAGACGTAAAGTGGGCGGTCCCGAGTCCATGGATGTTGGGCTCGTGGAAGATCCCTATCAGTGGTTGGAATACCAGAGAGTTCGGAAAAATTTCTGGTTGGGGGAAGTGTGCTCACCGGCGTCGGTGATTGGCCTTTGTAGCGGAAATGGCCCGACGTTGAATAGAGATTTTAAAAAAAGGATTTTCATTCCTTTACTCATCTAGCTCGATATTTCTTTTTATAAAAATTGGAGATAACTATTGAGATGTTTTGTTTTCTGTCATTCTACTCCTAATAGTTTATAATTATGTGATCAGTCAACATGAATGCGACAGTGCAATGCGTGAAATGAATTATTTGATTTGTTACAAGAAATCAAAATCGTACAAATTATCAATGAACTATCAATTTTCCCGCGGTTATAGTTTGTCCGATTCTAATGAAAGCAAATCGAAAATGGTTCATGTATTCTTCTCAATCATGAGTAATTATATTCAACTTTGTACTTTGTGAGTTGAATCAACATGGTATTGAATACCGCCTAGTGAAAGCCCAATCGCAAAATTATTATCATTTTGTCAGTGCTAATAGACAGTTCAACCTGTTGAAATCCACAGTGAGAACTTTCAATTATGACTGATTGCCAGATCGGACTGACTGTGATCGGACCAGCCATGATCTTAGGTTTGAACTGTCCATTATTTTTAATAGGCAGTTTGAAATGTTGATTTGGGAAAACAGTTCAGACTCTCCATTATGGAGAATCCACAATACGAACTGTCAAAAATGAATTCTAATCGACAGATTCTCTGGCCAAATTCGACCGTTCAATTTCTATATTATATTATTATCATGTTCCTCAATATCACTACCAGATGGTGATAGTTCGGACTTCGATTGTCTGTTTTATCAACTTCGAAAGTACTAGAATTTATCCATATTCCCACCGATAAGCTGAAGAAATACTTTTCTCTGAGAAAAACAAGCTTGTTTGGGTTTGAGGATGGAAAGTTATCCTGATTATTGAAATTGCAACCTGTACGTATCGACAAAAGGTGTTTGCTAATTATTCAATTTTACTTCTTTAAAGAAGTTTTGTATTCTCTTTGCATTGGGTTGAATTGGGAAAAGCAAAATATCACTTCACCATCAAAAGTATTTCTATGATATTTCTCATTATTCAATGAATTAAATTTCTTTGAATTATCTTGGCAGAGATCGATCAATTGGTTTTACTGTAAACAATACTTGGCTTGTGTGAATTCGAGATATTCCTTTTTATTGTGTTGAAATCATCAATAATTTCGTTGCACTTGAACAGCCGGCCAATATTCAATTATTCAAAATTTAGAATTCCATAGACTATCTGTTTCAAATATTCATTAAACTTTCCATACTGCTGTCTTTCTCGATATCATGAGGTGGGAGTTAAAAGTTTTACAACTTAACCACATACGTTCGATTCACAAAGTCCGTCTGCACTTTTGAGAACTTGGAAAAATATTTATCAATTATATAATAAAAAGAAGTATTGAATTTCAGCTCTACGTTATACCGAGAGCTGAAATCTAACATTTTTTCCATGTATAATACACAATTTTTTTCTGTAACGGGAAAAACGACAAATCAATATTGAAAAAAAAAACACAATTTGAACACAAGAAAATTCGACTTTTGTACCGAATAGTTCAAGGAACATATCATTCATGCAATACTCATTCAATAATTGTACTTTTGATATAAAGGAAACGTAACTTTTTTATAAGAAAATATTCTATGAAAACCAATTTTGCATACTCAAGCCTCCGTGAAAACCTTCACTGTAACAATATATCTGTCTAGGTATATATATATATATATATATATATATATATATATATATATATATATATATATATATATATATATATATATATATATATATATAATATAAGTAAGTAATTTCATAAAAAGTGGCATTCTGTTACCTGTCATCAGAGATAAAATGTCAAACTTTTTCCACGTCACAGAAAAAATTTATAATTTCATCATGCCCTCAATTCTTGCTGTTTTGCGTCAAAAAACAATAAAACAGTGTCAATATGTCTATAACAAAAATTGAAATCAATGTGAATAACGGTAAAAACATGTAGTTTTATGATCATTAATTTCAGTATCTGCATCCTCTTGAAACTGCGAGTTTTGTATGGAGGAAATATGTTGCAAGGAACTTCTGACGTCACATATTTTTATCACCCTCTTCGTTCTATGTTCATATCTGTCTCATTCATGAAGTTATTCCAAACTGATTGCCTTGTCGTATTTCTCGTGTAAACAAGTTTTGATTAATTTAATGAAAAATCAGTTACCATCCCGGTTCGCTAGCTACCCCAATGAGATTCTAGAATTTGTACTCGGAATTACTCAACCTCCTATTAAGTTATTTGAATACTTCTTCTTCTATTGCAATTATCTTATCCAGGAGATCTTGTCGTGGCTCGAGTCTCGGATTCCGTTTGTGATGGCATTCTTTATCTCATCTCTTGTACTACCAGGGTTCGTTGTATTCCGTATGATTCGCTGTTATTTACTCCCTCGTTCTCTCGTGGATTCGGCTGATGAGATTCGAGTTGACCGACTATAATTTCTGGATGACTGTAGTCTTCTGTTCGAATCGTTTTATCCTTATGTGACGTTTCATTGTTATGGGCGATTTATCAGAATTATATGGCAATCACACGATCTTTATTGTAATAGGTCGATAATAATCATGATCATCCTTCGAGAGTCATGTAGTTTATTGTCGCACTGGCTTAGATAAAAGTACAAAATACTTTTTCCGCCTACCTCTATCCAAAGTATACATTTCCTGGCCTCACTGTAAGATGTAAAGTCGTACTTTTCATCCCTAGGAAGGAAAAGTAGCGCAAAGTGGCGTTTGATACGTCATCAATGAAATAACTTATACGGCATTGAAGACCAAATATATATTCTATAGTATGAGTTGTACCGTTCATTTATAGAACACCCTTTATTTTATAAATGGTGGAAATCAGTAAAGAAGTTGAGATATATTCAAGAAGTGAATATATTGGGAAAATAAAAGTTAAACGTCAAATATTATAATAGAGCTACAGAAATACGCTATAATCATGATTCCGCAGAGATTTTCTGCAAGTCTTCCTAGCGCAAAGTGTTGATGAAATAGGCATTGTTCATGACAGGTATGAAGGCATATGCAGGTTTTGGTTCGAATCCGGCGTCGAGATAATTTTTTTTATTTTTTTATTCTTTGTTCTGTATGTTCTCCTGACTTCGGGGATATCAGGAGCATGCTATACTGTACCTACTTCACAGTTCAGTTCTTCTGTCCCTCCCTCAAATGATTACTTATTAGAGTATACCCAAAATTTTGCAGAAATAATTCAACAGAATTGATGGAAGATGTGTCACGCATGAAGAAGAGTCTTTATAACATTATCTTCTTTCAAAAGCACTTTTGAGTGCGCCCATAAGGCAAAGCTGTGATAAACCTGATAAAATTTAGTACTATATGTGCTAACCTACTGGTAGTAATACGAGACACTTCACTGAACACCCTTTATTCACTAAACCAACCAAATTAACTATTTAACAATAATCACATATACTTTATTAGAACACAACTTTCCAGCTCTCCTGATCGCCCGTGACTGCCAGTCCCAAACACTCATCCACAGGATCTTGCATAATCTTAAGGATTACTCATCGCTATAGGCGCGCTCCCACATTCCGTCCTTCTTTTTCAGCTTTATAGGCTCGATTCGACCTGGTGCTCCTTCCCACTTTTCGTCTTTGCTTGGTGGCTCTGTAATATCCTCTCCATCCCGTGTTGCTAGGTCATCTACTTGTCTGCTCTCATTTCTGTCAGATGCTGCACCCGTCTCTATCCTGGGAGGGATCCTTTTGACTTGAGAGACATGTCTCCTGAGAATCTTCCCATCTCCCTGTAGGGTAACTTCATTTCCTTTTCGCTCTGACACTGTGAATTCAGTGTTGCCGAATTTGGTTGTTAATTTGTGTGGTACCACCATATTCTGTGATACTACTTTGTCTCCTACTCGAATATCATCCTCCTTCGATTGCCTGGTCTTATCTTCCTTCTCTTTCCCTCTTTGTTTGTTTGTTATGTCATTATCCCGTGCTTCTTGATCAGGATTTTCTCCCACAATATCTATGACTGACGGAATCTTGTCTCGTATTCTCCTGTTAAACAACAATTCTGATGGTGACTTCCCGGTGGTGCCATGCGGTGTGACGTTATACATCAGAATAAATTTTTGTATTTCACTCCTGTGGTTTGCCTTATTATTGTGGCTTATCTGCAGTCTTTTGAGAATCGATTTGTTCATGTTCTCCACTTCCCCATTCGCTTGCGGCCAGTATGGTGGGGTGTGAATCAATTTTATGCCGTTCTCTTCAAAAAACCCATGAAATTCTCTGCTAGTGAATTGCCTCCCATTGTCAGACCTGATCGACTTTGGTATTCCCAGTTGCGAAAATAATTCTCTCAAATGGTTGATTATGGCAGCCGATGAGATTGTTTTCATGAACTTGATACTTTGATAGCGGGAATAGTAGTCGATAACCACTAGAACGTATCCTTGATTTGGCAGAGGTCCCATCAAGTCGATCGCTAAGAACTCCCATGGTCCGTCAGGAAAACTGTGTCGACTCATTGGTGGGGGTTTTTCCGGTCTGCTGACTAACAGGCAATCTCTGCAAGTTTTCACACAACGCTCCACCTCTCGATCAATCAAAGGCCACCAAACCTTAGCCCTCAGTCGACGTTTCATCACTGTTTCTCCTGGATGACCTTCATGCGCCAAATCGAGTATTCTTTGTCTCTGCGAGGCAGGAATCACGATCCTATTATTTCTCAGTAATATTGGTCCAAGGGCAGTTAACTCGAAACGAAACGGAAAATACGGGCTCTTGTCTGCTTTCTCCCAGGTCTCATCGCTAAGTCTACTCACAGCGTATACTAGCTCTGGGTCCCGTGTACTTTCTGCTGTTATCTCCGATATCGATATTGCTCTAGGTGTACTTTGTTCCACGATAGAAAATATATGCTGGTCACTTCCCCTGTCAGCAGGGCTTGTACTGGACAGTTGGCATAACCTGGAAACTGAGTCTGCTATATTAGATTTGCCAGCCTGGTAGATCACTTTGAATCTGAACGACTGCAGTCTTAGAACCCAGCGTTCAATTCGGGCTGGTGGTCTCGACGTCGGCTTAAATATGGCTTCCAGTGGCTTGTGATCTGTTACCAATTCAAATTCGAGCCCTGTCAAATAGAAGTAAAAACGTTCAACAGCCCAAACCAATGCTAAACTCTCTTTTTCTGTCTGAGAGTATCTCCTCTCTGTATCTGAGAGACCTTTGCTAGCAAACGAAACAACTTTCGGTATTTCTCCGTTGAACTGAATCAAAACTGCTCCCAATGCCACAGGACTCGCATCCGCTATCAACCGTGTTCTTTTCTTGGGGTCGAAGTAAGCAAGTGTTGGAGATTCTGTCAGTGCTCGCTTAAGTTTCTCGAAGTTCTGTTGATGTTTTTTCAACCAGATGAATTTTGCCTCTCGTTTGGTAAGTTGCCGAAGTGGCTCGGTCGTCATTGCTAGATCTGGTATGAATTTCCCGAGGTACGTAACCAATCCCAGAAAACTTCGGACTTCCTCTTTGGAACTCGGTGATCGAAATTGAAGAACATCCTTGACTTTTTCTTCATCTGCATCTATTCCTTTGTGAGACAAATTATGTCCCAGGAAGTGTAGATTCTGGACTTTAGTTAAACATTTAGTGTTGTTCAGTAACACCCCATTCTCCTGAAATACTTTCAACACTTTCGCCAAACAAGTGTCATGTTCTTGCTCTGTGCTGCCGTAAACAATTATGTCATCCAGATAATTTATACAATTTTTTGCATGGTGCCAATAGGTTTTCGAAGATTCTTTGGAATATTTCTGGGGCGGACGTAACTCCAAACAATAGGCGTTTATAGCGAAACATACCTTTATGGGTAATAAACGTTGTTATCGGGCGGCTTTCTTCATCCAATTCCAACTGATGATATGCCCATTCTAGGTCCAGCCGGGAGAAATACTTTGCGTCACGGAGCTTTGTCATGATTGAGTCAAATACTGGTAATGGGTAGTTCTCCCTGAGTATAGCCTCGTTAGCTCTACGCATATCTACGCAAATCCGAATATCTCCATTCGACTTATAGATTATCACAATTGGTGAAATCCACGGGCTATGCCCTTCTACTGCTTCGATTATATCGCGTTTCAATGCTTCCTTCAATTTTTGTTCCACCAATGTTTCAACTGCAACAGGGACGCGTCTCAGAGGTTGCTGTACTGGCTTAACTGAAGTATCGATGATCAGTTTGACTTTGATGTCTTTGATTTTTGGAAAACACGTCAGTTCTTCAATATGGTTCACTTCCAGTCCTAATTTCAACACCCCAAGACGTTTCGCTGCGTCTTTTCCCAGAATAGATATTTCTCCTTTATCTACTACAAAAAACGATGTAATTATCTCCTTTTTACCCGTAGCGCTCACCGTGGTTTGGAATTGGTAACGGATATCGAGAGCCTGCTGCGCTGCGTATGGTTTCGAAGCATTTTTTATTTGTGAATCAACATTCCATATGATTGCTTGGTTTTGGGTGAGTGAATTCCAATCGTTTCCATTAATGATGTTAGCCTTCGAACCAGAATCAATGAGTAACATGATAGATACCCCTCCAACTTTACATTCCAGTAGTTCGTCTCGTTTCATATCATTTTCTGAACTATGATGGTCGATTTTGAAGCAATCATAGTCCCTAATTACATCACCGTCTTGATGTCCTTCTTCATCCGATCCCGCACCAAGATAATTCACCCGTGGACCCGCCAACTTCCTTCTTTTCTTATTCCTATTATCATTTACTGTATTTGGTCTCTTCTGTAGCTGCTTGGTTCTGCATTGATGAGCAAAATGTCCCGATAATTCGCATTTATAACATTTAGCATTCTTAGCTGGGCACTTTATATCTGAACTTGAATGTTTACTGCTGCCGCACCGCAGACAATTATGCCAGCTATGGTTTCGATTCGATATTCTGTTGATTCCAGAAGTGCTTGGCATCGGATCCGTCATGACGCTGGTCCCCATTACTTTAGATCTGACAAAGGTCAATTATTTCTGCTAACGTTCGCTCCTTTTCCAGAAGTTTTCTCTTCAAGTCCAACGAAGCCCAATCATCGATAATTTTATCTTTGATATTGATTTCCGCAGCTTCAGTCGCACTATTACCGAAAGAACACTTTGATGCTTGCTGTCTCAGTCTTATCAGGTACTTGTTGAGAGTTTCTCCTGGGTTCGGTTTTGTGTTCCTGAACGAGTGTCGTTCAAATGTCGAATTCTGTGCAGGCGAAAAGTGCTTCGTTAGAGCATCCACTAGGATTTCGAAAACATCGTTGTCCTCTTCGTTATTATATTCCACTATAGCATCAGGTATATTATAGGCAACTTCTTGTAGTTGAATCCCTCCCAAATGCAATAGCTTGTTCCTTCTCCTAACCTTGTCCTGTATGTTTTCGGAATCCAAATACAATCGAAATGATCGTAGCCATTTGTGCCATTCCGCTCTAATATTTGCTTTTTCGATCACATCGCATAAAAAGGATCTAATTCCTGACTGTTCCGCCATCTCCTTATTTCCTTTGTTGTCCCTGAAAAGAATAACAATCGCTGCATATTTACTTATATCACAATTTAATGTGATCCTGTTACACTTTTATATAACCTCTGGTATAACGCAATTTAATGCAAACGTCCTTGTATCACAATTCAATGTGATCTACTTACAATTTAACTTGGCAATTTAATGCCGACTTCCTTTGTATCACAATTCAATGTGATCCAATAATACTTCAATGTAATCCCTGGTATAACGCAATTTAATGCAGATTCCTTTTTATCACATTTTAATGTGATCCTGTTACACCTTCATGTAACTTCTGGTGTAACGCAATTTAATGCAAACTTCCTTGTAGCACAATTCAATGTGATCCACTTACGATTTAATGTGATCCAGTTACAGTTAAGTATGACATCTTGTATCACGCAAATCAATTCAAGCTTCCTTGTGTATCACAATTCAATGTGATCTAGTTGAAATTGAATGTAATGCTTTGTATATATAAAAAAAAAAACGAATCCTTGCTGCAACTTATTCTCTCCTTTCTGTTGAATCACCAATTATTTGTAATCTGTGAATTGATTACCAAAATGTAGAATGAACTATCATCTGGAAAATAATCTGACTTTTCATCGAAACACAACAACTGCCCTACAGCCAGAGAATAATAATAATACCCTTAAGTATGCAGTTGAGCTTGTGGCTGAGTATAGTATAGTGCTTCAACAGATAGCTTTCTCTCTTTTCGTTCGACGGCTAGGATCGCTTTCCAAATTTCATATCACTCAAGGAAAACAAAAATAAAGAAAATTGGTAATTTACCTCGTCGCCAATTGTGCTAACCTACTGGTAGTAATACGAGACACTTCACTGAACACCCTTTATTCACTAAACCAACCAAATTAACTATTTAACAATAATCACATATACTTTATTAGAACACAACTTTCCAGCTCTCCTGATCGCCCGTGACTGCCAGTCCCAAACACTCATCCACAGGATCTTGCATAATCTTAAGGATTACTCATCGCTATAGGCGCGCTCCCACACTACACAATATAATTGCATTACAAAAATAATCAATGCCCAACTAAGTGGGCACGAGTCGGCAAGTTCTCCATAAAAATCAATATTGATGTGCCAAATTCCTGAATAATCTGTCAATTTATTCAAATCACTCATCAAAAATAACTGTATCGTATGGAAAATTGCAATTAGAACATTTTTTGTAAGATAAATTTGTCTTAATAGAAGACTTATAGTAATTTGTCCAGAAAAAAATCCCAAAAAATGTCTTTTTTCTTCAATCACTGAGAATTTAACAGAAGTAACCCATTATGGTCAGCTCTGTTGAAATGTTGGAATAATATCATCCAGTAAATACCGAGTTTCTTGTCAATTTTTACAAATTCTCATTCAATATTTTCCACTGGTCCTGAAGGTACCCGAAGGCCCAGAAATAATTCATTTTTGAGGCATTACTGTCTCGTATACACGATTATTCCTCCAGTACAAGCTCTAGATTGCAAGAGAAAAAAATAAAATGAAAATATCATCAGAGGGGGAAAGGGAGAACGGAAAAAATATAATAGATATAAAAAATTACACCTTCATTGTCAGTCTACCAGTCTCTTCGGATTCTGATAGAAATCAGTTATCAACTATATTTTATGTGTAAATTCCTCCATTGGACATAAATTCACCTGTTTGATCGGTTAATGTTTCGCCTGTCTTGGAATATAGTTCCCATGTATAGAGTTCGGCACCAAAACATTCAGTGAAGCTTCTCGATTCTATTCAGAGAGAGGCAATCTGTCTTGTTGGTGATTCTTCGCTCACAGACATGCTCACTTCATTGGAGCATCGTAGAAGGATTGGAGACTTGTCTCTCTTCTATAGATATTTTCACTGTCGATGTCGGTGCTCTTCTGAATTGTTATCAGTCGTTCTATCCTTGGCAATATCTACACGGATGACTCGAGTACAGAATTCCCACCCCTTTGTAGTGAACTTGGAGACCTATCGAACCTCTCTTGATCAGGGATCGTTTTTCAATCAGAATCAAAACAGCTGGACTTTGGAACTCCTTGCCGGAAGAGGTTTTTCCTGAAGCTTACAAACTTCAGAAATTCATAGTGAATGTTAGTTAATTCGTATCTCCTGTCCCTTGATTCACGCAGTGTTCTTTGAACATCACAGGGCTCGCCTTTCACGTGGATTTGCATATTGAAAAAAATCAAAATATTGGATCGTATGGTAAATGATAAAGTGAACATATTTTCTGCTTTGCTCTTCTTCGAGTATAGCGAAAACAAAATATTCACTGGCATTTATTGTCAATTCATGAAGATAAATTGTGATCAAGAGCAGTTCGACTATCTTAACCCAGAATCATTTCCCACACTTTCATCATAACTAATTGTTTATGCAAAGTCATTTTAGCGTGGAAAAAAATCTTGATCTCAACCTCTCTATAAACTTTGTGATGTAATAAGATGCAGTTATGTGCGTTATAGATTCTAGGGCATTGAATTTTCACCAAAAAGTATCAGAACATCATAAGAGAGGTATCCATTCTAAGGAATCACGTCTGCCTATCCATCAGTTGGGAAAATTGTTATTCATCTACTGATGAACAAGTTTATAGTGATAAAGAGGTCTCTATCTCTCTATCTTGCCGAAACGTAATATGACTGGCATTGATCCAAACCGCAGCTTGGTCCTAAAGAAAAACTTGCTGTATCACCTGATATTACGCCTTGATTTGTTTTTTTCGTATAAGACTTGAAATGGGGGAGTGGTTGTCTCTCAAGGATGATTTCCACACAAATATGTTTCCCCAAATTCAACCAATGTTTACGTATATCACCATTCATCCAATGTAATAACATCAACTAATTCATTCAGGTTGGCTCGTTTCAAGTAAAATTCGCAAATAGACAAAACAACAAAAAACCTGTAAAACTTGGGCGAACTGTAACGTCATCAATTACTTTTTTTGTTGAATAGGAAAAAACATGTTTTGCTCATCGAATGTTGTAACTTTGAAGAACGATGGATATCAAGCAAGTATTATAGGAAAGTTGGCAATAATAAAGCTAATATCGAGAATGATCGTTGAAAGTTTCTTTGAGTGGGAATTATTTCATTAAATTTCGATGGAAGTTTAATCAACACGTGCCAAAAAACATTGTGAATGGTATAAACTATACAAACTTCCAGAAGTATCAGTGAAAAATAAAATATCGTCCATGACGGATACCAACAGATATATCATCAAATAACTTGTGGGAATTGAAGGCTTCTGTGTGATGATTTGGTTTGAATTGCTGCGATGAGATCATCATCAAGACAGTATAGCCAATTCCTAATCCATAAAAATTTTGCAATTTCCAAGACAGTAGCAATTTTGTTTCTTTGAATTTCCACCGATAATTCAGAAATTATTCAAAAATATTCCACTCTCAATGAGAACATATTATATGATTTCATCATAGCCAGTTTCCAATGTAAGATGTATGTCAGATTGAAATAACAATCAGTTATCATTCTTATCACTGCTACACATTATCCACACGAACCTCCTCATTTCTTCCATCTATCTGACAGAACCTAATTATTCATGAAAACAAAAAGATAATTAAGGATCCGTTACAACCATTTCCCACCCCTCAACAGAAGTGTTACTTCATATCCATGTGGCACACCAGAATTCGAAAGACTCATTAGAGTGTTCTGGATAGGACAAGTCGGGGGTGATTGAATCCTTCTTAATATACTCTAGTATCCAATGCGATATTAACACTATACGTCTTTTGCGTCCATGTAGACTCCTGATCATAACACCCCATAACTTATTCAATTTTCACTAGATTCAAGTCATAATCACGATATAAAAATAAAGATCGTTCTGTGTATATCTGGATGTTCCTTGCCACGTCCCTCCAATTACAACTTTGGACGGATGGAAGATATTCGACAAAAATTAAAAGGGGATAATTGCCGAGATCTCTTTTTGTTTCAGTGCGTTCCAATTCCGGGCTTGGGATTCAGAAGAGGAAGCTACAAGTGCGTCTGCCGGCCTGGATTTTATTTTCCAGACATAAAAGCGGAAAGACGATACTACAATGGAACGGTACTTGAAGAAGAATATGAAAAACGCATGATGGTGAGTTCAATGTTCTCTCTTTCAATATTGAAACATCAGTAAAGTGCATAGATTTCATGAATGGAAACAAAGGCAGGAAAAACGCTTTTATTATTCTCATTGTGAGGTTTCAATGGAATTTGAATGACATACATTTACCCTCAAAGGATATCATCCACGTTTGTGTTACACTGTACATAACTCGAGATGAATCAAAAACAAAGTTTTACCGAAATATTCGAAATGGTGAGGTAAACTATAGTTAACTGGATGGAACCTTTACATACTCATTCTCAAGCCTTCATCTATGGAAAAAATCATATCGTGCTGAGATAAATTTGACCTTGTCACAAATAAATTCAATCATTTAGACGCATACACGGGGCAAGCATCAACTCGAAATTAAGGTAGTGATGAAGATGAATTCATCATGGTTGACAAATGAGAGTATGGGTAGATCGATTGATTTCTGTGACTGAGTTTGCGATCCGTAATATATTCAACTTCATCAAAAAAAAAACGATTTTTCTTGCAGTATTGCGATCTTCTGCGAATCTTGCAGATCATTGCTTTGTAGGGACCAGAATTCCTCATATTCGTGTCCATTTTCAGCAAGACGTTATCACATTTTTCTTATGTACATTCTGCTGGATAACCAAATGGTAAAGAGATTCTTCCCCAGAGAAAATTTGCAAGAAAATTCATGGAAACCATCCCAGTCGGCTGAAGAGTAATCGCAAATATATAATATTCGCAGAGTCGAGAGAACTCGCTAGAATCAAGTTCACGTGATTAAGTTAATGGTTTAGAGTTCACCCAATTTTCGATGTTGTACAATCTTTAAATGTCGATTTTTATCATTTCAGATTGAAGGTAAACATCACCACCGTTGTGATGAAGCTTCCAGAGAAGCAGTCTTTGTTTGTAATAGTCATAATATCGACCTTCCATAAAATTACTGTGAGAGAAACTCATCGATCATAAATTTCACGAACCACTTTCATATATCACCCACCCATACCGAAAACATCATTGACTCAGGATATCAGATCCCGAATAATCGTTTTGAACATGAAATGTTTCCTAGCTAACACGAATATTGGCTCTCTGATAAGTAACGGATATTGAATTAAAATGTACAAGTTCAATGATATGACATATGTAAATAGTGTATTGAACCTTGGTTCAATCACTACGGTATTCATTTAAACCAATTGGAATGCATTTGGAGTGAATTCGTTGACTATGACAACAAGAGAACAAGAAATAGCCGCTTATTAATGAAAGGCCAATCTCATCTCAAGAGAGAAGAGGCAAATCAATGATTTCAAGTACATTTAGAAAGTCGTCAACAAATTGTTCTATTCGAATGCCATCAATTTCATCTTGAACTATGCTTTTTCGAGTTATAATACCAGACAAAAACTTGTTTACGTTACCAAGCCAGTACAAATCATATCCACAATCCAACCCCAAACCAAAGCTGCAAAACGTTTACACTTCATGAAACCTCAATCGACATTGATATCCCCTTTTCCATTTTGAATATCTACTGTTACGCCTGGTCTAATCGTTGGTTCCTAAAACTGACCTTAATGCCTTATGCATAGTATCCGGTATCGAGAA
Source organism: Zygogramma bicolorata (assembly GCA_032362365.1). Classification (NCBI taxonomy): domain Eukaryota; kingdom Metazoa; phylum Arthropoda; class Insecta; order Coleoptera; family Chrysomelidae; genus Zygogramma; species Zygogramma bicolorata. The sequence continues at coordinate 7,206,352 of JAVJAQ010003427.1, read as the reverse complement.
TAACTTCATTTTGTTCGAAACCGCCATTTGTGACTACACAAGCAGGCTTGTCCTTTTTGTAAATAAAAACCAAAAAAAAATCAACACCTCGCCAATCTTTTAGTGAAGTTATGACAGATGGTGGTTGTCTGACAAAATTGGAAAACATCCCCAATGGATGAGATATGCATAGCATCAGATGGTGTTTTTGAAGCTTGGATTAACTTTCGTTGCTAATTCTCGATGGTATTTTGGATCCCAGGTATAAAACCTAGTTGTGAATGAATTTGGTGGGCACGATATCAAACCAAACATATATCTATAAAATGCGGTTATAAAAACGAAATCCAAGCACATTCGCCTGAAACAATAGCAACATTTTTCGGTATGTTTCAAATCACATTCCACTGAGACAACCATTAGGTGCATTCCAAAGAAAGAGGTCAGCTGTCTCTTTTATCTCTCAAAAGAATCACGATGATGAAGTATATCATATACGAGTTGAACAGTATACTCCAAGACAGTGGACGGAACTGATGTTCGAGGATGTAAGATGTTTAAGTAACTGAAAAATGATATGAGACTTTTTCGTTATGGCAGAAAAGGCGTTCCTACTGAGGAAGATTAATACACATTTTAAGTCTGACGTTCCTCTCATAAATAAAGGCAGTAAAACCCATTTCGCTGACGACAATATATTATACACTTTAAATCACTAGCATAAAGAATGAAACAGGGTTGAAAACGGAAGAATTTGTTGTTTCTCCCAAACTGGTAGTGAGTGTTGGGGACATAAATGATCATTTTTTCGGTTTTTCTCCGAAGTACTGAAAACATTTTCATTCAATTTACAGACCTTGGTCATAGATAGATAGATAGATGCATATTTCCAACAGGTTATTACACACAATAACAGGAAATGCTCAGAATATAAATAAAAAATAACTATATCATAACATAAAAAAAAATGTGATTTTTCATAAGATAACAGATGATAAGAAGTATTTCGTATGGAATGTTGAATCCAAACTACATATCAAGGAATGGCAGATCGTGATGATGAAAGTTCAAAAAAAAATAATAATAAATCACATATTGAATGTTGAGTCTAAAATACTTACGTCGAGTGATTAACGGTTGATTCTTTATATTTAGATTCACACGAGTGTTAATTTTCAGACTATACTGGAAGGACAGTGAGGAAGGATTGGATTTTAAATTTCTGGAAATGCGTTTTTCCCAAAAAGCTAGTACCCCAGCTCGAACGTTTTGATAAAATTCGAGAAGAGCTAGGTCTATAGAAATATCTTTACCAGTTTTTTACAGTATTCTAGAGAACTAGGCAAGTTGAACGAATGAATAGTATTAACGAGAAAAACCCCTTCTTTCGAAATGGAATCCAGTCGTCGAACTTCCCACATGAAAACCAAAAAAAAACATGACTGTTTCGCTACTTGTGTATGGAATCACTAGGTATTTCCATCAGAAAGTAATGTTGATCATGATTCCGTTTACCTATTGGAAACAGACACTTCCGAAATATTGGACTGCCATTTCAAAAATTTTTATCCACGTCTACAATGTTGACGTCCACAACTATTTTTTGTTTGATTCTGGTCCTGGTAACGGTATGAAAACAAAAATGATGAAACGCACCGAAAAAATAATTTTTGAAATGAAAATAATGAGTTCTTTCAGAATAATAGAATAAATGAGCAAGAGGCACTGGAAACTAGAGGTGCCTTCAGAACTTTTTTTTCGAAACAAAAAAAAATTCATTTTTCTGTATCTCAATTCATGAGGTTGTGTAAAAATTATGTTATCGGTGATTAATACATCAATCTCGGGAATAATGGTTCCCGCACCGGCAATTGAAACAATACCATTCATGTTATGTCTCCGGAAAAAATCATATATCATCGAATGATTCGAAGACAGATTTTCCATTGAAATTCTCACTCCAAATATCAATTTTCGAACCTGGCGAACAACTAATTTTCTTGTCACCCGGTAAATTACTGTTGTAGAGTTATCCTCAGTTTCTCACACTAGTTCAGTCACAATAATTATGTGACTTATCCGAAGTCGACTATATAGACCATTTATAAACCAACTTCGACTTGACAAGGGTTCAGCTTCCGAAACACTAGACGTCGGAGGATATCCCTAAAGGTTACGTTCGGTGATCTTTATATCTCGAGGGGCATTTTTAATTCGATCCTTTCTCTGTTCCACGTGAGAGAGAGTTGCACATACGCTGGATCTCGAAGTCTGGTTATTTCATGTTCGTTCAAGTTACAATCATCTTTCGGGTACAACAGTTTCAGCCTGCGAAGTTGTTCGACGACCAACTCATTATTAAGGCTTTCTGGAATATTACTATGATCACAGATTTCAGCCTCAGCCGTATCATATGACTTAAACCCTTCACTGAAGATTCAGAAGGGACTCTACTAACCAAACAGGTATAAAACCCAATTAGATGGGGAGATATGAGCAGGAGTAATAATGAACGTTCTCATTTCACAATAAACTGGCTTTTTTCGGTTGAATAAATTGGACGAAAAGTGCCTTCTTGGAAAGATAATGTAATGTATTTTTCATTTCGCGAGTATCAATATCAATGTACTCCTTGATGTCTCAATCCCAAATTAGTAATCAGAAGTAGTGATGGCAACTCGCTTAGAATGTGACTGTACACCTTGTCATGAGAAAGGAAGGGAAACAAAGTCGGTCTCTCTTCTGACTCTGGATGTTGAGCTTCTCGTTGTGGTAGAGTTTTGTTATATCTCTTCTGAGCTTCACAAATATATGATTGTATTTCTTAAGAAGTACTATAGAACGTTCTCTTTGGAATTATTAATTGCAAAGGCAAACAAAATAAACCTCCAACTATGCGAATCTCAAACGCTGGCTCAACAACTCACTTTTGATGAAAATAAATTGAAATATGTCAATTTTCTGAACATATATTCATTTTCATCCTACAAATAATCGAATTATGGAATTCTCACGAGAATATTTCTTTACCTAGCTCACAACACATTTTCAGTGATATTTATAACGGGTGCTCCTGTGAAAACGCTTTCAAAAGCACGAAGGGAACGGCGTTTATTTTATTCTCCTCCGCCAAATATTTTTCTATATCAAAATAAATGGAATACTTTTTAATCGTTATTCCTCATTTACACTAATTTCGAATAGCAATCTCACCTATACGTTTGGAGCAATTACAACCGAACCTACCTTCATCTGTGGGAATAATTAAGAAGATTGGGGTGAAATTGGTGAAACTTCTCATTTCATCTATTTCGGAGAGTGACTATCTGTAGACACATCAAAATCGCTATCGCATTCATCGAGATCCTGAAGGTACATTCGGTACACAAGAGCACTCCCGATTGTGAAAAATTGAGATATTCTGTAGATATTTTTCGCTATTAGCAGGTAAAGTTTGTGTTGTGAAAGCGGAAGAAACTTGATATACAGATGGCTCAAAAACCCAAGGAGTGGGAGATGATATATACGGAGGCAGAGCAAAGACGAGAGTAGCACTCAGCCTTAAACATAACGCAACAGTGTTCCAGGAAGAAGTAGCGGTCGTCGAACACTGTATAGGAGAACTAAACAGGCAGATAGTCGCAAATAGAACCATTGCCATTTTCTCCGACAGCCAGCCGGCAATTAAGGCGCTCAGCTCATTTCAACTCTTCTCAAGACTGGTGAGAAGCTGTCTACGCGCCCTCAAGAAGCTAAGTACCCAAAATAGGGTCACTCTAGCGTGGGTACCCGGTCATGAGGATCACAAGAGCGACAAAGAGGCCGATGCTCTAGCCCGTGAAGGCGCATCCGAGGCTATAATTGGCCCAGAACCCTTCTGCGGGGTAGCGAAAGCACTTATAAAGACATCCATAAATTCATGGATGCAAGCCGAATCGATAGATTGGTGGAATAAACTCCCAGAAATGAATCAGGCGAAAAGGTTCATAGAGAAACCAGATTCACGAAAGGGCTGCTAGATCACAACCGTAAGGTTGTAAGGGTAATGATGGGTCTACTGACGGGGCATAACCAGCTCAGAAAACATATGCGCAACATGAGTCTAACAGGAGAAACCCAATGCAGGCTCTGTCAAGAAGAGTAAGAAACCGCTCTATATGTGCTCTGTGAATGCGAAGACATAGCAAGGCTGAGACACGTGAGATGCGGGGAAGAGAAACCAGAGGCTACTAGCTATATGGAGGGGTCAGTGTCAAGGCTATGGAGTCTCATCAAAGAGATCAAGCTAGGCAATGAGCTTTAATAAGCAAGGAGCATCACAAAAATCTGAAAAGGTCGCAGTGAATCAGGCCATGGGCTAGCTCCCCAACAATCTCATCAAATCTGAGCAAAGTTTTTTAAGAATCCTCTCTGCGCGAATATTTGAATATATAAGAATCGATCACAGTCCTTTTGATTTTTTGGTCAAAGAGTTCCGCTGAGAAATATTTCCACATGATTTGTCATTTATCTCTTATTGGACAGTACCTTATATTTGAATAATTTCACAATAACTATAAGAAGGTTTGATGGCTTACATCTGCCTGCTCTTCAGGAGAGAATTCGAAACAAATGTAAAGCACTTTTTTGGGATCTGTCTGACGGTAATTTCCATGATTGGACATTGTGAAATAGAAACATTGAGTATTATATGTGAAAAAAAGATAAGAAATATATATAATGGACGGGTGAAAAATATCAATTGAAGACAATGAACGATTTGAAATCTGATTCATATCCGGTCAAAATATATATTGCACATAAAAAATAACAATGGCATATTTACATATTGCTTGAAATGGAGAAGGTGCTAGAATGCTAGTGACACGCAATTTGAAGATGGCTGTATTGTACCCTCGAAAAGGTACCTGTTTGATTCAACATACCTTTAAGGTATCCGTTCTGAAATATATGTGGTCATATTCGCTTAAATTACTATCTGTGTGAACAATTATTCAAGCTTCATTGATGGTAAACAATAATGACTTCAACTGTTTATGGCTCGGAGGTTTTGTTTGGAAGTTATTTTTTGTGTTGCTTTAATTTGCAAAGTGTTTTTGACGTTTTCTGCTACGCAAATAATGAACTCATTCCTATCTCTCGGTTAATTGTCTTGAGTGCAGTAGTGCTCTGAGGCGTCTTCAGAGAAACAATACTACCGGGATGGTTGGTGTATTCGATCAAGACGCACCTGCTGGGATTTGTATTCAGGCAACCGGCAATTGACTGTCGCAGTGACAAAAATTCTGCCCTTACCGCAGATTGAATCAGTAGTGAGGAGGCCAAATCGAATATAACACGGCGTCTCAGACCACTCTCCACCACAGATAATACGAATGAATGAGCAAAACACGAATTAAGTCAGCAACACGTATGTAAAAGTCGAAATTTTCTTCCCAAATAATTCATCATTATACCGTCATCATTTCTGGTGATATTCTATTAATGTTGTAGGCAATTGAACGAAGAGAAAAAATTTCACAAAGAATATTAGTTATGCAAGTATCAAGTATCAAGGTGGCACTACCTGTTTTTGACTCGATCAATCCCTAAGATGCACTCAGCTATATTAAGTCTATCTTCATACAATATTGTAGTCAATAGATTAGCCAAAAAATATGATGTTCGCTCATCATGAACTGAAACATCAATTCACTGGACATATTAGCCATCATCAGGATTGAGGTCCTTCCCTGTAGCATACGAACTTCTGCTATTTATAAAATGCAGTATTGTATTGTTTGTAAATTATGACGTACTGTTCTACGACATATTATATAAGCGTTGAGATCCTCCATCAACAAACTGACGTCCCATATTGATGTCAACCATCGTGGAGTCAAAATTTGTGCGAGCTGAGAATCATCTAGGTCCAACTTTTCAACGTGTGATTCCCACCAAGGGCAAGAATAAGGGTTGGAATTTTGTCCAAATGAAACTCGTCCCTTATTCAGATCATAGCCATGATGAACGTTGTTTGACCTTAAATACGTGAAGTCTTGTTTAAAATTGGAGCAGACATGCGAAAAATATCGATGTGCCAATATTTTGGAAACGATATTTGTAAAAATGTGTCTTGAAAAATATCTCTGTCTTCTAGGACTCCTCTTTTGCAGGAAGAAGATTTCGGAGATCTATATTTTATGAAATGGAATCCGAACCACTTTGGTACCCTGAGTGGTCGCCAAATACCAAATGTGATGATTTCTGGTGATATTCACTATTGGCAGATATTATTAATAATATTGGTGGCGAGCTATCAATTCAACAAACAATATGCAGTTGGAATTCATTGAGTCGATACTGAACTGATATTTATATCAAAATTTTGAGTCTTCAATATTCGTTCGCATTTGTTAACTAAGTTTAATTTTCATTGGCCCAAAATTCAAGTCGTGTGACATGGGTAAATATTGAGTTACCACTCGATGTTCGTTTGAAATTCCTGAGCACACTGCTCAAAATCAAAGACAACGAGTCTCGTTGACTCAAGTGTCTCATTCGTAGTCGCAATTCTAGTGAAACCTGGAAAATTCATCACATTTGTTTTCGAATATATCCCTTAGTTTCAACTCGAAAATTATTATTTTACCTTCCATAATGATATTTGCGCATATAAACGTACGCTCACTGTTCACTGGTTTTAATGATCTACGAGAGATGGTAATTGCAAATGAGTACGACATACTGGTGGTATCTGAAACATGGCTGAAATCAAATAGCGATGTAACCATGTTTCAGATACCTAATTATAGATTCATGCACACAGCTGATATTTCTAACAATATTGAACAATTATGGGTCAAATTAAGGTATGGCACAAAAATGTATACTGTTGGTGTTATTTATAGGCCACCAACCTCAAATATTCCTGAATTTATTAGCGAATTTGAAGATTTACATCATATATCAGATCACTACTTAGTTTACTGCATTATACCGCAGACGAAACATCTTAATAAACCTGTACCGCGAACGTTTCGCAATTTCAGAAACTTCAATATGGAAAATATCACATACGATTTGAATTCGATTTCCTGGCTTCCCATGTTTGTTATGGATCACATCGACAATAAAATTGAATATTTCTGTTCGCATATTCTCAACTTATTTGATACTCACTCTCCATACATTACAATAAACTTCAAAAAGCCATTTACACCATGGATAACCGACAATATAAAACTCATGATGAAACTCGGGAATGAAGCTCTAAATAAATTCAGAAGAACGGGCATAGTCGGGGATTGGAATTACTACAAAACTATCAGAAATTACACGAAGTCTTCAATTGAACGTGAAAGAAAGGCTTATTGTCGTGAATACTAATAGATCTAATGACTTGTGGCTTAAACTCAAAAAAATAAACATACATAGTATAACCAAATCCTCGAATATACCCGCCCAGTTGCACAATGCAAGTGATATCAATGATATTTTTATATCGTCCACTAAACTTAATAACAAAGTTGATTCTGGTATAAGAAGTTTTTATGAAAACAACATGAATGATTCTGTAACTTCATTTTTAGAATATCATCCTATCACGAAGGCTGAGTTACTAATCATTATGTCACAAATTAAAAGCAAGTCCAGAGGAGTTGACGATCTTGACAATTTTCTTGTTAATCTCTGTTGTCCATCATCATTACCTGTCATACTCCACCTAATAAATTTCTGTCTGGAAAAAAACGTTTTTCCTAGTTTGTGGAAGAAATCTATTGTGATCCCAATGCCAAAAGTCAAGGAACCGATGGAATATGAAGACCTGCGTCCTATTTCTCTACTGCCATACCTCTCTAAAATTCTAGAAAAAGCAATAGCTCAACAGCTCCGTGCTCATCTTTCTGAAAACAACATCCTTTCTATGATGCAATCAGGTTTCAGACCGGATTATAGTTGTGCAACGGCCCTACTGAATATACTCGACGATATTGTCAAAGCTTATGATAATGGCGAAATTACTGCTTTGATTCTAATCGATTACAGTAAGGCCTTTGATACGATAAATCATCAACTTCTTCTCTCCATATTACATTATAATGCTGTGAAGTTTTTCGCTTCCTATCTCTCGAACAGATCGCAAATGGTGAAAGTTAATGATGATTTATCAGATTCCAATGAACTAACATCGGGTGTACCACAGGGGTCAATACTTGGGCCCATTCTGTACATTATATATACAACTCAACTGACCGTAGAATTGAACGCAAAGAAGTTTCATATGTACGCCGATGATACTCAGTTGTATTATTCGTTTAAATACGATAATATGCAGCATAGTGTCAATATTATAAATGAAGAACTCAACCACTCAGTGGAAGTATCGAAGAAACATTCCCTTCATATAAATATTGACAAGTGCTGTGTAATAAAATTTGGAAGACAGGCTACTAGGTCGAAAATTAGTAATTTGGGTATAAAAATAGGTACTGTATGTCTTCCTGTGAAGAATCAGGTGGAAAATTTGGGAATTACATTCGATGAAGACCTCAAATTCAAAAAGCATAAATCACTGTTAATACAAAAGGCTTATGGGAAAATGAAACTATTATATCCACACAGACATTCCTCAAACCTGAAAACTAAATTGCAACTGTGTGATTCTCTGATTCTGTCTACTTTTACCCATTGTGATGTAGTATATCACTACTTCCTGAACACCAATGAATAACAGAGAATTCAGAAGGTTCAGAACTCAAGTTTGAGATTTTCATTTGGCATTAGGAAGAGGGATCCCATTTGACACACCCTAGGAAAAGCTAATTGGTAGAATATGTTTGATAGGCGTACACTTCATTCTGTGGTTTCATTCCATAAAATAGTTGTCACACACACACCCCCATACTTATATAATAAAATTCAGTTCAGAACTGATGTGCACCACGTGAACATAAGACGTAAAATGATTCATATTGTTAGACATTTCACCGAGCAATTCGAACGATCTTTTACTCATACCATCGCCAAGTTTTATAATGACCTTCCACCGTTCCTCCACTCTGTATCTGTTTCGAGCTTCAAAAAATATTATAAACAAAACCTATTACCGGAAAATCATCGTTGGTGAATTTGTTGTGTTCTCCACTATCAATATATCACCTAATTTCTCACTCATTGATCTTTCTTATTGTATTTTTTGAATTATATATTCTTCATTGTCTTATTTTTTTCTACAAGATTGTTATTCTTTATCATTCAAGCTATTACCAAACTGCTGTAGCTGTCTTAGTATTGTAATAATATCCATAAAATATTCATATGCTTCCAAATGTTTATTAGTGGAAACTTCACCATGAAAACAATCAACTGCATACCTTTCATCATTTTTATTAGTATGATAGCAATTTCATGTTTATGTTTTCTCTCCTTTTTTTTTGTTTTTGCCAGGTGCAAGAGTAAGAATGGTCCAAACCAATCTTGTAACCCATTGACAGATTTTCCCTTTTTTCTCCCCAAATGTAACTAGGTACTATATTCTGTCATTGAATGCTTATTATTATTATAATATAACTAGTTCATCCAGCACTGCCTGTACTTCACGACAAAAAATATGTTCAAATATGCGGGAATGTTTCACGTGAATAGTTCTCAAGTAATCCAATCGACTCGAAGTCTTTGATGAACTATCTGCCTCTTTCTCTTTTATCTATTGGGTGACTCCTTGAGTGTGGAATGTTCACACTTGGATGTGAATTCGAACTCAACTACCCCAACACACATTCCTGTTAAAACGGTTCGAACTATAATGCCTGAATCGATCAGCGTGATGAATTTCACCGAAAGAATTCACAAGGGATTCCACTCACATAAGTTCAATTACTTGAAAACAAGGATTCTCGCCCGAAGAATGATCAGAACGCCTAATTCTGCTTGGGCCACATACAGAGTGGGTCGAATTCTGATAAGGTGTTACTGGTATGCAGGGATTTTCATCGAGAATACTAATCATTACCTATTTTTAATCGACAGTGGATGGAATTAAATGGTTTGAGAATGGCTATTTATACAACCAGTTTGAAAAGTTTCGTTTCGGAAAACTAAAACTTTTTTTGGGGGACGAGCTAAGCGAGACCCCAAAACGTGAAATGAGTTTCACAAAATGAAGTTTTTTCATCATTATCGCTTGTCAGTTCACGTCTTTGTTAAGTTTGTAAACTTCGACTGGAATTGAAAGTTGTTAGGAGACAATATACGAAGCAATTATTGGAGATAATCTTAATTCACAGATTGGAATGGAATATGTGACAGAAAACTGGGAAGAAATACATATAGGTCCACAGTTGAAAAAATCAAAGGACGGATTGAAAATTATTCCATACCAGATCATTAGACTTCGTAGTAATATAAAGTAAAAACATATGGAAATTTGTGGGGAATCAGAGGACAATGATACTTGTCCGTTTCACAAAAAAAAAGATGAACTTAGATCTTCAACGCTTATTCGAATTTGAGTTCAGACGCTGAAAATTTCCCAGCCTTATAATAATTCGTTAATGTAGTTCGAAGGATAACGAGCAAGTGACAAAAAAGACAAAAGCAGTAAATTTTCCTGGAACTTTTTAGACATTGATTTTTCTTCAATGAAAATGATTGTTGGAGTAGTGTGGAGAGGCAGGAAATGGGGAGGAAGATAATAGCGACAACCATACATGTGTTATATGATCATAATAATTGAGATATTATATTATTATGGTATTATAGCACCCAACAAATGTCTGAGTCTGAGTCTCTTCAATTCAATGAATGTATGACAGATATAATATGTGATTCAATTAGCCGACTGGAGGCTTTTGTTCATCTTTCTTGACTGAGTAAGAACAAATTCATTTAATAACCGATTTTGAATGAAAAGTAAGGCACTTTGACATTTCTGTCACTTTCGAAAAATGTCCCATGATATGTCAAAAATTGCGAAAATAAACTTCTGATCAAAATTCAGGGATATTGATATTTTGAAAATCACTCTTTGAACAATCAATCTATCAATCAAAACCAGTATGAAATATAACCGATACCAGCATGCCCGATGTTTTATATGGGTCAAACGAGAAGATCGTTCAACACATGTATAAGAGAACATAGAATAAGTTTTCGAACAAAAATTATGCTTCCACCCCATTATAGGGGGTCATTAGTACAACTATCATCTCAAACTACGGCATTTTATGCAAAAAGTTAGGAAACTCTACCTCTTTGAAAGTTTGAAAATCAATAGAGGTAATAATCAATAGCCATTGAATAATCCGATCGAATTGAAGAATTCACCATTGTTCCTAGCCAATTGATTATTCTGTGAAAAAAATAACCCTATCTAATTAAACGGTAATTGGTGTTCCAAACTTCACTGAAACAATGAATTACGGATTGCATATTTGACCCTTGTTACAAAGAACGTCGGACTTTTTATGGGTATTTGAGGAGCGTATTTTAGAATAGTAATCTATTTATTCTGCTTGAGGAAGCTATTGTATAGCGAAAAAAGTGTCGCGGTTTTGAAAATCCATTATCAGTGAGAATCGTACAGAAAACTATGATATGTTTGCAATTTATAGATGTTTGATCCGTCCACAGGAAGCAGAGCTGTAGCTATATAGATGAATTGAATTTCACACTGGAAATACCGAACATTTTCGAAAATGTAATTCTAACACAATACAGTCAACTATAATGATATCCATTTCGTTTATATTTACGCAAGTCGAATAAAGTAGAATAGAAATATTTAAATGGAAGTTTACGGTAAGTTCGAATAAAAAGTACAATGGTGGGCCATATATTTTTTTGTGTTGCGTTCGATAGTTGTGAAAGTAAGACGGTTTTCGAAAGCCGATTCACATATCCTCCCAACAGTAGATGTTGAAATGGTCCCTGATTCTTCGGCATCGTATACATACTTCAATCACTCACAGACTAGTGGTAAAAAAGCAATCCACTCCGCCCATATTATACAAACCCTCTTATATAAAGATGTTTCTGCTAGTGGCACAAAAGCCCTTTTTTTAAGTTCGATTATACTCGGAGCGCTGATGAAAACTTCGCGTGGGTTGTTTTTTAAGGTATTCGCATAACTAGGAACAGAACACAACTCATTCAAACCCATTATGCTAAGGAATCTTCTATCTTGGAATTCGTGAACATTCTCGTGAACATAACAGAACTGTGTGAACAACTTTGAATTATGACAGATGAGCACCAATAAAGAAAGTGAGGTCACAAACCGTAGCCTTGCGGCAGGGAGTCGTTTTCTAGCTTCGTGTGGAGCTGACATTTTATTTTTATATCATTTTCGCCGAATAAGAACACTAAACAATTCAATTGTATTTTTGCCCTCATGTGGTCGTAACTCTTCTCATCAGTTTCGAAAATTAGTGAAAATTCCTATTCAGAAGGAAAACCTTCATTTTTGACAACTCATTCAGTTCCTCCAACTCATTGCGTGGTTAATAATCTTCACATATTCCATCACTTTTCAATTTGAATCTTTTATTTTGATTCATCAGTATTTTTTCTGATGCATTGAGTTTTCTATGAGCTTCTAATTAGGGTGATTATTTACTTATGTAGAGCTTATCCAATCCATTTTGGCACACACTCAAATACTTTTCCAGTTGCACACTGGTAGTGTAGACCATGACGAAAAAAAAACACCTACTAGGAATAGATTTCAACTCAGTAAACACATATTATCTGAGTTTTTTCATATTAGTACACTTTACAGAGATTGCTGGGCATAGGTTAGGTTAGGTTAGCACGGTGGTCCGGGATGGAACCCACATAGGCCAAAGGCCCGTTGTGATGCCGTTAGGGGTGGTTACCACCCCCTCCACTACCGTGGAAACCAATAGCTGCTGTTGATAAACAGCATAAGGCTTCTGATACCAATCGACTGAAGATCGGATAGGTTTTCAAAGTAGGGCTGACCCAGAGCAGAAAATCGTTTCCTGGATAGGGCAGGGCAGTGACAGAGTAAGTGGACCATCGTCTCTTCCTCCTCCTCGTCTTGACAGCTTCTACAGAAGTCATTCCGTTGTAGGATTCCCATATGTGCGGCATGGCATTCTCCAAGCCAGTGTCCAGTGATGGCCGCAATCGCGTTTCCAATGGAGTTCCTGGGAAGAGATAAAATATCTTTAGTGCGTCGTAGATTGAGCTCTGGCCATATCTGTCTTGACGAGATGCAGGAGAGCTCCTCCCGCCACCTGAGGTTAGTTAGGCGGAGTACTTCCTTCCGGAGGAACAACTTTCGTTCAGCGATAGGTGCCCCTGGTCTAGTATTAGCGGATATAGCTGTGAGCATCGTGCCAGCTCTTGCTAATTCGTCCGCCATACAATTGCCTGCTATGTCCCTGTGGCCGGGTACCCAAATAACATTAACTCTTACTCTGGTCGCCAGCTCATTCAAGGCTTTATGGCATTGTATAGCCGCCTTTGAGGTCAGGTAGACAGAGCTTAGAGACTTGATGGCAGCTTGGCTGTCACATAGAATAGATATTTCATTGGATTCAAGTCCGGAAGTACTCATTTGACTGTTTCATTTATAGCTACCATTTCTGCCTGGAGAACACTGCAGTAGTCCGGTAGACGAAATGATAGGTTGAGGGATAGGGACTCTGAGAAGACTCCACTTCCTACTCTCCCCTCTAGTTTTGAGCCATCTGTATAAAATAGCGTCCCCTTGAGCTCAACTAGGTTCGCCTTTCACGTTTCCCTGGACGGGCATAAACGTTATCAGTTCTGTGCTAAGATGGATTGGACAAGCTATACATGCAAACCATTACCATTCAGAATGAAAGTATAGTTCATGTACAAGAGGAGCGACATGCGAGTCTTTGTAACAAAACGCGATGAAATACTCAAACAGATAATAGGGGTTGATGAATTGTAACATCATCCATATAATTGTATTCCTTTCGAAACCTACCAAAAACCCCAATGCGTTATGATATAATATGAAGGGATGATGAAATGCCATGTGAAAAACTGAAGAAGAGTAATAAAATGTAACAAGACATGTGAAAATATTTTTTGAAGTAGTCCATAAAGATTGATCCTGTATTTTCAGTCAAAAAAATATGATAATTCAAACTAATTCCTTCCCGCAAGCAATATTTCTATATGTAACGAAATAATTTTCTTGGCAGTACACTCAATTTGCTAGTTTGCAAAAAATAATATTTTTCACACCTTCAATTATTTCACCCCGTATATAAGACCCTTCGAATATATCTTTCTTCGCTGTGAGGACGATTCATTCCGCCAACTAATCTAATTTCTTATAGTCTGAAATAAATTGAATTGCGCTGGACTCTTAAGGATTCAATCAAGTCTGTTATATAAAGTTAAGACATTTGGTCATTATTTTTTCACGGTCAGTAGAACTAAACCAATGAATGCCTCTATCTTTCGGAGTTCGTGCGTCGAATACTTGTGAGTGGAAAAGATGAAAATGAATACCCTGGAAGGATAAATGGGGAATCTATTCAATTATGTATTAGAGGAAGAATGTCGGGAGAATTGCAGTTGAAAGAAAAGTAAGTTCAGTTTATCGATGAAAGTTCTTTGATTTATCACATCCTCATCAACATATAAGCCATTGTATGAGATTTCGCGAATTATTTTTGATAACGGACATACCATAGCAGGATATCAGAATATGTCAATATTCATGTATCCATATATGCTGTTTACTCCAGTAAAGGAAGTAAATTTTTTAGTAAAATGAAGTACTAGTTCGAGACCACTCAGATCAACTAAAAATTTTTTGGAATTTGTCAAAACGCTGTCAAGTATCCGAGTAAACTAGTTTGGTTACTGGGCAAAGCTCCAAAACGCTGTAAAACTTGGCCAAACTGTTTTTTGGCCCAAAATTAATAAATATTTAATATCTCGGGCAATATTAAATGAATTTTCGTGAAAATAGGTACCTGGGGGTTTTTTGGGTCACTGATTACGATTTTGATGTCAGAAATTAATGAAACACCCTGTAAACCGTAAAAACTACCCTTTTTAGGGGTTTTTTAAAAATATTCTTGAATTAAAGCTGGAATCATCAAATAAATGCCATTTTTTCGGGAAAATTAAGGAAGATTTTTTTTATATTTTCCCGTATATTTAATATTATGAAATTAATCAGCCCCCTCCCCCCCTGGGGGGTGAAAACTACCCCTAAACTTAAATATATATATATATATATATATATATATATATATATATATATATATATATATATATATATATATATATATATATATCGAGAGGATCTAAATTTGGATGTGAAATTCGGGATCACCACGTCCAAAAACCCCCGTACATATAAGAAAAACAGTTTTTATCCATTTTTGAAAAATTTCAATTTTTTTATGGTAGTCAAATCGAAGTAATGGAGACTTCGAAGTTAACCCCCCCTCGTCACATAATAAAAAAACAAAACAATTTTTTTCTTACCGAATAATAATAATAATAGTGAAATATTAATAAAAAATGCACAAATCTTAGATTTTTGTACCCTATTTTTAACTTAGTTTTGGTTTGACGGCTATTTGACTGCTGTCAAGAGTCGGGATTTGAAATTTGACAGCAGAATTTAATTGGCTTATCATCTGAACATACAGTACTGCACGAAAAATGTTCAGAAAACTTATAAATAGAGGGTCCCAATGGATTAACTATAAAAATTTCATGTGATAGATGAAAAAAAAAGGTTTTCTGGCCATAACCTTTTTTTTGGCTAATGATAACGAGATATACCAGGAACCATTTCAAAGCTAAGGTTATCGCCGAAATTTCATGTAACATATGCAACATTTGAATTGGATGGGCCAATTTTTTTTATTTCGACCGACAAAAAAGAGCATTTACCGTTATAAACATAAAATTTGCAATTTTAAACGGACAAATTTGATTACAGTTGGAAAATTATAACAAAAAATTGAAATACAACTATCCTGGAATAAATGCTGAAGAATTTGGCTGTTTAAAATAAATAATGTCCACGCTGCTGGACAAAAACTGAAAATCTTTTAAAAAATACACGATTTTACCCAACTTTAGCAGGCCAAAACATAAACAATAATTACCCGATAGGGCCAAAAATGGCTGAACATATTTAGGACGAAGTGTTCTGACTTTTCACCGAAGGATGGCGCAAAAAAATTTGCATTAAAAATTTTTGAAAAAGAATTATTTTGCCCATAACTTTTTTTTTCTTATTTTGAACGGTTCTGGTTGGTCTCAAAATTTTCCCGATTTTGTCATCTTGCAAAATGATACGAATCATTTTTTTTTGTAAAAGTTATATTTTTCGAGATATTTACGCCAGAATGATCCGGTTTCTTTATTTTTCGTTAAGCAACCATTTTTGCCATGTCATATCTCCTTTAATATTAATTGTACAGAAGAAAACAAAAACCACTTTATTTCTCAACTAAAATACTTCCTATAAGTGATATAAATTTTTTTGCAATACCAACAGATTTTCAGTAAATTTAAAAAAAACTTCAAAAACTCTTGATTTTTTTTGCAAAAATCACATTTTTCCTTGCGCTATTACTCGAAAGGGGTGCATTTTTATGAAAAATTGCAATCAATGTTTTTATGTTGAAAACTAAAAATTTATCGATGGGTGTCATTTTTTTCAACCCCCCCCCCCAATGCAATGAGTTACACCCCCCACCCCACCCCCTGCGCTTTTTCCCAGTAACGGAAGTTGTTTACTCGGATAGTGGGCACCTTTCTTAACAAAATTCAAGTTACTCCAAGTATCTGCAATTGGTCTCGAATTAGTCCAGCCAGTTTTTACTTCCTTTACTGGAGTAGTTCTTTCGCCAGAAATCAAGAAACTATTCATTCGATGAGAAGCATAATGCCGGTGTTTCGTATCCCATGAAGTGATATGAAAGATGTTTCACCATCATTATCATTTCAATTGCAGAAAATCCACGATAAAATGTAAGCATTCATTGAAAAAATATCATACTGAATGTTTTAGATTTAGATGGATAATGGAGTATCTTGGAGTATACCAAAAAGCCACTATTCCGAAGTCTTCGAAGTGCATCCCCAAAAATTCTATCGTATTATGTTTTTGTGAGTTTCCGAAAAAATTGAAATATCCACATACATTTCTCACTGATAATTCATTTCCTGAGATAGAAATTCTTGAAGATTTCATTATAGAGAATATCGAAAATACCATTATAGTTTCCTCAAATGTCTATATAACTAACTCTATTGAAACCTGCCGTGAATTATTATATTGAAAAATCAAAACAGTAAATAACAGTTATGGAATTGAATTACTCGGTGAAGCAATAAATATGAAACTCTCGGAATTTTTGAAATGAATGGGCAGAAGTTGATTGAAAATCAAAAATAAGGACATAAAAATCTGAAAAACGTTGACACTATTTTCCGTGGGAAACATTCCTATGATAACCCACGGTTTTATTCAATTCTTGCTCATACCAACCCCTTTGTTGGAATATCGGATGCGAATCTTATTCAGGAGACGAATTAATTGAATTTATCTGTTGGTGTCTACCTATAAACCTAGCTGGATCAGTTCGATTGTAGATATTTTCCGCTGTCAACCACTAGATACACATATACATCGATCACATAACCTGAAAGCTAGTACAGGAAGTTTATTTTCGAACCTTTTTTCCCAAAACTCCTCCAGTGTAGGCCCACAGCACTCAGGCCACATGTGACCCATTGTACATCCTTCCGAAGAGTCGACCTCCTAGGTCATCGTCCATCCTGTCCTTTCCAGGAAGGTGGCAGGTGAAGGCCAAGACTCACCGAACACACATTCTCTTATTGACGATAACTCCGGACACTCGCATAAGAGATGCCTGACAGTTTTATCTTCCTGTTCACACATCCTGCATAGAGGTGTGTCCACTAGCCCCATAATATGGAAGTTTTTCCTCAGTTGACAGTGGCCAGTCAGAATTCCTACTGTTAAACGTAGGTTTTTCCTGGTCATCGCCAAATATATCTTCAGCTCCAGCTTCCTTGGGTCGCCTAGGGTGATCCTGGCAAGACTGCATCCTTCGATTTCATCCCATCTCTTCAGGGATTGAGCATGGGAGTAACGTTCGGTTGGTTCAAATTCTCTACTCATTCTATCGATTCAAAATGTACGAAAAAAAAATAACTTTTGACTGTTGCCCGTATTTTTGATCCTTTAGGTTTCATATCTCCACTCACATTTCTTCTCAAACATTTATTCCAGAGATTGTGGATGGGTAAGTTGGATTGGGATGAGAAACCATCATCAGATATTATTCGTCTTTGGGAAGAGTATGCTTCTCAGGCTTCTCATCTAGATAATGTCTCAATTCCACGCCGTTTGGCCCCTCGACAATTCAAATCTAGCGAAATTCATTGTTTTGGGGATGCGAGTGAAAAGGGATATTGTGCCGTTCTTTACTTTCTATTTACTTCCGAATCTGATGAAACTTCTCTTCATTCCGTTTATTCGAAATCCAAAGTGACTCCTCTCAAGGAAATTTTCTCCAAAACTTGAATTGTGCGCTGCTGTCTTAGTAGCTTGTTCTGTATCCTACACTCGTCAAGTATTCAATGGAAAATTACATTTCAATCGAATTTCTTGTGGGTCAGATTCAACTATCACTCTTTGCTGGATAAAATCCCCATCTTATGAATGGAAGACCTTCGTCAGTAATCGTGTTTCTCACATACAGGAAAGGGTTCCCTCAGATTCTTGGTTTCATGTGTCAACTGCTGACAGCCCGGCGGATTGTGGATCTCGAGAGCTTCTTTCCGTAGAACTACTCAACCCTTATGGTGGGCGGGACTATCATTTCTTCTCACACAAAATCATTTCCAATCTTCTACCGTTGAATTTTCTGACGAAGCTCTCCACGAGGAACGAAAACTCACTCTAACCGCAACCGTTAATTTTCTTGAATTAATTTTATCAGACCGCTCGTCTCTTGATACCTGTTTGAGAATTATGTGATATATTCTTCGGTTCATTAATTCGTTTCGAAAGAGATCCAAACATCATGAATGGATTACCTCATCAGAACTTAACCAATCTTTGATGACGTTTGTAAAACACACTCAATCATTACATTCTTCTGAAGAAATCAAATCTTTGACAAGGGGTACACTTATCCCTGAAACTTTGAGAAAACTATCTCCCTTTGTTGATGAAAATGGCATCTTGCGAGTTGGAGGGAGATTGAGGCACGCTCCAATTTCAATTAACCGCAAATTTCCTGCACTTCATCTGAACAGTTCCCGTTTCACTGATTTGATAATTGAAAATATCCATTTCAAATATTTCCATGCTGGACTTCGAACTCACAACAATTTTGGATAATATCTTTCAAACGTGCAATTCGCCGAAATGTATCTAAATGTATCAAATGTTTTCGTATGAACCCTGTTTCTCCTCAGCCCCCCATGGGAGACTTACCTCCCAAGAGAACTCCAAGCTTAAAGACCTTCTCACACTCCGGGGTTGACTATGCCAGACCTTTTTCTATCACAGTGTCCGAAACTTGGGGTGCAAAAACCACCAAAGCTTATGCCTGTCTTTTCATATGCTTCGCTACCAAAGCGATACATGTCGAATTCGTTCGGATCTAACATCTGATGCTTTTCTTGCCGCCTTGCGGCGATTTATAGCTCGAAGGGGTAGGTGTCAATGTCTTTATAGTGACCGAGGTACAAACTTCATAGGGGCCTACCGCCAGTTGAATAGTTTTTTATCCAAAGCTGTAACTAAGGAAGCTCTCGAGTGGAAAATAATTTCCAGGGCACCTCCCAATTTCGGAGGTTAATGGGAGTCAGCAATAAAATCTATGAAATATCATCTTTGAGAGTAGTAGGGAATCAGATCCTCACTCATAAGGAGCTTTCACTGTCTTAGTGCAAATAGAAGCACTATTAAACTCACGCTCAATTTCTCCGATCAGCAATGACCCGAACGATTCACTAGTCCTAACCCCTGCTCATTTCCTCACAATGGAAAGCCTTACCGCACCCCCGGAACCAGATCTTTCCGAAGTTCCTTTGAACCACCTTTCACGATGGCAACTTCTATCCCGCATGCACCACGATTTTTGGAATAGGTGGTCGAAAGAATATCTCCACACTTTACATCAAAGGGCAAAGTAGTTTGATACAAGTAACAACAATCCTCAAAAGCGGAGCTTTAGTGCTCATTAAATCTAGTAATTTGCCACCTTTAAAATGGCTCATGGGTCGAATTGTAGACAGATTTCCTGGTTTAGATGGACATATCAGAGTTTCTACCGTTGAAACGGCGAATAACATTTTGAAACGACCGATTACCAAGCTATGTCCTCTCCCTTTGGACCAGGACACTTCACATCCTCTTTAAAACACACAGTTTTTTAGGTGGGCGGTAATGGATCGTCCACATCCTTGTGAACGTCTTTTATGTAACTCATATAATTATGTATATACATGAGTATTTTCAATTTTTATCAATCCCCAAAATCTGCTTCTCTAATTTAGTTCATTCACACTGTATATTTCCTCGAAATATGCCTTCGAGACTTAACTCGAAGCTAGCGCCTCAGGTGCAAGAAGTAAACAAGTAAAGTAATTTTATCGATCACCTTAATCATATCAAACTCAGAAATATCCCATAAAAGTGATTTTAATCAGAATAATCGAGCACCTACCACCACGAAATTACAAGAAGCTGCAAGTCCTTCAGCCCACGACTGTTACCTGCCTGCCGGCCAACGGTGGAAGTTTGAAACAAAAGCTAAGGTCTTTAAGGCACGTTTTATCTCTCCAAAATTTACCGCAGTCCTTTTTTTCTCTCTTGAGCTGAGTTGTAAATTCAACAATTCAATATATATATATATATATATATATATATATATATATATATATATATATATATATATATATATATATATATTGTGTCGATTAGTTCTTGATTCCGCTGTAATTGGGGTGTAGTACCTACTCACCAATTTTTTTGTAATAAGAGTATGAGATACAATAAATGATATTGGTTGATTGATTAGCTGGTACCCTGTATTCGTTGATGCAGGGTTGATTCTTTGAAGAAGGCTCAACTGAAAGTGACGTGTAATGCAATTCCCACAGTCATTTTGTGATACAATCAGCATGCAATCTATTTCTCCATTACAGTTTCGGGATTTGTATAAATACTGTCGTGTGTGCTGGATATAATGAGTCTCAGCCATGCAGACATACTTTCACAAAAAACCGTAACTCTCTGACTGGAGTTGATATTTTGTCTTGAACTTCTGCTCGACGCTATTCTCCCTTTTTCAGTTAATACAATCAAATATTGTGTTCATTTGTCGTGAATACTTCTAAACCCTCAAGCAACATCCGGGTAATTCAAGAAACTTCTCGAATTCATGCAAAATTGTTCGGATCTCCTTGGTTATTTTACATATCTAATCAAATTTCCAACAGCTCCTAACCAAACAACTGAGTAAGTAGCACCTATCCAATCTCTGCTACAGTCTACCAACTTTCTAGGAACAACAAACAAGTGAGTAGTGGCTTGTTTTACCGAAATGCGAATTAATAAAACCAGACGGAAATGAGGCGATAGCAGAGGGAAGTTCACCTTCATGATCCCAACTACATACCTCCAAATAATTATTCTGATTGCAATCACGTACTTGGTGTTGGCATTCGAAAGAATATGAGATCAATGAACTCTATTATCGAGTGAGTTTCAAAATGATTATTGGTGTCAGAGCGGGCTGTAAAATTCTGAAATATAACAATGACAATGACGAAAATTATTTTGTATCTGTCAGGAAGTTTCATACATGGCCCTTCATTAAAACCCTGATTTACAATAAACCATGGGTAATGGATTGTTCGAAAAGTCGAAGAAAAACATTCTCTTGGATTTAGGGTGAACTTATATGGAGATCAAATAGTTAAATACCGTAATTTCAATTATATTTATTTGATATATTATTCGAAAACATAACTTACCGCTGCAATTCCCACCTAGAGAGGAATTATTTGGAAAATATACCTGATGGGAGCTTTAGATCGATGTGCTAGATGTGGTATGGAACTAAAAAAAAATGGGGGTACATTTTGGCACAAAGGGGTGGGGACACCTGTGTTCCCCACGCATTAAAACATACGTATTTTCAGGTTTCAAGTATATTTCATCCTGTATGCTCGATATGACTGGTTATGCCTATATGAATCGTTTTTTTTTGACATGACAAAATATCTGACAACGTGCAGAAACATTATGAATTTATGGGGGAAATGGGAATTGAAACTTTCATCACGGAAAATATCAACCATTGAATAGACTTTTGGTGATATCGAAGAAAATTCGTTCGAATTTGTGAAATTTCGCACATTTGAACAATAAGCTTCACTTCTGGAATTTTTTTATGATAATAGAGGGGACTCAAAATGAAGGTTTCGCTAATTCGGAAGATGAATAGTCATGGCAACAATAGATATGAATAGAACTTGGTTATCCAATCATCATTGTGAACGTAACAGAATAATTGGACGTTTTATAATACTAAGAGAGAGTTTACTGATCGAGCTCCTTCTATAGTTCTATTCAGTATTGACTTCGCTATACAGAGATTATGAGATTTATATTCGGTTGCTATTCTCTATTATGGGTTGAATGCGTTTCCAACTGCATCTTCTGTTTTTTAGATATATCCAAAGAAATTCACTCTGAAAACAACAAATGCGATAACAAATAACTTTGTGTGAGAAACTAATAGAACGATCTTGTGATAACATCAGTAAATCACATTTTAATTTGCAATATGATTTGATCTGATTGTTTGCCTTCCTAGCTACATTCACTAATACATGGATCAGTCATTTCAGCAAAAAAAATATTTCTATTCAACAACTAGCAAAATTTGAACCATACCGGCAAGTGGTTTTTCTTTCTCTTCACCTACTCATGCCACCAACGATATTATTTGCTATTTCGACAATTACTTGATACCGAATTAGCAAAAAGAAAACAATATAAAACACTTTTTGTTTTCAAAGGAAACATTACTTATCGATCCAATCCCTAATTATATCTCCCGTGCTCTTAGAATTATTAAAAAGAGTATATTTCCCAAGGCATTTGGTTTTCGGTAGTCACGATAATCATGTCCGTTTGTTAAGCGAAAGACCGGGATTAAATTCTCCGCACACGTTGAATAGTAAGACCCCGTTAAGCTAATTGTCACGAAACATTTCAGCTTCTAATGGCTGACATTTCAAACCCATTTTCCTATGAAACTGAGTTGGATTGCAATTGATTCCATTTCATTAAATAAATATTGAGGTTTTCTGAATATTACTGTTACCATTTCCCATAATTCAGTCGATTTCGTTTCTAGGAATTTCCAGGGCGACCAATCAAAAACATCAGAAGTGAACAAACTAATAGATTAAACAAATCCAGAGCAAACACATAAAGTGGCTTCCATCGGCGAAAGTGTATATCCTGAGTGAATCGGTGGCAAACGAAACACTCTAGACTGCCTGTTGAAATAATGCTAGTTCTTCGATTTGCCCAATGGAGTGTGATAATGGTCTGGCTCGTTGGATAAAGTATAAACGCACAAAAGAAAGAAATCTGTGGAGATATAACCTTTATTTTTCCCTTACAAATATAACTTTCCAGTGAGATTCTATCTTTAAATCGGATAATCCCGAATCACGAAAGTCGATCCCGTCCTTCCATTCCAAACACATTTATTTGTGATATATCTCTTCAATAGAAGTCGAAAGGGATTTTTCATGCTTTGTTGGTGTATGTTATTCCCGTTTATGGCACAATATTTTGGTGCGCGCGACAATATAAATTATTCTTGAATTAGATCCTGAAAAGCGTGAGGGTTGGCATACTTCCTGATATGTTCATTCCGTTTTGTTAGCGCTCACATTTCGGAACGAATGTTCCATAATTCACAGCTGTAATCATACTTGTTTTCCGTTACTGCCTGCTTCCTTTTCGTTTTCATTCTTTTCTCACCTTGATTTTTTTAAGGATTCTTGTTTTATTGATGGGGATGAGTACTACTGCTAACAAGATGGCAGTGTGCCTGGGAGATACCACTTCGCTTTATTGTATATTTTCCCTCCTATTCCACACCTAGTAATCGATTGAACGTATGGAAGCATCTTCCAGACATACTTCCATAACCGTCAAAGTACGGCTATGTTCACGGGAGTTGTAGACTGAAGTTCAGGCACCCGAATTGACATCAGTACTTTGCGAATTATTTTTATTATTAATTTTGTTACGTGACTGATCTCTTGAAGAGGAAAGTTGGAAGAAGATAGTCTTTAGTAAAGGATAACAAAAAAAATGTATAGTGTTCCACTAAAAGAAAGTGGCTCACTTGCCAACTCAGTCGGGCGGTGGGGTGAGTAATAAGTGGTTACAGTAAAAGTAAACAAGTGGCATTCACTCTTCAACAATCCTTTGATGATTTCTCTTATTCTCTCTCCTTCGGTTTGTAAAGGGGGTTGATGTTATAATGGGGGATAACGTTCTGCTTGTACGTACACACTCCGCTTCAAGAGCAAATTTCGACTAATGATGATATTATATCAACATTCCGGATTATACTCTACCTTGGTGATCACCTCAGCTTACAAAAGAAATATATGCTCGAAGGGTCAGTGCACTGGTCAATGATATTTGACCAATAAAATGAATTAATGAAAATATACTGTACAATCAATAGCGATAAGCGCCGGAAAAATACCTGAAGGGTATATGATGAATACATCTTGAAATAATAGCGATATGCTTTTTCATTGCCATATACTATACTTGGGGCCCATCCAACGCTGGCTGCGAGTATGCCTTGACTATTTCGGGGTGCTCCTATAGTTGGCCTGCAGATTGGGGCAGGTGATGAGCTCTATCAAGTGTTATAGTATACTTCAAAGTTCCATACGAAGGAGAACAGTTCCTTCATAATTCCATATTCCATACGAAAAAGGACTCTTGCTACTTCAAAATTCCATGTCCCATACAAAAAGGATCCCCAGCTATTTCAAAATTCCATATCCCATAGGAAAAAGCCCTAAAAAGAAGAATCTCACATAGCATACTTCCTTGACCTGGTCAGGGGTGCAAAGAGTGTTTAGCACGAGGAATTTGCCTACCTGGTATTGGGCTTGTTGAAGTATAGCTGAACACGTGAATATTTAATCCCCTCGACGGGTTTTTGGATGAATCCAAAATATTCACCACCTCTAGTACTTCTTGTCTTCAATCCCACCAGTCCTTGTGGATAGAGAAATATAATTCAATCCTCACGACAAAAGATACGATCGGTTGGGTTCACGTGTAAGCGAAAAATGACCCTTGTCAAGACGTTCAAAATATCTATATCCGCTGTGCGTTTTGCCCTTCATCTGCCAATAATATCCTCGTGCACCGATTTTCGCCCTTATCCATCAATATATCTGCTGTAGTCGATATTTACTTTTCTATGCAAAGTATAAAATAATGTCACGCCATCTTTAGCACTAATTGTCAGACAAACCGGAAGATGTACGCAAACATTCCTTCACCGCGTCTGTGATCCAAAATGCTCGATAATGGTAGCTTTCCATGACAGCATCCGAATATTTCCGGAAGAAGTCGCTACTGCCACAAACAATAAAACTAATAACATGAACAGATTTGCAAGATGTCTAACAGAAACTGTCCTCTATCGATGTTTGAAACTTCTATTCGTCCCTTGAACTACTTAACCGAAATTGATTGAAACATGTCTGACCACTGTAGCTATCTTCGATGTCAAAGTTGGCAACACTGATTGCAAACGCAATTCGAGAATGAGAAGATCTGTCACTATTCATAACCTGACAGGCGAGGAAGTTGGCGCTGTGGTTCCGCGTCCGCCTGTGGCTCTAGAGGTCCCGGGTTCGCTTTCCCAACCGGGCAGAGATTTTTCTTCACAAGAATTTCTCTGTCGTGTTGGCGAATGACTCCTGCCACGTTCCATGGTTGATGGGTCCGCGAATAACCATGCTGCTCCTGAGTAAGGCGTAGGGAGTTAGTAACAAGCCTGAAACACACACACTTACTAATAGCAATAAAACGTGACTTTGGGTTATATGTCTAGAACGATCCCATTAAACCTAGTAACAACAACAATAACCTGATAGCTACCGATGGTAAACAAAACAAATCGATAATAATGACATTTCAACAAGTGGTTAATATTATAAGCAATTTGATGTCACTCCTGGCATATCAGTGTTTAATCCTTCCAGGTACAATCAAGTGCTCCGCTATTAATCCACAAAAAGAAATAATGTGTGAGCCAAGCTTGGTGCAAAATCCACCAAGTCACATAATCTTTTCGTAGTGAAATCTACTTGGTCACTCCTAATACTACCACAAGAATATCAACACACCATATCAGTTTACCTACATAACCCTTGGTAAGAAGCGGAAACATCTCTAGATTGCGAATGATTTCTGAAAAGGAACGCTTCGTGCCGTTCGTCAGCTAGTCAACGGAAAAAATATTTCAAAACTATTCGGCAACTATTTTACCAACTATAATTTTCTCGCTCCCTTTTTCATAAAACGGTAAATACTTTGAAATAGCGAGAATCTGTAATGAACTTCCGAATTGTTGATAAAAAAACGATTTTTTGTCATGACTCATGACATGTTTTGACATGTCGATTTGTCGAGGAAGGACAACAGTCTGCTATCAACTCTTGTTCTGAAAATTTGATCGAAAATCACCTCCTGAACCTGATGCCACCTCTTTCGAATCACCCAATATAATGAGGGGTAGCGTATGTATATCGTTCAATGTGCTCATTCAATAAATTTCGTGTGAAATCAACTTTCGATTCCGTGATTCATTGTTTTGCCATGTTGGCTTGAGAGAAACGGCAAGAAATAAATGAACCAGAGAAAACTGAAGGCGACCCGAGTAGAAAGGCTTTACGCTCCTGTTATACAGAATGAAAAATTATAGGTTCTTGTCTGAGCTGAAACCGTGCTTTCGATACCAGTCGCGTGATCACGTGTTTTCCACTATTATTTCAACTGATTTCATTATAATTCACAACCCAGCAATTTTGAATGACCTTTCCGGAACATTTGCCATTTTAATGGAGAATGCTTACGGAATATTTAATCTTCAGATTATATTGCGATATTATTTGAACTGTTCGATTCGAAGGAATTTGGATGTTTAGATGACATCAGATTACTTTTCGAAGTTCATTTATTGGTGAATCAATTCGCCTTTGTGAAGTATCTGTGTGTTCTCAAGCTACCGTAATCTGACGAAATGAGGAAGCAATGTTTAATATTTATACTCATTCCTTTCATCGAAGACTCTTCCAAGTGGGCCCAGAAGGCATAACCTTGTGCGGGAAAGGTTCGGCTAACTTTTTGCCAAAGCGCTCTGGGGCGTCTTACTGATTTTTCCGGTTGCCCATTTGGTATTTCAACTGTGAAGAAACACAAAAAACCCACAGAAAACCCTACAGTGTTTCCGGTTCACTTGCTGTATCAAGATATATCCACCTACAATTGCGTATCGCACCGAACCAGCCAGAAAAATCCTGCTCTGAACGCGGATTGAACCAGCAGTGAGAAAGCCGAATTGAATATGCGACAGTGCTGAAGACCTCTAGGCCACCAACGATGTACATGGAATTCACAATGAAAATAAACTCCAATGCCGATGAATACAAATTCAAAAATACATAATTTAGACTGAGAAATGAGAAATTTCAGCTAGAGATTATTGTTTTTCACAGTTAGGACTGACTGGAGAGTTCAATTCCAAGTTTCCTTTCGAATACTTGATTTTTCAGGCTTTCCTTGAATAAAATAATATAATGTCTTCACTCATCTGTTCCAACTTGGGATTCTGCTCTAAATTGGCAAATTATCAAAAAAAGATCAATAATAACGTTGTTCTTGTCACCAGAGTCCTCACCGGTGAGGTCATTATCTTTCCTTTTCTATTTCCCCAACTAGCACCACCAATATAAGAAACACTTTTTGGTATAAATTAAATTTCTCGATGCTATTTACTAATTATTACTTCCAATGAGTTGCAAACTGTTGACTATATAAAGAACAACCAGGGGTTTCAAGAGTTCCGTTAACATAATTATCGAGAACAAATGAATGGAGAATTTCCTTGAAGAGTTAACTATTGGAAAAGAAGATGTGGAACCTAGTTAGAGGCATTTTTTTTTGTCCCTAGCATGCCTGAAATTTGTTTTCCTCTAGTTTTAGTTTTATACATCTTCAAATAAGTTGAAACCAGTGGGATGAGAAAGTTAGTTGAGGATCACAAATACTATAATTGAAATAAAGCATCTATGATACAATGCCAGGTGATATTTTTCAACACATAATCGTAATTCAGAACATAATTAATTTATACTCATTGAACTCAATACAGGTCGAAGCCTTTCTCACTTAACATCGCCCTTATTGAAGTATGGATAGAACTGATTCATCAATAAATTTCAGATCAATTTCAATATCATGCAGTTATTGTATTACCATGTGTTATTGAAATAATATATGTATGAAGTATCATAAATTCTCTAAGTATTCAGTTAGAAGTATTTCAGATTCCTCAGTAGGTTCAACATGACATGTCCAAAGCTAATTTCACATTTGTGCCCACTTGGTCGATAAGAGTTCTATTCGATATTTTTTTTTCAAAGCAGCAACATTTTCAATAATGTAACTATTTTCGCTTGGCAAAGACCAACGAGAAGGTGTGTGGATCCCGCGAGGAATAGCATATCATAATTCAAGTAAGGCTTTTATTGAATTCGAATCCACACTAAGGTACTGTAATTGAGGTCCGCATTTGAGGTGTATGTGTGGTGTTTTCTACAATAAGATGCGTATCACAAATAGCTAACAAGAGTCCGAGTTATATGATAAAGCAAAAGCAGAAACTGATAAGTGTGTTATCTACTATAGTAGCAGGTGTGCTGTTGTTTACCACGGGCATCCACTCATTCTCTACGAAAATTATTGTGAATGTAGTTAAAAGTGGAAAATTAATTTGGTTTTTCAAATTGGAATGTTCCTGAGGAAAACGTGCAAATTTTGAGTGAAAAAAAAAATTGTTAAAATTAAACTTTGTACGAGGGAATTTGTGTGCGAGAGGCCACCAAAAAAGTAACAACATATTCATTCGAATGAAACCGATTTTAATTTTTTATCTGGGAGGTGTCACGGAGAAATAGTCTGAGGAAATTATGATTGATATCTCGAATAATGATTTACTATCAAAACTAGAACATCTGATGAATCAAACAAAGACGGAGCTGAAGACAGAGATACAGGGTATACGTAGAAGTTTTGAAAATAAAACGAAAGAACTTGAAGAGAAATGTAACAAACTGGAACAGAAAATAACTAGTAGAGAGATATAATAGAAGAAATAATATTGTTATTTTCGGGATAGAATGAACGAAAGACAACTTTATTACAATTACTATAGACAAAATTAATGAAATTTTTGAAAGTTACATAACTGAGAGAGACGTAAATATCATATATACTATTGGGAAAAAAACGAAATCATACTTGAATTCATCTCATACCTACAAAAACAAAAAATATCACAAAATCTGAAAAAATTACGTGTTACTGGTATATCTATAACCCATGATCTACGACCGGAGGACCAGGTCATAAATAAACAACTAGTGAAACACCTAAAAAATGCCAGAAAAAAAAATTACCTTGCATATATAAAAACCAACATTCATATGTGAATGGCACACAATACACGCTAGGAAAACTAAAACGAAGTGTGAGTTTGAAATCGAACCGAAACCTTAATCAAATAGTGCACCTTCTACCCCAATACCCAGCCACAACATAATACACTAAGAAATTTTAGATAAAAAATTCGGAAGAACCAATAGACGTCAATAAGACGTCAGAAATCAAAAAGAGGAAAAAAAGAACCCTACAATATTCACAACAAAAACTTTTGACGCCACAACCCCTAAATCCACCTGCAACAAGAATCCAGCAAAACCTGGAAGGCCTACCCAGAACAATTCATCGTCTGGATGCAAGTAACAATAATGTCAATGGATACCAACAACTACTAGAGATACTTCCCTCACATATGTGTAAATATATAATTATTTTTATTTTCGTGATTATTGTACCCCTTTTGTGAATGACTGTGTATTTGAATATTTGTATGTTTATTGACGAAATTGACGAAATTTATTAGTAGTTTTCCCTAATAGTAATTTCAATGTTGATGATGGACCCATAAATTCGTGATTCCGATATTGATACAGTACCATCATACAGTACTTATAGGAAATAACGAAAAATGTTCCCATATTTTAAAAATAAATGAAATCAACGCGACATTCAATATTCTTCAAATGAACATCCGCAGCATAAATAAGAACCTCGATGAATTTATGATTTTGTTGGAAAATTTGAAAACTGACATAATTCCGAGTGAAACGAGAGAAGTAGTTGATCAGAACTTTCATAACATTACAAAATATAATATAGTTTAAAACGGAAGTCAACTAAACCAAAACGACGGTGTTGTTGCTTATATCAAATCTGATATCGATTATAAATAAAAAATTTCCAACTCTTCAAAATGATATCAAAATATTAATTACTTATCAAAATGAATACCCAAAGTGGTAAATTTATTAAAGTTAATGCTTCATATAGATCACCAAATACGGATATTCATGATTTCAATATTAGTTTGAATGAATTCTTGAAATAATGGATAATGGAAACAACTCAGAAGACTTCGTTATATTTGTGGCAGATCTAAATATCGATTTATCGAATCCAGAAGAGATCCACACAGCTGAGTATTTGAACACACTGAACGAATTCGGGTATATTTCTATGATAAACGAACCAACAAGGTAGCAGCAGTACCTGTCTGGGTCATATTTTTCTCAAAACAAAAGTTGATAACATTGACAACACAATCCCTTGGTGCTGAAATCAACTATAACCGACCACTACACTACAATCTTACAAATGACTTCAAACAGAAAAACTAAACGCGTCACAAAAATTACCCATAGATTCATAAGCGTAATTGACAAAAATAATTAGATTCTGCATTTGAAGGCAAATGTTGGGAGAACCAACCAATGCAATCAATACAGAGGTAGCAACGACACAGTTTATTAAAATCATCAAAAATAAAATAGAATAATGTACAAAAAAAAGACCAATACGGAGAAAATGCACAAAAATAGCACCCTGGTTGACCACCGCCCTGCTTAACTCTATTAATAAAAAAAATTTAATGTACAAAGATCTACAAAATAATCCTCATCCAAACAATGAAATGAAATTAAAAAAAAATATACATATATATATATATATATATATATATATATATATAGTGTATGTGTATAGTGTAGTGGTTAGCATATTTGCCTATCAAGTGGAAGGCCGGGGTTCGAATCCTCGCCGGGCCACCGTGCTGGGTAATCGCACGTTAAAAAGTAAGGCCTCGTTGATCCATTGCTCGCACAAGTTTCGACTTCTGAGGGTTGACGTTCGTCAGCTGGTTAACGATAACGAACAATTTCAGACCATGGGAAATGATACAATGGGAAAAGATGATAACATCATAGGATTTGCTGATGATACAGCCATAAGGCAGATACATGGGATGAATTGAAAGAAACTGCAGAAGCGTATTATATACTTGTGTTTTTTATATGTGCTGATATATGACGCATCATATGAAGTGCATAATAGGCTATTGAAGTCAGTCTAAGAGAGAATGCAGAGTGAGAAGTGTGCTTATTGTGTCTTTGTGGTGAGTGTTAGTTTATGAAACGTATCATATACAGGACATATGAGTGTATCGTGAAGTGTTGTCAGGTAGCGTTATTGTGTGTGTCAAGAGAAAATATGTAATCACATTCAGTTAAATGAACATTAATGCAGACGAATGAAAAAGGAACATAACCCAGAAGGATCAATATACGTGAATGTTGTGGATAATTGAGAAACGCAAACACTGTCAGTATCACTGAAATCAGATTATAGTTTAATCAATCAGGTGACATCCTTTTACTCCAGTCTATGACGGTAAAAAAAGTGTAAAGTGTGTATTCATCCCATACAGCACCGATCCGTATGGAAATTCGGATATATGTTCTACTCACCCTCTTTTTCAAAATCTACTCTGTGCCGAGGGTTGCTCTTTTGGAGGAGGGGGGGGGGGTAAAAACCACCCCTATTCGAAAAAAAAAATGTCAAAATTTTAGATTGGAGCATGTGATAAACTGAAATCATATCTATATCAGTAAAATCAATCAACTGCTGATTTTTAATAAAATTTATGGTTCAGTGATCAGTGTCAGCCCTTAACACCCCTCCCTTTATGACAGAATATCATCAGAAAATAATAATTAACATGTTATATGACAGTTATGCAACTTATTCAGTATCTATTTACATTTAATTTGAGATTCAGCTTCTATCTACCATCTACTTCAAAGTTGAGGTTGTGCCTGGGGTTAATTTTTATTCATCAGAGATGAAAACTACCTCTTTTCAAAAAATTACAATATACCAGTTTTGAGCGTGCAGTCATCTGTAAATTCGTTGAATTAACCTTGATACACATTTCTGATCTATTAAACAGTTTCGACCCCTAAAAACCACCCATATGATACTTTTCATTAAAAAATTATATGGAAATTGTTAGAGTAACCGGGAAACCCAACTGCATGAAAATTCAGATTGAGACTTTACTTTAATGTTACCTCTGTACTCAGGGTTGCTTTTGATTTTTCAACAGTGAAAACTTCCCCATTTAAAAAAAGGTTAAGTCTAGATTTGGATGTGTGATCGATTGAAATCATCTTCAAATGTATTTAAAATATTTTTCAACAACTTTTTATTACCTCCACTTCAAAATACAAGTACCGACTGGCTAATAAAACATTTAGACTATTCAATTGTCTCATCGAATTTTCTCGGCACTCCATTTCACTGTTTATATATATATATATATATATATATATATATATATATATATATATGCTGGCTGGAACTTCCGGTTGATCCGCGTCTGGAAAGATTTACTTGTCTACGTTTCGACTCCCATTTCGGAGCCATTTTCAAGTTCTCGTTCTCCAGTGATGATAGCCAGCTAGTGAGACAACTCAGACCTAGACGCAAGGTCACTTAGTCTTGAAAATGGCTCCGAAATGGGAGTCGAAACGTAGACAAGTAAATCTTTCCAGACGCGGATCAACCGGAAGTTCCAGCCAGCACATTTCTGACCGCGGAAGCCTAGCCGATCAAATATATATATATATATATATATATATATATATATATATATATATATATATATATATATAAAGTGGATTATTATAGCGACTGGAGAATTGTACTTATTGTTTTTGTTTTTTCCATCAACATTATTAACTATACTTACAGTAAAAATGGTGTAAAAATATTGAATTAAACATAAATTGGTAAAAAATTTGTATACATGTTTGTAAAATTGTTTTTTTTTTTTTGACAAATGTCATACCCTCATATATGTCATTTTTCACGTCTATGATGATTTGATCATTAATTCTACAGAGAGATGTATTGATTGAGAAGATTTTAATTATTACGTTTTTGATGTACTTCCAGTAAGTTACTGTAAATGTTGCTGAGGTTATCAATGTCATTTCTTTCATTCATACAATTTGAAGATTTATTTATTTCGACCATTTCAGGAAAAAGGCGTTTGGAAATATTTTTTTCTGTACGTAAAATTTTGGTATTGGGGTAATTTGGTTTATGTCCTGTTTCTATAGTGTGTTGTGCTAATGCACATGATTTCTTATTGAGTTTAATATCACTTTTATGAGATGTTATTCTATCATTGAGAATTCTAGACGTTGTTCCAATATAATTTAGGTCACAATTGCTTCAAGGAATCTTATAAATTACATTTACTTTTTTGTTGTGTCAGTTTTATCTTTTAATTTAGTATTTAAGTTCTTTATAGTTTTGATATTTTTTTGGCATATTTTGATATTTTGTTCATTATGGAAAAGTTTTATGATATTTGAAGATAATTTTCCAAATTAGGTATAGATTTATAAGAAAAAGTGATAGGTGAATTGTCATTACATACATTTTTGTTGATTATATCAGAATCTGTATTACTACCAGTATTGAAAATTATTTTATTAAGAAGTTTTTTAGGATAAGAGTTTTCGATTAATATGTCTCTGAGGAGTCTGAGATTTTTTTGTTTGAGAGAAGGGTGTACTAATTTTTCTATTCTTATCTTTAAACAGATTATCAAATTGATTTTTACTGTTTTTTTATGAAAAGAGTAGTAATTGATATATCTTCCTGAGTTAGTAGGTTTGATATACCAATCAGTGATCAAGGAATTATCAGTTCTACGGATAACTCTTGTATCAAGAAAAGGTAGGGTGTTATTATTTTCGATTTCGATAGTAAATTGTAGTTTTTGATTATAACTGTTGACGACATCAAGAATTTCATGAGATTTGTCAAAAGGTATTGCACAAATGATATCGTCAACGTATTTCTTTAGAAAAGGAATTTCAAAACTTAGTTCAGGAAGTGTATTTTCCAAATGATCATCCATTACATATTGTGCTAGAATAGGAGAAATAGTAGCTCCCATTGGTGTACCAAGAATTTGTTTATAGTATTTACCTTCAAAAGAGAAATAACTTGAGTTGAAAATGAAATTAATTATTTCAATAAATTTTTTTTTTGGTAATTGAACATTTTTTATTTATATCATTCCACCTTTTGATGATACTTTTCTCTATTAGATTCATAGGTATATTGCTGAAAAGTGAAATTACATCTAGGCTGATCAGACAATATCCTGGTGGTAATGATTTTTCATTTATAAAATTGGAAAAAGCGAAAGAATCCTTTATATAGAAATCATTTTCGAAATCATAAGCATCAGTGAGAATTTTTGTAATCATTTTGCTATTTGGAGCATCAATGGAAGAAATTATGGGTCTGAGTTTTATATTGGGTTTATGTATTTTAGGGAGTCCATGATATTTTGGTGATACAGAATTATAAATCATGTACATTTTTGCTTCATTATCTGATATCATTTTTGATTTTTTTGAATCTGTAATAATCTTATTTGCTTTTTGTTGTATTGTTGAACTAGGATCTCTATTAATTTCAACATAAGACTCACTATCATTAATAATCTCAAGAGATTTCTCAATATAATCAGATTTTTTCAATTTTACAAACATGTATAAAATTTTTTTACCAATTTATGTTTAATTCAATATTTTTACACCATTTTTACTGTAAGTATAGTTAATAATGTTGATGGAAAAAACAAAAACAATAAATTATAGGCCCTGAAGAAGCTTCACAATAGAAGCGAAAGCTTGGCAAAGTAAGACAGGACTTTTCATTTTGGACTGACTGAGAGACCCCGCTATCCATTTCAGTATATATATATATATATATATATATATATATATATATATATATATATATATACATATATATATATATATATATATATATATATATATATATATATATATATATATATATATATATATATATATGTATATCCATTTCAAATCCTCTGTCCTTCTATCACGATTTGTCTTCGATACGAGGACCATGCCAACCCACAGCTGATGAAGGCCAAAGCCAGAAACAGCTAATTGTCTTGTGGTGGGCATTCCGAATTGAATACAAATTTTGATAGACAGAGAATTTGATAATATATATATATATATATATATATATATATATATATATATATATATATATATATATATATATATATATATATACTCTAATTTCTACAAGAACTGTTTTTGTTTTTTCCCTATAACTCGCTTAGTCTTCAAGCAATCGAATCCACCAAAAAAGAATTTTGTAGCTTTTTTCAAGAGCTATTAGCTCATTCACATAATTTTTTGTTTCAGATTTCATTGTTGAAAAGGTTCATGCTGAAAGGGCTCAAAAAAGGCACTTTGCCCGAACCCTCACAATATTTAACTGGCCATATCTTACTCTATTTTCATCTTGCAGGAAAAATGAAACACCAATATCTCCAGAGAAGGATAAACTTCAATTCTGTACTCTAGAAAATTTGTAATGTGATCAATACTTTTTGAGTTATTTCGAAGAAATGGTGATTTTTCGCTGAATTACGTATATGATTTTTCTCTTCAATCTCAATTTTGTCCAAAACTACGTACTTTCCATTGATAAAAAACTCAGAACTCATTATGAGAACATGAATGAAGTGAATTAGGGAGTAACAACGATTTTTTACAAAGGGAGGGGGGAATGGAGGATGAGATATTCACAATTTTTTTTCAACGAAAAAATAGGATTCAATATTATTTCCTTCATACCTCGGTCAGTTTTGATGCTAGAAACTTTTGTGTATAACAAAAATGAAGGATTTTTGAGGGACTTCAAAACAGGTTCAATGCGTTTTTCCCGAAAAATGCATTGGTTTCTGTTTATTGTACGTAGAAACTTTCCATTTTGGCGTTTGAAAATACCAATCAACTTTCAACAAGCAATTATTCAGTTTGTAGTGGGTTTGCATACATCACAAATGTTTGTCATCTTTGTTTTCTAAAAAGCTATAATTTTGCTCTCTGCAGGTTTTTCGATTGGATGCATATTTTTCCAGTTATTCGCGAAAAAGGATCTGAAAACGTGTTTTTTTTGCCTGAAAACCGACAATTTCACTCGCGAATAAGTCGAAAAGTATTGCTTTTCAGAAAAAACCTCATTGAACAAAAAGTGCTTAGAATTAGTCAGTATATTTATTTCCGCACTCATTTCCAATAAAAAATATTTCACCCCCAAGAAGGGGTGGCATCCACCCCCAGGGAGAAAGCAACCCTCGGCACAGGCTAGATTTCGAAAGAGATGGTATGTGGATCCTGAATCCAAATTTTCATGCGAATCGGTGCTGTATGGGCTAAATACACGGGAAAATGGTCATAGACTGGACTACTTGCCACATATTTCGTACATCAATACCGACTAGTTGCAGACTTGCTGAATGGAATACATTTTGGAACACTCCCCACTTAGTACCGTCCTCATTAAATCATGAATAGAACTGATTCATAATGTTTTTTATCTTCGCATGGTGGTTTATGAATGGTATCATATACGTTAGTTTATTTGTGTGAACTGATATATGACGTATCATTTGATGGCCACACGAGTTGACATCAGGAAGTCTAGTAGGCAATGTAGCCTGATAAGTGAGCGGGTGGAAAATGTTGAACTTGTATCAGTAAAATTTTACTCTTTCCAGGATAAAGCAGTTCACCCTTCAAATCCAGACAAGCTTTTACACCAAACACTTGAACTGCTTATATTGTTGAAAGTGCTCGTTAGGCTAATTTTCGAAATAATTTCATTTTCATACACAACAGACAGTTTTTCAACATTTGAAAGAGACTGAGTGAATTTTTTTCACAGAAGAGTTGAGTATTCTGAGAATTGGGTTGTGCAAGATGACATGTGTCCTCATTCTACTTTTCTGAAAAATTGTATGTCAGAAAAAAATTTCATTTTTAATTTACAGGGTTGAAAATCACACCACTTCAGTCAGTCAGTCAGTCAGTCTGAATGAAAAGAGAGAGAAAAGTGTTCGAAATTGATTGCTGGGAATTTTGTTGAACTGAGAAAAATAATTCTTCATAAGATTTCATTTTTAGATATAAGAGTTTGAATTTCCACTCATTTGTCTTTCCTCAAGCATCCTCTGTTCACTTTTCTGTAAAAAATTCAATTTCTCAGAAGACCAGTTATGTAAACTTCAATCCTTATGCTGGAAGAATCATTTCTCCACGAAATTCCTTTTTTAATTATTAGTGGAATTTATACCCCATCAAAGCGGAACTTTTTCATGGAAAAGTGAACAGAGTATTCAAAAGTGATTTCGAAGAATTTGGTTGTGCGAGAAGACGTATTTCTTCATGCAATTTCCTGAGATATCCTTTGTGCTAGAAAAATTATTTCTTCGTAAAATTTCAAATTATTTTGAGAGTTGCAATTCAGACCATTACACCCCTGATCCCTTTGCGAATTGGATGAGTCCGACTGTACAATGAACTGAGGGTGTTCAAGAGTAATTGCTTTGATTTTGGTTACACAGGAAAAATCAATTCTTCATGGAATTTTGTTTTGGATTATGAGGATCAGAATTTCCAACCATTTTCTGGATTTTCCACCAAAAAATGGAAGAATGCGGTTTTCTTCAATGTGATAGATTCAAAAAATAAAAAATAACAAAAAATAATGGTACAAGAATGTATTTTTTATATTTATTTTTTAGTTGAAAAAACTAATGGCCTCCGATCCTTTTTTATACACGGCAATGGGCTTTTCTTGATTAGTTTTTCAGTACCAATCATCTTGACAAAAACCGTATGAGAATATTTGGCATATCTTCAGGTGAAAGATTCAGTTTTTTTTCTGTAATTATTTTTTTGTACCACTGAAAACTGTCAGCGGGGTACACGAAGTTATTGTTTCATATAGCGGCATCGTTCTGAACATGATTCATGATGGGTCGTTAAACCCACTAAATGTGTTTATATTCAAAAAAATGCCCACTCCTTACCCTCTGGCACACTGAAATTTCCTCATTTTTTTTTGATGGAACAGTTGAAGTCTGTCCAGAACGAAATTAAGTTCTGTTTTGAATGGTGAGAATGTGGGTTTTTTTCGAAAAAAGCCATGAATAATTATGTAAAACTCAATCCATCAGGCTTTTTATAATATACGTACCATTTGACAAAATAAAAAAGCTCATACTCACTCACCTATGAATTAGGGCTGTTTTCGATGAAAACTTTTCACTGAAACCTCCGACGGTGTACACTCGTTTATTAAATTTATATTTTTAGGAGTGAAAATTTGAACCCCTAGTCTCCTAGCGAAATGATTATTTATTTTTATGGGAACTTGAACATGGGGTATTTGAAAGTTATTCCTGGGGATTTTTTGTTGTGTTAGAAGACTTTTTCCACATGCAATGTGGGAGAGGAAATCTCAACCCTTACGTTCATGATTGAAATATCCAGAAGAAACATTTCATCTAGCATAACAAAATCCTCAGAAGTCACCAGACGTCTCAGTGGACTTGCTCAGCAACTGAACCGAGTTCACAGTTCGAACTGAACATACATCTGGTTCGTACAATTTGACTTTGTGGGCGACATTGTGGGTTTCCCCATCAATATATTGACTTGTCCCCAATGACATGTATAACTGTTTTTTCCCAAGCGTTTTTTTCCATTTTTGTTGTTGAAGTGAGCACTGAAATCGCTTGCTAGAGATAAATCATCAGCGCACAAACTATAAGCTCTAGAATTATCGGCATCGTGAAAAATAAAATTTCCACTGTGTCTGGTGAGAAAACTAAAAAATCGAATTAAACGACAGCAGACTCAAACCACTTATCGTGAGCTGCTAGCCGAGAACTGAATTTGATTCTAGCGAGGACATTATTAGGGTTGCCAAATACTCGAGGGAAATCAGAAGGAGAATCTGAGCCGTGTAAAAATTGCATTTTGATCTTTTTTTGACATGTGCACCTGGTTTCGAGGAGCGTATTGTGAAAAAAACATTACCATTTATGAATCCTTCGATTGTGTTGTTTCGAAGTTTCTACTCTGTCGAAATACCGTGTACTGAGAGTCGTGATTGGTACAACTGGAGTGAGCATACTCACTTCTCAGGAAGACGAAAGAGAGAATTTGTCCACAATCGAGATATTCTAATTGGCTCCAAACCTCAATTGATTCATCTTAGAACTATGCGTTCTGTACCTCATTCGATATTACTCAGAGGTATTAATTTCTTCAATTTTCATGTATTTCCAATCATTTTTATTGATTTCGGGATATATT
The DNA here is from genome assembly GCA_032362365.1 of Zygogramma bicolorata. Taxonomy (NCBI): domain Eukaryota; kingdom Metazoa; phylum Arthropoda; class Insecta; order Coleoptera; family Chrysomelidae; genus Zygogramma; species Zygogramma bicolorata. The sequence continues at coordinate 7,166,350 of JAVJAQ010003427.1, read as the reverse complement.
GATAGATTGATAGTACGTTTCTCAACACCACTGCTCTATGCATTTTAGTTTTTTCACTTTCGATGAAGCTATGTTACAATTTTTCACAATGTCAAATATATTCGCTTCGAATGATTCCCTACCATTCACATTGTTTATTTTCTGTACAAAAATAGGGGTAATAAAACATAAAAAATATGATTTATATCCAAATTCATCGTTTCCACAAACAACCTTCTACAAAATCAATGAGAAAATAGTTGAAAATCGAGTTTTTCATATGCAAATATTGTGAAACCCTAATAAAAATATCATTTCAAAATTAGTGATTTATATTTTTTCTTGAAACATCGACTTTCAATGAAGATGATTTTTTGTGTTTTTCCCATTTTTGTCAATATTGAATTTTTCTATTTTATATTCCCCCCAGTCAGACACTCTTAAGATTGCGCCTAGAAGGAAGAGCCGTGTACGGGCAAGGGACGTCTGATTCATAGGTGGCGTATTTGCTATTCCAAACGTAGGGAATTCCAAAAACTTGCAGCCCTACCAGGTCGATGTGTATTCGTTCAACAGACCATAGAAAGCCTCTGCTTCCTCTTTCAACGTTTGAACAGGACGAATCTATTTCGGACATATTCAGTGTTTTTCAATAAAAAAAACTGAAAGTGTCTCGGCGCCGAAAGTGGGGTATCCACTTTTTTCTCGAATAGTAGGTGAGGCATGTGATACTTTGTTTAATAGGTCGTTCTATTCTCTATCCAAAACTGGTTTCAATAGAACTGGTGAAAACTCAAAAACGGCAATTCTAACTGACAAGAGTGACAAGTGTCAAATGGAGAGGAGACCTACCAAAGGAGATATCGCTGTATATCTCATTCTATTCGAAACAAAAGCAATCGCTCAGCACCCTCTCAACGGCAAGTGACGTTACACTTGTCATTTCTCCACCAGAAAGTATCAAAATTGATTTCTGTAAACTACGTTCGATCTTTATATCTTTTCCAGTTCAAATGTTGAGAAGTGCGGGGACTTTTCACGACTGCACTCTACCGGGTGACCAGAAACCAATTTACCCTCTGTATCTGAGTTCAAATTTTGTATGGATGTTTCAAATTCGGTACTTCGATTTGATATCATGAATGTACAAACCATATATGAGACTTCCTGTTTCACCGGAATCGCATTTAATTCTCCTGTCTCAAATGTACTGTATACATTTTTAAATAAAGATTTGGTATAGAATTACATTTCTAATGATATATCACAATCATACCTACTTCCAATTCACATTCTACTGATATAATTGAGATTTTATGAAAAATGACTTTTTGTATTCCCCTTCGTAATGGAACATTTTCATGAAAGTATGCTATGGAAAATTCTCCTATATATTCTCCTTTATTTTTCAACATCAAGTCACTGATTTCTTTAAAATGCTAACATAAAAATTTTCAATGTGAATAATAGATTAGCTTCCAGTCAAACCGAAAGTGTCATGAATGGTTTTATACTCAATAAATTTTACACTCATGACATCAAATCGAAGTAATGAATTTGGGATATCAATAAAAAATTACAACGAAGCTACAGGGGGGTAAATTGGTTCCGGTTCACCCGGCATGAGTAGGATGAACAAGAGTAGCAAGTACTTGATCTAGCTCAACGCTTCTTTTCCTTTAGCTCATAAACTGAACGTCTCTAGATGACATGCACAAATCGTCAAAGAATATTACTTCTTGAGAAGTAAGTTGAGTTTTTCTTCAAATTGTTTGGGAGAAGAAAGAGCCGAACAAGAGAGAAACTGTTCTGAGTCCAACGAATATGACATTTTCATATCCATATTCGCACTTTGTTTCAAAATCGTTCGATGCTTTTTTGATCTACTCGCTTGGATCCACCCTTTGCATAAGCGCGCTAGAACTGTGCATGAATATACCAACCAACATATCCACTACCCCAGTTTATATTCGCAAAGAAATTTTGAAATGATATAAAGGCATTGTTCGTTTTATTCTGAATCTTGAATGATTTTCCATCTTTTGAACGACATGTTTCTTGAAATTCTATTTGGAAAGGGGATATAAGATTTTTCATAAGGGATCAGGAGCTCAGGCTCATACAATACCTGTATTGCGAATCAAAATAAAAGTTCTAGATTCTGTACCTGAACAAGTTTTACGGAAATATAAGTTTTCCTTTTATACGGAGTTCATGATATAATAGCATATTGAATGAGAATGAGGGAGAATAATGCATACACCCCTACATTTCGAATAGGTAATAAAAATTTCTTTCATTCAAGCTCCTCTATATAAGATTGGAGAAGGCAGTAGGTATCTTGCAATATTTTATCATATGAAACCCTTCATTGAAAGAGAAGCAAAGCTTATCCATACGATTCCGGAAAGATGTGCCAATTTGATTACTTGATCATCAAATCACAGGATGTACAGTACGCTTGATGAAACAATAATTTTATACTTTGACAGGCTAACTTGATATTGAATATGTAACACTTGCTTCTGCCCGTTACTTCGTCCGTATAGAAGTCGAACCGAACCGTTTTGTCAGTGCACGCCCGTAAACCATCATATCACGCTCGCTTTTCGCCGACTTGGTTTACATTACTATTGTTTATACTATTCTTGGTTCAATCTTAATGAAATATAGGGAACTTCCGGTTGATCCGCGTCTGGAAATATTTACTTGTCTACGTTTCGACTCCCATTTCGGAGCCATTTTCAAGACTGAGTGACCTTGCGTCAAGACAAGTAAATATTTCCAGACGCGGATCAACCGGAAGTTCCAGCCAGCATATATATATATATATATATATATATATATATATATATATATATATATATATATATATATATATATATATATATATATATATATATTTATATATATATATATCTTGCTGCCTGGGTGTTGCAGAAGTTAGAGTTTGCTGAATTATGTCCTTTGATTGTCAATAATTTCCTGTTGGTGCCAATATTGATTCGGAAATTTCGCTTCCCTCAGGTATTGACAATCACGATTTACTCTTGCTAGTTCGCTTCTAATGAATTGACGGCTTCATTTATGTCACTATTATCAAATCGGAATGAAAACAAATTGAATACCAACCAACTGATCTAATTAGTAGAATTCCACTCTTACTGGCATATATTGCGGTGGCATACATCGTGCTGTATTGAATGGTTAATCCGAAATAAATACGTATAGTTACAAAATATTTGTTTTCCGTCAGTTGGTTCATAATGAGGGAAGAAGGAAAACTTATTCTCATCCCTATTAATCCGTGAGCCGCAGGAAGGGCCAACAAAGATTGCTTTTTATATATTAGGCATTCTTTTTTTATTTTTATATTCGGTTGTATTCTTTGCAATAAAAATATGCGGTTAGAGAATTACTAATCTGGGGCAAGCAGAAATTCCACTTATTTTTCATGAGGAATAAGAAGTACTCAACAAAAAGTGTGTGGGAGCTATTTAGGAGGTAGAACAGTTCCACAAATTCATTGAAAGAGTGAAATAGAGTTTATTGAGGTAGAGTCACTATAATATTCGTATTATTTGTGAAATTATTCATTCAGTATACAGGTACATATGAAATGCAACCAAACAAATAGAATCTGCAGGGGTATCTCAACATGAAAATTTCCTTTTAGTTTGAACTATGCATTAGTGACAATGGTATAGTAGTTGAGGTTTCAGAAGATTCCAGATATTTTAGATCAATCTCATTCCTCCCATTACCTAATTTGGAAAAGCATGTAGAAGAAACTTTGAAACAGAAGACATAAAATTTAGGTTCTTGGGGATTACAGCTCCCAAAAAGTAGAAATCCATATAATTTCTCTTCTTGGAATAGCTAATGAATGGTATGCTATAAGTGGACTGCCTCAGAGAAGAGTTCAGTAAATTGCTTCAGGAATTAGTTTCAGGTCTACTTTCCTGTTATGATACAGATTAGAGTAGCCCAAATATTTCTGGACAGTAATCTGCTTCAACTCTAAATGAATATTTAAAAAATATCATATTCAGATGATGATATTTATAGTCAATACCGAACTCCTGGTCATATTATTAATTTCGTGAGAAAAAAAATATCCATTTAATATTATTCTTACACTCTTATCCATTCTGATATGAAATTTTCGTTAACCTTTTTCATTTTCTTCCGATAATAATGAATCAGCCCTTACTCCACAAGTGCGGACAACTATCCAAACAGAATCAATTGTTTTATCGTTTATTGACTCATTGAATTAATAAAAAACAACTGGGAGAAAATGTGAATGAAGTAGATTTTTCAATATTTAGAACAAAACAATTTATCCATTCTGATATGAAATTTTCGTTAACCTTATTCATTTTCTTTCGATAATAATGAATCAGCCCTTACTCCACAAGTGCGGACATCTATCCTAATAGAATCAATTGTTTTATCGTTTATTGACTCATTGGATTCATAAAAACCAACTGGGAGAAAATGTGAATGAAGTAGATTTTTTAATATTGCAGAATGGATACTCAGTCAACCTGTTCAAGCCTGAAGTCCCTAATTCAACAAAGTCATCAAGACAGTATTGTGTTTGAAAATAATAATACTGATATCGTCTCTAACATATTGGTTTAATATAGGTTCAATATTATGAAAACATTGGCTCAATATAATGAATGACATATTTGCAATGAAAAAGGTAAAATTGTTCCTTGTGGTCTCGTTAGTGTCAGGGTAAGCACGTCCACCTAGCAAACGAAAGAACGGGGTTCAATTCCCCCCAGGCCACTGAGCTGAGATTCACACGTTGAGAGGTGAGGGCTCATGAGTCTATTGCTTGTACAATTTTCGACTTCTGAAGGTAGATGTTCGTCAGCCAGTTAACGGAAAACCCCATTTTAAACCAACCAACCATATATTTCAATGGTTGTAGCAGTACAATATTGACAATATTGTTGATAATATATTGGCAAAAAAGTAACATTGAGAATCACTCAAATAATTTGATCTCTTCAACTTCTGATTTTTTCAAATATTCGAAACTATTCATTCGTTATATACCTCACTGAACTTTATAAACTAACCGAATGCTCGACCAAAAAAAAATTGTTCGATGTAGGGGTTGAACTCACTAACTCTAAATGGTAATGGTAAAAAAATTATACATATATATATATATTTATTTATTTATATATATATATTATATATATATATATATATATATATATATATATATATATATATATATATAAATTATCAAATTCTCTGGTCTATCTCGACTGGCTATATTGTATCTGGAAGAGCTTTAGCGGAGTTGGAATAGAATTGTTGGATTAGTTCACTCTTTGGTTCTGGAAAGCTGTAATATGTATTGAAATTCAAACATGAGGCTAGCTGATGAAATTGGAATTTTTACCATAAACAATTTTGAAGTGAAATGTGTTTTGATATGTATATATTTACAAGCATTTTTTTGTGTGAGCTCTAGAGGGATGCAGGTCATTCGGAGTTCTATAACTAGGCCTCTTTTGCATTGCTTTCGATATTTTTTTAATTTTTGCAGGAACATGGAAGTGGGCATAATTGATCATCATCAAAAGTGTATATTATTAATGACTGGAGATTATATTTTTAACGCTAGGTACATTAGTATTTAACTGAATACGTTCGTATGAGCAGGGTTTGATTATTGATGCAGTGATGTATTGCAGGAGTAGATATAAAATATTCATTAGTGATCATCGATTGAACGCTAGTTCTGATTCATTGGACATGAATTTTTTTTCTGGCCTGGGGTCTGATGGATCACCTGGAAAATACCTTCGAACTAACCTTCCGTGGGACTCAACCAACTATTCAACATTTCGAAATATGTTGCCAATAATAATGGATATCATAGCGATACATCCGTAAATATAACATTAGTGATAACGCAAAAAAATATGAATTGGCATTTCATCAACAGTTGTAGGTATCGTTAAACAAGTATATACGCTTGAAGCTTGAAAGAGACATCTGATATCTCCTTATCTCTAGATCTCGACTATTTCAATCTCGTGGAAAATGTAGAAATCTTGGATGAAAAAACGTAAGATCTCGAGAAAAAAGAGAGATATCGTGAAAAACAAAGATGAAAATGAACGTTGCCGTTCTACACCTTCGTTAGTAAGAGATCAGGTCCGATCGTAGTCATCAAATGTTGGTTCATGAATTCTGTGAATTCAAAATTTCAGGTTGTTCGGATGTTTTTTTTCTTTCTGCATCATGAAAAATCGTGTTTCCAAGCTGCTTTCTTTTGGAACTTTGTTTTAAATTTTAATTTTTTCGGCTATCGACTTTTTTGTGGAAGCCAATATTTTCATTGAACACATCATTCCATAATAACTTTCAACGTGACATGTATAGCCATACCCATATTATTATGAAGTGCTCCTGATATATTATGCGGAAACATTTCTGAAAATCCAATTGCTTGAAACTCAACCAAGTGTATTGTGTTATTCGATATTCATATTACTCCCTATATCCCATAATATATCAGTGAGTGAAATGTTAACCTTCGTTCACCAACCTCCAAAATGCTGGAATTGGAAATAATAATGAAATCGCTGAAAAAAACATGCGATTGCGAACTTCCACTTTCTATGAAAAAGCTGGCGTTCCTCAAATCTTTAGAGACTCGTAAATTTGTAGGAGTACCTTTTCAATATTGTTGGGGTTTTGGTAAAATGTTAGATACGCGGCCTTATAGAATATTTATATTGCTCAAGAGATAAAAAAACTGGCCGATACACGATGAAGTAGTGGAACCCCTGAATGAAGTCGATACTCGTACAATCAATAAACCGTAAAAAAAGATACCGAAGGTTCGAAAAATATTCTAGGGAGAGATACGTTCGTGCTTTTCATTTCTTTACTGAAGCAAAAAGATTTTTGAGCCTTCGATTGAAGTTTGAGAAAACCACCTTGGAATAATAATCCCAGAGATTTCTGGTTCATTTCACAAATTTCTTCTGCTGTAGTATTCGACATAAGTACACAGAATGTTGCAGAATGATGGCCGCTGCATTTTATCTTTCATTCTTATCGATATTGAATCACTAAATTCAGTGCAAGAATCCGCATTAAATCTTTATTGAAAAATGCAATGACAGTTTTATACATTCCTTGAAGTGAAAGGCATCTTCATTTGGGAAGAATATCGCCACACAACTATAAGTCTACATCAATATCTGGTAAATATTTCACTTTCCACCATCACCAAATTGGTGAACAGGAAATGAGAATACGAATATGAAACTATAATAGAGAAAAGTAACGTAAAATTTCGATTATTCAGATTTTTATCTGATTCAGTTCAAACGAATACCATTCATTTTCAATTGATAATTTCAATTTCATCTATTCAAATGAAAATTAACTAAAATCAATTATTTATTCTTTGTTCTATTCGATAACGCTGTTGTTTGTCAAATCACATGTCACGGTTTTATAAACCCATTGTTAGTGAGAATCGTACAGAAAATTCTAGTATTTTGTGTGCAGCCATTCGAATAACATCACTTCACGAAAGTTGTTGACAGTTCAAGATCCAATTTCAATCAAGATTCCAACAGAAATATCAAAAACAATCATAATTATTTTCCGACCATATGAAAGTATATCGGTTTATTACAGCTGTTTTCAGGTTCAGTTCCGATGAAACTCCAAAGTTTTATTCAATATTCAACGAATAGAGTATAAAAATCGTAAGAAACGAAACATCATACGGAAAATTCGAAAAAGTGAAAGTTAAGCATTTCATCATATTGAAAATGAATTTCAGTCAACTTCATTCCTTCAAATTGAAATCGATGATCGATTACTATTCGTATCAAAGAAATAAAGAATGATTATTCGAATATAATTCAGTGAAGTGAATGAAACTGGACAGTACTTTATGGAAGTGAATGGAAGAATATACTGATACAGATTTCTGTCAGACTTTCACAAAAAACTCGAACTGAAAATCTCACGTGTATATTTCTGCTGGGAACTTTCGAGTATTATTTCAGTTTCTACTTTGATTTTGAGTTTTAGTAGATAAATATATTCCTTTTTTCTGATGAGTATTTGCAAAGAAAGATGTTCGAATGTTTTTCTGACTCGTGCAGTTGTTCGAGAAAGTATAATCGAAGTCCAGAATCTTCAAACTGCTGAGGTTCACAATTCTCAAATATTATTAGGAACTTTATTACCTTCCCAATTAGAGATACGAATCAATAACATGCTGGCTCTTCAAACGAAGAACATCAATCCAGCAAGATGCTCAGTCGGCATGAATGTCGTTTGCACATATCGAGAAGTGAGTGACAATATCACTTTGCTTGCATTCAACAAAGTTTGAAATGAGACTCGGTAGTCTGTGAGCATAATCTGATACTGAATTCGAATAATATGCTAACCACTTCCCACTGAAACTTTGTTCGAATGGCCCTAATTTCACTGTGAATATCCCAAAATCATATTGCACTCTGCTATTAGGAATATTCCACCCGATATCAATGCTAATTTCGACAATTTGTGAAAATGGGTACGACAGCAACGGTTGTCCGAAATTTTCGCACAGGAATAGTTTAAAGAAATAGGAATGGCACCGGACCACCGTGCTGGGTAATCGCACGTTAAAAGGTAAGGCCTCGTTGATCCATTGCTCGCACAAGTTTCGACTTCTGAAGGTTGACGTTCGGCAGCTGGTTAACGGAAACGAATAATTTTAGAACAATTTCAAAAGAAACGTCAACCATAGCAGAAAAATTGCATTGGATCGGAGCTGCATAATATACGACTGGCTGGAATAGAATTATAATATTTATTGATCATTGAAAGAATTCGAGAACACTCAAAGTGCTCATCGCTCTGAAACAGATGTCAGATTCTGAAAGATCAACGGATTTGGAGAAGACAACCACTGTTGAATGGATAATCAAGGAATCTTTCGAATGAGATACCTCGAGATGTCCTCTTCTTTTCGAAAAAATTGGTACCGCTCTCTTGACGACTAGTGACACCACACAACTATTCTTGACAAGAAAATGAATCTTCTATAATTAAATTCCGTTTCTTCCACCTGAACCGTTTCAAGTGATAATCGTACAGAAAACTGTATATTTTTTTGTATTCATTGAAATGAATTGACATTAGTTCTGAAAGGAATGATTAAATTGATTGATGTCGAATACGAAATGAAATTGGTTATGGTTCAAGATTCCTAAAAATGAATCGGTATTGTACAGAAAAACAAAAAACTTCCAAACGACCATATCTTCTGTTTGAAAGAATCATTTTTGTAGATGTGAAATGATGTCTTTCCACGTGAACTTTTTTCGACCTTGATATTTTTTCCGTTCTAGACATCAACTCGCCACCAAACTATACAGGGTGTCCCAATAGTATGCACTTGCTCAATATATCGATAATACGGAAAGATACGAATACAGTTACGAATGAAAGTTATACGAAACCTGAAAGGCCGCATTCACATTTTAGATGTACAGGCTGTTACATTTTTCTATGAGAGCAAATTATTTTTTCAGATGGAACAACCATATTGTTTTCCTACCAATGAAATGGTCTCATAAACTTTCATTACTCGGTTCTTAATTTATTCCTACCACAATTCGCCATTGACAAGTTGAATTTTTTTCGTTGAATCAGGAAGGGAAGCCAGCTCTGAATAAAAGAGCTGTTATTGAGTTTTTTGATCAAAAATCTCCCAATTATTTGGTGAGTTGGCTGAAGAACGCCTATGAATAACATTTAACATTTTGTTATCTTCGGATAAATAATATAATCTGAAATACAGACTGATACACAGGATATTCCCTATGAAAAAATCACATGAACTTCGAACGAAAGTTACGAAAATCAAAGGAACTTTTTTTGTATACACTCCCTCTATCAAACACTCTTTCGAGTGCGCCAAGAAGGCAGAGCCTTGTGCGGGCAAAAGTCGGTCAATTTTCTTGGGTGCCGAAGCGCTCAGAGGCGCTTTACCGATTTTCACGAAAGCACACTTACTATTTCAACTGTAGGGAAACCCAAAAAACCCACAACCTAGTCGGTTGGTGTATTCATTCCAAATATCCCACCTACTAGGATTGGTATCTAGACAACTAACAACTGTTGCCTTTGGCACCGAGCCGGTCAGAAAAATTCCGCACCGACCGCGGATTGAATCAGCAGTGAAAAGCCGAAGAATATAAGAACCGCCTTAGACCGCTTGGCCACACCGACCCACAATTGAACCTATATGAATATACATGTTTCTCAGACCTCCACATGCTATTTTGGTGTTTTCTGAACTTCCTCACTGAATATCTGTCAGATATTTGATGATTCAACTCAATAATAGCTCTTTCATTCAGTGTACGCTTAATTTCAAAATTTTACAAAAAAAGTAACTTGGCGATGGCGCATTGTGGCAGAAGAAATCAGCGCTCAATAGGCAACTATGAGACTATTTTGTACTGACAGAAAAATGAAATGGTTGGAATAATTGTATTCTTAGCTCTTAAGGAAAAATGCAACACCCTGTAGGTCTGAAATTAGTTTCAGAATGTGGTCTTCTCGGTTTTATATAATTTTCATACTTCATTTGCAGTTTTTCCTTCATTTTTTCGCATTATAGATTTATCAAATTACAAAAATAACTTAAAAATTACAGACCAGTATCAGTTATGTCAAGCTTTTCCAAAATATTTGAGAAAGCTATGCACTCGAGAATATCTTCCTTCATTGTGATAAATAATTACATTAGCAATAGGCAATATGGATTTCCGAAAAATAAGTCCACTCAAGATGCTATTGCTTATTTACCATCAGTGATCACGAAAAAACTAGAAAACGGAAAAAAATCTATTTGCGTTTTCTTAGATCTAAGGCGTTCGACACTGTGAATCATTCTCAGCTGTTGGACGTCTTGGAGGATTTGGGATTTCGAGGCATCGTGAGGCAATTGATAGAAAGCTACTTAACAGATCGAACACAGTAAGTCGAAATCGGCAGTCACTTCAGCAATGAAAGAACTGTTGAATTCGGTGTACCACAGGGAACGGTCTTAGGTCCTTTATTATTTATTCTTTATGTCAATGATCTCCTGAACATTGATATTTCTGGAGAAGTAATAAGCTTTGCAGACGATACCGCCATTATTTTTGAGTCTGATAGTTGGGAAGGGCTGAAAGATAAAATTGAAAAAGGTATGAGAACTATGAAAAATCGGTTCGAATACAAAGTACTAACCATTAACGTTGATAAAACGTTTTACCTGCCGTTCTCCTGCTATGGAAATACCCAAGCCTCTCATACGGTCCTGCAAATTGACGAAAATTTAGGAATAAAAGAAAGTGATTCAGTAGGCCTACCTACAATTCAAACTGAGAGCCTGTAATACCAGAGAGACTTGGCAAGAACTGAGAAACATAGGTGTTGCTAAAACATCCTCACAGGAATTGCCAGCATCACTTCGGCACTTAGATGAAATTAACGACTTTTTTGTAAATCAGTTGAATGATCATAGGAAACCATCTGATAACATACTTAATTTTTATAATAACAATATCAAAAATAATATCACAAGCATGTTATCCTTTGAGCCATGCTCTGTTGAAGAAATCAAAGAAATTGTGAAAAATATTAAAACACGAGCCTACGGTCATGACGGTCTTAATATCCAGCTGATTTTACTTTGCAGCCCTTTCATAACTACCTACATTACACATATCATTAATGAATGCATATCGAAATCATACTTTCCTTTGTCGTGGAAGAGAGCACTGGTAACTCCTGTACCTAAAATTTCAAATCCCACAGAGATAAAACATCTACGATGTATCAGCATTCTGCCAACTCTATCAAAGGTGTTCGAAAAAATTATAGAAGAGCAAACTTTGAGACATGTGGATGCAAATAAAATTTTACCAATACATCAGTCGGGATTTAGATCTGGTATCAGCTGTGCATCCGCGTTAACTTGTGTTACCGATGATATTATTTCATCCCTCGATAGAAATGAAGTCAGTGTCCTTATACTTATTGACTATTCTAGAGCATTCGACACATTAAATCACAAGATACTAATAGCTTTATTACACTTCATAGGATTTACTCATTCGGCGGTCATACTCCTGTCGTCTTATTTATCCCATAGATCTCAACAAATCAAAGTGAACGATACTTATTCCAAGAGTCTCTCTATACAAGAGGGTGTTGCGCAGGGAAGCATTTTGGGTCCGTTATTGTATTTACTTTATACCTCTAACTTTTATTCTTACCTATCACATTGCAAATATCATCTTTATGCGGATGATACCCAATTATACTATTCATTTAATAACTCCGATATGTTACATACTAACAATTTGATTAACGAGGACCTCAGAACTCTGCAGCAGCTATCAGTTGAACATGCACTTATTATTAATCCAACAAAGTCATGTGCTATCATTTTTGGAAACGAAAGTATACGTGCTCAAGCAGAAAAAACCTTGAAGCTATATGTAGGAAATCAGCTCATTGAGTTTCATAGTGAGTGCAAAAACTTGGGACTTATTGTCGATACCAAACTAAGATTCAAAAGTCACATCACGGAAAAGATCAGGAGAGCCTATGGTTCATTGAAACTGATATTTATTCAAAGACACTATCTGAGTAGGAATATGAAAAAAAAGCTGTGCGATTCTTTAGTCCTTTCTCACTTCAATCACTGTGACATCATATATTCCCCGTGTCTCGATAATATGGACTCTCGTCGTATTCAGAAAACTCAGAATTCCTGTGTACGACTGATATACGGTATAAGGAGGCGTGATAGAATATCAATATCATCTAAATTAAAGGAGATGAACTGGTTGAACATGTTTACCAGACGACAGCTGCATACTCTTTGTTTCTTCTACAAAATTCTGAAAACGAAACAGCCTGAATATTTGCATGATAAAATAATTTTCAGAACAGACATACACAATTTGAACACAAGACAAAAAATCTCGATCGTGATTTCTCAGCATAGAAAGGAACTTTTTAAAAAATCATTTAGATACCAAATTGCCCGCTGTGGAAGTCTCCTGGATGTACCCAACCTGTCCTTATCAATTAATGCCTATAAAAGAAAAATGAAACAACACTTATTTGAACGGCAGTAACATCGTTTATTAATTTACTATTTCATTTCACGATCTCGTCAATTAACCTCTTTTGATTTAGTTACTTAGGTTGATATATGATAGTAAATAATGGAGTGGTAGATTTCAAGTTATATGTAGGTATATTTTATATATATATATATATATATATATATATATATATATATATATATATATATATATATATATTAACATTTATTCATCCCATATCATTTTCAATTTTAGTGGAAAAGAAAATAAAAATGTTACTTTAATGAGGTTTCATCGGATGGTGTGGAAGAATCGGTCAATAGATCTAACACCATGCCATTTATTTACCAAAGTTATATTATGTATATCTATACATAATCAAATTCTGAATGTATCGTTTTTTTTTGTGGTAAATAATAAATCATTATTATTATTATTATTATTATTATATAATATTTTGTAATGTATTGTAACTAAGTAGGTAATTGTTATTGTATTTATAACGCACTCATCAACTGTTACATAATGAAAAGACATCTCTCCACGGACAGTCTATGACTTTGTGGACACACATACTTACCAGACCAGAAAAAACACAGACTTCTACAGGGCACCTCTTGCAATGAAGACAATCGGAAACCGGAGTTATTCATATTTAGCACCACGATTCTTCAATCTTCTACCACCTGAAATTAGAAATATTAGTCACTATCAATCATTCAAAAACAAACTGAAATACTGGGCATCAAACACATCTTTTGTTCTGAAAACATTTGGAGTAGTCACAATGAAGAAGATCTCTTTCAAATAATCAAGCCTTATAACTATAATATTCTGTAATGTATTGTAATTGAGTAATTGTTACTGTATTTATAACGCACTCATCAACTGTTACATAATGAAAAGATTTCTCCACGGACAGTCTATGACTTCGTGGATACAGATTCATTTGCGTATGTTATCTATCGGATGTTGAATATTTAATATTGTTATTAATGATAAATGCTAAACATTTCCTGATATATATTATTTTCATTGTTCTTTGTTGTATACCTCACATATTCGTGAATAAATCTATTTCTATTCTATTTCTATTTATATTCTATCGGGAAAATACACATTACTGGGACACTCTGTGAATGTATTCCACTGGCTTCGGGATTTGGTACAAACAACCACCGAAATTTCGATGAATACTTTCAATGATGCAACATTGTTGTAATAACAAAATATTCATTTACAGTGACTACTTTTTTGGTACATCAAGTACCAATGTGTTTGAGCTCATTGATATCAACGAAGTATTTAATGAACTAAAACACAGTCGTGCTACGTATTCATATTATTTATGTTACCCCTTACACACACTCCAAACAATACTCCATTCGTTTTTCTTAGGCGGTGGAATTATGAATCACTCGATGAGGGGTTCATTAATATTAAGGCGCAAGTCTCATCGTATCACCACCAAAATTAATGGAGACGAAAAATATTTCTTGTTTACGTTCGAGATTTTCCTCGAGTGGAGAAGACTTACTGAAAAAAATTAATTGCAGAATAACGTGTCTGCTGCGTAGGTTGATTCAATTTCATTTTTCGATATATTTTTTACAAATGTCATTGGGTCTCTGTGAAACTCATTTTGTTTTGTGACAAGGAATATCATATGGAATTTATTATGGCCTCTGATTTCTGAGTTGTAGTCGATTTTGCTTCGATATGAATGTTTATACCTACTGACTATATAAAAACTGTTTTGTGAAAGGTAAGAATGTAGGGTTTGCAACCTGGTGGGAAATAATAATGGAACAGAATGAATTCAAATCATCGAAAGGGAATAGAGCGTGAATGGTAAAAAAAGTGTCTAATCGATGGCTGAAGCCAGCTAACGATGTGAGTGGTTTTTAGTTATGGAAAGTAGACCGATGCACCTCCTTCGAGAACGATTCCTGGATTTTGTTAGATTTCTATTTCGTGCGAAGAAATACTTCACTTCTCGTCAGCTTCTTATGATCTACAAGGCACAGAAAAGGCCTACCTTGGAATATAGTTCTTATGTGTGGGGCTCGGCACTAAAACATTCATTTAAACTCCTCTTGATTCTATTCAAAACAAAACAATTTGTCTTGTTGGTGATTCTTTGCTCAGATACTCGCTCATTTCGTTGGAGCATCATATGAGGTCGGAGACTTGTCTCTCTTTTATAGATATTTCCTCGTCGGAGCTCTTCTGAATTGTCATCAATCGTTCCATCCTTGACGGTACCTACATAAATGACCCGATGAGTATATAATTCCCACCCCATTGTTGTGGGCTTGAAAACTTGTCGAAGCTCTCTTGCTCAAAGATATTTTTTCAATAGAACTGCTGAACTATGAGAGAGGTTTCTCCCGAGGCAAACCAACCTCAAAAGTGAGTGTCAAATGGTATATATAACTTCAATGGTGGTATTGGTGGGATTGGGATCAATTTAATTGAAGAAAAACTATTGTTTCTTTGCCAACGTTTCGAATTTTAATAAATTCATCATCAGGGCTCTATAACAATGAGTTGCGTGTAAAAGTGGTAGGATATAAATAAAATAAGAGAATGCCAACAAACTATTGGAACATTTTCAGGGGTTCAAAATGTTGAATTATGAAAACAAAATTTTAAAATAATCAAAAATCAGTTTTTCCGAGTGAAAATATTAAAACTATGTAAACTATGTATTTGTAAAATCAAAAGTATGGCCATTTTCTCTAGTGTGTACTAGTGTGTACAAAACCTATCATTCTTGATCAGAAATCTTCTGTCAAAAAGGCTATTCTGTGAAATGATACAAATTCTTCACCAAGACAGCGTTAATACAAGAAGAGATATAGAAGGATTGAATACGGCTTATTATAATCTGATAAGTCAGCTACCGAAATGATTCTTTATCATTATACGGTGTTTTCAACAATCACGTTTGTTTTTGTTTTCTTCCTATCAGCATTCATAAGAACTACAGCCATTCTATGAATTTCATTTCAGTATTTGTTTGTCCCGTGCTCAATGTGGTTTTGTTTGTATTTTAATATTTTCACTCGGAAAAACTGATTTTTGGCAAGTATTTTAAAAATGTTTCTTCATTAATCAACATTTTGAACCCCTGAAAATGTTCCAATAGTTTGTTGGCATTCTCTTATTTCATTTATATCCTCCCACTTTGACACGCAACTCATTGTTATAGAGCCCTGATGATGAATTTATTAAAATTCGAAACGTTGGCAAAGAAACAATAGTTTTTCTTCAATTAAATTGATCCCAATCCCACCAATACCACCATTGAAGAATTTAACTCTGGATCACCAAACCTACCAAAAAGGTTTATATAACCTTTCAAGTTTTTTTTTTGTATACTTACAATCTAAGATACTGCAGGTAAGAACTTCCTGGGAAGGATTTTCTAGGTCTGATAACGACTTCGTTTCAACTTTCAATGAATATTTCGGTGCCGAGCCACACACATGAGAACTATACTTTGTGCATTGTTGATCATCAGAAGCTGACGAGAAGTGAAGTATTTCTTCGCACGAAAAAAAATTTCAAGCTTCTGGGAAACATCTCTAACGATAGATCCCACATGGTTTTCCCATTAGAGATTATTACTGACCGTGATTCCTAACATCGAAATACATGACCTTGTAGGTATTGTTACTCCTGACATCTAAATATTGTCTTCTATTTTCTCCATTTTTTTTACTGTTTTTTACATTTTCTATTTCATATTTTTTTCGGTATTATTTTCGAGTGACTTCTACTAATTTTTTGTCCTGATTATTTTTATTTATTGGACAGAGTTTTGATTTCATTCATTCAACTCGGTGGATGTGTGTTCAATTGAGTAATGAAGAAGATCTGGATTTTCCACATGGGTAACTTTTATAATAATCGTTAAAAAAATCTGAACTGTAGGAACTGCCTCTTTTCTGGGTGGATGTCTATTTCATTAGCACTTGGAGAATGTTGACATATCCCATATATAAGGCAGTAGGTCGAAAACGAATCAGATCCTACTACTTTCCACGAGAATTTGTGTTATTTGGGAAACACTTATGACAAAAACTGAAAGATACAGAAACGGTTACACAAGTTCAATTCAAGATGGGGAATTATTGCAAATCTCCCCTTCATCTTGATGGGCCCAAACGGAATATGATCTTTTTGTTTCCCGTTCGATTTGATCGAAAACATTTCGGATCATTTCAGAGGGTTCCATCTGATTACCCATTCTTCGTATCTAGAGGATAATATCAACATAAAATATGAATGAATAGAAACGTGGGTAATCAGTTTCTTTAGAATTCATGCATTCCTCCTATATATGCATAATAAATCAGTTTTTTTGTTTCTGAAATGTCTCGCTCAACGTTCGCTAAGATTTCCATAGTCAGGTCATGCATAAACACATTCTTGGGTATGAAATTCAGCAATCTTGTAACCAGAATCGATGGGGAAGCTCATTCGAATTATGAATTATGAGATTTTAATCGATTTTGAACAGCCCCATCCATTCCTAGCGATATTAAAAACTTGACGAGGATTGTAGGAGAACTGATATATGTTACACGCAGATAGTCATACGTTATCCCTACACAAAAGTTGAAGGAGATCAATATCAAATAGCAGCTGTTTCCTGAAAAAGAGTGTGTAGATGTACAATTCTCTTGTAATGTTGATGAATCCATAAAGTGATTTCATTATCTATATGTCAAAGATATGTCTAGATGTCAAACATTGTAAAGATCAACGGGGCCCAACATCCGAACGTGCGATTTCCAGCAAGAGCCTGTTGATCAGATTATCCACTGATCGTGAAAATTGATACTCTGCACCTCATCCAATATTTATTCGGAGAGAGGCATATATGGGTTACCCATCAATTCCCCTAGAATTCTAGCTAGAAATCTATTTTTGTCGGTCGTGTGATTTGACCTCATGGCCTTTCGACTGTTTACCCAATAAAATGGATGTCAACATTATTTCACTGACCGACATCGATTATTCATGAATACCAACTATCAAAACTGCTTTTTTGAAGTCGAATAAGTGGTGAAAGAGTCGTACTAGGTCTTCAATACGTTCTCGAGTAATTCGTTTGATGAGGTTTCAACTGGATGGAATTCTGACACTGAGATTATTGACAATTCCCAGATAAGATTCGTAGAGGAGGTGGTCCATAGGGTCTGGTTCACTGCGACATTCGCAGATTGATTTTTTTGATTGTCCATTGAAGGTCTCCTCTCTTAATGAGTGTCCATCGTAGCATTGGAATTGGCTCATAGAATTGGAATTGGCTCATAGCTTGTGATCTCCACACTTGTGAGGGCCACACCTTATGTATCAACTTTTTTTCATTGTTGAAGGAATCCATCTGACTTGTCTTTCTCTTGACCCTTTTGCTCAACTCCCGTATGTTGCATACCTATTCCAATGAATTTGCCCTCTGTATAAGTTTTTACAGGTTGAGTGCTGGATTGAGTCATATTCTCCTACATCTAGGATTGTTTGTCATTTGATATCACACTTCCCGGAATCCAAAGCATCATATTCGCGAAATATATGACGGACCGCTCTATATTATTTTTGTAGCTGAAATTTTCGTCATATTTTCTAAAGTTGTCCTGTGATGAATAATTTCCAGTCATTGATCATCAGATTATTTCTTCTACCTTGGAGCAGTTCCTCAGCCTTTTTCTTCAGATCCTGTCATGGAAATTCTGCTGTGAACAAAACTTTGTGAATTTTTCTCGTCGACTTCTTCCAGTGATCTCTCACCATTGTTTTCAGTACTACCCTTGCCGGTTCGGGTGTAGTATACGGTCATTTGCTTTGAATTTACTTGAGATTCCAGGATGGCATAAAGCCCAATGTGAAGTCAGTCTGAACAGCATTTCCATATCAGTCTTATGGTCACCCTGACATTTGTTCGTCTTAAGTGATGCCACGCTATCTGAATGAAACTGAATGGACTTGATCTGTTTTGTCGAACAAAAGGCAGACTGAGACTTGATCTGTTTCGTCGAACAAAAGGCAGACCGAAGAGAAGTTACATATCCCTCCGATTCATTTTTGTCTTCAGTCGAGTTGAAAGTAAATAATTTCATTGCAGATCACGATTCTTTCTAACTTTGGGTACTTTCTGTTTCAGAAGGGAACGCTAAAAAAAGGTCTAAAATGATATATTTGATACCTTGAAAACACTATATGTTTCTATCATAATCAGTTCAGAAGTATTAGTCCCATTTGTATCTAAACATTGTGTTGTTCCACAAAATATTTTTCCAGAGATATGTTTTCATTTTATTCCGGAAAAGAAATGCTTCACTTTGATGGAATATTCAAATCAATTCAATGATAGGTTTCACACTATCATGAACATCGAATATCCACAAACATTTCACGAGTTCATATTGGGCCAACAGAGCCGATTCCCTGCGAAGAATATGGAATAATTCATGCAGAAGGATTCGGTAGGTAGTTTTAAAACAAAACAGTTGGCGGCATATAACTGGCAATGATTGAATCCAGTAAAATAATCACACATTCACGAGAACTACCCGAATAATATTCATAATATCGAGGATGCAGAGAACAAATGACGTTGACCTCAATGTCTTTTTTAGGAAGGTTATGATTATGTTATGTTATGTATGGACTGGACTAGTAGACTCTATATATACATATATATATATATATATATATATATATATATATAGAGAGAGAGAGAGAGAGAGAAAGAGAGAGAGAGACAAAGAGAGAGAGAGAGATTTGGAGATTTGAATCGAATGAATAAATTATGAGATTTATCGGTTTTTGCAGTCCGACGAATGAGCGAACTCTTTATTTCTATTCGAGCTTTCGAGTCTTTATTTGGCTTATCACCAGGAACCCTACAAAAATAATACTTATACAGTTGTATATATTGTGGTAAAAATATATGTTTAAACCTTTCCGATTGGTCGTGAATAACTTTTTTATGAGTGAATCACATTCATTTTAGATCTTTATTAATGAATAATTATATATGAGTTGCAATTATTGATTACTCAAGCAGAAAAAGACCATACAACTGCAGCAAAATAGCATATCATTGCTCGCAGGCAATATATCAATGACCACAAGATATATTGAGGATATGCTGTCCTTCGGAGGGGACGTAAAGCCGGCGGTCCCGAGTCCATGGATGTGGGGCTCGTAAAAGATTGCCGAACCCTCTGGTATTCCAACCAGAGGGTTCGGCAAAATTTCCGGTTGAGGAGAGTGTGCTCATCGACGTTGGTGATCGGCCTTGGTAGCGGAAATAGGCCTATGGTGAATGAAGAATTAAAAAATTTTTTGATTAATTCAAATGATGAATCTGCATACTGATTATTTTTTTTGAGATAACTGTGACATTTTCCTTGTCAGACTTTGTGACAATAAGGCTACGATTGTGTTTCAGAGATTTTCCAGTTTTATCAATAATTTATGAAAAAAGGAAGATAAATATTCGAATATTGTTTGAACGTCATTATTTTGTGGTGGATCAATATTTGTTTCGTAGTTTTCTGGGTTGTAACCCATCACAATCTGTTAACGTTTCGGAAACTGAATCTGCTTCCGTTCTCAAAACTTCTAGGCAAATTCCTTTTCAAATGGAAATATCTCGTATAGACAATTTTCGTGATTGACATTAATTTGTCAAATTATTTCATTTTTTTTTTATTTCAAACACCCTGTGGACTAAGACACAACCGTAGAATTCAAACCCTTTCTAAACCTTTTGATTCCAACTCTTTGATATTTCATGCCAAGTTACAGGAAGTACATGACCAAATCATCAGACCCAGAAAAGAAGCAATTGTACTTGACAATCCAAATATCGAAAATAAGGGGGAACGAAGGTATGAAATATTGATTGCCTCTGTTGGTCTGGAGAAGGAAAAAATATATATGAAAATTACATACTCTCCCACAACAACAATTATTACAAATTGAACTAGATCAACTTTGTTGAAAAATAACAGCTTTGAAAGCATTATATTTACAATAATTTATGTTTTTGAATTGAAATCCAATGTTTGTTGAAACATTCAGATGATTGTAACGGGTGGTTGAAATCAGAAGTGTGATATAAATTCCGCGACTGTCTTCTGAAAATGATGTTTTTGTATCATTTTCAAACATTAACCACAATACCTGTTAGTTGTTTTCATTTCAACTATGACAAAGCTTTCTTATGGTGATCTCAGGTTTGGTGAGTATTTGCTGCTGATAGAAAATCACTATTCGTTTCAGAAATCTCATGTTGTATCACCCTTAAGAGAAGAAAATGAATAGTTTTGCTTGCGCCACCTGCTATATTTCATATTATGTTCACGAACCATACTGAAATCGAACATGTCAATTATTGAACTATTCGTCATATTGATCTTAGATACGCTTTCTCTAAAACATATTATACATTTGGAAGATATGTATCAGAAATCATAACAAGAATTTTCGACACAGATGTGATGCCACTCTCAATACACATTCAGTTGAATGCGGGACAGAAAGTAAGATTTGTCTCCGTAATCTGACTAGGTCATGATGAATGTTAATGCCCATCACCATTAGGCTAAATGGTCAAATACGTTTGGATAGGTTGATTAATACATGAAGTGGACACTACGGTTATACACTTCTGTCAGAGTTAACCAGATTTCGACCGAGGAAGCGTGATTACTTGATCCAGTTACATGCTAAACCCATTCCATATCCCGGTTGGACCAGACCTCTGTCTCAGAAATTATCAGAACGAGCATCGACGGATCATCCATAACAAAATTTATATATGTTTCCTATACAAACAGTGGTGATCGTGAAGATCTGCATGAATCCACGAAAGCTAAAAATGTATAACCATGGTTTTGTTTTTCCACTCTTCCTTTGTGAACCTGAAATTATAACTATCCCCTTTCACTAAACTTGACAGCCAAGTAATTGAATTCCTTGTCAAAATAAGGGATACTTGAGAGTCACAACTTTGAAAATTTCAAGAAATGTAAATGAAGAATTCTGGCTTCCTTGTTCTCAAAATGTTCTCTGAACATCACAGGTGTTCCTCTCTCATATGAACCTTAAGAAAAATAGGTGGAAAATCGACATGAACTGAAACAACGAGAATTTGGACAACTGATCTTGAATATTTCCAAATTGGATGGATGAATGAAAATCAACACTCTCTGTTGATAAGTACATATAGATCATCCATAGACAGACGGTCGATTCATTCACAGAAATGAAGGAAGAATCCATCTGAAATAATCACATATTCTTATGCTTCAACGATATTCCACCTTTACACTTTTTCGAAGGCCAGTTTCATGAGTTGATCGGCAATTAGAAGGAAAAGTACGACAATATTCATATGCATTTTTCATTGTTTGAATTCCCACAATTACTCGAAACTGAACCTATACGACTGGCCCTGAAAAACAATGAATACAGTTTTTCCCGAAATTAGCTCAGAAACATAGTTCTGTCATCGTCCATAGATATTCTAATAAGTCCGCTCACTCTCAGCAGCGACCCAAATCATCACCGTCCGTCCTCGCGCGTCCCTTGCCTGGCCGGTCGGTCGTCAGTGCCCGTCTGACGGGGGAGCCAGTTTAACAGAGTGTCTCCGATTGAACAGTTCGCATCGTTCCGGCCGGTTAAACTGAGTGCGCGAAATGAACATTCTATTTGAACTTTTATTCTTGTAGTTATTTGAACATTTTTTGATGAGGAAAGAAAGTTACGAATTCTCTGGAATTTATTTTCGGTTGGAGGCTTACTATCTCCTCCGTTTTGAATTTATGGAAAATAATGAAAATTGAAAATTATAAATTTTTATTGACGCGTAATCTCAATCAGGATTGTCTCGAGAATTTCTTTGGTCAAATCAGAAATGCTTGTGGAAACGCTGGAAATCCAACTGCCATTCAATTTACCAGAGCATTTAAAAAACTTTTTGCTATAGGATATTTGCACGAGACAGAAGGCAGCAATTTTATGGAAGACAGTAGCGATATTTTGCTTAATATAACATCGGAGTCATTGAAAAATATTGAAAGTTTTCAGGAAAAAAATTAAGAAAATATTTCTCCAATTATAGAAATAGAATCAACCGAATAAAGGAATTTGATATCAGAGGAGGGAAATGCACTGGTCTATGTTGGTGAATATTTTTTACGTAGATGTCTCTTTAAACATTCTTGTCATATTTGTTTGGAATATTGTTCATCATCCGAAAGAGACAAGTCAACTTCATTTTGTGAGCTCAACGCTTACAAAGGTAGTAAAAATATATTTGGTGGCTTAACAGTCCCTCCCATTTATTTTTTGTAAGTATTCAATACAATTAGAAAATATTTTTGTTTCGAATTTTAATGATTGATGATTTTAATGATGATTACTGCATACATGATGGTGTAGGAAACATATTTCTGAAAGAATATTCCAATGTAGAATTCAGCCATCCATGAAGCAATTTTCCCAAAGACTATTTATTTTTACTTTCATTGTTTACAAGAGTTCGAATCTATTACACAATCAAATTTGCAAACGGGCAAATAAGATCTCAATGTTTGAATGAACAACTGAACTGAAACCACTAATATCGTTGCCGACGTTTCGACTTTTATAAAGTCATCCTCAGGGCATTACAAAGTTGCAGTGAATCAGATATAAATACACACATACAGGTGAAAAATTATTAAAATTTGCGACTAGAATCACTTCTGCGAACGAGAGGTCATGATTGAGTAAATTTGGTACAATTCAATTGACAGTAAAAATGTAAAAGAGACATGAACAACAATTTCAAAAATGTAGGAAACGGTAGAACCCAATCTCTGGTTTCTTGACTATTAGAATGAAAATAAAAGGACATTTACATAAAAATTCCCAGTTTTTGATACTGAAATATACAGAAGTATATTTCTGACTGACGAAAAGTCCACTTAGCGACCGTTAAAAATAAAATTAGGAACTCACTTACTTCCTGCACTCAAACAGAGTTTTGATTTATATATATATATATATATATATATATAGGAAAGTAATTCGTGACTGAAGATTCACTACATATATATATATATATATATATATATATATAAACAAAATATAGATTTCAGTATCGAAAACTGGGAATTTTCATTTTTATGTAAATGTCCTTCAATTTTTATTTCAATAGACAAGAAAACCAGAAATTTATGTGAGTTCAACCGTTTCCTACAGTTTTTAATTTTTGTTTATGTCTATTTTTACATTTTTACTGTCAATTGGATTGTACCAAACTAATGTACTCAATCTTGACCTCTCAATCGCAGAAGTGATTCTTGTCGCAAATTTCAATAATTTTTTAGCTTGTGTGTATGTATATCTGATTTACTGTAACTTTGTAGTACCTTGACGATGACTTCATACAAGTCGAAACGTCGGCAAAGGAATAATAGTAGTTTCATTTATTCGACCTAACTCCAACCAACCCCCAGCTAAATATTTGAAATGTGTCTAAATATATATGCCAAAGTACTGAATAGATTATAATTATACTATTAGGGTATACTCAAGAAAACAACAAATCACCATTCAATTAGGTAATATGTAAATGAAGATTATTCATCTTCATTTTTTCTTTATTGTGAAGTCCCTTTATAAGTATCTCACCTTTTTACCTGCCCATAATTTAAGAAATCAGGTGATTCATGCCAGTTATTACAACGAAATATTCCTAAATTTATTGTTATTAGAATCTCATATAATATAATCATCTCAATGAAAGATCAAACAAAAACATAAATAATATATAATGAATATGATCAACACTTGACGCCTGACCCTCGTAGACACACTTTCGAGTAAACATATTGTTCGCGCTGCTGACTGACCCTCGTATAACGTATTTCTGCTTGTAGCCCGCATGATTTACGACCGCTCGCAAAAAAAGCGGCATATTTTACCCACATCAAAGGAGTTACCAGACTTATTAGAATATCTATGGACGATGGTTCTGTCAGACTCTCTGGTTGTTCAAAAATAGTTCAAACTATGAATTACTCAATACTAAGAAAACATATTATTCTATTGATTCTATAGATAGCGACAGTGCATCTGATTATCAAATCAAAAACACCTATGAAAAGTTTGGGAGTGTTTCTATACATGCATTTGAAGTGGAATATACAGATAATTTTCAACAAGTTGGAAGTTTCAGAAAAATTTGAAATAACTCATTATCTTCTGATAGAATAGTATATTATGCAACGATCATGTATTAATAACCATTACATAAGAGTTGCATACGCTATTTTATCTACACCCGATAAATAGTAAAGAACTACAAATATTATATTTATATTTGTATTTCTCACAATAATACTAATTAAAAGAATTTCTTTGAAATATTCTACAAAATTGTAATTATGGTATTACTTCGATAAATAAAACGATGAGAAATGAAGAGAAGATCAAAAATTGAAAAAAAAAGATTTCTCGAGGACGGAGTCGAACCCATGTCTCTTTCAACTAGTTCAACTTAGCTATTATATTATTAGCGCCTTAGACCGCTCGCCTATGGAAAGCCCAAAAAATTTGATTGAAAAAATAAAGAGATAAATCATGCATTTGTCAAACGGATAATTCAATCATTCTAACTGTATTTCTGCCGGTGAAGGTGTCGAAGGTGATTCTCCCATATCGCTGGTATCAGACATTTTGTTATGATTATCGAAGTAATAATAATAATTATTTTTCTTTATTTTTATCAAAAGATACAAAAGGGCGGAATTCAGTTTCTGCACAATATGAAAATGTGAGAGTCTGCTCTTCCATTCATCCATGAATTCTCCAAAAATTCAATACCTATTCCGATTTTGACTTGACAAACGTCAAATGCAGAGCATGCACATCATGCTTGATTGAAAAATAATGGGTTTCTATTGGTTGAAAATCTGTATCGTAATGGATTTCATTATAAAACGGGTTGTAGGCATATGAGTGTATGACTAGAGTACGGGTGTAGATAAAGCCATTTCCAATACGATTCTTTAACGAGATGTGGAGCAATGAGAACTGTTCTATAGCCGTTAGAAGTTCTCCAATGTTACTTTCGGAAAATAAATCTGGAAAGAGAGGCCACCCTTTCATCTGACGTTGTGTATTCATTCAAAAATAAATGAGTATTTTAACAAAAAGCAATTCGAATCACCAACCGACGAATATAAAATACGTCGACGAAATATGCTACAAATGAAAAAACTAATAACCCACCGCTCATATTCATATATTGCTCGAAGTCACAGAACACTCCCGTGTGAAATTAAAATTATTCAAAATTCACATCACATCAAAAAACCTCTCATCGTTCATATGTAGAGAGCCCCGAGAGAAAATAAGAGGATTAATTGAAGACTCGTCATGAAATATACAGAGTTTTAGTTTCTTTTATCCTTTTCTTTTCAACACTCATCCGAATTCATTAGAAAAGTGACAATTTCTATGCTACTAATATAATAGTTGCTTGCTTATATTTTTTATCCTGAAAAACAATTCATCGAGTTTTTCTTCTACGAATCAATAATATTACTCATGAATTTTTTATTTGTGATTCATTCACAAAAAAAGAAAAAGGTAAATCTGAAACAGCTTTTAAACTGCCCATATGGTACGCACAGTGAATCACATGAGGATCACATTTTCTTGTTCAACTCGTATACCAAGCATACGGAACTTGAATTTTTATATTAGTTCGTCCTTCCAAATTCATAATTACCATCTACTCGTATATTGAATTAATTTGCAGTAATTTTGCTTTCAAAGTGATTGCATTTTCATTTACTTCTTTTGTCGATGTCTACTGCCTGAAATTCCTTTTAATACTCATCGTTTGAATGCAAGATTCCATAATACCCTTCATATCGATTTCACAAGAACTTACCTCGTATATGAATCTCCTGTCACTCTATAATAAAGAGTGATAGGGGTATATAGTAGTGATTTCAAGTGAGTGCCATATCTGCGATATCAATATTTCATCTTTGACTCAATGAAATACGGCGTTGTTTTCTTCCGAAGACATCTGATGATTGATATACACTCGTCTCTTTTGTTTATGCATCCAACTTATGATGAAATGATTTCAAGCTTTTCCCTCTAGTTGAAATAGCTGCACTACCATAGAAATCGATATGACTCTCTGCAGCGCTTCGGCATCCAAGGTAATCAGCATACTCTTGCCCGCATAAGGCCCTACCTTCTGCACCCACTCGTAAGAGTATTTGAAAAGGGAAAAAATTAATAAAAAACTTCTTGTACTTGGGTTTGCCACTTGACGGAAATGGACTTAGTACTACTATTACCACTACTACCACTGCCAACACAAATATTGCTACCACCAATACTAATTTTTGTTGTACTTGTTCTGGTGGCTAGACTGTTGATAGGAGTCACAGTGTGAAGGGTTGCAGCTTTCTCTGCAAGTAGACGAAGACGAGTCTCGTTCGCGGCGGGTCATTTGTTACCGTTTTGCCGTACGATGTGCCCGCTGTACGAGGTCTCCTCTGCTCAGCTCATCCAGCAGATGGCGTTTTGCCTTAGAGGGTCACATTGTCTGCACCAGAGTCAGACTTTTGTTTCGTAAGAAACAGATCGTTCGAGATGTTATGCAAGTCCAGCTCAATGTCACTGACCTATAGTGGAAGGAAACATGTCTGGCATCGGATTTGTGAATACAATTCTTTCGAACATCGAAAGAGTTACAGAGTCCTACACTTTGAGTGGGAGCTTTTCTGCTGGAAAACTAATCGTACATTCATTTGAATAGATTGCCTTTCATTCATTTGCATGAATAATTTAATAGATCAGATTAATCAAAAATGAGTAACTTCACAAATAATCAGTGCTTGACGTAAATCATGCAAAATTGGCATGTGTGGATTGTAAAGAGCCTAAATAAGGAATTTGTTCGGAAATATATTTTTGAAATTTACATCCAAACGGATAATGGAATTCGCAGACATCTATAGCACCAGAAGACCAATAGACGTTGATATGGATGAATATAGGAAGAATACAACATGAAGAAAGAATAATAATAGCGGAACAAATTATATCTCTCTCCAGATTTTTGATTTTTCCACTAATTTTGTTTCTCTCATCTCGAGATCCCTTTTTCTATCAAATTGTGAAAAAAATATGCCTTTTTGTCATGATGAATGAGCAGGAAAGCTAGTATCAGTCAATTGAAAAATTAAAAACTACACATCCATACCTAAACACTTATATATGCCAACACATAACACAATTTCAATTTCAGAGGAGTGAGACGATATTTGAAGAGGAAAGGCTAGATGTCGAGAAAAATAAATTCAGAAGAGTCGAGATCTCGAGAGAGAAGGCTGGATCTTCAAAAATAGTCGAGATTCTCAATTACATTGTTTATGGCCCTTCAACGCTAGCGTACAATATATTTTTTAGACTGTTGTCTTCAATTTCATGATGAAAATCCAATGTTATGAGTTGTTCGTGTAATCATCAAAAACGCCGTTTAGGCATTGCAAAGCATTTCCGAATGTCTTTTGGAGACATTCGATGAAAACGAGGATCAAAATTATAAGGCCCTGTCAAGTTTCGTCACCAGTAAAGTTATCTTGAAGAAGAGTGAATGGCAGCTCTACCGATAACAGAGCTCCGTATTTGAGTTTCATTTCGTGTTCCTTCATAATCTTCGGAAGTTTCTGTAGGGGATGCTGATTAAATACACAGCTGTGATAATTATTGCCTGGAATTCGTCGAGGAAGGGAGAAACGCCCACGTAGCGAAAGGGTATCGAGCTAATAGCCCGTAAAAAGTTCGATTTGCAGTCTTGGATGTCTCATGATGAACGGGACAATTTGCTTCATATTTCTAGATTCATTCAGTCGCCAATTTCTGTGTGTGACTTGGGTTTACTGCAGTGGGATATCAGGTTATCCAGTTCTTTTGATGATTATACATAATTTGATCTGGAAATTTTCTGTTGTGGCCTGATATTCTTTTGCTACTCAAATAGGGAAATCTTTTACAATTTTTGAACGGTTCTATATTACCAAGGTCTATTAAAATTCACTTGAAGCTTCATCAATACCTTTTAATGAAACAATCAAGATTGTTACGTTACTCATCTTCGAGAGGGGCCTATCTACTTCTTTATGGTAAAAAGAAGTGTATATTTGTGAGAACTGATCTTGCCTTTTTGTATTCGTGTCAGTGAGAGGAAGAAGAGCTTTTTTAGCTCCAACGTAGAAAGGCCTAAGTAGGCCCATACCTAGTTCTTGTTCCTGACTATCAGTTTTGCTATAACTAATGGAATTATTGAGTAATCAACTAATTACGCCAATTATCTAGTCGAAATGATATTTCGATCGAGTTTCATAGAAAAAATGCAGCCTCGAGCATCAAGGGGAAACTTTCTCACTTTTCTGTATAGACTTCATCTGAATTATATATATTATACTGCAACAGGTGTTCCGCAGTGTTTTGCTAGAATCCCCTTTCCTTCTAGACTTCTGAACGAGACCAAATTTCTACATCAGATAATGTTCATATGAAGAGCATAAATTAATATATTTTTCAATGATGACAAATAATGGTGAGACGAACTAGTCGCGAAATAGGAGGCTATTGAGATTCTGTTGAAAATGTCTCTCAGTTGTCTATCCACCTCCAATTTATTATATGAAATCGATTCAGCCCTTCCTGATCTCAGCAGGTCTATTTCGTTTCAATTGATTTTCAACCTAATAACAGCTCAGGATTTTTGAGGTATATTGTTTCGATCACACTTCAATTCATTTGATCAAATCCTAACTGGAAACGTCCCTGATGATTTTGCCAAGCTTCATCATCTCAGAACAGTTTTGATTCTTCCCTCTCAAAGTCCAGACTTTCGGGAGAGAAACCATACTCAACATAGGTAACTTCGACTGCAAATACCTCAGAAACAGCCGGTCCGATTCTCGAAAGTGGATCTTTCACATGACCCTTCTATTTATTGAAGAAAAATGAGTCTTCTCATAATGTCTTTTCGAATAGGTACATTTTTCTGACCTTCAAATTCAGTTCAGTTGAAATTGAATGGGGAGGGGGGATTTCAAGTAATAATAGAGTGGGGTAGCATCAACTTGGTGGAATTCAATGCTGGGAAAAACCAGGCATGTCTCTTCTCAAGAAAAGCCGATCTATCATCGTCTAATCTTCTGATGTCAGGAATAACTATTCCTGAAAAGTCGTGTATCTCGATACTAGGAATTTTAATCAGTTTCAATCTCTCGTGGGAGAACAATGCGAGATCATCGTATAAAGATCAGAGACTTGTCTCTCTTCTATAGATATTTTCACTGTAGGTGCTCTTCTAAATTGTCGACAATCGTATCTTCTGTCCCTTGATTCACGCGAACGCTAACATTACAGGGTTTTCCTTTCGTGTGCATCTGTATATAAAAAAAATAGAATTCAACGAAAATCCCAGGGTTCTAGGAAACCACTAAGAAGTTCATTTGATAGCTTGTATGAAAATACTCGAGATCTACAGTTTATGAAGTGGAACCCGAACCAATCGGCTCCAAAACTGGACGGCAGAAGTGGGATTTGAAATATTCTGATATTCCTAGGATTCGAATCTGAGGCACCCGGCTGAGGGCGCGCTTGCTTTTACAGCTTGGCAACGGGATGATTTCCAAATAATGCCAGGAAAAAGGGGTTCGACAATATAACCTGTGATACCTGTTTTTGTTATGAAAGATTGCTGCTTCGGATAACCTACTTTGAGATTGAGAGTGGCTGGTTCGAAAATCACGAGCAGCACACTATCAATACAACAAATGCAAACCCTATAATTTTGGTTCCAGGAAGAGTAAAAGTTCGAATTTCCCTCGATAAATAATTTTTTCGGTCTGCAATCTGAAATTTTGAGATAAAAACTTCCAAGAATGAACTTTCCAGTGTGGATGAAACAAGCAAATAACTAGTGGAAATCCAAAAAGTATGAAGGAATTCTTCGAATCCGCGTCAAATTGATTTATCTTTAGGGTTAGATTTTCAAGATATGGAAACTATTTACGAATTTGCTTCATTATACATAAATGGTAGGCCACTAACCCAGGACGCCATCACTGAGGTAGAACACGACAAGGCACGAAAAATGGGCTATCAGTTTTTGGTATTAATCCCCAACAGACGAACGGTTGGACATATAACGGAAGGCAGAAAAAATTCCTCGACAATTATCAAACTCTGATTGTCGATTGTTGAAACAAACAGTCAGCAAATATTGAAAGTGGATAATCACGCTGCCGCAAGGTATGCCATTATCTAATTTCGAGTGGGTGCTGACTAATGAACACCATATTGAAAAATTGATCATAACGAAACCCCCATTTTGTTTTTTTCCACGAGCTCTTAGATCTTAGATAATATTTTTGAGAAATTGCATTTTTTTTGTTATGATGCTCATCTGTTCTTACAAACACTATCAATTGACCTGGAAGCAAAGTGGAATAAGACAAAATCATCAATCGAATTATTCATTATTATTATTACTTATTTTATCATTTTTGAGACAATATTGAAAAGATAGTCCCAATGCATGATAACCATTCATGAAATCCGAAGAGTAGGATTATTCGACAAAAAACTTCGAACCCTCAGAAATTTCTACCGCTTCAAAAATTAGGCATTAACTACTTCAATCATTCTTGCATAACTACACCAATGGAATTAAACTGAACATATTTTAATTGGTTTGTGGCATATGGGATATTATGTAGTAATGAGGAAACTCAGATCCTAATAGTCCCAATGCATGATGACCATTCATGAAATTCGAAGAATAGGATTATTCGATAAAAAACTTCGAACCCTCAGAAATTTCTACCGCTTCAAAAATCAGGCATTAGCTAGTTCAATCATTCTTGTATAACCACACCAATGGAATTAAACTGAACGTATATTAATCGGTTTGTGGAATATGGGATATTATGTAGTAAGAAGGAAACTCAGTTCCTAATAGTCCCAATGCATATTCGAAGAATATTCGAAGAATAGAATTATTCGATAAAAAACTTCGAACCCTCAGAAATTTCTACCGCTTCAAAAATTAGGATTTGGCTACTTCAATCATTCTTGTATAACTACACCAATGGAATTAAACTGAACATATATTAATTGGTTTGTGGCATATCGGATATTATGTAGTAATAGGGAAACTTAGTTTCTTATAGTCCCAATGCATATTCGAAGAATAATCGAAGAATAGAATTATTCCATAAAAAACTTCGAACCCTCAGAAATTTGTACCGATTCAAAAATTAGGCATTAGCTACTTCAATCATTCTTGTATAACTACACCAATGGAATTAAACTGAACGTATATTAATCGGTTTGTGGAATATGGGATATTATGTAGTAATAAGGAAATTCAGTTCCTAATAGTCCCAATGCATATTCGAAGAATATTCGAATAGAATTATTCGATAAAAAACTTCGAACCCTCAGAAATTTCTACCGATTCAAAAATTAGGCATTAGTTACTTCAATCATTCTTGTATAACTACACCAATGGAATTAAACTGAACGTATATTAATTGATTTGTGGAATATGGGATATTATGTAGTAATAAGGAAATTAAGTTCCTAATAGTCCCAATGCATATTCGAAGAATATTCGAATAGAATTATTCGATAAAAAACTTCGAACCCTCAGAAATTTCTACCGATTCAAAAATTAGGCATTAGTTACTTCAATCATAATAATAATAATAATAAGTTGCTTTTATTGATAGAAGGAAAGGTTACAGAATCTATCAAAAGGCAGAGTTAGCGCTTCACCCGTCTAGGACAGGTTAGTACTCTCTTACACTCAACCGTACACAAGAAAATAAACGTTTATAAGACATAATATCATAGAGGGCAATCCTAAAAATACAAATACAAAAAATAGATTATATTCGGTGCATAACCATCCCATATTAGTTCGAAAAAAGTGTGAATAAATAAAAAACTAATTAAAGAACGTTTCTTCATTGAACAGAAGCTTCTGTATCTTTTTTTTTAATAAATAAATTGGTAGGGTTTTCATTTCGTCGGGAACCATGTTGTATAGCCGGGTTATCTGATAAGAGAAAGATGATCGAAATTGAGCCGTTGTATCCCATTCTTGTATAACTACACCAATGGAATTAAACTGAACGTATATTAATCGATTTGTGGAATATGGGATATTATGTAGTAATAAGGAAATTTAGTTCCTAATAGACCCAATGCATATTCGAAGAATATTCGAATAGAATTATTCGATAAAAAACTTCGAACCCTCAGAAATTTCTACCGATTCAAAAATTAGGCATTAGCTACTTCAATCATTCTTGTATAACTACACCAATGGAATCAAACTGAACGTATATTAATCGGTTTGTGGAATATGGGATATTATGTAGTAATAAGGAAATTCAGTTCCTAATAGTCCCAATGCATATTCGAAGAATAATCGAAGAATAGAATTATTCCATAAAAAACTTCGAACCCTCAGAAATTTGTACCGATTCAAAAATTAGGCATTAGCTACTTCAATCATTCTTGTATAACTACACCAATGGAATTAAACTGAACGTATATTAATCGGTTTGTGGAATATGGGATATTATGTAGTAATAAGGAAATTCAGTTCCTAATAGTCCCAATGCATATTCGAAGAATAATCGAAGAATAGAATTATTCCATAAAAAACTTCGAACCCTCAGAAATTTGTACCGATTCAAAAATTAGGCATTAGTTACTTCAATCATTCTTGTATAACTACACCAATGGAATTAAACTGAACGTATATTAATTGATTTGTGGAATATGGGATATTATGTAGTAATAAGGAAATTAAGTTCCTAATAGTCCCAATGCATATTCGAAGAATATTCGAATAGAATTATTCGATAAAAAACTTCGAACCCTCAGAAATTTCTACCGATTCAAAAATTAGGCATTAGTTACTTCAATCATAATAATAATAATAATAAGTTGCTTTTATTGATAGAAGGAAAGGTTACAGAATCTATCAAAAGGCAGAGTTAGCGCTTCACCCGTCTAGGACAGGTTAGTACCCAAATAGCACACGACGTCCTGAAGACGAACCATTTATGTCCCAGTTACGTCGATACGTCCCGGGACGGATAGGAGACATTCGAAGAACGTACATTACCGGATGTACCATGTATGTACTGGTTAGACGTCCCATGTAGGTACATACTTGGTCCCGTTCCAATCGGAATGTAATAAAAACGTACATGCTTGGAAGTACTATGTACGTACTTTATTAAGTGTCCCTGATACGTTTACATTAACTCCTCTTCAGGTACGTACTTTTCGGAATGAATTAGGGACATACCAATGACGTGTTTTTTTGTGAATCCCATGTACGTACTGCTCAGACGTATCATTTACGTACATGTTTGGAAAAACTATGTTCGTACTATTTGGACCTTCCAGGTGCGTACATATTGAGTCCCTTTCAGATACGTATATTTCGAAACGTTTGCGGGACATAATAGTAATGACGTACATTTTTGGAAATCGTATGTACATACTATCTGGACGTCTCGTTGACGTACTTTTTTGTACATACTGTTTGGACCTCCCAAGTACGTACGGATTGGGTTCCTTTCATTTTCTACATTTCTGTTAGTATGTACATACTGTTTGGACCTCCCAAGTACGTACGTATTGGGTCCCTTTCGGTTCAAGGGGTATTGGGATTTTGAGAGTGATCACTTAGTGTATTCATACATATATCAATATTGGTAATGCAATATTCATAATGAATTATTCCTAAAAAAATTTGGAAAAATTTAAACATCAACATGTGGTGAATTTAAATACCAGAAAATTACATACAGAATTTTTTGCACAGCAAGTTTGATATTCCAAAACCGCCATCACATGAGACAGTGATCCTTTAGTGTTTTTTCGAATATATTTTCATTGTTACTGAACTTTCTGAAATTTTAATATTATCTCGAACAAAACTAACTTGAAGTCATCACATCTATAGCACCCAACTCCTTCTCAAAAACAAGTCTCTTCGTGCCGTAGAGCGTAACAGTGGTCGACAATAATATCTCCATAGAAAAGGTCGAGAGTTCAAGCCCCGCAGCAGCCAGGTCTTTTTCCAGGTAAGTATTCGGTTAGATGATTAGTACACATGAATGAGTAAAATTTCCAACTTGACTATTTGGTAAAAAAGAAATGAATAATTCCGAATATGAATACTTAGATTCATTAAGTGATATCATATGATATATCATTACGTTGTTTTCGAATATTGATCTAATATCGCCGAATGTTTACATTTTTTTGTGGCCACTATTGATATCATCTACAATATAAGGTTAATATTCCCGTAATATTGAACCAATATTGGTCAAATATGTTTGTTCTACTTGGGATAGCGCATACAGAATGGAAAATGTACGTTTTCGGAATGTCCCAAACAGTTCCCCTTTCTGTACATTTCAGGTCCTGTGTGAACTAGAAAAGTACGTACCTGGGATTACCGACTATGCGGAAACGGTAAGTCGCAGGGAGGTCTTATGTACGTCTGTCGGAGACAAAAGTACGTCCTAAAAACGTACAATGCATCCTCACCGTACATATCCAGTACGTCCACTGGACGTACTTGTGCTATTTGGGTACTCTCTTACACTCAACCGTACACAAGAAAATAAACGTTTATAAGACATAATATCATAGAGGGCAATCCTAAAAATACAAATACAAAAAATAGATTATATTCGGTGCATAACCATCCCATATTAGTTCGAAAAAAGTGTGAATAAATAAAAAACTAATTAAAGAACGTTTCTTCATTGAACAGAAGCTTCTGTATCTTTTTTTTTAATAAATAAATTGGTAGGGTTTTCATTTCGTCGGGAACCATGTTGTATAGCCGGGTTATCTGATAAGAGAAAGATGATCGAAATTGAGCCGTTGTATCCCATTCTTGTATAACTACACCAATGGAATTAAACTGAACGTATATTAATCGATTTGTGGAATATGGGATATTATGTAGTAATAAGGAAATTTAGTTCCTAATAGACCCAATGCATATTCGAAGAATATTCGAATAGAATTATTCGATAAAAAACTTCGAACCCTCAGAAATTTCTACCGATTCAAAAATTAGGCATTAGCTACTTCAATCATTCTTGTATAACTACACCAATGGAATTAAACTAAACATATATTAATTGGTTTGTGGCATATGGGATATTATGTAGTAATAGGGAAACTTAGTTCCTAATACTCCCAATGCATGATGACCATTCATGAAATTCGAAGATTAGAATTATTCGATAAAAAACTTCGAACCCTCAGAAATTTCTACCCCTTCAAAAATTACGCATTAGCTACTTCATTCTTGTATAACTACACCAATGGAATTAAACTGAACGTATATCAATTGGTTCGTGGCAAATAGGATATTATATAGTAATGAGGAAACTTAGTTCCTAATAGTCCCAATGCATGATGACCATTCATGAAATTCGAAGAATAGGATTATTCGATAAAAAACTTCGAACCCTCAGAATTTCTACCGCTTCAAAAATTGGGCATTAGCTACTTCAATCATTCTTATATAACTACACCAATGGAATAAAACTAAACGTATATTAATTGGTTTGTGGCATATGGGATATTATTTAGTAATGAGGAAACTTACTTCCTAATAGTCCCAATGCATGATGACCATTCATGAAATTCGAAGATTAGAATTATTCGATAAAAAACTTCGAACCCTCAGAAATTTCTACCGCTTCAAAAATTACGCATTAGCTACTTCATTCTTGTATAACTACACCAATGGAATTAAACTGAACATATTTTAATTGGTTTGTGGCATATGGGATATTATGTAGTAATGAGGAAACTCAGATCCTAATAGTCCCAATGCATGATGACCATTCATGAAATTCGAAGATTAGAATTATTCGATAAAAAACTTCGAACCCTCAGAAATTTCTACCGCTTCAAAAATTACGCATTAGCTACTTCATTCTTGTATAACTACACCAATGGAATTAAACTGAACGTATATCAATTGGTTTGTGGCAAATAGGATATTATATAGTAATGAGGAAACTTAGTTCCTAATAGTCCCAATGCATGATGACCATTCATGAAATTCGAAGAATAGGATTATTCGATAAAAAACTTCGAACCCTCAGAATTTCTACCGCTTCAAAAATTGGGCATTAGCTACTTCAATCATTCTTATATAACTACACCAATGGAATAAAACTGAACGTATATCAATTGGTTCGTGGCAAATAGGATATTATATAGTAATGAGGAAACTTAGTTCCTAATAGTCCCAATGCATGATGACCATTCATGAAATTCGAAGAATAGGATTATTCGATAAAAAACTTCGAACCCTGAGAATTTCTACCGCTTCAAAAATTAGGCATTAGCTACTTCAATCATTCTTGTATAACTACACCAATGGAATGAAACTAAACGTAATTGGTTTGTGGCATATGGGATATTATGTAGTAATAAGGAAACTTAGTTCCTAAACCAAGGTAAGGATATGGAAATGAAAATGAATTGAACGAACTGGAACACCGAACTGGTGCCGGGCTGTTTAGTCAGTTTTCACATTTATTCAGGTTATATACCACCGTGGAGATATTTATCACAGCGAACATTTATCGTGATGTGCTTTTTACACCAGAATTTATTGCTTCTTGAGCACTTAACTCTGGTATAATTATTTTTTCCGCGACTACGTAGATAATATATTCGTTTGCGACTGGAAGAAGAATACAAGTGTGTGTCAGGAGGAGGAATGCTAGAATAATATTATTCTTCAGGATGAATTTCAATAAGGTTTGTTGCACATGCAAATGTTACTTTTTCATCAGTTATTGGGGCGGCCAAAAATACTTTTTCTGAACACAATGGTATAACGTTTGCTTGGACCAAATCTTGAATCAAACTATTAATTTTATTTTTGACCAGAACAAATCAATTTCAACCTTCTGGATTCGATTACCTTATTTGATTGAATTCATGAATGGTCTTCACTCTTCCATTGTTTTTACGATGGAGATGGAAGAAAATAGTGCAATTAACTTTTTGGATTTGACTATCACAAGAATAAATCACAAACATGATTTTTCGGTTTACCGTAAACCGTCCCACACGGACATTGTTATTCATAATACTTCGTGTCATCCATATCAGCATAAGGTGGCCGCATTCAATAGTATGATTCATAGACTATTGAATGTCCCTTTATCTGATGTGAATTATGTTAATGAACTTAATATAATAAAACAGATTGCGATTAACAATGGATATGAGGGTCAGTTAATAGACTCACTTGTGAGGAAGAAATTACATAGTCAAGCCCTCAAGTTGGTGTATCCAGTAGTCAATACCGAGCCGGATACTTACAGAACCATAACTTATTTAGGCCAACCAAGCGTAAATATTTCTAGATTCTTGAAAAATAATGATATTAATACAGCTTTTCGTACTAATAATAAATTGGGGATATATATCAAAAATAATAAAGACAAAAATGAATCGTCACAAAGATCAGGAGTTTATGAATTAACATGTGGGTCATGTCCGATGTACTACGTAGGCCAAACGGGAAGATCTTTCAACACTCGCCTAAGAGAACACAGAGCTAGTTTTTTGAATGGAAAAACAAATTCTACTTATGCAAGTCACCTCATTCTGGAAGGTCATGAGTTCAACCACGAGTTCAAAATAAGGCATTTTGAGCAGAAAGGTTGGAAACTTAACCTTCTAGAAAGCTTGGAAATCAATAGAGGGAAAAATTCAGAATATTTATTGAATGATCAGGTTGAATTAAATAACTCCCCATTGTTGAATATGTTCCCGGCCAATAATTCTATTTCTAGGAATAATCTTCGTATGTAACTAATTAGTATTTGGACAAATTATGGGTCGAATATCGGACCTAAGTCGGACCTTTATTGTAAGAGACGTTCGACCTACTGTATATAAATAGCGTATTATAGAATAGTGATTTATTTATCTTGCTTGAAGAAGCTATTGTAATAGCGAAACACGTGTCGCGTTTTGTAAACCCATTGTGAGTGAAAATCATACAGGAAACTGTAATATATTTTTGATATCATAAATTGATGACGCGTGTGTAAAGTTCAAATAATTGAAATGCACATATTTATATATTTACAAGCAGTATATCATCGGCTGCCCTAAATAAATTTATTTTTAAATGAATTATCGTTTGGAGCTTTTCAACCAGTTTAATTATAAATACCATCCCTCTCTGTATCTTATTAATTATGGAAAGTACATAGGATAAGATTCACGATTTATGTTTCCCAAGAGATATAACTATTCCACATGGAAACGAAAGAATATGGCCCAGATCCATAAACTGCAATAAGTATTATTAACTGTAGTCGTATCTGTATAAGGAAGCAGCATAGATGGTGTGTAATGAATCAACAAAGATGTAATTTGTTTTCATTTCTTGTATCTGGGTTAACCCCGAGGCAGCTTTTAGTAACATAGATATAAGTTTAAGCATATTTTACGCTGATAGAGTCAGAGCACACATCACTAACTCAGAATTCAATTACTCGCAGAAAGCACATATCTCTCTGAGCAACTCGTAAAGCATCAGTAAACATAATGTTCAATATTTTCAACTTAGTATTCAAACAGAACTACTATAAAGGGAGTAAGATCAAACTTCCATCTCTCACAACTTCTTTATCTTCACTATAATATAATCATTTCAATGAATGACGAAAGTGAGAATTTCCTCAAATGTGACACTCAAGTGGTGAGATATTGGTGATGGGATATTCTAATTCCACTAGTATATATCTGTAACAAAATTTGTTGACGTTTGTTACACACCAGAGTAGCTTATATTTTTTTTGTCGGGAGCAGGTTATTTCGCTATGTGATATTGAAAAATATGAATATATGGGTGGCTCAATCTGTTGAGCAGCATCCAGTTTCAGGAGAAATTCAAGGAAATTGATTACTCTCATCTTTGACCCATGTATAGCGGCTATATTTGGTTTACAGTGAAGTTGAACCTGGTACTTTTCGTAGGTAGGTATATCAATCAATACTCAATGATCATTCATTTATAAAAATCACTATTCGGGGCAATGATAAACTCAAGGAAAAATATATGAGGTTCGATATCGGGAACAATTGAAGTAACCATTCGAAATGGTACTCGTAGAACTGCATGAGTCAATAATATGAGAGTGCCTGGTGTCATAAGGTCTGGCAAATCTGAAATTGAAATATTTACTGTTCAGTTGAAATCGCAATCCATTCAGAAGAGATCCAATCTTATCCGATCCAATATCAATCAAAACTCATACCTTCCATAACAGAATGGCCTTTTTGAATACATATTGATCAACAACAGCACAAATCACGTGGAAAATTTCACACCAACGGTTTTACTATAATCATTTGAGTGCTCATTGCTGAACTAGGAGGCTTACAAGATAACCAAGTCGTCATTGTGATCAGATTTGATTGATTCGAAATGCATCTCTCTTTGTCATCCACGTTTACTGAAATGTTTTACTAGAAACGAGTTGGCAGGCGGTGGTGGGCTTGCATTTTTATCAACGTTCCCAACATAAATAAACAGTATTGAAATTCTAGCTTATATTTCTCTGCAATTAAAGTCTGTACAATGAATAACATCTGTGGTTTCTTGACCGAATATATTCATTTTGCTAAAACTCACACTATGAACCAAATCAAATATCACAGAACAAGGCGAGTAGGATTAAATTGTTGAATCTGGAATGTAATCCAAAGCTGTCGTTAGTACTTTGAAAGGCTAAAACGTGAAATTCGTGTTCAATATGGTGTGGAAAATTTTTACCGAATACCACGCGTACTTCAATCATCCTTGTAGATTTTTTCTTGCTCACAAATATTTTGAGAGAATTATCCTTCACCTTCAGCTCGGAATATTTTTTCGAGGATTCGTGAACTTGAAAAAATTCCCGGAAATAATTCAAGCACTAATGGTATTACAAGTGAAAATTTACCAGTAAATGCTCGGCCACTGTCCTAACGACAAATATGTCTACCTACAAGGCGGATAAATGGAACACCTAGTATATTGTTTTTGGCTAAATGAAATTATCTAAAGAAGGTATGAATATCAATCTACTCTGTAAGTTCGAATAACTCGTTATATTGTATATCTCCGAAATTGTTAAGTTTTTTCTGCATATTATTTATTGTGAGTGTAATCTTCCCGAAAACTTTTCAAATGAAAGACTCATCACATCTTCTCTGTTTTTCGAACCAGTGTCTGAAAATGAGATAATAATTTTAATATCTAATCTTAAAAACGACGCCGCACCAGGTCCGGATGGAATCAAAACCAAAGTCATAAAACAAATGCATGAATATTTATTAAAACCACTTGTTCACTTGATTACTTTGTTCTACAGAAACGGCAATATTCCTTCCCAGTGGAAAGATACAAGGGTAACTCCAGTTTTCAAGTCAGGCAATAGAAACGAAATGAATAATTATCCACCAATTTCTGTAATCAATAACTTTGCTAAAATATTTGAACAGTCTGTTAAAATTCGGATCGTGGATTTTTTCAACAAACATCAATTTGCTTTTATAAACAAATCAAATACCGAGAATGCCATATTGGACTCTGTGGAACGGACAGTGGGAGCCCTTGACAGGTCTTCGAAGTGCTTAGCGGTATTTCTTGATTTGGCGAAGGCTTTCGATACTGTATCACACAATTTACTATTAGACAAATTAAATAAATATGGTATTCGAGTTCATGCTTTGAAACTGATGCAAAATTACCTGTCAGAAAGAACACAAACTGCTAAAATAGGTAATAAACAAAGTACAACTTGACAAATTAACGTTGGGGTTTCTCAGGGAACAGTACTTCGACCGATACTTTTTCTTGTATATATATATATATATATATATATATATATATATATATATATATAGATTTATTTAACCGCTTACACAGACCCAAAACGTCATACACTCCCGACGAAGTCAGACCAAAATCGACGCTCTCAGACCCGGCTCCGGGTCTGAGAAGGTTCATGGTCATTTTCGATATCCCCGACCATTTTTGAGTACTTCCAGCATGGAGGGAAAAAATGGGAAATGGTTCCGAAAAGTCGGTAGAACATGATTTTATATACAGATTTAGTTCGAGGATTTCAATTCAGAGGGCGTGTAGAATATATATGTATATAGTATATAATTATATAAGAACGCTCTCGTACCCACAACATGTTATCGACGTTGTTGATCCCAAGATTTGGCAACACTGTGGAAAGTGAGTAGCTCCACTACATCGGTGATAGAAGATCTGATATTGGAATCTATTTGAGTGTACATGGGTAGACTTCAGATCTACCTCGAGAAAAAATGCAATAATTAAAAAACAATTCCTTTTGAACAGGACCCGTCCAATTAGTCAGCAACTTCCTATATAACACGAATCTTATTATCAAAAAAAAATACAAGAACTGATCACTCCACTGCATTGGTGACAGAAGGTCTATTACCAAATAGGGGATAGTGGAATATACATCACCTATTATTTTAATTTCATCATAAAGTACAAGAGGTGAACATAATTTTCATTTCTGGAAATGAAAGATTCCCAATTCGAATGGAAAGATAGTTTGTAATTCATGACGAAATTATAAAATGGTAAACTCATCGTGATAGGCAGAATGAATAACACTATCCATAATTTGCTCAGTTCACCTGCATTACAAAGTGTGTACGAAATACCAGCATAAATATCGTCATGCTGTCCTCAACATATCCCGAGTTTGTCATAGAACGACATTATAACTTTGTGTGGTGATGAAAATTGTTTAGCATAGGTCTCATTTGTATTACGATTTACAGGACTTTTGAGAAAAAAATTCCAAACGATCGTGACAATTTGAAACAAACTCATACAGACCCCTTATACTGGTGACGTGTGCAGGACATTTAGGGGACGTCCTAGGATGTAGGAATTTGGTGAACCAATATTTTGGACACAAGTGTATGCTTTTCTACAACTCTGATAATATTTCACTCTTTCACTTCCAATTGAAATGTCTTTCTTTCTTTCCTGAATATCTCTTCTTTTTTCTGCGGTACCAACTATAGTTTGTAGACCCTGTTCTGTAGGGTTTTGCAAAACCGATTCATCCTGATTTTCAACAGATTCTCAACATATAATGCACTCTATTTTGTAGCTAATAGAAAATTTCAACATACTTTTTCAAAAACGTATATGATAATGTAATTAATGAGGTAACTACCTACACAAGACTAGCACATAAATACATATACAGTGTCACCATTAAAGTGCGCACCATATGGAAAAGTTTCAATGCAGTTTAACTTCGGCACTTGTTTGTGCTTTGAATTTAACGTAAAATGATGCGGCCAACTGCGACCCACTGACGTTCAGTGTTTGTCAAATTCAACTTTTTTTTTTTTTCTAAATAGAAAAAGTGCATTCTTGATCGAATTTAACAAAAAGTTACTTGAAAAAGTTGTGTGTTCGGCAATTCTATATCCATATGCCAAATTTAATGCAACTAGGATGAAGTTAACGTTTTGCTTATTTTTAACAGATATCAGCTTTATTTTAAAAAACAAGTTCGGTTAATTGTCATCAATTCATGTATACATAACAAACTCATCATGGAGTTTAATTTTTTTGATACATTTTCACTTATACGGACATTTTAGAGAGAAATAAAAAATTTGCTATAAATATTTCAACATGACTGGTGCAAAGTTTCAATCACTTGGCTATTTTTTTGAACAAACCTTGGATTTCGAAAAAGCAGAGGCAACTTAAGGCTTATGGATATA
Source organism: Zygogramma bicolorata (assembly GCA_032362365.1). Taxonomy (NCBI): domain Eukaryota; kingdom Metazoa; phylum Arthropoda; class Insecta; order Coleoptera; family Chrysomelidae; genus Zygogramma; species Zygogramma bicolorata. The sequence goes on along the minus strand of JAVJAQ010003427.1, from coordinate 7,122,209 downwards.
AAATTGCCATAGACACAACTTTTTCAAGTAACTCTTTGTTAAATTCGATCTAGAAATGCACTTTTTCTATTTTTTTCAAAAAATAAGTTGAATTTGACAAACACTGAACGTCAGTGGGTCGCAGTTCGCCGAGTCATCTTACGTTAAATTCAAAGCACAAACATGTGCCGAAGTTAAACTTCATTGAAACTTTTCGAAAAAAAAGTTTCCCATATGGTGTGCACTTTAATGGTTACACAAAAAAAAACCTTTTTTCATTCTTGTTGATTCTGCTCACTAACAATAAACATCACATCATATTAAGATCTCCAACATGAACGAGTTTTCAAATTTCGTGTTGCGCGCGCTTATTTTCCGGGTGAAGTGCAAGCGGGAGACACGTGATTTTAATTTCGGTTATTACGTGTCCTATTGATCTCAACCTATGACAATGTTTTTAAAAAACTTCTGTTATGTTTTTGCTTGAATTTACTCGCCTGAAGTTTGTGAAGATTCCTAAAAATGAAAAAGTTTTTCGATTGCTCAATACATGAATGCACAAAAAATAAATATGAGTATTTCCAATGTTTTTTTGAGAAGAATAAGTAAATTTTCGAAAATTCGGCTGCACTGACACCAGCGCTAATATTTCTACTTACTTAAGGTTGCTTCCAATATAATCGATCCTCTTATTCATTTAATCAACTTATCTTTCTCTGAAGGAATTTTTCCATCCTGTCTTAAGCATGCAATGGTTGTTCCAGTACACAAGAAGAGTGATAAGCATGTGATTTCGTACTACAGGAGTATTGCGTTATTATCTCCATTTTCGAAAATATTTGAAAAATCATATCAAAACAGGCCAGTATTTTTTTTTAATAAATACAAAATCCTGTCTGACAGTCAATTTGGTTTTCAAATCGGTTTGTCAACCCAAGATGCCATCCTTTCCCTTCAGAATCATGTATTATCTAACTTCGAAAATGGTGAAAAAACATTAAGTATTCTCTTTGACTTGACACGAGCATTCGATACCATACATCACGGTCTTCTTCTTGATAAACTTTATGACATAGGTGTTCGAGGTTCATGTCTAAAGTGGATTGAAACTTATGTAACAGGTCGTACACAAACTGTTAAAGTTAAGCTCGAGACTGGAACATATTTTTCTGAACTCGACACATAGTCACAGGTGTACCACAAGGAAGTGTTTTGGGACCAACACTTTTTATTCTATTTGTGAATGACCTTTCAGAAATCAATGATCCAAATAGCTCCATACAATTTGCGGATGACACTTCTTTTACTGTCAGTGGTGCAATATGTGAAACATTGTCAGTTAGAGCAAATAAAGCGGTAACCAACATGCGAATATATTGTTCTGAGAATGGCTTGGTTTTGAATAATCTCAAGACCAACATCATTCTTTTTTCAATTCAGGAAACTGAATGTAGTGTATTGGTTAGGACTGAGGAGAAAACTATAGAACAGAAAAGTTTCACAAAATTCTTAGGACTTTTTATCGATTCCCAGCTCAATTGGAATCACCAAGTTGACTTCATATTGAATAAATTAGCATAACATTGTTTTGTTTTATGGAATATTCGCAATTATGTTGCTATCGATATTCTCAAAAGTTATTATTACGCATATGTGTACTCCACCCTCAACTACTGCATCATATGTTTTGGCAACTGTAATAGAATTAATGAACTCTTAGTCTTACAAAAAAAAATCATCAGAACAATCTGTTTCAGAAAACCTCTTGATTCTTGTAAACCATTATTTGCAAAGTTGAACATATTAACTGTCACTTGCATGTATATCCTTAACTGTGTCACCTATGTTAAAACTCATTGCATCAAGTTCCAGAACAGAGATGAAACCCGTCTTCTTTCAGGCTTCACCCTGAGGAAGAATTATAACATCATAATTCCTAGTCATAAATTATCCAAGGTCTCTAATGGACCTCATGTCATGTCCATAAAAATATATAATAAACTTCCAAAAAAATTAGCAGTATAAAGATATTCAAACAAAACGTTCGAAAACTAGTATGTGAAAAGATATTCTATTCTCTCGATGAATATTTTCAATCCGATTTGGGATTTTAATTTTAAAAATATTTATTGTCTTGTTCACCAATATTTATAATATTTTTTTGTACTTTTTTACTTTTGACTTCATTGTAAACGTTATGTCTCGCCACATTGTTGATCTTATTCTTTGTTCTGTATGCCTTATTCCTTTAATTTTATTCAAACTGTTAAATTTATTCAGCAAGTTTTATAGTAGTGAGTTCATGTATTGTATATTGTATGTGACATTTTTCATGCCTTACACAGCTCGACGGAAATAAAGAGTTTTTATTTGATTTTGATTTTACTTTCGAATAAAAAAAAGTTCACTTTGATATGTCTAAAAGTTTGCGACTTATCACGAGTTATACCTGAAAAAATAGTTTTTTTTGTATTTTTCATATTTTCACGCATTTTCCACTATAAAAAGAGTCAGCCCCAGCTGGCGATGTCGTGAATATCGATTCGTAATAGCCAGTAACAGTCCTTAAAAGGCTATACATCACTTGTTTTGTTCTACCTCAATTTTTTTTATTTCGTGATAGAAGCATCTTTCGAGCGAGTTTTTACTCCACTATAATTCAATGAGAAGTTCATTTCATGATTGTTTTGCGCGACTCTATCTTCTTTCGCAACATATTGAATCAATTAAAACTATGGTTCGGTTCAAACCTATCAGAATTTTTAATTTTCATTTTGAATTTTCATCCAAATGAAATTTTATATTCTGTAAATGAATGCATTTTATTACTTTATGCCGAAACTGCACGTCAAATGAGGAAAAAAAATATGAACCAGGCTGAATATAAAAGTACGTCCCTGGTAAAAATTATGATGATTTTTTTTTCTAAACATCGGCAACTTGGAGTTCATATGGAAATCTGCGAATGGCCTCCATGAATCACCTATCTCAATATTACCATCTTATTGAGAAACATCAATTTTTCACTGAGAGTTCAGTACATCATTTAATATTTCGGGAAAAATAAAAATGATCTGGAGAACATTTGGCAAAATATTCATCTTGAAAAAACATTTTTTCAAAACATGTGTGTTCAAGTTTTCACACAAAATAGGCGCATGAATGATTTCAATGGTTCGACAGTACATTATTTGGCTATTATTCCTTTCAATGATAATCATTTCGTGCAAGTCATATCGATTCATCTCCATTCGTATACTCCTTTTAATGCGATTTAACTTTCAATGAATAATGACAAACTGTCCTCACCTGTGTCTCACTTGCATTTTGTGTTTCCCTCACACTTTCTAACGGGGCAAGATTTCGACTTCAAATGAAGTATATGCGAAGAGAGAATACACACCAATGACGTCATCTTTTTCGAAATTGTGTCATCGTTTGGAAGGAAATCCGAGTTTTTAATTCAATACTGGTTTGCTTTTATTATCGTTCTTATATTAATTTAATGCGTCTGTCTTTAATCAGCTAAAAATCTACCGGTCAATTGACCAATTGAAGTTAATAAATTTTATTTTGTGTGGGAAAATATTTACTTTTATCAATACATATATACTTCATAAGTAGGTGCAGAAATATATATATCAATTACAAGTAGAGTTTATATGTTTTCAACCTGTAGAGGATCGAACAAGCCGTTCCAAAGTGATGAAAATTTGATTGACATATTTGAATATTTTCGTAATGAATGTTTCTGTGTTTTTTATTTGAATTTCAACACCATGAACAATTTTTGGGAAAGGATTATTATGAAAACCTCTTCATCATGTATTGTTACTGAAAAAGATCTATCAGATGAGAATAATCAGGTTCAGTGGCGGAATAGTAATCACATACCGAGGCGGAAAGTTAATCATTTCCTTTTAGAATCATTCGAAAAAATGTTATGCAATGAATAAGAAATAAATATTTGCAAGGATAATTAAAATGAATTTTGTGTATCAAGTAGGCATAGAAAAAACAACTTCCATTAAATACTTAGGACTCGAAGTTGACCAACATTTAAGATGGGACAAACGAGCAGCACATGTGGCACAAAGAATGAGAGTACCCATGCACAAATTTGATGCCCTCAGAGACATACTTTCAAAAAAAACCTTATTTCTCATATACAATTCATTAGCCGAATCTATGATTCGATACTGTATTGTAATCTGGGAGGCACTTTCACTAATAATTTAAGTATGTTACAAACAGCGCAGAATTCGATTTTGAAGATAATGCTCAGAAAACATAAGCGATTTCCAACAGGTCAGTTTTATCAAGAGGTAGGCTTACTCAACATACGATCATTGTATACTTATCAGTGTTTAATATGGATGTTCACGAACATCGATAAGTATAAAATTGTTACAACAATAAGAACCCGTGCTGTTGAGAGCTCGATTATTCAAGCACCATTCTACAGAAAAAGCCATACACAAAGATTTGTCTTTTATTATGGTCCCAAATTGCACAACCTTCTTCCTGTTGCAATAAAGAATATTAATTTTTTTTCCAAATACAAGGATCATCTGAAGCGGTATATAATAGAAAACATGATTTTTTGTTTCACTGATATGATAATGAAAGTATACATATATTTTCAATACATTGACAATAATGAACCATCTAGTATAAAGTTGCAAATCTATCTTTCTTGTCTCTGCACCCAGTTCCCTTGTTACAATTTATCCCTTACAAATAAATACGATATCCCCCAAAATTGTAAATTTGTGATATTTTGTACATCTTTATGTGTTGCCAAAATATAATTGTAGAGTTAAAGTCTTCATCCTCGAGTGAGTAGAAAGAGCACAATACAGGTACTTCAGTGCCTAGGTGCATTCTATCCATTCAGGATGGAAAAAATTTAAAAATCTATCGAACGATTGTATTTGTGAAAACGATTGTACTGAAATTAGAATAAATTGAAATTGAAATTGAAAAAAAAAATTGTATGTTATCGGCCTCCAACGCTCACCTCATATTTGTTATATGAAACGTATTACATCCAACACGGATTGTTTGGATGCCTGAAAATTTTCGATTTCAACAATTTTCTGTAATATAATAGAAGACTCCCCAACAATTCCTATAGCATACTATTTGCAATCAATTCTCCTGAGAAGTTGATGAATATTTTCCTATCAAAGTCCGAATTCCCTGAGTAATTCCAGGAAGTTTTGTAGTATACATTGTTTATGGAACACTTACCGGCTGGAAGAATTACGAAGTCAATCGCTTCCAGGTTTCCCCTACAGAGGGAATTGAGTGCTCCGGAGTTTGAAAATTGATATATAGGGAATAATTTGATTATAAGCCTCCTTTGATAAACGTGTATTTCCTCGTGCTCGAATTGATCTATAAGTTAGGTACCTGTTCTTTTCGAGCCCATTCAGAGGATATTAACCTTTTCATCATTTCATCGGGGCATTTTTCACTCCTTACAACTTTATCGGTGTTCTTTGTGATCTCAGCGATGAGTTATGGAAAATAATCATTACGATGTTGAAAGTTCTGAATGGAAAACGTTGTGAAATCTGAGACCGATTCCATCATTTTGAATGATTTGATCATATCATTGAAGCATTTTTCACTTTTTCGACTTCTTCACTCCATCTCAGTGAAGAGTTATGGAAAATAATCCTTTCACGATGTTGGAGACTTTGAATGGAATGCATTATGAAGAGAGAGACCAAAATTTTCATCATTTTGCATCATTTGACAATCAGTGCCGATTCGTTGGCTGGTCACATAAATTTTTTTCTGGTTGGATTTATGCGATGGGCAATGGTTAGTTGCCTAGATACCAATTCTGATACCTGAGATATTTTGATCGAATACATGAACCGATTCGGTAGTGTAATTTCCTGTGTTGAAATAGCAATTGCGCTAACAAAAAATCATTAAAACGCACCAGAGCGATACGGCATTCGAGAAAATTGGCACACAAGACTGGCCCTTAGGAGTAGGAGTGTTTGACAAGAGGGAAAGGGAATGTTTATGGGCTCGGGAACACCCAGATGCATAACTTACCGGCCGTGAAAATCATGATATGATTTTATTCAGCCATGTTTGCACCATTTGTTGATTATATACGTTCAGCTATTGTCGACATATCTCTTCCGCCTCTTCTCAAGCTGTTTTGTTCTTAATCTTAATGTTCTTGATGTTTCACCAGTGTAAACACCGCCACATAAACATGGGATACTATAATGACAATTTTTTCAAATCTCTACCGTGTTTAAAGGTTCGTTTCGACTCAATAGGAATCGGATCGTGTTCTCTGTTTTGAAAATCGTTCTTATATTGAATCTTTCATTCATACTGATTGATGATTTTTTTCGATGAATCTTGGATATAAGGAATGATTATAACTATCTGCGGAACTTGTTGAAAACTGGTGTGTGATCCTTGCGACCACTTTTCGAACTATTAGATGCTTTTGTCAACGGATTCATCAGGATGAGCATTTTTGCTGAGTACGTTTGTAATAGTTTCTTTTTCTCTGTCTCGAATATATGATAGTACGTGATCTGTCACAGACGTTTGAAGTCCCCCTTTTTCACACTGATTCGATGGTTTGAATTGAAATGTAAGTAGCGATTTGTGTAAATGTTGTTCGTGATTTTGAGCTCAAGAAACTACATACTTGCATATACAAATAATCTTTTTTGTATAGGAAGAAATGTGACCCAAACGTTTTCACTCTGGTTCGTAGACCAACAAGGCATATATTTACCAGCGGCAACTAACGCTTACAAACAGCTGATAAGTAAACAGATGCGCCCAACAAACTACTATATGTAAATTATCTCAATGTCGATTCTGTATGCTTATATATTCTCGAAAATTTCCTATATGTCGAGTCGACTAATGGTGGATTTTCTGCACTGGGAATTTTCACTTCAACTTTCACTTTTAGTATGGAAAATGAAAAACTCATCATCAGAGACCATTTTACATATCGGCACTTTCACTTCAACTTCAGACACTGCAATTGTTCGAAATGAATGTCCAATTCGTTTGCGCAAATTGTGAAAGTAACAACATGATAATAGAATCAAAACTCGCAATCCCAACTCGATGAGAGAGGCCAAATTTGAATTCTTTCTATTATCCATTGATTTTGAGATACATCATGATCAATGCGCATGCGTAGTTTCTAGAAAGTACTTCATATAAAATACCAATATGTTCCGGGTGGCCAGTACAAAGTTGAAGTGAAAGTGAAAGTTAAAATAAAATGAAATCACTGATTATCTTTTTTGTGACAAAATGGTTAAGGCTTTCGCGGCCGAGGTTATTAGTATAACTTCCTTTCTTCGGACTTGAAAGGCCGTCGTTCTTTGGAATTTCTTCCTAACGTTTCGCTAGCGCAAGTGGCCAGCTTCTTCAGAGGCTTCCGAACCGGAGATGAGTGAGCCTCTGAAGAAGCTGGCTACTCGCGCTAGCGAAACGTTAGGAAGGAATTCCAAAGAACGACGGCTTTCAAGCCTGAAGAAAGGTATTTATACTAATATCTTTTTTGTGATTTCCCACCAAGCATTTTACAAAAACGTTTCACGGGTTCCAATATACAATAGCTATCAAGCCTGGTGGATTTTTTCTGTCATATATAAAGCGATATCTCCGTTATTAGAAGACTTAAAAAAGTAATCGAAAAATCATTGTTTCGAACATCGAGATGCCTTCCATAGAACGCACTCAAAATGATCTGTTCATGTTCATTTCTTCATATGCTCCATCCATTTTTTTTCGCGGAAATATAATTGTTAAATCATCATTTATCTGGCGACAAACTCATTTTGAACATTTATCACCCGCTTATTGTTCTTCTTTTGAATATTTGTTCAGAAGACGCCTAACAGAAATTGTTGATATTGATATCCCCTATGATTCACTCAAAAAAAATTCCACTTTTCAATTATCCTAAAACCAAACTGATATTATTTGCACTCGACGTGCGTTTCGAATAAGGTAAGCATCTTCAGGAGAAGAAAACTAATACTGTGTCAGTCTCAGTTGCACTCATATTCTAGCCCCTTATGACCTTTATATCCCGTCCGCGAAATGATGAAATTGAGACCGTAAATATTCTGTAGAGTAAGAAGGTGTATAGGTAATGTTATTTCACATTGAATTCTTTTTTTTTTTCATTTACTATACCCTTTTCAAATATGCCATCCCTGTCAAGAAAAATGCATCATCCTCTTCCAGCTCGTTCAAACTAGTTATTGGTCTACAAACCGTTTATTTGATACAAAATTGCACTTCTCGCACGTAATCGCTGAAATGTTCCCTTCAGCACAGCATGAAAGAAAATAAAAAAGTTATGTCCCCATCATGTCTCCAATAACTAATATCGAAGTTCGAATGGGAGCGAAAAATACTTGCACTGCACTGAAATAAATTGCTAGTGGGCGTTAGCATTATGTGGTATCATATTTCTAGGAGATGAGGGCAAGACCTGCGGTAAGGAATATTTTTGATTCAGGTATCAATTCGAGACATCATGTGAAATATTTTCCAAAGACCTTCAATTCATAAAAAACATGATCATTTTATTTTTCTTCTTCCAATAAAAAAAATCAGAAAACTTTGATAAGAGAACGGAGTACCCGAAAAATTAATATTTTGTTTAGATTGCATATATCATTTGACTCATTCACAAAAAAGAAGAAAGAGTCCATCTTAAACAGCCACTCCCCTGTATGGCGCGAAATTATAATTTCTATCTTTCGATTCGGAGAAGAAAGCCAAAAAATAGTTCATCAAATTTCATTATCTGAAAAAAAATACTTAGGTTCCTAATTCTCATCATATTCTCACTCACTAAACTTTTTATTCTCAAGCCCATACATTCTTGTTTCGGTCAAAGAAAGTTACATTATTGAACTTTTTCATGTATGGATCTCGGAACCAAAACATTCATTGAAGCTTCATGATTCTATTCGGAGAAAGCCCAAGTAGCACAAACATATCAGACCAATATTGGTTCAATATTACGGATATATTAACCTTATATTGTAAATATCATAGTGGTCATAAGAAAATGTGAACATTTGGCGATATTGGATCAATATTCGAAAACAATATGAGGATATATCATTATGACTACATTGGTACAATATTGTAAATAATATATCAAATATATACTCGATTGATGTCACTTAATAATTATTGGTTTTGAAATTTGGACTTATACATCTCTTTTTTAACAATTAGGCAACCTAACAGATTCACTCATTCACACATTCAAATCTGCCCTGGCTGCTGCGGGTCTTGAACCCACGACCTTCACTATCAAAAAATCAATTTCGACCACTATACACTCTATGGCACGGAAAGACTTGTTTATTGAAGGAGTTGGGTGGTAAAGATGTGGTGACTTCGAGTAATATTCAAGAAAAAATCAAAATGTTAGAAAGTTTAGATAAAATGAAAATCTATTCGAAAAAACGCTGAAGAATCACTGTCTCATGAGATGGCGGTTTGGAATATGAAACTGGAAGTAATTTTTTGTTTTTGATATTCACCACATCGTTATTTCAATATTCCTACATTTTTTCAGAATATTTAATCATATTTTATTACCAATATTGATATCTGTTTGAATACAATAAGTGATCACTCTCGAAATCCCAACACACCAAAATGACGATTAAATCATTTCCATTTTACTGTGAAAACAATATCTATTTTTTTATTCAGCCACATTACAGAATAATAATCCATTTGTGGTGGGTCGAGGACATAGCATAATACAATAGAAATTAAATAAAATATACATTGAAAACGAGACTACAATTTAAAATTTACAATTTTTCTAATTATTTGAAATCAAAAATATTCAAGCAATATCAGAATTCGCATATCTATATTGCAGTATTATGCCAATATTCCACCTAATTTGATAATTCGATATTGTAATCCATGTTCCCAAACAATGTCGATAATATATTGGAATTGCGATGTTCAAAATGGGGTATATACAAAATATGCAGACAATATTGAAATATCTATATACGTTGTTGAAATAATATGATCCATCATCACCTGATATGGTAATTCTGATATTGGTTATAAGTTATCAAAACCATATATCATCAATATTGAACCTCACAAAATAAAGTTGAAATTCATTATCATCCTTGAATCAATATTCAAATTGATATATTGTTTTTTCAATATTGATTCATATTAGTTCAACATAAATATTTCCACGATATATCTATATTGCACCAATTTGTATTCGGGGTTCAGCCAATATGATGTGCTACTTGGGAGGCAATCCAATCCGTCTTGTTACTGATTCTTCGCTCACTTCATTAGAGTATCGTAGAAGGGTCGGAGACTTGTTCCACCCCTTTGTTATGAGCTTGAAGACCTGTCGAACCCCTCTTGTTCAAGGATCTCTTTTGAATAGAACAGCTGAATTTTGGAACTCCTTACCGAGAAAGGTTTTTCCCGAGGCTAACAATCTTCAAAAATTCAAAGTGAATGTTAAATTGTATCTCCTGCCCTTGATTCACATGTTCTTTGAACATTATATGGCTTCTCTTTCGTGTGAATCTGCATATTAGAAAAAATCAACTTCTGCTCTCAATAAATTAATATTTCGATAATATTCAAGTCCTCTACTACTGAATCGAGCCGTCGGTAATTATACTTCCAGATTAAATATCTGTCATTTGGTTCATTTTTTAGGAAGAAACCACAGTTCACCATTCATTAATGTTCCTAGTGATGATGGCGAATTATAAAATATCCTCCTTTCATTTGAAAAATACTACATGAAGCAAAGGGGGGCAATCAAATTTTGTCATTGATATTGAAACTAAAAATGTAATTAGTTGATGTTTTTAAATTTTTCTAAAATTGTTCGTTTCCGTTAACCAGCTGACGAACGTAAACCCTTAGAAGTCGAAGCTTGTGCGAGCAATAAACGAGGCCCTACCTTTTAACGTGCGATTACTCAGCACGGTGGCCCGGCGGGGAATCGAACCCCGGTCTTCCACTTGAAAGGCGAATGTGCTCACCTCTACACTACCGATGTCATAATTCATAACTCAACGCAGTTCTTCAGATCACAGTGGATGCATCCAGTATAATCTTCTCTCCTTATCAAATATTGATACTTGAAGATGAAAATAATAATAAATATTCATTCTCCACTTCGAGCTACGGACTATTTCCGTCCATCGAATATTAATACATTAGTCGGATGTGTGACTGTTTCTGAAAGGATAGTTCGAATAAAAAAACTCAAAATATAATTCCACACCTTTTCTTCGACAGAGATCATCACTGTAGGAGAGACCACTCGGAAGAGGACAGTAGTGGGAAGACACTCGGCCTGATTGGACTTAAGAATATCGGAAACACTTGTTTCATGAACAGTGTCATTCAATGTTTATCTAATACGAGATGGTTGTTAGAATTCTTGAAGGAGGATGAATACATAAAGGACATCAATACCTTGAATGAAAAGGGCGCTGTAATTGAGGTTTTTGCAGAGGTCGTCAAGGAGTTATGGTCAGAAGATTCTTCTTACAGAGTAGTAAACACATTTCACTTGAGGAACCAAATTCAACGATTCGCTCCTCGTTTCTTGGGTAATGAACAACAAGATGCCCATGAATTTTTGAGATACCTGCTTGAGGGACTGCACGAAGATGTCAATAGAGCCATAAAAAAACACAAACAAATCCCAACAGAAACCGATACTGAGAAAATGCATAATTCATGGTTAGACAATTCCAACATACTGGACAACTTCGTCGGACAATTAAAATCGACGTTAAAATGCATATATTGTGGTCACTGTTCTGTGTCCATTGAGCCGTTTTGGGATCTTTCTTTGCCTATTCCACAAATAACTACTGGTGAACTCAGATTATCGCATTGTTTAGATTTTTTTACGAGAGAAGAAACTTTGGATGGAAATGAGAAGCCGACATGTTCTAAGTGTGAAGAAAAACGAAAGTGCTTGAAATCTTTGGCAATCCATTAGTTTCCCAGGGTGTTAGTGATCCATCTTAAACGATTTTCTGTAACAGATGGGTCGAGAGCAAAATTAAATGTCACTGTAGATTTCCCTTTGGAAGGTCTGGACATGAGCATTTACGCAACAGGTAATGTAGCCCCCAGTTGCTACAATCTTTATACATTCCCCAATCACAACGGCACTACATACAATGGACATTACACGGCTTGCTGTCGACATCCTTATGTTGGAAAGTGGTATGAATACAATGATTCCCAAGTGGCACCAATCTCCTCCAAATCTCTTGTGACTTCTGATGCGTATATTTTGTTTTATGAACAAGAAGAATCTTTTCTTTCAGATGTTATTTGATTCTTTTTTTCATTCTTATTTATTGCCAATCATATATTGGAATTGTTGTTATACTATCTAGATTATTATTAATTAGTGAAAGAAATAATAAGTTTGATATTTTATTATGAAAAAATGTTCACCTTAGAGCGTATGATTTTTTAGTGAGAAAGCAACATTTTTACCTCCGATATTTTTAAATAATCCGAAAACAGGGATTTTTGAGAGTTATGAATAAGACTATGATTTTTTTTATCTATATCGATATACCGTTTACACCCAATAGATATAGTTTTACAGGTCCACCAAATTTCTGAAATTTGTGAGATCTTCACGTTCAACAACTTCGATATCGAAAAGTATTTATCAAATGTGGGATACACGGTACAATAACATTGGATACCAACGATATATTTTCGAGGTTACCTTCCATACTAATGGGGATATGTCAGCGGTCTTAAAAATATATGTGTATATAAGGTCTCTATGGTTATTTATTATTACCGGAAGTTATTTGTTCAGCTGGTTTTCCGGATATTTCTGCCGATTATGCGTTTCATAATATATTTTCCCAGAAGTGCAAGTTTTGAGGCTTTTCATGTCCTGATCGTAGGAACCATTTATTCTCCAGCTGTCGAAGTCAGAGAAAGCAGCCATAAATTGAAACTTGTAAACGATTGGGGGAGAGTTGAAAGAAAGGTAAAAGTAGTGTCTATTCGCACAATGATATATTTCAGAAATTCCTCTGTGAACGCGGACTTGAATATAAGACGTATTGAATTCCTGCGTCAGATTGAAAGGTACAGTATAGTATATTATGCAACGATCTTGTAATGATGGTTATTAATACACGAGCATCAACCGGGATTCGAAACGAGCCGAAGGTGAGCAGCTAGATAAAACACGTGACTTACATTATCTCTGCTTCACACACAATTTTCTGGAAATTGGAATTCTCATGTATTTGAAGCAACAATTAGTGCTCTCAGAGAGCAATAGAGTGAATACTAGGAAAAAAAGACCCTCTCATCCTACCTAAACGTTCTTGTATAATAACTTTCGTCATACAATATTCAACATCAAAAAAATTGCAAGAGCTTTATTTCAGAGATTTCATGGAAAATTAAATATTACTGATACGTTTCTCCCTTCTCGGCTTACTGATTTCTTTGTTTTGAAAATATATTAACTGTTACTTTCGCATGATGATCTGTTATGCCATTATTTGATTTTTCTATCCATTCATATTGGTCGGATGAAATTTATAGAAAGAATGTAGGCTTTCACGGCCAGTGTTGATATTTCGCAAGTTGTTCGGGCTTGAGGACCGTGGACTGGAATTTTGAATTCCGGAGCTTTCGGCTACATCTGCGGCAGCCATCTTCAGCAGTGTGGTCGTAGTTCAACTCTCCTCTGCGAGTGTAGTATGACTGATGTTACATCTGGAGATGCTGACTTGTTCTTATTATCAGGTTGGACCCTGTTCTGTCGGGCGTCAGTTTTTCTAGTTCTGTCATTATTTATAATTGAATGCCAAATTTTGTTTAAACTTTATCCTTCTTCCTTTCTGTTGAAATTATCTTTGTGCCTGTATATCTCAATTGCTTTCCGGTAAAAACGAGTGGAGTATTGTGTGGTCGTTGACAGAATTGAGGTCTTATCGAATTGGATGTTGTGGTTTTCTAGAAGAGCGTGTTCTGCTACAGCCGATTTTTCAGTTTGTCCCAATCGACAATTTCGTCTGTGCTCACTGATTCGTGTACATATACTACGGGTCTCTTGGATCTTTTGCAGATCTCAGGTGTTCCTGTATTTTCCTCGTGGGTTTGTATATATATATATATATATATATATATATATATATATATATATATATATATATATATATATTATATATACGACAAAAAGCTTTCCTTCCATATATTAATAATAATAATAATAATAATAATATACGTCTTTATTATTTTCCAGATGATAGAAATGACAGAATAAGTACAAAACATGTTTAGTGAAAATAAAGGGCGAAGTTCAATTCATTCAGAGAACACTCCTCTAGATGAATTGTTCTTCCACTTAACCCTCCAATATGTCTCCACATATGTGCCTTCCAATATTATACACATTCAAATATTATAAGAAATAATATATACACATATATACATATACATATATACACACATTCAGAATAGTATGCCTGATATTATAATATGTTAATATTTTAGTATTCATCTATAAAGGAAAAAGAGGAAAGAAAAATAGAAGTCTATTCTATTGTTTTGTTTCAAATAAATACTTTTTGAACATTTTTTTGAAATTCCCCAAACTTTCTTTTTTGAGATGTGTGGGAATTACATTATACAATGAAGTAATCTGATAGCTGAAGGATCGTCTAAATGTTTGAGTTCTGAAAGAGGGTGGTGTGAGAGTTCCCTTGAATCTTATGTTCAAGTTATGGACATCAGTTCTATGTGCGACTTTGCGATGCAAGTAAGAGGGTACCTTTGTTATTAAAATCTTATGATATAGACAAGCACTGTGAAGAACTCTCCTATTCTCCATGTTCAACCAGTATGCTTCGCGAAGTTTATGAGAAATACCTTTTCTCTTCCGAATTCCATAAATAAGCCTGAGACACGAGTTTTGTACTTTCTGTATCTTGTTTTTGAACGTGTTCGTTAGATTAGGACCATATAAGATGTCTGCATAATTGAATAGTGATAAAACAAGTGTCTCACACAGCGTGGATTTAACTGAGGATGGAAGGAGATGTCTACTGCCATATATTAGTTTAACTGAGGAGTACGCTCGTTGTATGAGTTTATTAACGTGTTTTTCGAATCTCATATTAACATCTAGTAAGACACCAAGATTTTTTGCTTCCTGGACCAATGTAAGAGAGTTATTATTAATTTGCAAATCAATCTCACTCTCGATTCTATTATTATTTCGAGACGTGAACACCATCATGTTTGATTTTGAGGGATTAATTAGTAAGCAATGATCACTAGCAGATTCGACAAAAGACTCGAGGTCTTTAATAATCAACATGGATGCATTGTGCACTTCATGTTGAGGAAAACTATAATAGAGCTGGGTATCATCTGCATATAAGTGAATTGAGCAATTTTGTAAACATTGAACTAAATTTGCTGTATACATTGTGAATAACAAAGGACCTAAAACGGATCCTTGTGGTACTCCCGAATTTAACGTCAAATATGTAGAGTTAGCGTCATCTATCTGAACCTTTTGTTGCCTATCATAAAGATATGACTTCATCAGGGTTATAGAATTGAGTGAAAGTCCCAAATAGTGAAATATTTCCAGCATCAATTCATAATTAATGGTGTCAAAAGCACGAGTGAAGTCAAGTAAAACTAATGCAGTAGATAATCCTTGATCCTTTGCCCTAAATATGTCATCTGTAACTTGAAGTAAAGCAGTTGTGCAACTATATCCCTTGCGGAATCCGGATTGTACTGAAGGTAACAGAGAATATTCTGTGAGGTGTTTTCTCAACTGGACTTCCATTGCTCGCTCGGCTACTTTGGAGAGAACAGGGAGAATGCTAAGACCTCTTAAATCTTTCAACTCCGTCGGATTTGTTTTTTTCGGAATCACTTTGACGACAGCTTTTTTCCATACTTCTGGGAATGCATTTTCTGTTAGGCAGGTATTGATGATATGAGTGATATATGGAATGATATGGGGGCAACATAGTTTAATGAGTTTAATATTCAAAAAGTCACATCCCATTGCGTTGGTTTTGATTTTAGAGATAGTCTCATATACGAAAAGATCATTCACCTTCTGAAATATGAATTGATTTTCAACCAAGGAGTTGGATCTATAAAATTGCAAGAGTTCAGGAGGTGGTGATCTAGCTGGTGTTACTAATAAAATAAGTCGGATTCTGACACGAAATGATATTAAAACCATTTTTACAGCTAACAAACAAATATCCACCTTCCTTCGAACACCCAAAGACACAATCCCCAATGACACTCAAGGAATATATGAAATACCATGGTCTAACAGAACATACATCGGCCAGACCAACCGACGAGTGTCCTGTAGAGCATAATATGAACACGAACTAGCAGTCCGTAATTCTGACTCAAACTCAGCATTATTTCAACATCATTTAGCAACAGGCCACAAAATAGATTTCAAAAACACCAAAACCGTTGCCACAGCCAAAACCCTCCAAACCAGAGATACCCGTGAAGCCATTGAAATCAAAAAACATCCCAACTGTCTCAATAAACGCGATGATTCTCAAAGACTCCCCAATACCTGGAAACCACCCTTGGTCCGACATACTTCCATTTACCCCGACTTGAGTACGAATTCGTTCGAACCTTTCTTTATACAATGGTCCGATCCCTGATCCTCCCATAATGAACCCTCATATCCCACCAACCTTCAATGCTTGATCTTCAGTGATGATAGCCAGCTAGTAAGACAACTCAGACCTAGACGCAAGGTCATGAAAATGTCTCCAAAATGGGAGCCGAAACGTAGACAAGAAAATCATTCCTGACGCGGATCAACCGGATGTTCCAGCCAGCATATTCAATTTATTAACTCATTTGATAACAAATACATATATTTTGGTTGTTGCTATATAGAGGCATCTGGTTTAGGAGCCGATATTGCCTAGGCAAAGATGCCTGTATTGCATTTCGGCACCCTTCCAGTTGCTTTCAAATTTGTTATATGTAGATAAGTAGCGAGTATAGAATATATTATCAATCAAATAGAAGTTTGTTATAATAATGAGGATGAACCAAGGGAGACATATGGATTTGTTTTTTGTTTTAATGTTATTTTTTTTTTATATATGCATCACGGAATCAACAGAATTAATGATTATGCCACTGTCGAAATTTTATCTACCGGAATTTATCGAGGTTTAGTAATACAATTTTTTTTACTTTCATTTTGAAGGTCTTGTGATTTTCTATTTTTCTAAGGTCAGGTGGGATGAGATTGAAAAATTTTGGACCGAAATACATAAATGATCTTTGCGTTAAAGATTTTTTGAAAGAGTGAACTTGAAGGTTATTGTTGAGAGTCGATCTGGTCGTCCTAGTTTTTTTCACCATGAATTTGTTTTGCGTTCTGTACATTCGAAGTGATGATTGATAGATGAAGAGTGTTTTTATATTGAGTAGGTCGGTATCTTCATAGAGTAATTGAGTGGAGAATAATCTGTCTTTTTTTAGTATGATTTTAATCAAGATACTTTGTGCTGTCTGTAAGGGTTGTAATGTGGTAATGAAAGCACCACCCCATGCGACTATGCAGTATCTGATAATATATGTATATATATGGTGAAGAATTTTCATTTGAAGATAATGAAGGTGTAGTTCTCAGTTGAGTTGTATCACAAAATAATAATTTATTGACTAAATTTCTTGGGCAGGAGTTGTATATATATATATATATATATATATATATATATATATATATATATATATATATATATATATATATATATATATATAGAGAGAGAGAGAGAGAGAGAGAGAGAGAGAGAGAGAGAGAGAGAAAGAGATCGTTGCTTACGACAAACGCTGAATACTATTTTTTTTTATTTGGCCAGTCTTAAAACTTATCTCCACCACATTGACATTGTTTCAGATTTCAAAACCGTAAATTGTCAGAAATCATTAAAATTCTTTTTTGATTCATTAACACTACCTACATGAAACAAAAAATAGCAATTTACTCTTGTAGAGTTACGACAATAGCAATTATCACGCTATTGGAATTGCAATAAACTGATCTGAAAAGAGAAATGGATGATTTGTCTTTCACGTTAGATGTTGACTTCTCCAATATACTCATTCACTGGCGTTGCGGCCTTGGTATTTCTTCAATTTATGAAGAATTGCAAAGCGCAAAATCTTGAAAATCATAGATGAGCACAAATTCTGATCAGTCAGACTTAGTTCACTTGGGGTAAAACCCTTGAAAAATACTCTGGAGTTCCACACGAACGAATGAAAAATTCAAAGGAGCGCTCATATATGTAGGTATCGTAAAACTGAGATATTCGTGATGGTCTTAAATTTTATATCAAAGATGAGAATCACGATGCTGCATATCTCAGGTTATCATCACGAATCTCAAAAGTTTACGTTTGCTTTCCACATAATATCATATACAAAAAAAGTGTGAGTAGTTACCGAACAACGAGTAAATAGTAGAGTTTTTCTGGCTGTATTGTATTATTTGAGTTGAAATAACCAGCTACCTCTACAGTTATATTCTGAAAGCCGCTTGTGTATAGGAGCATCCATATGATTTTCAAATAGGTACCTAGGCCTTTGATACCAAGTCTCGAAAAGCATAGACTACCTATAAAAGTATTGAAATACGCAGAATTCTTGTACACCTATCGACTTGTACACCTATCGACTTGTAAGAATGTAAAGTGATGGTCATTGAAAATGATACTGAAGTAGGTACATCTTCGGCATGAGAAATAGAGACAAAAAGGAAAAAGCTGGTGAATCATAATGTCGAAATAAATGATGAAGATTGAAGAAGCAATATATTTGACGATTTTTTTTTCAATAATGCAAATTATGCGATAAACAAGTATTTGGTTTTCAAGATTGAACTGTCAGTCATCAATGCAGTTTCCAAATGAAAAAAATTGCTCAATATGCAAACCCCTGCAATTTCCTCGAACTGAATCTAGTATTTACATAATAATTCTGTGTAATGAAAATGTGTGGTGATATCATGTGACTGAGTTATAGTTAGATTCCTACTTCTTTGCTCCGTCAGTTTGGAAAACATGATCAAATTAGGTGAAATAGAAAACAAGTAAATCATCCGGAAGGGTCCAAATAAATAGTCCCTTTCCTAGTGCATTGGCAATTGATGACGATCAAAGCGATGCTATATCATAGTTGATGATCGAATTATGGAATAAATATGGGTTTCGAAAAATATTCATGAGTTTAACACTGGCTTTGGTAATTGTTCTGTACAAGGAGTCAAACCAATTTCAATTGTGTTTCCGAATGTTGTTTGGTATCATTTCGAAGTTGTTAAATTGCTAAAAACTCTAGAATTTCAAAATATTTCTATCTTGTAGAGAGTATCATCCAAAGATAATTTGAAGTAGAGTTAATAGAAATTAATGAAAATTGACATGGAAATCGTAGACAGCTCCAAAGTTTGTCTCATTTTGAAACGTCTCGGCCTGTTGCAATGAGCGTTGTTTATCCAACAACACTGTTTTATAGTTGAACATGAATCATCAAAAAGGCGCAGGATTTCACTTCTAAAATGTTTTGTTATATCGAGTGAAGTGAACAAGACTTCAACCCTGGCCCAACCGTATTCAATTCATCACTAAAACTCCTTGAATCAGTGGATTCCTCAGGCCAATAACATAATATTCACATTTCAGGTGAAATAATGAGCCGTATAAAGGTTATGTTCAATTTCTCATTTCGGAAAGTGTCGACCAGTCTCCCAAGAACGAAATCTCTCAACTCTCTGAGGAATTTTATCAGGCTAATGGATCAAGCCTCCAACAAATATCTCTTCTGATTTAGGTGCTTTCAAAACGGCTATAAAAGCGTTGTAAATCATAAAAGCCAGTTGTAATTCCTGGGTACGTAACAATTTCTCTAAACTAAGCGACGCAAAGTTATCTAACCAATTCTTCATCTCATAGAAGGAAATGAGGTGATAAACCAGAGGCACTAACTTCTGTATGATTTATACTGATTGTTTCAGTTACACCGCTGTGGATGAGCATACAATCCAATTCGATGGTATCGATACGAATAGAAGCAATAAAACTTTATAAACAGGATGACATTTTTCGAGGATTCGCGGATAGTAAATCGGTGCAGATATATGTTTTCGTTATGAGTCCAGTCGAGTTGTTTTTTGAAAAGGTTAACCGTGTCGTCTATGGTGGTTTATGTTAGAATCGCTCGAAATTATCATAGGGAATTGGGTACTTACTACCCTGCGTCGTGCCTTTTTTCCTACAATCCCATTTCAGGATAGTGAGATTCCCCACTTCACTCAGGGGAAATCAGTATCTTGGTGAAAATACAAAGGAGAGCTTGGTCAAAGATCATGAACGTTGTCAAGAACATAAAGTACAACACCAGAAGAAGCCTCGTTCCAGAAACAGATAATGAAGTCCGGACCATTCGTACGTTTATATATATATATATATATATATATATATATATATATATATATATATATATATATATATATATATATATATATATATATATATATATATATATATATATATATTATATATGGAAGTTGGACAACTCACGAATTAATGAAATTGCTGAACTGTGTGTCCCATTGTAATGTTTATATATTATTAGACACCCGTTCACCGTGAAAAGTAGGGTGGGCCAGTGGACAATTGAGTATTTTTCATGGAAAATCATGCATACGTGTTTTTTTCTTGATAGCTCCCCCCACTGATTTTATTATATGCTCTGTATACTTATTACCATCTCTCGATTCCAATACCATGCTGGAAATGTTTCAATTCTCGCTCACTCATATTCCTGAATTTTATAGTTCCTATCCTTCAATGATTGAAGGTGATCTGAACTGCAGAGTGGGCGATTTGGGAACGGTTTCTGAATACCTTCTTTAGAATGTCAATATTTTCGAAAATAGGCCAAGTTACGATACAGTTCTGAATATACGAGGGCATTGCATTATTGAATTTATGTCTCATAACTTCATACATCATGAATTGATGGATGTAGCTGTTACTCGTGGTAGGAGATCATCATGGAAAATGAAATATAAAAAATATAGAAAATGTCATTTCTCGTCTTTTCTGCATTGCACAATGGTAGATCTCCCAACAAAAAACCTAGTCAATACGCACATGTTGTTTATTAAGGTAGTGACCTGATTGCTATTGTTTGGCTGGGCATCCCATTCTAATCCTGCTTCAACAATTTTACTGTTCATAATAAGATCAGTATCTCAGATTATTCTACCACTTCAATCACTTCGACCGTAACTTCAGAAACCAATGATAGCAATGATGATCACTTGATTTTCAGCAAACCATATACATCAGGTGAAGAAATAGCTCTGCATTACATGTTCTATGCAATACTCACACAGAGCAAATCACATTGACAATTCCCAGTTATGTTACTTCACGACTGCCATCGTAGAAATTGTCACCGATCTCAAAATGGTTAAATCAGTAAATAATGATATGCCTTGGCGAAATCAACTGAGGTATGATGAAGATTGCTGTCAATTGAAACTGCCACTAAAACTCAATTCGAAGCTCTGCAAAATAAACAAATTCGCTTCGGAATGAAGAAAAATATAGTTGATCATCAAAAAAGTACACAAAAAACATTAAACAAAAAAATGCGACCATTAACAGAATATTGTCGATGTCTTAGCAAACAGCCAAAACGCAAAAAATATTCTGGAGTAACTTCAAACACTTCATTCCTACTGCTCCGAGTCTGGAAAACTGTTTATGAAAAAATATCTCGTCTCTGAATGAGTGCGGGGCATTGATATGTTATCGTAGGAACTCAATATACAAGCTCACCAAATAATTCGGTTCTTCATTCTACAGGCTTGTTCGATGAATTTCATGTATTTCAAACGATTCCATCCAACTAGGGTCGAATTCTGAAGATGATCCACATCTTTCGATCCAGAGAAGTATAGAGGAACTGCCTTGATCAACTGTCTAGTTGAAATACTCACACAACTTTTATCAAATAGACTAATTTCGTGACTCATCCCTGGATGTCAAGTTCTTGGGAAGTCACGGGGTTCATTGATCTGTTTTGTGATTCAACTACAACCCAGACTCAAGAAGAAAAAAGTTTCTGTATCATCTGTTGATATGAAAGGACTTTCGACCCCATCAATCCCAGCCTACTCTGGGATGAATTCTAAAAATCGGATCTGTGTAAGTTATCTCCATTCTGAAAATCCTTTAAGATTCATCATCCATGATGATCAAAGCAGTCAACAGGTATGATAAGCAATTTGAAATAAATACGGAAGTGTTACACTAAGTCCACTCTCGTTGTCACTTTTCATGGCTGATATCGAAAAATAGTCCAATGAAATGAAACCGAACTTATAAAAATAGACAATTATAGTAAAATGATGCATGCTTCACGCTGATGATATTGTTTTAGCATCTTCAGAAACCTATCTTTCTCATAAAATAAACATTCTTGCGAAAAACTCTAGAGGGAAGCTCACATTCAACAATGATGAGAAAAGTGCTATCGTTTACCAAAAGATTTCCAGAAAAAGTTCATCTGTTTGAATCATTGGTGCAGAGTGATGATGAAGTATGTGGTCTTCAATATACCGATATATCAAAGAGAGTACAACTCCATCTATCAAATGCCTCCTTCAACTTTCTCTTACACAGTTTTCCAATAATATAAAATGAACTGGGTTATCAAAATACCTCAAATGGAAGATAACCGGTTAATTAAAATATGTTTCAGACATTGACCTGAGTCACCTGATCGATTCCAAATAGAAGTATAATTCAACACTGCAGTTGTAAAATCAATTGAAGTGTTCGGGCTGTCATTCTTCGCTGAATGAGCTGAGTTGCACAATGCTGAGACATTATAAAAACAATATGGAGAAATACGAAACAACTCATCTAATATGAATCTACTGCCCAGTCTATGTCGCGATAAGATTACCAGAACTTTTTATCCTCATTGACCTAAAAAACTTTTCAATTTGATATCACCCCTTATATGATGATGAGTATTACCACAGTATAATGATGGCAATATTGCTGTGTTATTACATTTGTGAAAAATAACTGGTATAGGAAGTTAGACAAATTAAACATAAATCTAGCACAAAAATGAAGGTATCACCGGTGACTTATGATGAGTTATGATTCGATGAGTTCAAGTCTATGGTCTGCAGAAGAGACTCCTTCTTCCACTCAACAATAATAACATGAAATAAGGAATTATTTCGAATGGAACATAGAAGTAGCACAGAAATGATAGTATCACTAATGATTTATGATGAGTTTTGCATCACAGTTGTGGATAGCAACGCTGAAACTGTATGAAGATGATATTTTCTTTGTCAAATAACGAATACACCAAATAATCAACGAATCGAAAGAATCCAGCGAAAAGTTGAAGAGCGAACAAATCAGAGAGACACGAATTCAAACATATTTCCTTAGTGCTCGGGTTCCAACTCGTTGTAGCCTCAAAGTAAATCTGTCTTCAAAATCTATATTTCGTATAAATACACGATAGATGCACCATTCAACAAAATGAAATTTCTCATCAAGAAAGCAATAGATAAGTGTACAGAAAGATTGATTTCTACCATGTTTTTCAAGATAGATAAGCGTTTATTATTTGAAAAGATAATGTTATCGACGAAAGGTTTCTCAAGACTGAAAACTGAAGCTTCACTTGAAGTTTGTATTTGCAAGAAACATATTTGTCATATATTCGATAAACATTCTTCTGACTGAATATACACACACCTACATTTACACCCAGACACATTCATATAAATACACCTACATATTCATCAAAAATTCATTAATCTGTACCTACATGATAATGAAATTCCTTGAAAACAATTTTTAATAACACCTCATAAAATAGGATGGATCTACAGCAATCTTATTCATAGATTCTTTTACGTAAATAATGCATAATTGTATGAAATACATGACTCAGGAAAAAAAATGAAAGCAACCATATCTACGGAAACAAATCAAAAATGATCATTATTAAACTAATTCGAATCATAAGAGGCTTCATCTATTAGGATTTCTGATTGAAGACACAGTGTTAAGATATGAAGAGAGCTCATTTTTCAACATCAGGGTTGACTGGCAGAGGAGGTCTCATTGCATCATTTGTCCGAGTATTTTGGTGCGAATTTCGAAATAAATAAATAACAGTTTTCAATATGAATATAAAAGAGACTGATAGGATTCGATATATAAAGGCCTACAAGAGTCACTCAATTCCACCATGCACATAATGTTTACTGCAAATCTCCTTGAAAGGAATTTCATTCCTGATATTTGAGTCAATGGAGGCAGAATTTGCCGTTCAATTTGAAGATATTGTCATCGAATTTGAGTTCGTTTTCAGTGATTATAATAAGGAAGTACATCGGATACAAAATGGATCTATGGTGATAAAACATTGGCGATGCATATAGAAATCAACGTGTTAATTCATATTCCTTTCAGCTCTTATTTTGTTCGATGAAACATTCCGATTTCGCACAATATACAAAACCATATAATTTCTAGTAGGGCTTTTATGCCAGGTTCCATATTCTCTCAGGACTTCAGCAGGTTTATCATTACCGCTCTCTGAATAAGTCAAAAAGTTTATGTGAATAGTTACATCATAAAGTAATTTTCTGAAGTATAAAGGAATGCTCGAGCGAATGTTGGGGGACAAGAGGAATTACAATGCTCAGACGGTTGAGCAAACATAATTAATTGTATAATCTTTTCGGGTACTCCCGTAATAATGGGGGGATGTGGTTTATGTCTACCTTCTGCTATATTAATTATATTCATGAGAAATACCAAACTCCATCGATCTGAGTTCTTGAGTAGCAGGCATGTCTCACCATTTTGGCTGACATACCAGTGAAACCCTTTCCATCATAACAAAGACATATTCATTCTTCCATTAATAAACTGTGTTGCTGAAATCTCATCTCAAGATCAGGCCCTCTATTTGTAGAGGTTATTTCGATGAAACTAGTAACAAATGATTGATAAAGAGTACAATGCAATACTATGATAAAATTAGCTGCAAGTATATGTTTGGCATATGATATGGAATAGTGAAGTATTGAATATGCATAATAATGCATTTGGCAACAGTAGCTTCCCATAACGTTGTTCAACGTCACCTAATACAGACGCATATTTTCAGAGCGTGCAGTGTCTGTTTGGATTCTTATCACTTTCTAAAACTGTCGTCTTTGGAAAATATTTTCCATATGCGATGATTAAGTATAGAGAGATTTTTTGTCCATGTTAACTTCTGCATGTAGCACATTGAACCTTGTACCTAACTCATTCTTAACTATTTCTACAGAAACAGCATGGTCATTTGCTGCCTTGTCAACAATAAAACTTATCAGACATTCTTAAAGAAAGAAAAATTTTAGTAGGTACCCTCTGTGCATGTATCTATATTCACAATCGCTCCATAGTATTTTTTACTCAATACCAGACTATTCTAAAGTTTGATAGCTGATTAATGGATTATGTTGTTAGGAATGACAGGTATTCTGTTACAAGCGATTAATATATGATTTGCAATAATATTGAGTTCAATAAGTTATAAACGATTTCAACTATTGAATAAAGTGTGCTGCTTTCAGTTTTGAATTTCTCCACAGGTATCTGAAAAACTTTCAATTGTTTTTGGTGAAACCTAACAATGTTCGAATTGCTAGGGAATATTGTCTTCAAGCATATTCAGACCAACAAACATTTGTGTCTCCTTCTGTGCCCACCACAGAAAACGTATTCAATTATTGGTTTAAACATAAAGTAGAATTATGAAACATATTACCCGAGGCAATCAACATCTGCTCGTGACGGTAACTGATTTCGACTGAAATAACGTATGCATAAAAAAATTCTTTGCCGACGGAATATTTCAGTGAAAACAACCTGCTAATTACAAGGACAGTTGGAATTCTTGTAATGAAGGGTGTCAGTGGTAAATTGATAATGAAATGGCATGTGGTCGGTTTGTTGTGAATATGTGGAAAACACACATCGAGGAGACAATTGACAAGTTTTTACCATTATAATAACTGACGCACGGGTGGAGTTATACAGGGTATCAAATATATATATATATATATATATATATATATATATATATATATATATATATATATATATATATATATATATATATATATATACAACTGATCGATCAGTTGTGGTTCTTAAAA
Source organism: Zygogramma bicolorata (assembly GCA_032362365.1). NCBI lineage: Eukaryota > Metazoa > Arthropoda > Insecta > Coleoptera > Chrysomelidae > Zygogramma > Zygogramma bicolorata. The sequence continues at coordinate 7,095,838 of JAVJAQ010003427.1, read as the reverse complement.
CTAAAATTGTCTCCCTGTTGTATGCAAAAAGATAATAAATTTATTTTTCTAACATAACATATATGTAAGCATCCTCAACGAAGATTCCCTGATGATGGAATAAATAACATTCCGAAAGCTTGGAAAAACTCTAAAGAGTCTTCTTTTACAACGCTGTAGACCCTACTATATAGTTATACTCTTAACTAGTCAGCGACTATTCCTCCTTTATATATATATATATATATATATATATATATATATATATATATATATATATATAATCATTATCATAATCGGGCTTCTAATATCGCTTTTACGGGAACAGATTCTATCTTTCAACTTCCTCTTGGTGTGTCCAATGAACTTTTTTTCACAAACCAAGAGGAAGTTGAAAGATAGAATCTGTTCCCATAAAAGCGATATTAGAAATCTCAAAAAAACTTGCTCATTAGCACAACATTCAATCAGTTTTGATCATTTACCCGATTATGATAATGTGACGATATTGGAACATGAATCCAATCTTAAGAAAAGAACTTTTCTTGATATGACACAAATTTTCAAAGAACCAAATTCCATAAATTCCAGGAAAGATATTGATAGTCTTTGATACCTTTGATAAACGGCTCACCGATTTGGAAAATTCAGTGGCGTCCCTCCATTCAAACTTTGATTCTTCTCAGCATATAATTGAAAAAAAAATCAAATCATTGGAAAATTCCATGGATGAAGAAATCCGAAAAAGAGAAGAAGCTGAAATGAAACTCGAATACTTTGATCAACTAAGTCGACAAACAAGTCTGAGAATCTTCAATCTCATAGAAAAACCAAAAGAGAACACCAGAACTGCTTTAATTGATCTTTTCAATTCAAAAATGGGAATGAACCTGAGATCTGAAGACATAGAAATATGTTACAGAGTGGGTAAACAAAATAACAAACAGACCCGATGTACCTATCTGAAGTTGAGCAAAATAACAGTGAAACAAAACATATATGCGAAGAAGAAGATGCTCAAAGGCACTGGAATAGTCGTTAAAGAAGACCTGACCAAGAAAAAAGTGGAATTGGTGAATCAAATAGGTGAAGAAATTGGTTTCAAGAATGTATGGACCGAAAATGGAAAAATTTATGTATTTCATAATGAAAGAACTCACTTAATTACCAATACAAAAAAATTCCACGAGCTACTAAATGAATGAGAAAAGCGGTGAGGTCATGAAATAAAATATATTCTCAATGTAATACCTTTAATTTTTAATTTTTGTGCAATGCGTGATTGCCTATGCATGCACGTATGCATGTATATGTGCGTATGTGTGTGAATGAATGTATATAATTGTAACAATAATTTTTGTATTCAACCACATACTCATGCCTCAATCACAAAAAAATATCCACAGGAGTTCCTCAGGTTTCACAATAATTATGCTAGACTTCCTGAATGAAATAGATAATCAACAGCAAATTGACACAAGAGAATTAGGTAGTTTACAAGAATATATCGATGAGTTAAGGGGGAAAACAGAGAATGGTATTGGAATTCTACATTTTAACATTCGTAGTTTGAGGAAACACTTTGATGAACTGCTCATTTATCTGGAAAAGGGAAAAGATATCTTAGATGTCATAGTTTTATCAGAAACGAGGCAAATTGACGTAAATGATTTCATAATTCCAAATTTTACAGCCTACTATAATGACTCATGCATAAATAAATGTGATGGAACCGTAATGTATATAAAGAATCACATAACCCCTACCATTGTAATCACAAAAATCAACGATAGTAAATTCCTTCGTGCTACTTTCAATTCAAAGCATAATAATAAAATTGGTATAACCGCCTATTATAGACCCCCTTCAACAAACACTCAAAGTTATATTGAAGATTTGGAAGAATATCTGCTAACAATTGGTAAGCAAAACTTAGAAATCTATCTGGGAGATATCAACATCAATTTACTGAGATTGGATCTTTGTGAAACGAATAAATATCTCGATTTACTGAACCTAAATGGATTTGTTTCTTACATTAATAAGCCAACACGTGTTACACTGGATTCTAAATCAATTATTGACCACATTTTTATTAAAAAAAGTCCCCATATAATGAATACAACACAAATAGACCCAATAATTTTTCATACTGATATCACGGATCATTTCAGTACCTCCATCTTCATAAAATTTTCAGAAGAAAATCTAAATCCAACATCTAAAAAAAAAATAATATTAGAACAAGTAAATCTCGAGAAACTCGTGAAATTGATTAACAACGAGCAATGGATAAACGTGGTAAGAAGTCAAGATTCTCAAACATCTTATGATCATTTCATTCAAAAACTTGATGAATACATTTTGAAATCGACCAAATTGAAAACTATAGAGAATAAATTTCGGAAATTAAAACCTTGGATATCTTCAGGTCTGATTAATTCAATCCATAAAAGGGACTCTTTGAAAAAACAATTACTAAATAACTATTCTATTGAACTTGAACAGAAATATAAACGATACCGAAATAATCTGAACACACTATTAAGAAAAACTAAAAATGAATTTTATCGAGGAAAGTTGAGTGAAGCAGCTGGAAACTGTAGAAAAACTTGGGCTTTAATCAATGACATCTCTGGTGCCAAAAAAAATGCAAATGTCTCTCAGACTGACGTTCTCAACGAAAATGGACACTCAATAAGTGATGATAACGAAAAAGCTAATTTGTTCAATGAGTTCTTCTCTAGTTTGGGGGAAAAAATGGCAAGAAATATCGAAAAAATCGACTTACCCTCACATTTCCTAAATGATGTCTCAGTACAATCATCATTATTCCTAGAACCCATCACAACCCCGGAATTAATATCCTTAATCTCAAAATTGAAAAATAATTGTTCTCCAGGGCCAGATGGAATAGATACAAAAATTATAAAAGCTATCCACAAACATATCCTGATTCCTCTGAAACACATTATAAATCTCTGTTTTCTCTATGGGAAAATGCCTATTCAATGGAAAGAATCCGTAGTCACCCCCGTATTCAAGGCTGGAAAACGTAATTTATTAACAAATTATCGGCCCATCTCCGTTATTAGCAATTTTGCAAAACTTTTTGAACATGCACTTAAAACAAGGCTTATAACATTTTTGGACAAACACCACATAATAACCAATTGTCAATATGGATTTCTGCAGAATTGCAACACGGAGGACGCCATTATGAGTTTTGTTGGAAAAGCGGTGGGGGCCTTGGACAAGTCAGATAAATGCCTAGCGGTCTTTCTTGATTTGGCCAAGGCGTTTGACACTGTTTCCCACAACAAATTACTAGAAAAAATGTGTAACTACGGTATTCGAGGGTTGCCACTAGGTCTTTTTAAGAACTATTTGAACAACCGAGCACAGAAGATAAAGATAGGAGATAAGTTGAGCACTGAATCAATAATTGAGACAGGAGTGCCACAAGGAACAGTACTGGGTCCCATACTGTTTCTAATATATATAAATAGTATTGTGAATATTAACAATTTTGAAGGTCAAATGATCTGCTATGCGGACGATACAGCAGTTATTTTCACTGGAAGAAGCTGGGATGAGGTTTACAAAAAATCTGAAAGGGATTTGAAAAATATAAAAATCTGGTCGGATCACAACTTACTTAGTTTAAACGTTGCGAAAACGAAATATATCTCCTTCTCACCTACGACAAGCGATCAACCCAATATGAAAATAAAACTACACTCTCCCAAATGCGAGGATTTTGAGAGGTGTAACTGCCCCGAGTTGCAAAAAGTTACAGTCCTGAAATATCTTGGTGTCATGATTGACCAGCATGTAAGATGGTCGGATCACATAACCTATGTGATAAAACGATTGAGAACTCTGATTCACAAATTCTTTCTACTACGAGATATTCTAACACGTAAAAATCTCATTATGATATACAACTCGTTAGTTGAATCTACATTAAGATACTGCATAACAATTTGGGGAGGTGCTTTCACAAGCACACTACAAAACCTACAAACAACTCAGAACACTCTACTAAAAATTATACTTCACAAAAATAAACTCTTTTCTACAAAATTACTTTATCAGGATAACAGTTTATTTCAAGTGAGACAAATTTACATCTACCAATGTCTCCTACGAATGCATCAGAATCATAAATACTTCCCGAAAAAGCCCCTCAATACTAGAGCAGCAACCAATCTTAACGTCGAAGTCAATCATTTCAAAAAATCGGTAACACAAAGATCCTTCCCTTATTATGGACCGAAACTATTCAATACTATTCCAGCTGACATAAAAAAAATCAACAATAAAAATAAATTTAAAAGTGAAATAAAAAAGCTTATTTTCAAAAATTCTGCGCAATTTGATATTTTCTGAAGAATCATCTGAAACCCTTCTCCAAATATTTGAACATACCCTTATATTGCAACTCAATAATCAGCATTTTCATTATCTATACTGTTCTCTGTTTTAAGTTTTCAAATCTAGTTTCCCAAGTTTCTAGTTGGGATTATTATTATTGTCTTCTTCTTGTAACTACCTGCCTTTATTCTTTTTCACTATTTATTCATTAAAATACCATATTTTGTTATTTGATTTTATTGTCTGAAAAGGACAAAGACATAACAGGCACCTGTGCCTAGGTCGTCCCTTTTAGACAAAATCTTTACCTTAAGAAAATAAAATGTAAAATGTAACATGTAAATGTAATAATTGGAACGGGCTTTCGAATAAATTGATAAAAAGTCTCAGCATCATCTACTCATATTTACTAAGTTGCCCCCTACTGGGTAGGAATAATAACAACTTTACACTTGGTACCCCTGGGTAGTTGGTGATTTTACTTTCATTTTCATTGTGTGTTGGCAGCAAGGTCACAGGAAACTGTAATCATTGGTCACTTGTCAACTTCATTCCCTTCTTATTCACATCATTTCCTTCAAAGTTACAAATATGGTTTCCAATGCCCGTTAGGAGAAACAACTTCTCCCATATTTTCAATTCTTTCACGTGTTTGATTGCTCATATCTTTCAATTAAAGTTTTATATTATACTTGTGCCATTAAGTCTATGTGTTGTGATATGTTGTCCTTCATGTTTCCATTAAAAAAGGATTATTAACCATACATTCGTAAGTAAGCACATGTTGAAAAAAAAATTTTATTCTTGAAATTTTTCCCAATTCATTGCAATAGCACAAGTACGTCCAGTGGACGTACTGCATATGTACGGTGAGGATGCATTGTACGTATTTAGGACGTACTTTTGTCTCCGACAGACGTACATAAGACCTCCCTGCGACTTACCGTTTCCGCATAGTCGGTAATCCCAGGTACGTACTTTTCTAGTCCACACAGGACCTGAAATGTACAGAAAGGGGAACTGTTTGGGACATTCCGAAAACGTACATTTTCCATTCTGTATGCGCTATCCCAAGTAGAACAAACATATTTGTCCAATATTGGTTCAATATTACGGGAATATTAACCTTATATTGTAGATGATATCAATAGTGGCCACAAAAAAATGTGAATATTCGGCGATATTAGATCAATATTCGAAAACAACGTAATGATATATCATATGATATCACTTAATGAATCTAAGTTTTCATATTCGGGATTATTCATTTCTTTTTTACCAAATAGTCAAGTTGGAAATTTTACTCATTCACGTGTACTAACCATCTAACCGAATACTTACCTGGAAAAAGACCTGGCTGCTGCGGGGCTTGAACTCTCGACCTTTTCTATGGAGATATTATTGTCGACCACTGTTACGCTCTACGGCACGGGGAGACTTGTTTTTAAGAAGGAGTTGGGTGCTATAGATGTGATGACTTCAACTTAGTTTTGTTCGAGATAATATTAAAATTTTAGAAAGTTCAGTAACAATGAAAATATATTTGAAAAAACAATAAAGGATCACTGTCTCATGTGATGGCAGTTTTGGAATATCAAACTTGCTGTGCAAAAAATTCTGTATGTAATTTTCTGGTATTTAAATTCACCACATGTCGATGTTTCAATTTTTCCAAATTTTTTTAGGAATAATTCATTATGAATATTGCATTACCAATATTGATATATGTTTGAATACACTAAGTGATCACTCTCAAAATCCCAATACCCCTTGAACCGAAAGGGACTCAATACGTACGTACTTGGGAGGTCCAAACAGTATGTACATACTAACAGAAATGTAGAAAATGAAAGGAACCCAATCCGTACGTACTTGGGAGGTCCAAACAGTATGTACAAAAAAGTACGTCAACGAGACGTCCAGATAGTATGTACATACGATTTCCAAAAATGTACGTCATTACTATTATGTCCCGCAAACGTTTCGAAATATACGTATCTGAAAGGGACTCAATATGTACGCACCTGGAAGGTCCAAATAGTACGAACATAGTTCTTCCAAACATGTACGTAAATGATACGTCTGAGCAATACGTACATGGGATTCACAAAAAAACACGTCATTGGTATGTCCCTAATTCATTCCGAAAAGTACGTACCTGAAGAGGAGTTAATGTAAACGTATCAGGGACACTTAATAAAGTACGTACAGAGTACTTCCAAGCATGTACGTTTTTATTACATTCCGATTGGAACGGGACCAAGTATGTAATACATGGTACATCCGGTAATGTACGTTCTTCGAATGTCTCCTATCCGTCCCGGGACGTATCGACGTAACTGGGACATAAATGGTTCGTCTTCAGGACGTCGTTTGCTATTTGGGTATATATATATATATATATATATATATATATATATATATATATATATATATATATATATATATATATATATATATATATATATATATATATATGACACCCGTCAGAAAACAACTACCCCCCCTGGCTCAGATCACGGAAGGCGATGAATCAAATCCAACTGGTGCCAGAAGAGGAATTTTCCTGCGAATGATCCTGCAGTGACACTGGTTGGATATAGAGCACTTCGCGGTATTATTCAAGGCAGTAGTTGTGTTTCTGCCTATGAACTTACTGTGTACTGGACGACTTGTTCGAATTAAATTTGATAGGTAACGATCTGCATCCTGTGTATGGAGAAACAGATATTGCCTATTGACGCAGAGGTGTAGTGGCGAAGTTTGAAGTAATTAGAAGTGAGAATTTTGTCAGGTTATTTTCCATTGTTTCAACTCAAACTGCGAGTTTCTATGAGAGGAAGGTGAAGCTATCAGCAATAAATGAAAAATCTTGTCTTAAGAATCCTGCGTGATGAGACCGCACGTCTGTATGGAACTTATGTGGAGCACTGCTGAATAACAGAATTCACCAATTCATTCTGTGAATCAGCATACGATTCTGTTTCTCTAATATTATTTCTCACATCCTAGACTCAATGTTATGAAAAAAGCCGGGTTCACCTTCTTGTTGTGAAACAATTCTTTCGAAAACATACATTTTCAAATTAATCTACTGATAATTTGAATGACACTTCCATCCCTGACGTTGAGAATGAAATTAAGCTACGTTTTTCTTGCATTTCTGTCTTGTTCAATGATTTCCGGATAGGGATACAGTTGCCACAAAATATGAATACGAAGAAACCTCGAATCATCTCAATTTGACGTATGAATGAATATTGCTTGATATATCGAAAGAATAAACATATTTTTTTCTATATCCTCCTCACGTTCGCTGGACTATATAATACAATTCTGTTTCAGGGTGAAAGCAATCAGTACGACAAAGATGGAATGTTCGAATGTCTCCAGTGTCCAGAAGGCTGTGAATCATGCGAGGACGAACGTCCTTGTGTAGTATCCTTGAACTGGGTTGTGCGGACTGTTATACTGATTCTCTCATGCATTATAATCTGCTGTTTGCCCATTGTTGTGTTTTTCACTTGGAAATATGGAAACGTGAAGGTAAGAATGGTTTCATACAATACATTGTTGAACAGCTTATATATTTTTGGGACAAGTTGTCAGACGAGGATAGAACTACAAAAAATTCCCTTTGCAGTAATATAATAATAATATTTATTCGATGACATTTTTCTGGTCATAGATTTCAAATACAAATGAATGAAAATATGAGTTGGCCAAAGCAAGTAATTGCTTGTGCGTGGAGATGAACACATGAGTAACACAAGTACAGAAAAATTACGATAAGTATTACATCAAGACAGAACGAGCATGAATTGCTGAATACTAAAGACGAATTCAGGACAACTGTTTCGGTAAGGCAGTATTTTTACAATCAGGAAATTAGTCATGATGATTCTCATAATATTTTCATTATCGAAATTCAAAAAAGACTAACTCGGAAAGTCGTTATCTTTTTTTCATATTTTCCAATGACTAGATCACGAAAGATAAACATGATGATGTAAGTACGGGAGAACTACAATGAGTATATAATATAGCGACACTCGATTCGTACCAAGTTGACATTTTTTACTTGAGTCTGAAGAGTTTAAAAATCGTATCAAAAAATCTTTTTCGAAATCGAAATAATATTTTGTACAGAAGATGTGAGGTATATGAATCTATATAAATATGATACTAATTCTGTTTGAATCATGAAAATGCGAACCTCAGTAGCCTACGAAAGTTATATATTGAATTTAGTTTGAGTTGCTGCTCTGTGAGTTTGTTGAGCGGTCTTGAATTTGTAAAATAAATTCAAGAGAGATCAACCGTGAGTAGTATGCACCATAGACGAGTTCAAGACAATTCGTTTGGTCATGGCGAATTATCACAATCATCGAATCAGAATAAAGAAAGATTCTTCATAAATCATGTCCCCCCATTAACTAGATCAGTGAAGAACACCCTATTTGTATTGATGATCCATTTCTTCAGTCTATATTTGAAAGAGTTCACATTGTGTACGATTCAAGGTTTCAATGAAGATTATATGGAAAATGAATTATCTGTATATATATTGAAAAAAAAGTTCAAGACACTCGTGTTGAAGGGAATCAATCTCACAGTTCTCAATATATATATTTCAGAACTCACAATGTCAAGGAATCAATTCACATCAACAATCAATAACGCATTGTGCATGTTCTCCCTATCTAAGTTGAGTGAGATCCACTCTTGATCATTGATTTTCGGAAATATAGGCTTCCTGGTTGATAACGTACATCGTCACCTAGAAGTCAAAAGCTCGTTCCTCAAAATTCATTGGTGTTGAGTCATGACTCTCGTTGTGGCTGCAAGTATATTTTTTATCGATGTAAAAAACCTGCAATTCAATAGGATAACAAATCCCAAGCATTACGCTAAATATGAATTTCTCGTATGTCCCCTACAATGCAGATATGAAATTTTCGTATTGTATATTTGAAGTACGAGGAATTGACATCTAGATGACGACATGTTGATTTCACTAATTTTCTGATGAATATAATGCATTATTCAGACTTTCTTTAGTTTTTTCCTGAAATAGATGTTCAACACCGAAACATCGAAGTTGCTGGATTCCATTCAAGAACATCACTTCATTGGTCTTATGTTTGAATGTTCGAAACTATAATCAATCAGAGATTGAAATATGGCGTGGAACAGAAAGTTGGCTCAGCTTTCGAAGGCCCGTTCAGCATTAAGCGTCTGAAAAAATAACTCATCAATCTCATGGATTTATATCACCGATAAACGGATAACAGGACTTGAAAAACTATTGATCTCTGATATCGAATACGAAAAAGAGAAAAGTAGGCAGACACGACCCTTAATACATCAGCTCTTCAACTCCTCCAGTAAAAAAACATCATTGCTTCTTTATGGATAGTCCTCACTCATTAAGCCTTGTCTGTTTCCCAAAGTTTCTCGTGCGCCAATCTCTCATGAAAAGAGTTATAGACGCTCAATCAGAATGGAAAAATGATGGTGCAGATAATGATTGAGCGTATAGGGTGTGAAACTAATTTTTCGTAATAAAACCTGTGACACGGTTGGAATCTTATTTTGTATCATATTTTTCTGTTGCAATAACAATTATATCGCTCTATAATGGGATGGATGATTTTTCATACTTTCTCCTGCAAGTGCGCTCAGAAAGTAGAGCTATGTTCCCTGTTTTCCTTCATTTCATAGACTGATAAGACGTGATAACATATCTGCTCCGTTGACAGATATTGACTGGCTCAATATACATAGGAGGTGTAACGAACGATAGGGTTTGATTTTGTTGTTTTACTTTTATTGCTCTTCTAGGTACCCACAATAATCCCTCAATATTTTCTTTCTAACACTGTTCCTCTATTTCAACCTATCTGTATCAGTTTATGTTTACAGAATAGACAACTTTACAATTTACAATCCAACCGCTCTATTACTAGTGTGGTAATTGCTGAAAGGGTATTATTTTTGTATTATTTTAACATTAATATTTGCATTATCAACACTTCTCAACTAGTTCACACTTTAGCAAAAATAATCCCAAAGCTAGATCACCATATGTAACGGCTGCGAGGGTTATTGTTATTCTGCATGAACGCTTCTGGTATCCTATTTCTTTTTATGTAAATCATTTATCAACAATTACTTCATGCTTTCCTCATAAAATCATATATCAGATAACAATCCCTCTGCACGTCACTAGATGGAATAATTTATTAACAAAAAAATGACATTTACCGTATTATTTAGTTTAATCAAAATATTGAAATATGAATTGAGACCGGCAGTGGTCTTCTCTATGCATAAGAAAAATGGAAATTCCACAAACAGAAAAACGTGTACGCAGAACACAAAAATCTGACGTATATCTATAAATGCCTGTAAATTTGCCCTACTGGCTAAATGTATATTATAGACCGCCCTACGGCCCATCTCAATTACTACGCGATGTCAGAGAGAGTCAAAAAGATTTCTCAACTTGTGATTCAAACAACAGATATAAAATTGAAGATGGTTTCTCTTCCCAAAAGTGAATGAAATGGTTATTTACGTTAACACACACCAAAAATTGACATACCAGTTGGTCTTCTGTCTACCTTGTATGGCGGTTTCTTGGGCGACTCCCATTCCATATTTTTTCTTGGTTTCCAGATACGAATATATTCAAAGCCAAACGACACGAATTACTATTCTTATTTTTCCTGATTGTGATTAACTTCTACTCCCGTGACTTGAGACGCGACCCCATGATTTAGGGAGGGACTACGAATCCCTCCCGCGCTCAACGCGCGATTCCCGCTCTCTCAGATCTCATGATCTTCTTTCTAGCGCGACTTCCGTTCAACTACCTAAGAGCGACTTTTCGTCCACTCTCAATTCGAGCCAATGCCCATCAATTTTGCAGATTTTGGAGAAATCGTATTTCTTTCACAGCGTGCAAGCTCGCCCATGCTGGATGAATGGAACCATTCGTAGGACTGATTCTGAAAAAATGTTTGTTTAGTCCACTGCCTTATCTTATATCTTTCTCTGCCAAGCAATATTGTTCATTCATGAATATTTCGTGAGAGAAAATCTCAAATGAAATTTCCATACGTTTGAATGAAACTCGCATACAGGGTGCGAATACTTATATTGCGTTCACTCAAAAATGCTCAGCATTGCAGAGGCAAATGATGTTCATTAATAAATATTTGGTTCAAGCTAAGCTGAACGCATACCACCACTGCACACGAAGAGTCAATTCCGATCGTCATATTGATACAACATAACCAAGCGCCACAACAGGATTCTGAATCCGGTAGCACTGTTAGTTTCCCTACACTTCAAATAGCAAATGCGCTACCGAAACAATCAGTATTACGCCCCAGAGCACTCAGGAATCCAAGACAATTAGCCCACCCTTGCTTGCACAAATACTGCCTTCAGGCCGCACTTGGAAGAGTGCTCGATTGAAGGAAGTGGTAGTAGATAAAAATCCCCAATATTATTGCAAAATTATTCTTTTTTCACTTTTTCTACTACTCATCAACAAGATAGACCAAGTACGGTCACATCAATCGATTCTATGGAAAAAATTACATAGAAAACAATATCTCTCTTCCCAATCAGTTCATAATGGAAATATCAAATGAAAAAATGATTGTCCGAGTGTATACTTTCGGAGGCGTCTACTCAGCTCATTGTTAACATGATTTTTTTCACTTTGCTATATACATATTACTACTGTAATAATGACGCTTACACAAATGGATTCTGACAATTGTTTTGCGAACAACAGATACGAAAAGATATACAAGAAAGCCCTTTCGATCTACAACTACATAATTTAGTAGAGAACGATTTACAATTGCAATTTGGTACAAGTTCATCTATGGATGGGTACAATATTATTATTTTCTTTGAAAGTGAAAAATCATCTTCTGAAACATAACCAAATTGCACAAATTGCAAGGCATCCAATTTTATGCAATAAACTTATATTAAATTAATTTGTTGATGGGTAACGTAAAAAGTCCTCAAAATATGCAGTTGAATCGATTCGCTTTCAGGAGGAAGATCTTACACTGAAACTGCATTTTCAGAGTGGTATATGTGATAGCGTAGAAACTTTTCCTGGAGATCAATTACCCTAATACCAAACTGATATTTTTGCACTCGACGCGCGTTTCGCTAACAAGGTTAGCATCTTCAGAAAAGAGAAAATTGATATTCAGTTTGGTGTTAGGGTAATTGATCTCTAGGAAAAGTTTCAACTTTCACACCTAAGGTTTCAAAACTCTTCGTTCATTTGTGGTAGCGTAGTTGATCGAAACTTGTTCAAGTATTGTTTGTTTTTTCAAAACTTGAACCAAGTTTTTTTCTGCATTCTCAATGGGATTTTTGATGTCAAGCTCTTCATCACCTAAAATATAATAGTTGTGCATATTTCAGGTAATTTATAGACAACAGAAGTTGTATTTTTCCACATTATTGATTCAAATCATACCTCGTTGTAATGACACAAAAAAAATAGGTTTGGTTTCCGAAGCATTGAATGAATACTGACTGATTTCCTGAATACTGAATACCAAATATTGTGCTCCCTGGATATTTTCAAAGATTCATATGCTGAGGTTGCAAGTTTGCTCCGATCACCGTACTGAGGTGAAATGCTTAGCAAGCATCCGTGCAAGTTTGCGAATTTGAAGATAGTTTTACTAAAATGAAATACTTATTACGCATCCGTGCAAGTTGCGAATTTGGAGATTGTTTCGTATTCCTATATCTTGTAATCGTATTAATTTGATATCTATGAACTTGGAGTATCAAAATATGGAATTGTAAATACTGTGTGTTTCTGTTTTAGAATATTGAAGAAGAGGTTGAAACATCTCTCAATTCATGTATTTGTTTGAATGAATTCGAATCAATTAATGATAGTTTTCATATTTGACAATAATATTAAAAATAATCATGATATCGATGAGCGGGGTATGCGTGAACATCAAGCACTCGTGGAAGGAAAATATAGTGGTCATACGCTTACTCGGACGAATTTTTCATTAGATATCTTAATAATCCTGAATATTAAATATGGATAGAGATACTGTTATTCGTGTAATTTTTCCCGTAGAATCGATTGCTGTGGTTATATTGGGCCTATCTGGATGGTAAGTTGAAGAAAAAGTGAAAAAATAGCTATTTTTGGGCCTAATAACCAAGAAATTCGTGATCAGCGAATCGAAAAACATCAAATAACACCAAGTTACCGTGAGGACCTCGAAAAGTATACGAAAACTCCCCTGGCGGTCGGACTATATCAATGAATATAGTAAGCGGGACAGCAACAGATATAGAGATGAAAATACTCAGTGCAATGATTACTTGTGTACCGTACTGTTTGAAAGATATTATTTCGTGATAGATGAATCCTTTCTCCGTAGTTTGTTAGGTTTCAATCCCACCACAAGCTGAAAATTTAAATAATTATATTCAAATCTATACAAGTATAGATCTACTTAAAAACTTGCTGCGTTAATTGAAGAACAGTTCTTTCTGGATGGAACACGTCCAACAAATCGGCAAAGTTATTCACCAATCCTTTTTCTTTGATATTTGTTGTTAACAAACTGTCAAAGATTTGAAATTCCACATAACATTCAGTCTTTCAAGAGATGTAGCCAGATACGACTTCAAGTGATCAAGTGAACTCTCCTCAGACAGCATGATAAAAGCATATTGCTTTAATTCCCGTTTCCCACCATTGCTCTCAAGCCATCATTTCAGTGTCATTCCATTCTATTGTGTTATTTTCATCGGCGGCAAGACAGATAAATTGTTCTGAATTATCGGAACACATTCTTACCACCGATGGAAATCACACAGTAGAATGGAATGGCACTGAAATGATGGCAAAAGAGAGCAATGGCAGAAAACGAAATTGAAGGAATCTGCTTCTGTCATGCTGAATTGGATCTCTATGAGTTCATTTGATATAAGTCGTACCTCCGTTTGGCGTTTTGTCAACAACAAATATCAAAGAAAAAAAGTTAGTGAATGAGTTTAAAGAAAGGAAAAGGAATTAAGAAATCATTGGGTAATAATAAAGTCTTCCTGAAGATGTATAAATATCATCACAGCTGATTATTTCGAATACAAAAACGATAGAAAAATCCACCTGAAACAAAAATGGGCCTTTCTTTCCTCGTTTCATGACTGTGCTAGAAAATTATTGAATTAGTCAGACGTCACATTTCAATCTAGGTTTGAACCATAAACACTAGCCCGTATGTGGGCCGCTCTCTTCAACTCTCTTTTGAACCATTTTTCCCCTGCTTATTACCTCCACTTCATACCATTTGTTCTGTTGCTTTATCCAAATGTGCTCCGCTATTCCCTGTTTCATGATTTCAACATTCCTTGAATTATTATGGTTACTTCACCTTTTCACAATAGTTTATTTTGAACAGTACTGGTAAAATGATATTATAATAATGATAATAATAAATGTTTTTATTGATTGGATAAGTTACAGAAATATATACAAACGATATGAGGTAAATGATTATTTCTAACTACTTACCTATCGAATGGCAGGATTCAGTCGTTACCCTAAGGCAAGGGATTGCTCTTCCACCCAACCACGAAACGGCTCTTCTATGACAGTTGATATATAAACATAAAATCAGACAAAAAAACAATAAACAGAACAGCCTCATGCTAAATAGCAAACACTATCGAGTGAAGTCCTTCACCGATTGAGATATCTAATTAACTCCCTGCGCTTATCTCCAAAAATAGCATTATACTTGGGCCCGTCAACCAATAATTGTGGTAGTCATCCTTTGATGTGTCAGAGAAATATAAATTCATTTTAACATTTTCGTATGCTTTCTACTCATTCACGTTGTTTTACATTTTTATTATTTCAATTCTCATATTATCAACTATTTCAATAATTGATTGATTCTTCAATAATATATTTTGTTTGGATTCAGTGCCTCCTTATTTCATTGCATTTTTTTCACTGGTGTCATTTCTATTCTGTTCTGGTTTGTTCCATTACTTTTTCAATTCATTCAATTTGAATTTTAAGTTTTTAGTTGGAGAACGTGTGTTCATTTCACCTCTCTTGTCTACATTCTGTTGTGTTTATTCAGGTTCAGTTTTTCGACCAAATGAGTTTTTGATTCATCAATAAAGTGAATTATATAGAGGATGGAAGTTTGAAACAGAACTCTATGATATTAAACATTGCCTTTTTTTTTTCAGGTAGTACGTGCTGCAAGTCCGGTATTGTTGCGTGTTATAGCACTGGGAGCGTTCTTCATATATAGCACGGTACGTCGAATTTATTTAGTATGTTTTGTGAAGCAATAACTTAGGATATCCAGATCAAATTATTATTTATGGATGGGTAATCCATTGCAACTCAATAGATATCATTCTGAAAAAAAAATATTTTGGTAGTACCTACAGACAAAAAATCGGATATCTTGAGTATTGAGTTATTTCGGACATCTCATAAATATCTAAAGCAAATTTGGCCCATACTTCTCCGTATGAACTTGATCACTAGATACGCAGAATTTCTAATGAATAATCGCGCTGTATAAGTCATTTGGAAAATGAAAATTTAGTCTACGCCTTTGAAGCTCCAACAAAAAAAATAATAATTTTTCACCCTATTAGCATGGCCGCCAAATGATTCTTAATTTTCATTTGATGCATTATAATAATTCTTTGAAGATTAGGTGAGTTCGAGTCAAATTTCTCGTTTCGTCGTAATGAGAAAGAAAATGAATTATTTCCCTTAATAAATATCACGAAAGTAATGAAATATCTATCGAGTTTTTCATTATATTCACGAGCACTCATTAAATTTCAAACTGGATCGATAGCTTGTGCTATTCAGCTGGATGGAAAAGCACATATAATGAACGATGAGATTGAAAACTTTGGTGTTGAAATTGAAACTTTTTGCAGAATCAATTACCCTAATACCAAACTGATATTATTTGCACTCGACGCGCGTTTCGCTAACAAGGTTAGCATCTTCAGGAGACGAAAATTGATAATATAATTTCAACTATCTTCTGAATATGCTATTCTTATTAGCGGAATCATCATTGACATTCAAGATAATACTAATTAAACACATGAAATATATCTGTATGAAGCTTCCTGTCACAGCTTTCGATACCAATGAATTTGAATTTTTCCATGCATGCATTGGAAATTTTTGAAAGGCCTTAATGAAAAACCTCCTCAATCATATCGCAACATTTACATATATATACACATTCATTGCCATGGGTTGACGCACGTCCAACTGTTTTTGGCAAACATTACATCAGGTAAATCGAACCCGAAGTGGAAAAACAGATAAACGATATGCTTGAACAAGGTATTATTCGTCCAAGCCATTCTCCGAGGTCCCCACCAATTTGGTGGTTTAAAAAAAATGCGATGCTTCCGAAAAAACGAAATGGCGCATCGTGAAGGACTAAAGGAAAATCGATGAGAAAAGAAAATGATCGATACCGATTGCTATAAAACTCTAACCCGTAGATTTGATTCCAGGACATTCGGAATTTGAAAGAACCAGTCGATATCGATTCATAATTCAATCACGAATCGAACAGACATAAAGAATCGGTGTTTGAACTTCATTAAATCATCTACGACACTACATTGCGACAAAAATTGAACAACAACAACGAAATGCAAATCGAAACGAACCCCCAAATTTCGATCCTGGATCTATCGGCTAGATGAAAACTTCAGAGTGACGAGACAAAGTCAGTCCCCTTCATCGACCCGAACACATACTCAAAAGCATCGATCTGACTGTCACAACCCCACAAAAACAGATAGACATCACCTCAAACCACCCAGAAAAAAAGATCCGAATTTGTTACAAGTCAGTGATTTTTCATCTGATGACGACACAGCAAGTTCAAATACAGAACTCTTGAACGAAACCAGAGATTCTCCCCTTTTAAGTTGTGAACCGCACACACAATATACCTGTCAACCAAATTGTATCGCTTAACCAATCAATACAAACTTTTAGGAACAACAATAAACAGCACAGGATCTTATCAAAGAATCGCCCATTTCAATTCATACAAATTACTTTTAATAAATATAAAGTTGATACAGTTGTTCAGAAATTTCGCTCTTTCCCCCAGTAAGTATCATGCTCATTGCTCCAATTGGTCTTCTTGCAAAATTCATAAGCGAAAATTTGGACCACCAAGATGCAAAGGAAATCGATGAAAATATATCTGAACCTGAGTCGACCCAGAATCGAGTAATCAATAAACGAATATCAATGACTTCGAATTTGATGAAATATATTATTGAAACAATAACTTCAGTTTCATCCAATCAAAAATTGATATAAATCAATGAACTGCCGGTTGCAATCAATTAAACAAAATTCATTTATCAAAGATTGGAGAATTCCACGGCCGGCAACTGATGAATTGTTAGAATTTTCCGGGCTTCTGAGCCGTGTTCAGCAGGTTTTTTGGGCCTGACGTTTCGTCTGCATCTGCGGCAGATATTCTCAAAGGCGATGCGGATATAGTTGAAGTAATCTCTCTGCTGCGAGGCTTTGCTTTGATTTAAGTGGTTCAGATGATGTATCATTATTTATTAGACCTAGATTCGGACTGTCAATTAACTCTAATCGATTTTCCGAAACCATTTTTTCTCTCATTGAAAAGATCCCTGAATTATGAACAGCTGGCATCCATATTCTATTTTATTTTATTTTATTTTATTTTATTCAGTAACCAACAGAAAAAAATCCATATACAGGTCACAATTATTCACATAATATTCAAATTATAAGTGAGCATTCGCTTATAAGCTATCTTCCACTGAAAAAAAAAAAACAAAAATTAGTTCAGATCCTTATTGTATCAAATCGTATATAATTATGATATACATCTTTGACAAAAATTATGCGTGATTAATATGAGAATTAAATTTATCATTGAAGAATGAGTCATACAAGTTCTAATATTGTTACAATCCAATTCATATTGGGAATAAATTAAACACTTTATTTCTGAAACTTGAAAAATTTTCAAAGAAAATGTCTACGTTTTCCAAACAGTTATTAGCCGTGAGACAAATTCTGTACAGAGGAGAATTCTGACCAAGATTTGTATACGGAGTATTTAAAGAGAACATTGTATTCATATTTCTTCTATTATGTTGGGGAACATGAAATGAAATCATTTTTAAAAGTTGTGTAGATTGAATTTGGTCATTGACCAGTTTATGTATGAATAGAAGACTCGAGATTACTCTTCTCGTTTCTAGTTTTATGAATTTGAATTCGCTAAGTAATACATTATAGGGAATATCAATGCGATATATGCCATATTTCTTATAATATAGATATCTCAGAAATTTTTTTTGTACTTTTTCAATGTTATTTTTTTGCTCCATATAGAAAGGAGACCAGATAATTGAAGCGTATTCTAGAATACTTCTCACATAAACATTGTAGAGATAAATGAGTGTCTTTTCATTTCTGAAATGACATGTGAGCATTACTACTTAAATTGGCCTGGAATATCACACCAAGGTCCTTCACTTGTTCTTTTGAAGGCAGAATTGCATCGTTCATTTTATATTCGAATCTGATAATGGTATTTTTCCTAGAATATCTCACCACATAACATTTAGAGATATTAAACGATAATTTATTTTCCACTGACCAATCAAACACATTGTTCAGGTCCTCTTGAAGCATATTACAATCATCACCATTACCTATATTTCTATAAATTTTGAAATCATCTGCAAATAACAAATTACTTGAATGTTGAATTTCAAGTGGGAGGTCATTTATCATACACAAAAACAATAGTGGGCCCAAATTAGAGCCTTGCGGTACACCCGACAAAGAAGTAAATTTATTTGACAATTCCCCCTTATAGACTACATACTGTTTTCTGTTCCTCAGGTATGATGCAAAAAGTGTCAGTAGATTAGAAGAGAACCCTAAATTGTTGAGTTTACTCAGTAGCACATCATGGTTTACCCGGTCGAAGGCCTTAGCAAAGTCCGTATAAACAACGTCTACCTGCCCTTTGCCATCTACCACCTCGGTAACTGCTTGCGAAAAAACCATAAGGTTTGTTACTGTGGATTTTGCGGTCATAAAACCATGTTGCTCGTCCCTAATGGACGGAGAAACGTGATGATATATTTTTTCGTATAGAATTGATTCAAAAAGTTTACTAGGAACACATAATAGCGACACCGGTCGGTAGTTAGTAATATTATTTTTATTTCCACTTTTGACAATAGGGCAGATTTTTGCACATTTCCATGTATCGGGATAGATACAGGTTTTAATTATGAGGTTGAATATTATCTTCAAGGGTTCCAACAGCAATTCCAAACAACCCTTGAACACATAAGGAGGAATACCATCAGGCCCCACAGATTTCTTCGGCTTAAGTTTTTTAGTCGCATTCTGGATATCAATGTCAGTTATATGAGTTATATTGAGAATATTATGACACAGTTTACTTTCATTAAATATTAAATTATAAGATGCACCAGACTTATCATATACGCTTTCAAAATATTTTGCGAATGCATTTGTAATATCCTTGTTTTGAGAGAATTGTTCATCCCCATAAGTCATTTCACCATTATTAACAGAATTACTCTTAATTCCGTCAATATACTTCCAAAAGTTTGAAGCATCGCTTTTTATATTATTTTCTATATCCTGTACATACTGCTCATGTGCAGTTTTAATATCCAGTTTAATTTTTGCTCTGAGGTACAAAAACATTTGCTGATTATGCTGATTCTGTGGATGTTCAGGCTCTCTTCTTTGCGATTGGAGTTGTTCTTATGTTTGTGGATTTCTATGACCTCCCTATAGAGCCTGGGGTAATAGCCTATAGTCGTGTCCAGCACTTGCGTTCCGTCGAAGTCCATATCATGACCGTGTTCGGCCACCGCCGATTTTTGTGTTTGGCCATATCGCCAACTCTTTTATGCCCCTTTTTGTGGTTCCGATATAAACATAACCACAACTACACGGTATTCGGTACACTCCCGGAGTGGATAATGGATCTCAAGGGTCTTTTGCAGATCTGAGGCTTCCCTGGATTCTTCTCGTAGGCTCAATATTGCTCTCACCCCATGTTTTTCCAGCAGTCGTCCAATGCGGTCCGTCACACCATTAGTATAGGGTAGGAAAGTTCGTCCATTGACGGATGGTTTGGGGCCAACCTCCCTGTCTGGGTCGCAAAGATCGGTGAATTTCGTCCTTGCGTTTTTTAAATGACGCATTTCTTTCTCGAAATATCCTGGCTCAGAAATGCATCTTGCTCTTCCTACCAAGATTTTTATTACTCCTCTCTTCTGTCTCGGGTGATGGTTGGAATCCTTGTTGAGGTACCGATCTGTGTGAGTGGGCTTTCTATATACCCTATGCCCTAATTTTCCATTTTTCTGTCATCCTACCCATACTCAATCAACATATCATCGAGAAAAACAATGGCGGCCACTATATTGGAATATTTGCGGATAATCAAAATCTATGTCAACAAAACGACGTGGCTCTATTGAAAAGAAGATATCTCGTAATGTACTCTGAAAACTTTCAAATTCGTTTACGCGAACGCAAAAGGAATCACCGCTAGGCACCTCATCACATCGAAAGAAATCAGTGGAATACATATTCCATTGATGCAAGTTCGAAAGCTGAGCTTGAAGAAAGTTTTCCTAAGCAAATTACACTAACTTCAATGGATACTCGATATCAATATTCTTTTCCTGAAGGTGCTAACCTTGTTAGCCAAATGCCCATCGAGTGCAAATATATACTTTCGTCCATGAACATGATACTCCTTATTAAATTTTGTCCTTGCGTTTTTCAAATGACGCATTACTTTCTCGAAATATTCTGGCTCAGAAACGCATCTTGCTCTTTCTATCAAGATTTTTATTACTCCTCTCTTCTGCCGCGGGTGATGGTTGGAATTCTTGTTAAGGTACCGATCTGTGTGAGTGGGCTTTCTGTATACCCTATGCCCTAGTTTTCCAATCTCCTGCCATCCTACCCATACGTCCAGAACAGCTATTCTCCTGTCCTTCTTCGTCTCCATCGTGAACTGAATGTTTGGATTCCAGGAATTCAGATGATCTAGAAATTTCTCCAGTTCCTCTTCTCCGTGATCCCAGATCACAAAAGTGTCATCAACATATGGTAACCAACAGACGGAACGTCAGGCCCAAAATGCTGCGAACCACGGATCAGAAACCCGGAAACTTCTAACAATTCAAAATTCATATATGCCTATTACTTGAAAGATTCATGATATCTTAGATCAAATAGAATCGAATCTCGATTCATTATTCAATTTTCTATTAGAAACTGAAATCGCTCTGCTAACTTAAAAACATTGCATAACATTATCATCTATCCTGATGTTTTGCAAGAAATATGAAGGAAATTTCCCGATCACATAGCCATTCTCAGTTGATCTTCGATAACCAAGACTACCTCAAATATTATGACATAGTTGAAACGAATGTTTGGCAGTCGACAATAAAGTCATATTCTCTGTAGACTTTCCTCTAATTCATCTTGAAACTTTCGATCACTATCACCTTTACTCGATACCCAAGATGCATAAAAACCCTGGTGTGTTGACTAATACTTTTTTTTAGTCAATTCCTTTCGATCTGAGAAATCTAAGTGAGGGGTTACATTTATTGACGGTAGGTGATGATGCAAATGCGATTTTTCAAAACTGCAATTCCAATCAGATGACAGACAGCTCACGGGAGAATTTTGATACCGACGGTCTCTCATTGGCTAAACTCTGGCGGGATCTTTCATTCACCAATAGAATCATTATCACACAAAATATGTGTAGACAGGCCACCTTATGGAGAGCTAACCCCTTACAGATAAGTTTGACAGTTTGATATTGCGAATTGAAGTATTTGAAATTCGAATCCGTTTGGAAGTTTGAATAAACTCAATATTCAATTGTATTCCATTTAGTTTTGTTCGTTACACTTCACGTTGTACTTCCTACGTTTTAATCGTTACTATTGTTATTGTTGAGTGAATTTTTCACCTCATAATGAAGCATTTTGCATTGTTCGTGGTATTATTGGTGCCGAATCTTATATTAATATGCATATCTCCATAAAATTTTAAGTAGCTACTGCAGGTGAATTATTTCTTACTGTTAAAAAATAAAAGATTTTTTCAACACATATTTCGGAGATAGTTTTGAAAATCTCAGAATCAAAATTGATGTCCACTGATAATAAAATGAATGACCTTTCTCAACTTACTCGGGTATAAATTATATTTGTGTGATTCACTGATTGTTTTTCAGAATTTCCCAGTTTAACATTCTCTTTTCAGCATTAGTGACAATGATTGTCAGGTACCCAGTGAAGAAGGATGCAAAAACAATGATTAAAGATTATAAAAATCCCTTCAGGCGAGTGTTTTCAATTGTATATAACCTACAAAACTGCCGTCAGGCGTGCAGGAAATATGACGTTACGTTACCACATACATGAAGTGCGCCTCTGGTGGCGATCTCTCGACTGCATTTATTTAGTTGATATTGTTCAAAATCAAGAATTCGAGAGATCGAGAATTCGGACTTGATATTTTCCAGGTATATGACAACGCAACAAGGTTTTCATGCACTTGTCGATACCCAATCAAAATTAATCAATTATAGGTCCACCCGCATCCTATATCATACTCTAAGCAACGAAATGTACCAATACCAAAAGGAAGAGTGCCTCGACCTACAGCTTGTCCATTTCATCTTGGCTCGAAAATGATGACGTAGGTATTGCGCAGTTGCGGGACAAGCAGCCATTTGAAATCAATTGTCAGTTTAGTGCCCAACCGGATGTCGAAATAATATCCGTGACTGGTTGGATAAAATAAGCTGTACAACCAAACTTCCTCTGCAAGAAAAATCGTCTTCTATCAACCCGAGACAACTCGAACTGTGTGACGATATGGCTTTCCGGCGGATCAAAAATTGACCAATGCCAACAAGTACCTCGAAATCAATCAACATATCATCGAGAGAAACAATGGCGGCCACTATATTTGAATATTTGCGGATAATCAAAAACTGTGTCAACAAAACGACGTGGCTCTACTGAAAAGAACATTTTCCGAAATGTGCACTGAAAACTTCCAAATTCGTTTACGCGAACGCAAAACGAACCACCGCTGGGCACCTCATCACATTGAAAGAAATCAGTGGAATACATATTCCATTGATGCAAGTTCAAAAGCTGAGATTGAAGAAAGTTTCCCTAGGCAAATTACACTAACTCCAATGGAACAGTTCCCCTAGGCAAATTACACTAACTCCAATGGATACTCAATATCAATATTCTTTTCCTGAAGGTGCTTACCTTGTTAGCGAAACGCGCATCGAGTGTAAATATATACTTTCGTCGGTGAACATTATACTCCTTAGTAAATATATTTTATTCCATTCTGCTTCGTCCGACAAAATTGTAGTGTCTTCAAGAGGTCTGCTCTAATCAACCCTTGGTGTAGTTGCATGTAGTGGGGGGGAAATTCGTTATTCTTCAAGCTTATGAAAACTTAAGATCTCTGAATCCCTGCAAATTTTTCGTCCACTTGATTGGAAAGATGTCCGCATCAAGAACTATAACACGTTTCTCGGTTTTCTAAACCCTCTATATAAATCACATGAATGACATTTTGAAATTTTAATATGAGTGTGATTTTAATTGGTTTTTTTGTTTCAAATCTGGAATGTTTAATTTGATTCAAAGTATCAACATACGTTAAAAAATGCAAATAATAAAAGCACGCCTAGTGATAACATATAATATGTTGGTATCCCTGAATAGGTAATCTCGTGTAGAAATACAAAGACAGACAAATGATATTTGATTTGATGATATTTCATTTGGTAACTTCGCAAGAATCAAGTGAAGTTGACGAAAAACAAAGTGGCATTTGAAGCACCTTGTACGAATTTAAAAGTTTCACAGACCATAACATGCTATTCTGGAAGTAATGTTTCATTCATCCTTAGGCAGCAGGAGCTGAATCTGTGCAGGTCAGCAAACGCCTGCAAGCCAGATACCACCTGAACTGAAATCTACTGTGATACCATAAAAATAAATTATAATCTTGCATCTTGAACATCCAACAACCAGTTCAACGGCCAACCAACTGAAATATCTGCAATATGTGCCTCCATGGCTGCCGTCAAGGACTTCTCAGAAGGTGGTCCACAGGTACGTTTCCAGAGCTGCACATTCCGGCCTGAATGGCTTCGGTTGGCTGTGAAGATCAAGAGAGCGTCTCGTGGCTGACAGATATAGGAAATGCACTGCAAACATAAAAGTTCGCCTCTCTGAAGTCTGTCACAGTTAACCCACTATCTGAGCTGCACATCTGTGTGGTTTACCTTCCTGGTGAAGGCAGTGGCAAACTGACCGCCGCTCTTGGGGGTTTCTCACCTAAGGATGGTGTATCTCAACTTTTTCCTTTCTCTATTCTCCACAGCTGTTTTCGCAATCGCTTTCGATTAGAGGATTTTTACGAGGCTCTTCAGGATATCCGGTAGCACCGTGGATTTTTCTGGCTTTCCCTACAGTGGAAATAGCAAATGCGCTACCGTGAAAATCAGTAACACGCCCCAGGACCGCTTCGGCAACGAAGATCAATAGCCGACCATTGCCCTCACAAGGCTCTGCCTTCTGTGCGCCCTCGTAATAGTGTTCAACAAAGATTAAAATAAATATTAGAAATAATTGGAAAAAGTAGAAGGATCAGATATCAATTACTGCGTGGTGAATTTGTCGTCACTGACCAGGAGATGATTGTGTCTTACGGTAGCTCTCCAGCTGTAAGATTTGGGATAGATAATGCTTAAAACTCGATAAATGCAGAGCAGTTAGAATGACGTGTATAAATTGTAAAGACTTTTATTTGACACTACTATTCCTTTTTTGTTTCAATATACAGGATCCCATAAAATGACATAGATGAAAATTAGATTGAACATAAAACTATTCCCAACATTCTCCCCCCTTTTGCAATTTTGTAATGACACATTTTGTTAAAATTGCAAACTAACAAATCCATAAAAAATAACATATGGACCACGAATTGAACATAAAACTATTCTGAACATTCAACTGAATCCAAAACGCTCTGGAGCCTTCACGATGCGTCCTCTTCTTGTTACTGCCGGTTGCTGAGTAGTGAAATTACCCTCTCCTCCCTTCGAATTCATTGCTTTCTTCTTTTTTCTTTTTCTATTTTCATACTTTTCTTCAGTTTCATTCTGCTTGTCTTCGGTCCTGTTTTCCTTTCTTGAATTCATCAACTCATTTGCGCACTCCGTGCTGGAAATCTCCAATGGATGAAGTCGTTGAAATGGTCGAAGAATTTCCCCATTCTGGATTTTTACTCGAGCTATCCTGGCTATACCATCTCTACCAGGTATAACTTCCAAAATTCTTCCGAGTGGTCAGTTCAAGCGTTTCATATTATCTGCAGCAACGTACACGATATCTCCAACATTCAATGTACCAATTTTTCTTTGACCAGAGTTCACAAGTTCCGCTAGGTACTCCTTTCTAAATCGAGTCCTAATGCCATCTCTTATCTTTTGCAAGTACCGGTGACGTGAAATAAGATGATTCCTATCTACGAAGTCAAGATCAGGGGTTTCGTTACTAGGTAGGTCTTGGATGAACATCGAAGGGCTCGAAGGTATCAAATCTTCATCGTCTTCGGAGACGTAAGTTAATGGTCGTTTATTGATGATGGCTTCACAGTCACAAATAATAGTCATCATTTCTTCAAAATCAATCACCGCTCGTCCCAAATTTCTACGAAGAAGTTCCTTTATTACTCTGACTAAACGTTCCCACCATCCTCCCCACCAAGCAGCAGAAGGAGGATTGAAAATCCAATTTATTTGTTTAACCGAAGAGAATTCCAAAATTTTATCCCAATCAACTTTTTTCAGTTATTTGCCCCGACAAAATTGGTTCCATTATCCGAATATATAGTGGATACTCTTCCTCTCCTAGCTAAAAACCTTCTTAAAGCCATGAGAAAGCTATCCGTCGACAAAGACTGCACTAATTCCAAGTGCAACGCTCTATATAGTGCACAAGTAAATAAAACAATCCATACTTTTTCACCGCTCTTCAAATATAAAGGCCCTGCCAAATCCAAGGCTGTGATTTCAAAAGCTGCAGCTTGGTTTACCCTTTCCTTAGGCAAGGGCGCGAATGGGGTTTCTACATGCTTGCTATTAAATCTTTTACATTCTGTACAATTCTTGATAACGTTCTTTATAGTTTTTCTGCCTCTAAGAATCCAAAATTTTTCCCTCAATATGCAGAGTAGTGTTTGGACACCCACGTGTTTATTGATTTTATGTTGTTCAAATATAAGCCTTTCAGTCAACTGATGTTTAGATGGAAGTAGAATTGGAAATTTGTAAGTAAGTAAGGATCCTCGCTCATTAATAACTTCGTTCTTATTCTTAAAATGCCTTTCTCATCCTGAAAAACTTGTAGATTCTTCAATTTTGTTTTATCTTCAAAACTCTCTTTCTGGATTATTTTAATTATACACATTTCTGCATATTCTATTTCTTCTAAAATCAGCTGTCCCTTTCTTCCCCCTTTTCTCAAGTTATAATAAAATCGCTGTATCCATGACACCATCCTAACAACTTTTGTGAATTTAGAAAAATGGCCTAATCTATTCGAAAAATTATTATTGGTATATGTCACATTATTGACGACCATTTTTCTCCTTTCATGTTCAACCTCATTCTCTAGATTTTCATGTACTGAATGAGGCCAATATTCCCGTTTTTCTCGCAACCAACTCGGCCCTTCCCTTCCTTTTATTCTCCATCAGAACTCTACCTCCACAACCTCGCGAAGCAACATCAGCAGGGTTCGAGTTGCCTGGTATATGATTCCGCTGTTCTGTGGAAGTGAAGGAACGAATTTCTCTCACTCTATTTTCAACGAATGGTTTCCACGGACCGATTGTCTTTATCCAAGTGAGTGCTACCATGGAATCTGTCCAATAAAAAAATTCTAGAGTGCTTAATTCCCGTACTCTACTAATAGCTTGGCCTAACCTAACTCCTATTAAACAAGCTAGCAATTCTAATCTGGGAATCGTTATATTTTTTGGTGCAATTCTCGATTTTGCTTGCAATAACTGAACGGAAAACATCCCATCCATTTCAATTCTTATAAAAACACAAGCTGCATAAGCAATTTTGCTTGCATCTGAGAAAATATGAATAGTGGCATTTTTCAATATATAATGATTTTGCAAAGCAATTGATCTTGGAATGGAACAAAAACTCTAGAAATGAATTTGATTCAGCCAGCTTTCGAATTTTTGTATTATATCATCTGGAAGGTCATTGTCCCACCCAATTTTGATTTGCCAGGTCTCTTGTAACAACATTTTTGGTATTAAGGTGAATGGGCAAGTGAATCCTATGGGATCAAAAATTTTCTGGGCTGCAGATAGTGAGCTTCGTCTGGTTCTGGGCGTATTTTGAAGCTTACTAAATGTACTCAGGTCGCATAATATGATGTCTTCTTTGACATTCCATAACATTCCCAAAACAGAAATTTGAACAGAATCATTATTTATGTTGGTTACCCAATCCCTGAGATTAAATTGACCTAACGCCATCACTTCTTTCGATTCTTTGATAAATTTCTCAACTTCTTTCACAGTATCGAAACTTGCAATACAATTGTCCACATAAAAGGAATCCTTTAAGATTTCAGCTGTTTCTTTTAAGTTAAATGGTGCTCGAGCTAAATGGTGATTTATTGTTGCAGCTAATAGAAATGGACTAGGTTTCAACCCAAACACTACTCTACAATGCCTGAATATTTTCTTTTGGTTTTCTGAATAATTGTCCCACCAAAAGAATCTTAAGAAGTCCCTAACCTGAGGGGAAATACTAATTTGAAGAAAAGCCTTCTCAATATCGGCTGTAACACCTATTGCCCGTAACCTAAACTTCAATAGGAGAGACGGTATGAGCTCAATCAAATTTGGACCAGTTTGTAAACAATCATTCAAAGAATTACCGACCTCGTCTTCAGATGTAGCGTCGAATACAGGCCTGATTTTGGTTGATTTACTTGATTCCTTAATCACAGCGTGATGAGGCAAATAATAGAAATTTTTCTTACCATTTCCTTCTTCTTTAACTTCCTCAATAATACCCAACCTTTTCCATTCCTCCAGTACCTTATCATAAGCGTCAAATTTCTTGAGATTGACTAGTTTTTTGGTGGTCGAAAGTAGTCGGGACTCTGCTTGATATTCGTTGCTCACCAATTCCGTATGACCTGGAATCCACGGAAGGACAACCTCGTATCTTTGCTCCTTGTTGATAATGATGGATTCATTGAAGTTCTTGATTGTTTCCTCTTCAAGAAATTCCTTAGTTTTTACTTCGGCTGGATCTTTTATTCCTAAAATGTCCAAATTCCATAAATCTGTCAATGATGAATTTGTGACACCCGAAAAAGTCATCCCTTTTGAACATACATTGAGTTGCCCCATCACAGTCCACCCGAAATGAGTTTCTATAGCAAAAAGTTCATCATTCAAATTTTCGAGTTTCCCTGTGAGTAATTTGCCAAAAATGTCAGCACCCAGTAACAACTCAATATCTCGCGGCGCGTTTTTCACAGAAGTTTCGTTCAGAAAAATATTTCTTTGTGCAAGCCAATTTATGTAGGATGAATCTTCCAATCGAGGAATGAAATTGCATATTTTTTCCTGATCAAGAACAGACAATTCAATTTCAAAATTTCTGTCAAGGTTTCGTACAATAATATCGAAAATTCCGTGTATTTTTGGACGCGTTTGCATACCTCCGAAAACGCCCTGTATGATATTCTCCACGCCACTTTTGACATAACCTAGATCTGTCGCACATTTTGACAGTATGTAAGATCTTTGTGACGCAGAATCCAGTAATGCTCGGACAACTTACTCCTTGTTATTATTAACAAGTCGAACGAGTATAGTTTGCAACAGGGTATCAGTACGTACATTATTTGTTAAAACGTTCTCAACATTTTGATTCGCGGCAACTGATTCATCATTTTTTGAATCTTTTTGCACACGCAAGTCAGGGCACATGATAGGATAATGTTTCTTAGTGCAAACCAAACATTTAATGAAATTTCTACAGTTGCGACTGGTATGGTTTGTTTTCAAACAGGAGAAACACGCCCTTTTACTAACGATTTTGGCTCTTCTTTCATCCAATGTCAGATTTTGTGCTCTGATGCAATCCTGACTTGCGTGTGTTTTATCACAGAATAAGCAAATTGGAACATTCTTACCTCGATCTGATCGACTTCCTGTATTTGCTGAATAAAGAGCTGAAGCTGTATACATTTCCAATTCACCTTGTCTTTGTTTTGCTTGGATATTCGTCCTGTGATTCCTACTCAACTCCTTCTCTGAACCAAAACTAGCTTTTGCAAGATTTATTCTTTCTTCTGACTCTACCTCTCTTCTTAGAAAATCTAACAACATTGACAAAATATTAGTTTTATTCGAAATACCTTTATCTGCTTCACCCTGATTGACTTTTCCTTCGACGCTGACAGCATTCATACTACGATACCTCTCCCAGTTCTTCAAAATCTCTGTTGGCAAAGCTGACTCAACCAAAGGAAAGAGCATTGCTTCATATTTATCACTTGTTACTCCTAAAGTTTCTAATGCCCGCAGTTGAGTCTCCAATTTGTCGTATAAAGTTGCCAACGTCATACCGGTTTTGGTGTTTGTTGCTTGCTTGAGGACGAGATCTAATAATTCCCTGACATAAACTTCGATAAGAAATTCGTCCCTAGCGAAACGTGCTTTCATCTGATCGATTGCTTTACTGTAGTTTGATCCAGATGGTGGAAAGCTCTCGATTAATTCTCTGGCTACGGTACCTGGTACAGTTGCTTGTAATAAGTACTGGAATTTATCTTCTGGGTCTATCTCTGCGTCATTGTGAATCTTCTTGAACTGGCCCCAAAAACCTATCCAGTTCCTCACGTTGCCGTCGAATTTTTTTAATTCCAGTTGTGGAAGCTTGTATTTTCTTCTGTTATCTCTACCGGATCCTGTGTGATGTGAAGAGTCGTCTTGGTGCGAACTATCTTTCATGATCACCTCGCATGTTGATCTATACCTTAAGATTTCTTCTCTGTAGAATTCACCTTCATCAAATTCTTTAATCAAATCTTCTTCACTTGGATTTGTTGAGAACAAG
This sequence comes from Zygogramma bicolorata, assembly GCA_032362365.1. Lineage (NCBI taxonomy): Eukaryota > Metazoa > Arthropoda > Insecta > Coleoptera > Chrysomelidae > Zygogramma > Zygogramma bicolorata. Next base: position 7,065,095 of record JAVJAQ010003427.1, on the reverse strand, counting down.
TTCTCTCTTATGAGTTCATCCAGTGAAAATAATCTATCGCTCTTGTCTTCCAATTGTCTCAGGGAAGATAGCACTTGTTCTTTGCTCACTGCTCTTGCTGTCAGTACTAGCTCTAACTCATCTTCACTTTTTCTGAATAATCTTCGTAACTGCTCTCTTTCTTTATAATACTTGTCCATCGCCTCTATATGTCCTGTCACGGTCGCCACAATGTAAGATTTGGGATAGATAATGCTTAAAACTTGATAAATGCAGAGCAGTTAGAATGACGTGTATAAATTGTAAAGACTTTTATTTGACACTACTATTTCTTTTTTGTTTCAATATACAGGATCCCATAAAATGACATAGATGAAAATTAGATTGAACATAAAACTATTCCCAACACCAGCCTTTGGCCTTCGCAGTTTTCAGAAAAGGACGTAGGGCTATGTTCGTCATCTGCTCCTCATGACTAAAATCCTCAAATACAGGAACATCACTGTTTTCAAGCTTCATGACGTGTTTAATGTTTCAGCTTTCGTTGAATATAACAAAAATTCTACTTTCAGTACATGTTGATGAGATTTAAAGTACGTGAAAAAATTTTTTGATGAGAGAAAGTAATGCTCATGCCTAGGACTTGATTTAGTGGACTTCGTCAGTATCGGTACAGTGTAACAATAATAAACAACGATCAATAATGTCTTAGAATCGATTTTCGTCAATATCTGCCACGGTATCAGACAGGGGTACCGATACTGAATGCGTTTCTGTGATTCATTTATTAATGCTTCATGATTAATTTCAGATGCATGATCGGAATCCATATCAAGATTCAAGAATTCATCGTTTCAGATCATGAATAACATATATGCATTCCTTTACTTTCCACCCTATATGTACCATCAGCTTAGCTCACTATTCGAGTAATGATAATAGGAGTTTGCGGATTTTGGGAAGTTACAGTATTTATTTATTATTCGATTTCGAATTTGTCGTCAGGTCATCTTTCCAGTTCTACAACTTCCATCTTTCAGTAAGCGTTGTTCAATCGTCTTGAACAAATGAAACAACAACAAAGTTCGAACAGATATGAAATAAAGTGAAGTATTTTCTCGAAACTTTCGAGTGTATGCTTCCAGAGAAATTTAATAATCCGACCTGAGACTCAAAGGAAAAAAGCTCGCCTCCGAACTATAATTTAGACAGAAACGAGGACAGCTTGCCAGGTCCAAATCAATTTCGACCTACCACGATAAAGTGTTTATTATCTATCACTAGAACTCTTTCATTAAATCAATTCGTCACTGTCGAGTTCCATTAGTTCCAGGAGAGAAAATGAATCGTTGATTATAGAATGTGCAAATGCAAAACGAATTATAGAGGATGGTTGAGATAAAGAAGATATTGAACATTTGAGTGTTAGGTTAGGGTTCTTGAGTATATCGAGTTGGGTAGAGAAATATTTCGAATCATCTTTGAATAATTTATTCAAGCCAGTGCCAACTAGCTACACAGTAGGTTTCTAGGCTGAAAACAACTTCTCCCCTGGCTGATACCACGAAGGGCGTTGGATTATATCCGACTGGTGCCTGTGCGGAGTTCTTCACAGAAGAAAATACCGCATATACTTTTCAATCGTTAGGACGAGCACACCTGCAGACCCTCTCGTGCTTTTTGGCCCCTCGACCAGTAAAGGGAGTTTCCATCATCAACACGGAGTCGATGACACACTATTTAGACCTGAGGTGGTGTGAATCATTGTTTTGAAGTGACGTGGAATCGGATTGAACTTCATGTGAAAATTGCATAGTACAGCTTGTCCATTTCATTTCGGCACGGATTTAGTGACGTATATGCGTGGACATGCGCCTCAGAGAGCACATGACGGCTGAAAGTATAATCTGAGACAAAAACTTCTCTCTTTTTCACTATTATGTCAAACTGAATTTCCGGTAGGTGTTCATTGCCCACAGCTATAAATTTTCTGTTAACGTATATATTTTATATCTCTCAGTCACGTAGAAAGAGTGTAGGCATTAACATTTCTTCATGGGTTGGGTTAGCTGAAACAGAAACATAAAGATTCAAATTCAATACAGAGCTCGCTTTTGTGCAAGTGAATACGTAGGTACTCGAATCATCTCTGTCAGGTAGGTATTTACATGTACATGATGTTTGTTTTTTTTTTATACCATCACTCAAGTCAACCATATATACAGATATAATTGTTATACTTTCATTTTTGAATTTGACGACACCATTTTGTAATAGAGAATTTACATTTTGGAAAAATATTGGCAGTTTTTCCACTTTAATTCCAACTTGAAATCGATAACAAACAATATAGAAATTCCACGAACAACATTTGCTGCATAATGAATGTAATACTCATCTTTTATTCTCACTTTGCAATGCAACTTTGGTGAGTCGTTCCGTTACTGTACGTTCTACTGAAGCCTGTTCAACTGACTCAGATGAGCAACTCGGTTAACAAGTCATGAAACCGTTTTAAAACGTTCCAATAAAAGCTGTAACATGTGAACATCGGGTACATACCACTGAAGCTCGTTAGTCTGGAACAGACAAGCAACAGAAATAAAGGTTAAATACTGTCAGAATTAAGGAGACAAATACTGTTCTCTTGAAAGAGCATTCCAATACACGATTACAGCACCAGCTAAGTCTTCTTTCATTGTCTATATTCCTATTTCACTCTATGGCAAAAATCCACCAGTTCAAAAAATTAACGTAAATTGAAAATAATGATGTCTTAACGGAAAAAATTAAATATTTACAGGGGCTTCAGCCACGTAGCTCTTTCTCTTTTATTTTCGACATAAATGCCATAACGAAATATTCACTCGTTCTATTTTTCATAATAAGTTGTTTCAAGCAATATCGTAATTACAGGATTCATTGTTTTAATCGCAGCAAATAATTCAAGACTATTTTCAGGCAGGACTCTCAACACGACGCTAAACGAAAATCTCCGATTCAAATGAAACGATGCCGTGATATCAAAGATGATGCATCCTGGCGACCTTGTTATCAATTATTACACAACGACTTGCTTTCGAATATATTCTTGAACACTGTTCTCAATGTCAGAATAGATAAATATATCTGATATTTTTCCATCATTCAGTGGTTATACGTTCAGCATAATGTATTTTTGTTATTCAAGAAAAGAACACAAACTTCCTCGAAGTGATAATCTGAATGCATCTCAAAAAAAAAGCGTGAATTCAATCCTGTGTCACTTCGACTTATAATATTTCAATATTTCATATTCGGACCTGCTGACGTTTAATGAGCCAGTCCTCTAGAGCCGAATTTTTTTCTGCTCTTGTCACGATATGTACTTACAAAAATATTTCAGTGCGGAAATGGACAGACGGAGCTACCGTGCCAATCTGAAACGAAGAAGCTGTACGTACACACATACATAGTGTATGGATCAAACAAAAGCAGTCTCCATGAAAATTCCTATACATGCCGAGTGAATCACATACTAGCACGTCTTGCTCATGAGTAAATAGTGGAAGTTCAAACTCTGATGTTATTCATTCTACCAATAAATGATACAATTGATCTGTACTAAAGCTCGCAAGTGATTCGGTTAGAAAATTTCTTGTCAGAACTATCTGAAACTGTAATTCATAACGTTATGTACATGTTATAATCTGAATAACAATTTTTCAATCAGAATATTCGAGATCGTTTCTTCGAAGAGAGAGTAAGAGAGAGAGAGAGAGAGATCTACAAGACCATTTGACTGACATATTGTTATGTACCCTATTAAAGGACATTAGAATTACGAACATTCAGTATATATAAATAATTATTCTGCAATGTTATTTCAAAGGAAATCTTTTCGAGCGAATTAGAGTAGCATTCACGTATATGATAAATAGACATTCTTACGCCCACATACGTGTTTCTTAGTAGAAGTGCATTTTGCTGAAATGACATTAATAATCCTTTGTTTCAAAACGAAATGAAATGTGCAGATGAGATTCGATTCCCAACTCTGCTATGCAACAGTTGTGAAAATATTCCTTTTTTGCTTTTGTGTGGGAATGATATTTCTGAGCTAATAAAGTAAAATAATAGTGAGGTCAAGTGAAGTTATTTGGAATTCTCCCTGGTACACAACAATATCATATGACGCGAATTCAGTTTTTCTCCAGAACATTATGAAAATAATGAAATATTAACAATTTCCTATCGGCCTCCTATATACCTACAACGTTATTATGCGTTATAATGCATATTACAAGATTATATTCTATATATTTGAGAACTGTTTTCGAAATAATTGAATTTATTGTTGACTTCGTTAATGATCCTTCATAAGACTTTCTGTTTCCGAATTGAAGTATACCATAGACTCACAGAACCATAACCATACATTCTATTCTTCTTTACTATTCATCCGAACGTTTAGTGAGTCATTTTTCCAAATTGTCGATAATTATTTTGAAGATTTTCAGTTTGTCATGTAGTTCCATTCACAAACACTCAATGAAGTGCTGGTTTCTAGAGACTACTTTCAGATTGGAAACTGATCAATTGTTTCCTCACTAAAAGACAATGTGGAAAATGAATTTCATGACCTCTTTCGAGATTTCTCAACATCTGCATGCTTTTCAAATTCCCATTTTACCTATCGGACTTTACGAAGGATTTAGATGACCGCTAACGTGTACATACCAACATTGTTATACAAAACAAGCTAATACTCACGCGATATTGTAGCTACCAAAACACACTATCTCAGTAACAAACGAAAGAAAAAGATGTAGGTACGCACTTTCTTCATTGATACCCCAATTCCCTTCAATAACTGAACCTCACTCAATTTTCGAGAATAAAACGTTACCTTTTTCAGCCATTTTCAAGTACAGCATCTGTCGTACTATCGCTCATTAGGGCTAGTACAATTTTATTATTCAAAATGCCGCCAACATTTCAGTGACTAATTCAAACATTGTCCTTTTGCAGCAATCGTAACGAGATTCGTGAAATATAATTAGTATGCCAAACGAATTCATTAGATAGAAACTGCAAATGTACATATACAGTGCATTTCTTCAATGTTCCCCCCTTTTATTTATTGAACAGGTCAACTCAAAAAACTGAAACTTGGGATAATGGAACTGATGCATGAATACTATATTTTGGAGTAGAATTGACACATAAAAATTCCAAGATAACGAATGGCGCCATCTAGAAAAAAAATTAAATGGAGAGAGGGGTCTTGTGATACATCATTTTGAAGCTTCTGACGAATACTTCAATCCTAGAATATGAAGTCAATACCTCCACCTACTACAAAATGGTGGAACATTCAATAACTGCCTGCACACATAGACGTTTGACTCAATAATTTGAAGAAATGAGCTGAGTTCAGTTCGGAAGATGCTCGAAATAGTCTTGAGATAAGAACAGCCTATTTGATATTTCACGTCGAACATTTTCGAACACAGCAACGTCGATTTTCTACAAATATTCATTATTCTCTGCCGTACATTCAATACTGATGCAGGTTCAGTTTCGTACACCTTCTGCTTCAAATAGCCCCAAAAAAAGTCTAAAGGTGTCAAATCTATCAAAGGGCTGGCCATTCTGTAGTACCTTGGTGGCCAATCCAGAGACCATGGAAATAATTACCCAAATAGTTTCCTAATTATCTGGAGTAATGTGGTGGTGCTCCATCTTGTTGGAATAATAATATCCATATCAAATTCATTAGGATTCACTTAGACGATTTCGGTGATTAGAGGATCAACAGTAGTGGCATATTCAAATACAGTTCCCCTGTTAAATTTTGTTCAATTGACCATTAGATGAAAATATTTTAAATGAAAAATGATGTTTGTTGTATTGACATGTTTGTCTTTTTTTATAAACAAAAAATAGCCTATCAAACCTCATCGAGTTTATGGGATTGCCATATGATAGAGAAAAACGAATATTTCTAGAAATATCGATCTCAATGTGTTTGTCTTCAGGTAATTAGCAAATCCTCCGTCATTTTGTAGTAGGTGAATATATTGACTTCATATTCTAGGGATGTAAAGTATTCGTCAGAAGCTTCAAAATGATCTATCACAAGACCCCCTTTCCATTTAATTTTGTTTTTCCAGTTGGCGCCCAGTCGCAATCTTGAGATTTTCATGTGTCAGTTTTACCTCAAAATATAGTATTCATGCATCAATTTCATTATCTCAAGTTTCAATTTTTTGAGTTGACCCGTTCACAAAATAAAAGGGAAGACAATAAAGAAATGCACTGTATGTACAAATTTTCAACCTCTACGTGACAATGATGACATTTGTTGGGAGCTTCATGGGGTAGTTCGTCTATTTGCAATGCCTACTCGAAACACAAAATGTATTGTTATTGATCTTACCAATATTTATATCTAGCTTATTTTGTGGAATTATATCTAATGATTGTCAATGAGTCAGTATACAAACTTTGGCAGAAGATATAATCTCTCCCACGGGAAATAGCGTACCTCAGCTTTCAGTCTCAAAAAGCTATATTTTTCTCGAGAGAAATTATTCACATTCCGCTTCGGTACTATTAACCCAGTCCCAGACCTCAATGCATCAAAATATAAAATGCAGTTTGGTTTTATGATTCCATCGATGGAATGACACGTTTTCAGAGAAGTTTCATTACAAAGTTTCGATAAAGAAGTAGACAAATTACTGCAGTTATGTTTCGAATCAGGGCAATTTCCACTTGAATTATTCTTACAGCGATTTCTAGATAAACCGGATTGTTGCTATATCAGTATAGATCTGAAGCAAGCTTTCCACAGGTCCAAATTCACAGAAAGGTACAGCTTATCCATTCCATCTTGGCACAAACTCAGATACTTTTCCAGTTGCACACTGGTAGTGTAGACCAAAACAAAAGAATAAACACCTTTCAGGAATGAATTTCAACACAGTGAACACATATAATTAGTGATTTTTTTGTCTAAGTATACTTCACAGAGATTTCTGGGCATATACGTTATTAGTTCTGTGCCAAGATGGATTAGGTGTAATTTCCAATTCAATCAATCAAGCTTTGGAACATTTCACTGAAATACTCCCGTTTTCATTGAGGAAATTTTATTATCATTCCAGATGATCGTCATGTACCCGAAACCATCAGTTTACACTTGTACGGCTAGAGTTTGGCTACGAGAAATTGGTTTCTCCCTAACCTATGGAGCACTGATGTTGAAAACTTGGAGGTAAGACTTGAATAACTTTTCTGCACCATGAGTTGCCTTTAATCATGGTGGTGAATTTTATCTTTAGTCCTTCATTATGTGAGGTTGAGCTATCGGGTTGTACGTTATTAGGCCAATCGAATTAGACACAAAAGATAGTGAATTTGCAATATGTAACATCTTGATACCAAGAGATCGAAAGCTTATGAGAAATCATTATATGCTTTCATATTGTGTAGTGTAGTGAGTAGTTATAAGATAGCAGAGAGAATATGTGACTTTTCAATGAATGACCCTGTATTCAAATCAAATGTGATCTGTTGGATGGTGTTCAATAAGTGATGTATGGGAAAACGTTCTTCATATATGCCGAGTTCGACAAACTCGTTTTTACAGAGTGTGAGAAAAGCATTTGAATTTGTTGAGCTCAAGAGATACAAGAAACGTTTTTCATTCATAATGGTTCGAAATATAACATATCAGTTTCGGTGTGAATACGATTCTACAGAACCCTTAGTTGAAGATATTTCTACCTCAATGTCCCACTGATGGACCTTGTCATTATTATTATTTTTCCATTCTCGTTATTGCTGCAACATTCTGCTGGTCCAAAAATATTGAAAACCCATTTTGACAATCTTTGAAATTTCCCACAATCTTCATATTCTATTTTAGGTGGACTATATCAATTAATAACATCACTTTTGCGAATGCAAATCGCGCGTAAATATGCAAAATAATTAAATGGAGCGTCGTCTGAATGGATGCCTCCATCGTTGAATATTCAATTCATTATTATTAAGACGTACAAAAACTAATTACAGAAGCAACTAGTTAGGCAGGAGTAGATGCCAGAAGCTTTTTTCTTCGAAGGACATCATAAGCAAATGAGTAATCTGTGAAAGGGCTTTCAATGCTACTGATATTTTCTAAACTCGGCCCAACTGTTGTCTGTGAACTGGCTTGATTTTTTCAGCTGAGTAGCGGCATCATTTTGTCACTCTTAACCCTAACAGATGTTATTTAGATGTTATTTTTTTTATATGCTGATTCACACGAAAGGGAAGCCCTGTAATGTTCGAAGAACATCGCGTGAATCAAGGGACAGGAAATACGAATTAACATTTACTTTGGATTTCTGAAGTTTGTAAGCCACAGGAAAAACCTCTTTTGGCAAGGAGTTCCAAAGCACAGCTGTTCTATTGACAAAAGATCCCTGAGCAAGAGAGGTTCGACAGGTTTCCAAATTCACAACAAAGGGGTGGGAATTCTGTACTCGTCGAGTCATCCGTGTAGATACTGCCAAGGGGGGAACGACTGATAACAATTAGGAAGAGCATCGATCGTGAAAGTATCTGTAGAAGAGAGACAAGTCTTCCGACCCTTCTACGATGTTCCAATGAAGTGAGCGAGTCTGTGAGCAAAGAATCACCAACAGGACGAATTGTCTTTCTCTGAATATACTCGAGGAGCCTCAATGAATGTTTTGGTGCCACTCCACACTTGAAAACTGTATTCCATGACAGGTCGTATCGCATTCACAATCCAGAATTCCCGACATATCAGGAACTCGTTATTCAAGTCTTCCCATTCTTCGAATCATTAATATCTGGGTGCTGGGTAATCGCACGTTAAAAGGTAAGGCCTCGTTTATCCATTGCTCGCACAAGTTTTGACTTCTGAGGGTTGGCGTTCGTCAGCTGGTTAACGGTAACGAACAATTTTAGAACAATCTTCTTAACTCGACATTCCAATATCTCGATTTTCTAATATTGAAAAATTTGTGATTCAACTTATATGATCAACTTTTATATCTGAACATTTTCATGTGAAATATTTGTCGATAATTCCAATGAATCCTTGTCAGGGTTGGATTTTATCACTTAAGTTTGTGGAAACTATGCTGACATGTTTTTTGCCCCCCTCCCAAGTGAGACTATCACAAACGAATTTTGAAAATGCAAATGACAGAGACCAATTACGACAGTTCGCTTTCATACAAAAAATGTACCATCTATCGGATACAATTTAATGCCCTTCATGACATTTGCCAGAAAAGTGTTTTTTTAGCCACCTCACAATAAATGTGAAGTGAGCATTTGAATTCATAATTGAAATGTCTCAATTCGAGGATGAAGATCCTAGTGCGCTCACCGATTGTAAATCGTTTACAAAGATATACCTCCCGAATAACTCAGATCATTATAAAATGAGGCGAATACTTGCCACCAAATTGTTTCGAACATTGAGTATAATGGGAGTATTTGTTCATTCATTAGGCGGTTTTGCCACCCAGCAGACAAATGAATTCCGAAACATTACAGCATTACCTTCACGAATTTATTTGTTGTAAGGAGATGCCATTGAAATGATAAAGAGTTCAGGGTAGAAAATATGTGAACAATTTTGTCGAAAGTAGCAGGAACCCTCGAGATTCCGTGAGCAGTTGCAAAACAAATTAATTTCAAGCTCTCGTTTAGAAATTACTTATACCTCGAGTTTCTACGACACGCTCTGGTAGAAGATGAAATAAGGTAGCTCAACATCTTTGTTGGTATTTTCAACATTATGTGGGGTAGAAACTTCCCTTTGTCATGTCTAGTTTAATACCAAGAAAACACGTACTGGTCTGGAAACATTTTAGAAACCAAAGATGAAATGATATGTATTGCTATTCTTATAGCTTTGCTACACAATGCAAAAACGAAACCATAGGAAAATACGTTCGACAGATCTACAAGCTAACAAAAATGGAGGGTGGGAAAATTGTACTCATCTGATCGATTTCGATAAGACTATCAGAGAAGAAACGGTTGACAATAGTAAAACTGGGCAATGGTCACGCAATTATTTTCAGAGTAACAAATCACAATATTTTCCTTGGTTGTATGAAAGTGAGCGATTTCGTAGGAATATCTTTGATGAGACGGTTGAGATGGATTGCACTGATGTTCTCAATGGATTCCCAGTGCTCCAATAAGTGTTGTGGCACTGACCTCTGATATAACCAACAAATTTTGGGGAACTGGCGAAATCTATGTTCTTGTCTGAATACTCCAAGTCCGAAATCCCGGGGGTTCAAAAAATTCATCAATGTATCGGTGGAGCTGCGGAGCCGGAAACAGCAACAACTAGAGAAACTTGAAGATAGAAACTGGGAATGATTTTTATCAGGAGGTAAACAATAAATATCTTGAAGTTTGTTGTGACAACAACGAATATTCTGAGTGTTAGTTCAGTAGCCCTTGTTATTTCTCCATAGTTTTTTCGGATATATATTTATTCAAGACAGTCTTGAAAATGGCTCCGAAATGGAAGCCGAAACGTAAAAAAAAAACTGTTCCACACGCGGATCAACCGGAAGTTCGAGCTATCACATTTATGACCGCGAAACAAATATATATATATATATATATATATATATATATATATATATATATATATATATATATATATATATATATATTTTGTGTATCCAAACAAAAAGTGGAAATAGATTTTTTGGTCAATAATAAAATTAAGGTTTGATTGATCAAATGAAGTAATTTTGTTACAAATATTGAGATATCAAATATGAAATATTGGTCAAGAAAATCCAAATAAAGAAATCAATGAAATAATATTGTGACAAAAAAATGGGATATCGAATAAATCGAACAAATACCTGTGATTTCCACTCAAACAAGGAAGTGGGAGGTGAGAAAATTTTTGTTCAGTTCCAATTTTGAAGATTTGGCAGTATTTCCTTCATATACAGATTCACACGGAAGGGGAGCACTCTAATGTTCATGTGTAATGTAGATCATCAGAAGCTGACGAAAAGTGAATCATTTCTCCTCACGAAATAGAAATACAAGCTTCTGAGAAGCAACAATAGCGATCGATCTCACAGGGTTTTCTTATGAGAGATTATTACATATAGTAGAGATACTTGAATTAGTAGGAGTAGTTACTCCTGACATCTAATATTGGATACAAATAGATCGGCTTTCTTTGAGAAGAGATATGCCTGAGTTTTTCCAGCATTAAACTCCACCAAGTTGATGTTACCCCAATCCATCAGTGAATTGGAATGTTTTTTGACCATTGCGGTGCTTTCGTGTGATACTGAATATATATATATTCAGTATCACACGAAAGCACCGCAATGTTCAAAAAGCACAGCGTGAAATTAGAACCGATACGATTCAATATTAAATTCACACTTTCGAAATGGAATTTTACGTTAACCAGTCGCCTCATTAGTAACAGGCATCAGAACTGCAGATTTGCGCGACTCAAGGTTTAACGGGATCTCAAATTTCAACGAACGACTCGTGAATGGTTCTCGAGATGAGAGGTTACCCCATCTAGAACCCAACCGCTATTATTAACGTTGCTCATTTCCAGATATCAGTGACCCGCATTTTATCATAGTCCTATCAAACTATCGATATCGAACGGGAACATGCATATGTATGCTATACGGAAATTCAGTTTTGAGCAGTCACTTGAAAAATCAATGTTTCACCTTTATTATGCCACAAAATTGGATATCCCTGGAAATATTACGAGTGTTTTGGGAAATTAAGGTTATCCGCAGAATATCAAAAGGCGTTGATCAAACATTAAAGCCTCTCTCTCTCGTTTTTATTTTATCGATATCCTCAATGATATTACGAATTCGAATCCAGATTTTCCCAGCGTTATCGAATACCATTATTGAATATGGGCCGCTCGAGATGCAATTGAGTTTTATGTCGGAAACTCAAGTTTCCTAGAGAAACAATTTCCGAAGGCGAACGAAAATGTATGCATTTCCCGGTAACATACATTCAAATCAAACTTGTCAAATTGTGGAAGTTTGAAGGCTTTATGTGACTCCACTTGTGCACGTTTATGTTGCAATCAAGACGCAAGCAAAGTGTGGAAGTCATTTCAATACGATTTCATTCACACAGAAATGGAGAAATGGGTAGGAATTCGAAAGGAGCAGTAGCGGATGGAAAGTTGGAGAATATTCATGGATCAACGGAAAGGATCTGAGAACAAAGGGACACATGAAGATAATATTTAGGAACGTGATTACTTTTGTGAACAAAAGTTCTGAGGAAGTGATTTTCAGTTTAATATTCTCTTCAAGTCGGTGCAAATGGCGCACAAAACGTTTGAAAACTGTTCTCATGTAATAATAATATTCATTGAAGCTGTTTGAGTCCAACTATTCAATATTCCTTGTTGATTTTTTATGACTCGTTCACACCGTGTAAAAATCGAAAATCCATTCCTATTTGAATTTTTCATAGCTATTGTTATTCTTTAATAACTTCTTTGAAAGTTTCATTACGGTCGACCAGATACTACATTCTTTCCACCTTCTTGTTGCATGTTGTAATCTTCGGAAGTACTTCAAGTTATTGAAGAAACAAAATAAAGTTCATCAAATATTTGGAGAAAGAAATCAGGGATAATTTATGATCGACAAAACGGATTTTGTCAACAGAGAACAACCACTGACTTATTGGCTTGTTTCACATATTTGGCAGCATTTCCTCGAGGAATTCGGAGAAACGTTAACTGTTGCACTTGATATTTCAAAAGCGTTTGAACGAGTTTGGCATCTGAGTCCCCTTTCCAAACTGTCGTTTCATGGTTGACCCTCCTCAATTGTGTACTTTGTTGAAAAGTTTCTTATCTGATAGGTCTCTATATGTGATTGTTGTATCGTCTGATATTCTCCCAATAAATGCATATGTTCCATAGGGTTCAGTTCTGGCTCCGACTTAGTTTCTGCTCCATATCAACGATTTGCTTCAGAAAACATGCTGTTCAGTGCACTTTTGCAGACGACAGCACTCTTCATACTGGTTTCTCTTCCAGTGTCTCCAGATCAGCACAAGTAACAATAATACAGAGAAGCATTACCGTCAATAGTATTAACGATGACTTGGCGAAACTAATAGAATGGGGTAACATCAACTTGGTGGAGTTTAATGCTGGGAAAATTCAGGCATATCTCTTCTCAAAGAAAGCCGATCTATTTGTATCCAATATTAGATGTCAGGAATAACTACTTATACTAATTCAAGTATCTCGTTGCTAGAAATTACTGTAAGTAATAATCTCTCATAAGAAAACCCTGTGAGAAGTTTGTATTTCTATTTCGTAAGGAGAAATAATTCACTTTTCGTCAGCTTCTGATGATCTACATTACACATGAACATTAGAGTGCTCCCCTTCCGTGTGAATCTGTATATGAAGGAGATTTTCAAAATTGTAACTGAACACAAATTTTCTCACTTCCCACTCCCTTGTTTGAGTGAAAATAACAGGTATTTTTTCCATTGATTTTCAAATTAATTTTTTTTTTCATTTTTTGACTAATATTCACATTCTCAATTTTTTGTCACAATATCATTTCATTGAATTCTTTATTTGAATTTTCTTGACCAATATTTCATATTCGATATCTCAATATTTGTAACAACATTACTTTATTTGATCAATCAAACCTTAATTTTATTATTGACCAAAAAATATATTTCCACATTTTATTTGGATTTGATTTCTTTACTTGATTTGTATTTTATCTTTCCGTTCTTAGCAACTAGTCCCAATAGAGTTAATAATATAAACAGCGGCGGCCTTAGGGGGTGGCGAACAGGGCAATCGCCCGGGGCCTCGCTCTTGCAGGGGGCTCGCGCAACAACCCACCCAAGCAAATTTTTCAAAATATAGATGTTTTTTTATTTAAAACTTTTGATTTTGATCCTCAATTATCGTTACGAGCTAGGAGGTTCGATTCAATAAAAATTCAGTCACTATAGTATGTAGTAAGAGAGCTTCGAAGTCTTCAGTCTTCCTGTATCGCTTGTATCGCATTCAAATTTTGAATATCACGCGCCTCGGCGCCGTCGCCGCGCTTAGGCCCAGCTAAGCTAGGGAAGCTTGAACTCTGTATGATTTAGGTACCCTGTGGCCAGACGCTACATGAGAAGTCCTCTATTTCAATCAAGTGAATGCCATTCTATAGAAAAGGAAATAACTACCTACGAATTTGTAGTTTCACTTGTCATATGGTATGACATTCTTACAAAGATAAATGTTGTAAGCAAAATGTGGCAAAGTGAAAACATGCACTTAGATGTGGCTATACAACACCTAGACTCATTCACAAATTGGCTCGATAATTATCGAGAAAATGGTTTCCAGGCATCCCTTGTAACAGCGAGAGAAATAGCTGAGGAAAATGACATTGACTGGTAGTTCAAAGAAGTCAGAAGACGACGTGAAAAAATGCATTTTGATTATGATGGAGAAGATGAAGGTCATGATTTGAATGCGGAAGAGATTTTCAAAATAAACCATTGTTATGTCATTGTCGGCAATGTGCGCGCAAGCTGCCATCCTAGGTGTGAGGCACTTAAACATCATGAGAGCATATCATGTATAATATAAAAAGATTAAAGGAAATCAGTGATTGTGAACTTTTGAAGCAATACAGCGACTTGCAAATATCTATGACAGTAGGAGAATCATGTGATATTGATGGACATGAATTGTACGAAGAACTGATTTTGTTCATGCGTGTGTATGAAGGAAACGACGATATTATCTCGGTGCTGAAATACATAATAGATAACAAATCAACTGAAGTTTACCCCACTATCGAAATAGTCCTGAGAATTATTGCCACCACACCTGTGACAGTTGCGTCTGCTGAAAGGAGTTTTTCGAGGCTTAAAATTATTAAAAAATATTCAAGGAATTCGATCGGCTTTCAGCCCTTGCTATTCTTTCAATCGAAAATGACGTAGCTAATTCGTTGGATTATTGTGCATTAATCAAAGATTTCAGCCCTAGGAAAAGCCGCAAACATCAATTTTAAAATTTATCATCTCTGTATTTGTTAATTTGGTAACTCTTTCTATGTATAAATATATAAATATATTAAAACTCAAATTCTATTCATTTGTATAACTTTAGCATTTCTCGTCAAACATGACAAATACCTAAACCAAACAACCAGACCTACTTTCCCATCACATACATTTCACGAAGAGCAAAGGGTCTCGCAAAGGGCCTGCCGCCCGAAGCCTCGCAATGGGTAAGGCCGCCACTGAATATAAATAATGGAAGTTCGAACCATTTCCATACAGGTATTTTTTGTTCCACAATCAAGTGTCATGTACTTCTCATATCCGTATTCCAACTACGTCTAACTCTGAACTATCACAAAGTTGGAAATTCGCAGGATACGCCGAATACCTTGACTTCCTTGAATACTCTATTCGATATTTCAGCTCGCACACAGTTTACTTTGGCACTTGATAGTGTCGCCGTATCGAAAACATTGATTCGGTGGGTCGTATAGAGCTTGGATACAATGTGACACAAATTGAATGCGATTCTGAAACCAATCGGGCACACATAGCCGCTAAGTGCAGAGCTGTCTGAATAAATTGAACTGTAGGTGACAGTTTCATTTTATTCTTTCCGATATTTATAGTATACGGATTATACAAAAAAGCCGTCGTGAAAAGATGTTATCGGAGTGGGTAGAAGTAAGTTTCACACAGACTATGGAGTATTTTGATACTTTTATCGAATTTTCGTTGAAGAAAGTTAATTTCTTTCGAAACTTCAGAAGGCGCTGGTATAGAAGTATCAATTTCAATCTTTCGAGAAAGCTCCCAAACCATGCCAATGCAGAAACAGCAGAAAAAATCCAAAGATAGCGCCTGGTAGGCTACTGGAAACCTCTTCGGGAAAAAGACTCTATGAAGATGAAAGGGTGGGGTATATCGTATGTTCCTCTGTTGTTTCACTCACATATGAAGTAACAGAATATATACATGCATATTGGTTCATAGCATCTTTATCATCAGTTTTTGAAACTGAAGTTTGTATCAAATAAAAGTTTAGTAGCGGTCAACCTAATCTGTTCTAAAAAATCATTTGTCTACCTCTTATCTCCCATTCATTTATCGATAATGAACCTTGAGTTACTCATTCACTAACTGAAAATGAATCGGAAACGAACCCATGACATTTGGCTTGTTGATATCTTTTTTCAAAGACACAAAACACCAAGGAAAAAATTTCCTAGACCACACTTTTGTAGTTTATGCAGGAGAGTTTTATGATTCACACTGTCGAATGCTTCAGAGTAGTCGCTGTATAATCCTGAATGTATTTTTTTCTTGTTATTCAGTGCCCTACTCACCTCGTTTTTGAAAAAAAAATGCCGACAATATATGAAAGTTTTTTGATTTCTTCGGGTGATTACGAAAGTATTTCATTTACAAGCGATTCGAAAATATTTCTGATGTTCGAACTAAAAAATTACCGTACTATAATTGAAAATTGATGCTGTACACAAGCTGAGTTGACAATAATAATAAATAATAATAATAGTTTTATTGCTTCTAAAAACAAGTTCACCGCAATAAATGTATGGGGGTAACAATAAAAAAAAATGATAATATTACAATAGTTTCATCAAATACAATCCATAGTCAACGAGACTGTAATAGTAGTGTAGTAAAAGAGTTCAGAGAAAATAAAAATACTGCAGTTACTTGCTCAAAATGAATGCTCGTAGTTTTAGAATATTCCAAATGTACTCGGATATTTTCTTGGCCTCAAAGACTGATAAGTTTTGTTAAGCAACAATCAATATTCCGAAACTCAGTAGGCAAGAAATATTCTCTTTCATCACTGTGTAGATAGGTCAGTCAAAAATAATATGGAAAAGTGTTTCCGTTTTTTGTATTGCAGACTGGACAATTTAGGTCAGGATCAATAGTATAGAAGATTCCATTGAGTGTGAATAATTTTAGTTTGTAGTGATTGGCCATACGTAATTGAGCTATAGTACGGGTGAATTGGATGGGCAGTTTCAGCAACAGATATGAACTTGTATCAACAGTAATATTGAATATATTATAAAAATGGGTAACGAGATGTTATTGCTAGATCAGAATCATGTGAGAATTGTAAGTATTCAGTAGTGAGGATTTTCTATGCTCGAACAAATCGTTTTTGTTGAGATTATTCCATAAAGCATCGGAGAAAAATTGTTTCATTTGCAATGGCCAATTATATTAATATCTGCATTATTCGTCACACGCAACTGTTGTTCGAAACAGAACTTGTGGTATCGATTATTTTCCATTGAAAGTATTATGTAACCAGTTGATGATCATTTTGAAGATATTATAAGTGAGTTCAACTCTTCCAGCTTCTAATCGAACGATCGATTCGGGTGTACTGGAAGGAACAAAAAGAATTCTTTCAATAAAAGAAATTTGAACCCTTTCAAGTAAATCTAAATACCTGAGTCCTCAAATAGGAATGCAGTTATACATGATGCTCAAACACACTGAATTAAGCAACTCCATCCTGGGAGATCAGGTGTCAATTTTAGCCGAAGACATGATAGGTAAAATAGAACCAATAGCTTGTTTCGCTTTAGTGTTAGTCAGGTTTGACATTTCATGAAAAAGACCAGAGGAGGTAAATGTCACACCTTAATAATTATATTTGTTGGTGATTTCCACTGGCTGATTGTCATAATGAAATATAAAAAATTGGATTTGACAAGCCCACCACGTGAAAATTGCATCATCTTAGTTTTTTTCAGATTTACAATGAGCTCATTTGATGATGTGTATTTTTCGAGAATTTTCAGTTTTCTCACAACATCGATTTCAGAATGTGCCAGGATGACGAGATCATCGGCATACATTAGTGTTAAAACATCACTTCTGTCATCTATATTCACACCCTGGGACCATTTTATCATAAAAAAAAGATTCTAAGTCCGCTATAAAGAGAACGAATAATACAGGGCTCAAAGGTTCACCCTGTAAAACACCACTTGTAACCTCGTATAATTTTGTCAAGCCATCAGAGCCTTTCATTTGCATAGTTGTTGCCTGTAAATATGATGTTTTCAGTAGAAGAATAATCTTTGAGAATATTCCTTTATTGAATAATTCCAACCACAGTATATTGTGGTTAATGGAGTCAAAGGCTCCCTTGAAATAGACAAAAATAGCAAATATTTCACGCTTTCTATGTCTGATGTGTAGGTGAATGACAGACGTTAGAGTGAAAACATCATCAATACATCCACAGGAGTGTCTGAAACCTGACTGGGATTCCGGCAATATATTGCCTTCATCAGCCCAACAAGATAATCTGTTGAGGATAATGGTTGTAAAAAGCTTCAGACAGCAATTCACCATAGCTAAACCTTTGTAGTTATCAGGTGTATTCGAAGGGCCACCCTTATGTAGGTTAGGTTAGGTCAGAAGTGAGTGGGTCTGTTCGGCCCTCCACTGCAACCAACAAGGGTTTATTGTGGCTCACACCTATTCAAACTCGACCAAATAAACCCAGCTTCTTAACGAAGCCGATTAGTTTGTGTGGTGAGTGATCTTTCAGGTCAGATGGTAAGAGTGAAACCTTGCCAAACTCTGAAAACCTGATTCGGTCCGCAGCGGGGCAGGCACAAATTATGTGCTCTGCTGTTTCATCATTTTCCAGACAGAGACGACACAGGCTGTCTTCTGACAGTCCGATTCTCTGCATATGATGATTCAAATGACAGTGACCTGTGAGAAGGCCAGTTAGACATCGTAGTTCGTCCCTACTGTAGTCCAACAACTGTTTGGTTTCCGACTTCGAAGGGTGAATAAACGCCTTGGAATGAGCCAATCCTGGAAGATTTTGCCAGAAGTCCATAAATCTTCTCGCCATCCAGGTATTTAATGTTTGTTTGGCAAAGCCTAAGGCGATGCCAATGACAGGTTCTGGTCCGATGAAGCTGCTTGCAGCACCCTCCTTTGCAAGGGAGTCAGCAGCCTCATTGCCTTCCAGGCCAGTATGGCCCGGAATCCAGACCAGAGACAATTTGTTAAATCTTCCTATTGAGGAGAGTCGTTTTTGGCAATTTGTTACCAGTTTGGACGTTGATCGGTAAGAGCCAATGGCTTTCAGCGCCGCTTGACTGTCCGAGAATATTTTTATTGACTTGTGTGTGAGGTTGGATTCTGCCAATTTCTCCGCACACAGTTCAATAGCATAAATTTCCGCTTGAAATACGGTCGCATAGGTCCCTAGGCAGGTTGATATCTCTGTCCTGGGTTTGCGACTGAAAACACCTGCACCGGAACCAGAAGGTGTTTTTGATCCATCTGTGAACCAACAACTATCTGCTCTCAGTATTTCCTTCTCCCGGAGGATCCAGTCCTCTCTACTCGGGAAAAGAACTGTATAAGGCAGTTCATAGTTCACAGTTGGAGTCATAATGTCAGAGGTCATTCCCAGAATGCTAAGACTTCTAGTGTCAGCCAGCAGTCTAGTATACTCTGCATTAGATTGTTTTGTGCAATTAGCGATGTGCACAAGTCTATATGCAGTCCATCTAGCCTCTCTCTCCAGAAAAATGTGGAGAGGAGGTAGATCTAGAAGGATCTCCATGGCCGCTGACGGTGTGGTACTGATGGCACCACAGATAGCCAAACAGGCCTGTCTATGTAAGCCAGAGAGCTTTGCCTGAGCCGATTTCTGAGAAGCCTTCGGCCACCAGGCAATTGCCCCATAGGTAATCATTGGTCTGACAATAGTCACATAAATCCAATGAATTTGTTTGGGACCTAAACCCCAAGATTTACCACAAATCCTTCGACAAGTCCATAGGGACAGTTTGGCTTTGTGTAAAACTTTTTTCAAGGACAATGCCAAGATATTTCACCTCCGTTCCAAATGGAATGGCCTCACCATTGAGAGAAAGTGGCGTTAAATCATCCAATTTTCTCCTCCTGGTGAAGGGGATTATCACAGTTTTGCTGGGGTTTACAGACATCTGCTCCCTCTGGCACCAACCGTGAACAACATCCATCGCGCTTTGAAGGATATTACAAGCTACCCTTCCCGACGTGGACCTTGCCAAAATGACAAGGTCATCTGCATAAGCTTGCAGATCTACTTGTCTTCTTTCGAGGGCATTAAGCAGACTGTCCACCAGGAGTGACCACAGAAGAGGAGATAGTACCCCACCTTGAGGGCAGCCCCTGGTGACCCTGAACTTAATGGCCTCGTCTTGAAGAGTCGTAGTTGCAATTCTGTTTACCAGCATGGCATAGATCCAACCCGTTATGGTTGTTTCTATGCCCCTTTCAGTCAGGGCTGATCCTATAGATTTTGGTAGTGCATTGTCAAATGCTCCTTCAATATCGAGAAATGCGGCAACCGCAATCTCCTTGTTATCAAGGGATTGGGAAATTTTCTCTATGAGGTTATTTAGTGCTAAATCTGTCGATTTGCCAGTTTGATAAGCATACTGGTGGTTATTCAGGGGGGCTGAAGATAAAGCCACCTTCCTGATATGTTCGTCCAGTATCCTCTCAAGTCCTTTCAACAGGAAGGATGTAAGGCTGATTGGTCGTACCGATTTAGGGTGTGGGTCTTTCCGACCCACTTTAGGTATGTATACCACCCTTGCTGCCAACCAACTGGGTGGTATATAGTTCCACGCCAGACTTGCTCTATACAATTTTATGAGAATGGGTAGAATTATTTCCAGTCCGTTTTGAAGCAGAGCTGGAAATATGCCGTCCTCTCCAGGAGATTTGAAGGGCTGAAACGACTTTATAGCCCATTCAACTGCCGGTGCTGTGATAACCTTCTTGACGACCTCCCAGTCATTCTTTTTAGGGCGTTTAGCGCCCTCAAAAGGGGGAGGTCCGTTGTTATCAAGAGTCAGACTTCCAGGAAAGTGGTTTTCTATTAAAAGCTCCAACGTTTCTTTTCTAGAGGTCGTGAAAGTTCCATCGGGTCGTTTCAGCGACCCAATTTCAGCAGTCGGCTCTCTAGAGAGAATCTTGTGAATTCTTGTGCTGCGAGGTGAATCAGAGATACTCTCACAGAACTTCCTCCAAGAATCCCGTTTTGCCTTCCTGATTTCCTTGTTATATGTTGTTAGAGTAGTTTTATAAAGCTCCCAGTTACCTGACTCTTTAGCTCGATTGAATAATCGTCGAACTTCTTTTCTTTGTTTTTCAAGGCTTTTGTTCCACCAAGAAGAGTTATCTCTTTTTGTTCTCAGTGGACAGTTCTCGTGATAGGATAAGATCACTGCTTCGCGAAATTGCTCCGCTACTGTGTCTATACCATCACAACTGTTAATAGTAATGGATCCGTCCTCAAGGTATGATTGGAGGGAGTTTTTAAAACCACTCCAATCAGTAGATTTTGAGTCACGATATTCCACTGCTGGTCTTGGACCTGTTTCAATATTGAAAAGAATATATCTGTGATCTGAACACGAAGGTTCAGTAGATACAGTCCAATGGTGTATCTTGTTGCTCAGAGAATGTGAGCTGATGGTTAAGTCTAATACCTCCTGCCTATTGCTAGTAACAAAAGTTGGTTCCGAGCCCTCATTAATTACAGACAGCCCCTCCCCTAGTATATAATCAAAGAGTAACTCACCTCTATGGTTAATATTCGTGCTGCCCCACGCTGTATGGTGTGAATTGGCGTCACATCCCATTACAAATTGTAGTCTGTTCCTTTTGCTGTAGTCGATAAGTCGTCTTACAGCAAGAGGAGGTACAGTATCCGCATCTCCTGGAAAGTAGGCAGAGCAGGCGATAATGTTCGTCCTACACTTACTACCCGGTGGGGAAATTTGGATGGCTACCACGTCTTGGGTGCAGAAGCCTGTAAGCAAAAAATAATTAATAACCTTCCTGATGACTAGACATGCTCTGGGTTTAACCCCAGGGCACGCTATTACCTCACCAGGAATATTGCTCAGTCCGGTTACTCGGCCTGTATTTCCTGTCCAAGGTTCCTGCAGGAAAGCAAGGTCGATTGATTCGTCCTTGAAGTTTTTACCAAGGACGTATGAAGCGGCCTTGGCATGTTGCAAGTTTGCCTGCAAACACTTGAAAGTGACAGAGCGTTCTTGCAAACTAGGACTCCTCGACCCTAGGAGAGAAAGAGGGTGGAGGATCACTAACGACACCTCCACCCACCCCTCCCAGGATCGAGGGATGGTTTGGCACTGAAGACGGGGCGAGGACACCTACCGTCACTGAGTTGCCGGCTGGTTTCTTGGATCCCTTTGACGAGACGATTTCCGTCTTCGCTTTCGAGGAGCCAAGTCCAGTCTTTCTCCCTGGTTTTCTGGACGAGACGTTAACCGTCTTCGTCTCCTGAGAACCAGCTGGTTTCCCAGCCTTGGGATGGGTACGTGCCGGTGGTTTATCCCTATGTTTGGGTGGAGGTTTAATTGTTCTCCTCCCCATAGAAGGATTGCCACTCGGCCCCGCTTTTTCTACTCTAACAGGTGCGTTAGAGTGACTCGATTGAGTAGATGTCTGCTGGGAGGGTGCCCGGGTTTTAGGGCGGAATAACACCTGCCCAAAACCAAAATGTGGTCTGAAACCCATCCTCGCCAGCGCGGCCATGGATCCACCATCAACAGCGAAGGTCCATGTTTGGCCAGGGCCTGAGTTTTCCTTGTGAAGAATATTCCACTCCAAGGTTGACAGACCGTGGTTCATTTTCCTCAATCTAGTGAGGACCTGGTCGGAGGTCAGTCTGTTACTCCCTCCGTCAGGTAAGTACGCGACACAGATGTGTGGCTTTGGAAGTTGGTCCCCTGTGACGCATTTCAGTAAAGCGCCTTCCCACGGCTGCAGGGTATTGACTACACCCACAAGCCAGTCGGCGCTGTCCTGATCCTCACAGGCGACCAGTAACCAGCCAGGCCGAAATGTGCAGCTCTGGAATTGTACCTGTGGCCCATCATCTGGAATATTCTCTACAGCCGACAAGATAGCCCCCTGCAGAGATTCCAGTTGGTTGGCCTTTAATAAGGTGGTCGGATAATCAAGGTGCAAGATTCCCACCTTGATTCCCGAAACAACCTTCCCATAAGAGGGTTTTTGCACGTCAGCTACACTTGACGATGCCTTGGATTCTACCGTGCAGGGCTTTTTCGCCTCTGGTTTCGCTGAATCGTCATTTGAGCGCAAACGTTTACTAATCTGCTCAGGGGGGGTTTGTTCCTCCTCCCGAGACGGATTCTGCAGACGCCGCTCAAGGATTTGGTGCAAGGCGGTTTCATAAGGTACTCCGCTCTTGAGGAGACGACTTAATCGTTTCCTGGCTGCACCACCTAGCCTATTTCTAGGTTTCGGTATTGTTTCAGGAGTTGGAGAGTTAAGAAGCTCTCGCTCCTGATCTGAAGTTACAGGGAGGTCAGTTGGAGTCGTATCTCGACATACATCTCCTCTGTAGACTCAAGGTCAGATATGTTTTGATATACTGTGTCCATGAAAGTCCCACGAGTAGCTAGGGAAGACAAGTCCATCACGGCGGAGCCCCGCATTACCGTGACAAGGCAGAAATACGACGAGAGGGCGCCCGGTGTCTCGAAGGTTCCGTTAAAGACAACTGATGGGCTCAGTGTCATTCATCCTCTCGGCACGGATACACACACCTTAGGATTAAGCCATCGTTGGGATGCCTTCGGTTAGGGGATAACAGAACCACAAGTGATTCTGTCATTCCCATATCCAGCGGTGCTACGAGGAAGCAGACATCCGATGGCCGGTTTGCTCAACCCCCACATCCCAAGCCAATGCAACCGCAGAGTAGTAGGCACAGTAGCTCAGGCAGTGAGGGACGAACAAAGACGTCCAACCCCGCCTCATGTAACAAAGAGAATATAATGGTAGACCAAGATCTAGGTATTATTAAGTGTCAAAGATATGATTAAATAGCGAAGTTGAATATATTACCCGAATATGTGGTAAATTTTTCAAAAACTCATATGGTATACCATATATACCAAGATGGGGATGCCTAACAGCTGTAAAATGTACCGAGGGTATTATATTCACATAGAAGTTTTCTCAGGCTTGCACGGGTCAGTTTTAGTGTTTAAAGTTATTACGAAAGAAATTAACAGTTAACCAGAAGTCCTTGGGATTAGATAAATCAGTTTAAAAATAATTTCTGATTCATAATTTTTTCTCCTCATTTTGATAGTCCTTTCATATTCAGTTTTCAGAGAGATATAGATAGTTTTTGTGTCATTGGGAAAATTATCACGTTTACAGTTCCTCAGTGCTTTTCTCAAACTATTTTTGGCTGTGGCGCAATCTGAATCGAACCATGGTTTGTTAGTTGAGCGATGAAGAGTTGAAGGTTTTTTTTTCACATGTACCATGCTTTACTCTGTAGCTATTTCACGAATGGCGAAAGAAATTGCAAACATCTGAAAGGAACAAGTTATTTCCCAGACCAAGTCCACAACACTATCGCCCAATTTACCAACATATGTAAATCTCCAGGACTATCCATTGGGGTACGTCCATTCAAAACTGAAAAAGAGTTATTGACCATAAGTCATCAACTTGGCGGTCTCTAGTGTTCAATGTGGTTTCAAAACTTAATCGATCTGGAAACAGGTTTGAATCTTCAGTTATTTCAGAGGGGACTACCCCAATATCTGATATTCTGCAATTGAAATCTCCAGCAATTACAATTATTGTGTCAGAATATTTCTCAATGAGATCTGATATGAGAGTTTGGAAAACATCTGGAACAGCAGGCAATTCTAGAAGAGGTTTGAAATATACACTACAAATGATAAAATTATATTCTGAGGTGGAAAAAGAGTATATGATACAGAATGGGTATTTATGTAATACATTAATGGTAAAGATATCCCTATAATAGATACGTAAACCACCACTGGGATTACCCGGCGATTTTTCTTTGGTTGCGTTCGAAGATACATATTTAAAATTAGATAAATGTTGGGGAATAACCGGGACGCCGGCGTCGGTTGCAAGCCAGGTTTCAAAGAGACAATGTATATAAATAAACTTTCATCAAAGAAATCAGAAACATTTGAATGGCCATGGCAAATCAAAAAGTCAATAAGAGTTTTTTGAAGATCCTGTAGGGTGTTTTGTGATTTTTGACGAGCCCTGTTGACAAAATGTGCAATGATCTGATGGCTATAACTGATAACGGTAAATTGCGGTTTGATATTGAATTAGATATGGAACTAGAACTAGATTTTACGAAATCGAATTCAAAGTCAAAGTACGAAACAGAAGATTCCAGAGGGAAGAGTTTCGACAGTATCATGATTATCAAAATGATATATCAATAATTCAGTATCGTTTGTGAACGATCGCATCTGAAAAAAGAGGCAATAAGGGTAAGTAAGTGAATCGGTGGGGTGGATTTCATTGCTGAATGAGTAAAATTGAGAAAAAACTAGATCTTTTAGTTCGATGAATTCAGAAATATAAAAAGGGAATGACAATCTGGAATTTTTGAATGATTCGAAAACGGATCAATATTAGTGGTCTAGTAGGTCACTGACTAGTAACCAGTTATTTCGAAGACTGTATTAGGAGTGATTCATTTCATTTCATCAGAAATTTCTATATTACGTTATTCGAATCGATTTTAGTCTCACTAATTTGGAAATTATGACGATCAGAAAAAGTTATTTACTTGCAATTTTTTTTCAACACAATGAATTATATATAACTCCTCAAGATTAGTGTCCCATTGGGTGTTATTACACCTCTCGTTCCACTTGTTAGATATCAAAATTCGATGATCTGAATCGGGATCGGTTACACAGGCCAAATTGGACAATGAATTCCAATTATTAAGCGGTTCCATTCAATTGAAAAGTTTAAGTGAAATAACGGAGCCAGATTACCATTCACGGTTTCCAGCGTATTTCGCAATTACTTGGCAGAATTGCGAGGTATTTAGAGTTGGGTAATTTCGAGTGTTCGTGCGATATATAGTTCGCATCATACACTCAAATACAAGCATCCATTGAATGTTGGTAAATTAGGGACTTATGCCTGGCATATTGTTTCAAGTTTCAAGAACGTGAATAGTCCTTTCGAATGAAAGAAATTTTCATTCCCCGAGGTGGAATTGTACCTGAACGATGTTACCTCAATGGGGCACAGCCATACACAACTGAGCATATCCTAATTGCATCTTTGCATTCAGCGTTGATATGAGATGAATAAGCCTACTCGTGAAGTTAAATATTTGCTTCTGAAGCAGAATGTCTCTTTCAACGGTATATGCCGTTTTTTTTCATAAAGTCACGAATGAATTATTTTCATGAAAATAGCATAGTGCTAACCCCTTTTTCAAGCATTCTCCCATTTTTTATGGAAATTCTGTTCATTTGTAATGTAAATAGAGTATTCGCTCAACGTTGAAGATTACTACAGCCCAAGAGTCTTATTGTGATATCTGCTATAAAACATGTCATACAGTAAAAGGATTGAGGATACATAAAACTCGCATTCACAAGGATGTTCCTGAATCAGGAAGAAATGGTGCGCAAATGAACTCAGTGACGCCATCGATGAATGCCTTCAGATAAATTCTTGTTTTTCTATATAATACTGAACATATTTCAAAATACCAAAGATCGTCAAGTTTCTTTCTCTTCTCTGATAGAAAAAATAATGTAAGCTTCCAATACTCAACAAGCTTCGATTCTTTCAAAACCATTCGAGTTATAACTGTTAACTCAAATGTTCCATTGCTAATTTCGACGATTCAACATTTAGAGAACTTCAATCGAAGCATCCAGCAGCCTCTTTCACTGAATCATCTTTTCATGATGTACATTCAAACTTCGACACTCTTCAAATTACCTTAGACTTTGTAAGTCACGCAGTACATTATTTTTCTACATGCTCAGCTGGTGGATTAGACTCTCTTCGTCCAACGCATCTGCAGGACATGCTAAGTGTAGGTTCCGGTTGCGCGAATGACTAACCTCTCACTTCTTTAACGAAGTTGTGCAATTTCATGATAGGTAGTGATGTTAAACCAAATATATCATCAGTCCTATATGGTGCTTCATTTTATGCTCTCAAGAAGAAAGGTGGCGGTATCAGACCATTTGCTATAGGAATATTCTACTGCTGAGCCAGCATGTATTTATATCAAAGATCAACTTGGTGAGATGTTTCGACCCACACAATTCGAATTAGGAACTTCTCGTGTCTGCGAACCTGTTACTTATGCTGCACGCCTTTATATTAATGAACACTCTTTTGTAAAATCCGAAGTTTTTTCAAAACTTGATTTCAAAAACGCATTCAATATGGTGAATAGACATTATCTATTGAGAAATGTAGTGAATTCGATACCCAAACTATTTTCATTTATCAAGAGATATTACAATCAAACGACTCTTTTCAACTTTGCAGATGAAGTAATTCCATCAAAAAAAGGAATTCAACAAGCTGACCCATCAGGAAATGTTTTTTTCTGTTTAGCAATCCATGATTTAAAGAAATGAATCCAAACTGGATTCAACGGTTGGTAACTTGATGGTTCAATTGAAGGAAATCAGAGAGAAGTTTTGAATAGCATAACACATTCCATTGATGAAATGAACCAAATTGGCCTCGAATAGAACTTCAGTAAATGTGAAATGATATTTTCAGATATTCCAAACGAAGAAATTTTCCGAAAGTTCGAGGAGATAATTCCTGGTATCAAGCTTCTACCAAAATCTCATTGTATTCTTTGGAGCACCTCTTAGTGTTGAAGCCATCTTTTCCTGCATTGAAGAAAAAACTCTTCAGCTCTCAGTACTATCTGAACGTCTGAACAAACTAGGTTGCATTTTTTCTACTGAAGAATTGTCTGGCCATCCCATCTTGAGATGCACACCAACATGATATGGTGAATCGGAATTACAAAAACTTTATTCATCGATAAAAGACACCTCAGAATTGATAACAAACAATCATTTTCACTTGAATCAATACCCGAAATCATTCGCGCTGGAATGAAATTGATGTGATTCACCTTCAAGAAGGTACCAACGTTGTTGTAGAAACCCGCATACAGAGTGGTTCAGGTTCAAGAAGTTAATCAAGAGAAGTTTCACTTTTACATCAGAGGCTTCACAAACGAAAATATAACTTCGACAAGAACATTGAATGAAAATCTATATTTTTACGATGTTTTGTATGTTCCACTGATAGATACTTAGTGACTCACTGACTGACTAGTATATGTGTATATTGACAGACGAAATCTTGTCAATTGAAAGATTCAACGTATCAAGCAACAGATTCAATTAACGGAATGGATATGTCCTTCAATGGCTATGTCCTTCAGGAGGATGAATGTTTATATTTATCGAGTTTAATGTGTCAGCTGACAAAATGAATATGTCAGTAGCAATATTATTTCAATTTAGGTTTGGTATGTACGTTCACAACATACCTAATTGAAACAAGATATATCCATGAAAAATTATAATAATTGTGTTGTTCTCATTCGGTTTCCTCTGAGAGTTTCAGATTATAATGAAGTTTACAACCTCACGTTTCTCTATACAATGGCTCCTCAAAGTAAAAATGCTTGATGCTCAATGCTCAAAAATGCTACTGCATAGAGATACACGTATCAAGGTTTCGTAATATTAAGAGAGTGGAAAGACGCGTTATACCAGGAGAACCAATCTCAGTGCTAGTTTCAGGCAACTGCATCCCCGAAATCGAATGATTCCATTTCTGGAAAGACGGAAAGCTACTCGGAACGGTGCACGGCGAGTTGAACGACTCCAATATTTTTGTTACTATGGGTTTCCTATGGCATTTTTTCCTCACCCTAAGCATAGGTACTTAAGAACAACCAGGGAATAGTTGACTCAAATTCCGAACCGCAATGTGAAAGCTGGACCTTCTACAGAAAAGGTGAATAGGTGTATGTCTGTCCGAAATAAAACTACTCCCCTGGAAAATATTTGACTACCTAGTCAATCAAGAACACTATCGAGTGCACTTGTTGCGGCCATATTCAAATTGTGACTTCTTTCAT
Organism: Zygogramma bicolorata; assembly: GCA_032362365.1. Lineage (NCBI taxonomy): Eukaryota > Metazoa > Arthropoda > Insecta > Coleoptera > Chrysomelidae > Zygogramma > Zygogramma bicolorata. Next base: position 7,035,970 of record JAVJAQ010003427.1, on the reverse strand, counting down.
CGCTATCGCATACGGAGAGTGATCAGACAAGTTTATCTGGGTTTCATATTGGAATATGTTTGAATTGTCCGCAGTCGTTTCATGAACGCATTGGTATCATTTTACTGTTTTTGAATTCATTTGCTGATTGTTATATTATTTAACTAGTTTTCCATTCATAGCTCATACAAGTTTCGAGGAATAAGATTTTTTCCGTGTGAACCTAGATATTAAGGGCTGCTACAACAAAATTATTCTAGTTTTCAGGACGATGATCTTCATCGCAATAGAACTGAATCTTTATCAAATTTACAACAAAGCGGAATCGAAACATTTCACCGGAAGTGACAATCAACACTCTGCTGATCTAAAGCAAACATATATTCGGAATTACAAAAATCGCGAATATTGATTGAAAATATATTTCACACTTGGAAAAGCTACACAAACGTTAAAATTCATATGGTATGTACCTATCGTTTGATGTACACTTTTGAAATGAATCATTACAGCAAAATCCATTCGTATGTTCCAGCGAGTAGATGTGATTTGATTTGTTTAACAGCATCCAGTGCATATCTAACTGTGACCCAACTGAACACAAACCGAATATAAATTTGATCATTAAACAGCACATGCATCCGACATATCGAATGAATAGGTACAGTACTTCATGATAGCGAATGTTACAATCCACTATTCACAAGTGAAGTTATCTCTAAATTGAATAATGAACGTTACCCATCACAAACCTTCTTCTTGAAGGGTATGCCCTGTCCAGTTCAGTGGAAGTATTTTGATGTATTTCGATGAGTACGTCTCAACTCAACAGATCAAGCAAGCATTGGCAGGTAATAAGTATTCTTTCACAATTATATGGCCCGCCAAAAAAATCGGTTTTCAGGTTCTTTCGCTGTTGGAATATTATGAAATCCTCTTCTACTTAATCTGATCATATTCTGATAATGCCAACTTGATACGCGAAATGTGCATCGGGATTGAGTATTTGCACTTTTGTGGTCGGTAAACAATATATCAAGCAAATTCGTTGGAGTTCCGATGATATGCTTATCATGCTGAATGAATATCAAATAAAAGATGAAATAACAGAAGGGGTTTTTTTGTATCCTTGGTTTACAAGCACTTCCATCTTTCAATACAATACCGGGTGAACGCGAAATCATTACAGAAGGCACTTTTTATTTTTGTGAAGGGTTGAAAGTATACTTCATTGAGACCGATATTTTCAACAGCACTGAAACAGGGGTGATGAGGTGAGAAACGAAATACAAAATTTTTGATCAATTCACACACATTTTTATTTTTCAATACCATTTATAAATTCATTTTTCTCAAAAGTCTTTACTGAAGAAGGTATATCTCAAATTTGAACCTCAAGTTATCATCTTGTTCTATAAAACTGATGAATTTGCTTCTGTTCCAGTAAAAAAAATCAGAATTCTGAGGTTGTGATATTCCATAGTAATCCATCACATTTTCGAAACTCAAAAATGAAACGCTTGGTATATTCAGCATCTTTCAATAGAAGATGTTTTCTTCAAGGTTGAAGTTTGAAACATAATACCTTCTCCAAAGCCTCTCGTAGAAGTTTAAGGTTTGAATGAAATTTGGAGAAATGTACGCGAGTAGTCAAAATACAAAATTTCGAAACTCTCCTCCAAAAACTAAACTTTTCTTGTCTTTCGTTTTCCATCTCAAAAAGTTGTTTGACAGTACATCGAAGATTACATCATAGGGCAGTCATATTGAATTTGAGAAAAGTGGCTCCTAGGCCACTTGTGTTGTAAACTTGAAAGAAGAATTTTATGTTATATCGAAGAGTTCCGGTTGATATTCATGAATTTGGTCCACTTTCGGCTGAAACGGAAATGAGGTAAGGGAATCGATTAAGAAACGGCTCGACAGATTTTTCACGAGTATTTGAACTGTTTGTTCGATAGTGGTCCCGAAAGAAAAACTCATAACTGAACAAAATAATTCACAAATGGAATTACTGCTGAGGTCCTGCAAATCATCAAAAAAATCTTAACTGTTTGGAAACGTTATAACTTGTTTTTATTTGGTTGATGCAGTGAAGCAGAAAGCGACGGGAACTCTTCCATCAATGAAAATTCCTTATAAAGCGATGTAAAGAGATTCAAGAGGGGAGTTATTTGATGGGGGTTATGTCAAAGTTTTGAAGGAATGAAATTAAATGATTTCAAAGCAATAATTTGTTTATTCATTGAGCAAAACACGTATTGGTCGAAACTGAAAGAACGCTGGATCTGAGTAAAAAAATAACAACCCTGTAGACTCGAAGGGATCTCGAGTAATGAGATGTTTGAAAAGAACTACAAGAACGGGGTAACTGAAGTACATAAAGCTGGGATTCATGAGGTGAAATGTTATTCATCACTGATGAAATGTTAGTGTCAGAGCAGACGTTGGAATAGCGTGATGCGGTTGGCAAGGTCAAGCGCAATATACAAACGAGAAATTAGTTTGGGGAAGTTTGGGCTCGTTTTCGTTTTGTAGGAAGGCGAAATCTAGCCCTTGAGAAAAACGCACGCTTGTCTGTTTCATTCTCCCTGGCTCTGGAAAGTTATCATCGGGAAGTTTGTATCATCATTATACTCATTTAACTTTCCAGCCCCTTCCGAATGCACGTCAATCTCCTTTATTCATTCCGTAAGAGTTCGAAGACGTAACAGTTGTTTTGCGCGTTGATACGGGGTGGGATGTCTGAACGTAAAATACCATTCAAAATCTGAAATTCAATGGAGACGTCAGGATTCCACAATACCACTATCGAAATTTTTCCGCTGAAAAACTTGAGTGATATTTGTTACTATTCGAACACACTCCACAATTTTGGTCAACTTTGGATATCACACAATTCAGTTGAATTCAATGATTTTATTAATTAGTGAAAACGTTGCAATTATGGTAGATAAAAAATTGGTGTTTATTTTTGTTCATCGACACTCTTGGGTAGCATTTTCTTCAAACACGAAGTGATTTTGCCAGAATTGGCACACGTTGAGTCTAAGTCACAAAATGATCTTCAACGACTCTGATATCAAAAACTATCACAGTTTCCTGTACGATTCTCACTAACAATGGGTTCACAAAACCGCGACACGTGTTTTTCCATACGATATTTCACTCAAGCAGGTTTTGTGAACCCATCGAAGGTGAGAGTTATACATAAAAATGTGATATTTTTTGTTAAATATGGATTTCATCAAGTATCGGTCAGTTCAATTCAACTTAAACATCCACTTTTGATTATTTCATTTTGATACACTAGGAGGTTGGTAACTGTAGATCTCCCAGCTGTGAAACCATGTTGCTGGTCAATAATCAGATCCTTACAATGCCAAGCATTACATTGCGTTCCGTAATTCTAAAATATGTGTAATATTGAATTGATTGCTAGTTCAACTATCATCCGCAAGATGCTCTCATATGTATGAAATGGTCATTATTGATTTTTGAGCAAATGCAAATTTAGTTATAATAAATGATGTTTTTGAAAAGAAGAGCTAACTAGTGTGAATCCCAGCACTGATATGACGTTCCTCTTTTTCAATTCAAAACAGGACAGCCATATACGAGCGAAGAAGAGAATTATTAACATATGCGTTTTTATCTTCTGATTTATATGTAGAAGTAACTCTTGAGCTATTCAGATTGTTCCTCACGCCCAATGACAAACATTGATCTTAGCTGCTGAATCTGATATAGAAAAACTTTTCTATTCTCCTAGTTCTACTATACCTCACGCACAAACCTTCCAACTTTTTTTTTATCTCTTGCATTTTCTGGAATATTATCAATCGTTCTATTTTGGTAGTTCCATCTAGCCATTTTTCTTGTTAGTCTGTGGACCTATCAAACCTCCCACTGTAATAAAAACATGTTACGGATCGCCTTGCTGAGGAATGAATTTTGTAATGCTACTTCTTTTTTCACTCACTGCAGTCAAGAGATCCTACTTACGCTCGAAATGCAAATTTTAATTGTCACTTTAGGTTGGCATACTAAACATAAACTCTTCTGTGGATCGATTGTTCATGATACAGAAGTATGCTCTGAGGCTCATTGCTAGATTAGGATTCAGGAATTCTTCTAGAGGAGCATTTCAGAGGTTTGGAGTATTATCAGTTGCAGAAATATACAGACTTGAGGCATGCACATATGTATACCGCAATAAAAACAAACTGGCTGCCAATAAACCAACACATACCCATCTGACACGGAATGTCCACTTACTCCTGCCAGTCAACATCGAATTGCACTCTACCAAAAAAGTTTCGAATATCAGGGATGCAAACTGTTCAAAACTTCCCAACGACATTGAAGTTTCAGGATATGTACATATTATTTTCAATACAAAAGTTATGCAACTGTTATTGTCAAAAAACTGCTACACTGTTGAGGAGTTTCAGCCGTAACTTTATTTACCATGTGAACTGTACGTTTTATTCTATATGCACCTAGAATTAGTGATTTTTATTATATTTAATATTTCATATCATTTGTGATAATCAATTGTTTGTGACGTGGATGTGATTGTCCCATACACATCCAGAGATATGATTATTCATTCATGTCATTTTATATGTATACATCTTTTTATATTGTTTCTCTACATCTACTTGACTTTATTGACGTTTTTTTTCCTTATTTGCATTATCACACGGTTGATTTGCAAACTAATTCGTGGAAATAAAGAAATTATTATTAATATTATGATTATTATTTATATGCAGATTCACACGGAAGGCAAGCCCTGTGATGTTCGAAGAACACCGCGTGAATCATGGGACAGGAGAATTATTTCATAATTCCTCTCACTTAGATCATGCGATGTTTTCCGAATATAGCATAATTTTTTTTGTTTGTTTTTTTTGTCAACTATCAAGCAATTCCATCCAGTTGTGGTATTTATTGATGAAAGGTTTTTCAGTAGTGTGTAAGGCCCTTACAGAACTTATAAGTAAATACTTAGCATGTTTTCGGGTCGAAGTTGATGAACTCGAAACTCATTACATAAAATTCACAATTCCCCGCACAAACGAATGGAAATTATAACTAATTTCAGACAAAATATTCACCCGACACACTGAAATTTGTGGTACACCACTTGTCTGGATGAATGTTATAGTAGATAGGGATCATCAAATATCCAATTAATAATCCAACACGCCCGAAAACATCAAACAAAATCGCCATCGAACCAACAGAACAGCGAGCAACATCGATATTCTCTTTGAGATTTCACCTTCCGTCTCTATAAATCTCATTTCACTTTGAATATATCGCTCACATCTCTCCATTCGAATACACATTACCCCCAATGCTGAATTGAATTATTCTTTCTCTTTCCAGAATATCTGTCATCTTCCGAGTTCGTTCCGCCAAGGCTGTTAAGATCACTGATACGAATCTGCTGAAGAGGCTCGGTGTGATACTGACAATTTTTACTACGCTACTGATTATTCGCACCCTCGTGGCACCTCCAGTCGTTATTGTTGGAAGAACCGCTGACGATCTGAAGGCCTATCTCTGCAGGACCGATTGGTGGGATCACTTGTTCTCGACGCGTAAGTATCAATCCTATAATCCAGCATGAAAACACGAAAAAAATCTGGAGAAATACCTTGTGCTGTTCTTCGCTTTTTTTTTATATATATATGCAGATTCACACGAAAGAGAAGCCCTGTAATATTCGAAGAACACCGCGTGAATCATGGTACAGGAGATACGAATTAGCATTTACTTTGAATTTCTGAAGCTTGAAAGCCTCAGAAAAAACCTCTTTCGGCAAATAGTTCCGAAGCTCAGCTGTTCTATTGAAAAAAGATCCTTGAGCGAAAGAGGTTCGACAGGTTTCCAAATTAAGAGCAAAGGGTTGGGAATTCTGTACTCGTCGAGTCATTCGTGTAGATATTGCCAAGGGGGGAACGATTGATAACAATTCGGAAGAGCATCGACCGTGAAAATATCTATAGAAGAGAGACAAGTCTCCAACCCTTCTACGATGTTCCAATTAAGTGAGCGAGTCTGTGAGCGAAGAATCACCAACAAGACGAAGTGCTTTTCTCTGAAAAGAATCGAGAAGCCTCAATGACCCACACAACACATTGACATCCAGTGGATATCTAATGGATATCTATCAAGGATATTTTGGACATCCGATGGACGTACAGTTTTTATCCAAAGAATATTCAATGGACGTCCAATGGACCTCAGGTCACCAACCTGTACGTCCATAAAATATCCTTCATGGACATCCATGAGATATCCATTATGGACATCCATAAGATTTCCTCCATGGATACCCATAAGATATCCATCATGGATATCTACAAGATATACTTCATGGACATCCATGAGATATCCATCAAGAACGTCCATAAGATATCATCGTTCATAATTCTACATAATTTTTTGTGCAATTCTTTACAGAGAAACCAACCTAGCTTGAGACGTGAAAAAGTGCTGCACACTTCTTGGACAACGGATTATAGTCAATAATATATCCTGTGATAAGGCACTCAACGTGACCGTATGTGCAATTTAAAATGTTCTGCTAGATTGGTTCCGCTGTATTTAAAAAATTTAGACAAGCTGAGATAAACTGTAGAGTGGTAGACGAACGATTAAAAAACTTATGTCGTTAATAAGAATTTTTTATTTTTATTTTTTCATTACTTTTCAAACAAAATACTTGATACAGTTTAAATTTGAGGAAAAGTTTGCCAAGAGTTCTCAACAGAAGAGTTATTGATGAATTTAAATAGTTCTCAATTTGAATAACATATGAATATAGTACTCGACAATTCACACGCTTCCTTCCAAAAGTTCACGTTCACGGTAAATGCTAATGATCACAGTTTACAATTATTAACTAACACACCACTATTTTTCGTTTCTCTATAAAAACAATTATTGCACAATGCACACCACAACGCTTCAACTCAGTTCAACATAATTTTTTCAAACCGACCCAACAGACGCCATAGACGGTTGCACGTCAGGAAACCGAGTCAAGGTGAGTTCACGATGCAGCGCTTTTGCTTTTCGCGTCACGTCTTCTGAGGTGACGCTATATTCAAATATTATTCAAATAAAGGATAAAAAGTTAAATATATCAACTTTCTTGCTGGAATGTCCATGTGAATGGCCCAATGACGTTGCCAATTCGTAGGGTGCCACTGCGGAAGAAACATTAATTATTTATACAATGTACGAAATGGATATCCATCGAGGATATCCGAAAGGATATCCATTTTGTACATCGTATGGATATTTTTACTGGGAATACTTCGGATATCCAAAATTTGGATATCCTATGGATATCCAAAATTGGTCCAAGGTTATTCCGAGATGAACTGGACATGAATTGGACGTCCATAGAATATTGGGTGCTGTATGGGGAATGTTTTGGTGCCGAACTCACACATGAGAACTGTATTCCATGACAGGTCGTATCTGAGCCGTGTAGATCATCAGAAGCTGACGAGAAGTGAAGTATTTCAATGAGCGTTTCCTTTTTCATTGTTTGTATTGCAATCTCTTCATTCTGAATATTTCCAAGAAGGATGAAAACTTAGGGTGGCCACATGAAAACGAAACATGGTAGATCTATCACAAAGGAATTTCTGTTGAAAATATTATTGCCACTTTCACCCCCTAGGCGGGGTCAAATCCAACCCTCAAATGTTGAGGGGTCATGTGATACCTCGTTTGAAAGGTTATCAATTTATCTTTCCAATGCTGTTTATTTCTTAACCAGCGTCCCGCCCGGGCTTCGCAAAGATAAAAAGTATTATTGTGGGTTATCCCACAGGGTCGGTGACAGTTTTGCGTAATTATTTAGTTAAGGCCTATTTTATGAGGAAGTGTTGTGGAGGGCCGAACTGAGTGCCATCCGTGAGGACAGGCCCTGAGCGCGGTTCCAAGGGGGTGGCGGAACGCCCTCAACTTGCGAAAAATCGCGCATCTCTTCATCGTTTAGTTAAGGCTCATATTTTTCTCAGCAGTCCTCTGGTAGCCAACAACCATCGAGATAACATTGGTGGAGCGATTGGACGGTTCCGAGTGGGTGGCGGAACGCCCCTAACATGTCGAAAAATCGTCGAACTTTTTATTATTCAGTTTAGCTTCATTTTTTGTAATGTTATTGATCTGAAATTTGCAAGTGTGTATGACAATTGACGGAACGAAATGGTGGTTCTAAATACCTGGCAGAACGACTTGAATGTTCCGTATGCGCGCCCTCATTTCATCACTTCTGTCGCACAATAATGTTTATCATTAATGCTCCAAATTCAGATAATGATATCTTTTATTTATTTAGGAAGTTTGTAATGAATACAGGCATTGATTTACCTCTATAACGAATATTTTGATAGCCGTATGTTGGAAATTATACTTGAAAATGGGAAAAAAAAACATTCGCGAATAATTCGGCAATTTTTCTAGACAATAAAATTCTCTACAAAAATGGTTCAGTACCATTTTTTTAAATCTCGCTTAGTTTATGGAATGTAGTGGAATAAAAGAGTGTAATAATAAAATTTTACGTTTAAACGCTTACGTCTTTTGAACTATGACAAATACAAGATATACGAATCAGAGTTTGTAAATAATTTAATTTCACAAAAAAATGCTATTTTTATATTTTTACGTATCTCACGTTGTTTCGGTGATATAGAGTGAAAACAAACAAATCCTATAATCATTATACTATTATCATAGCATAAACTGAAAGAATAATTCGAATGGATTTTTTTTAGGAAAAATAATTTTCTGAAATTATTATTTGACAACCATAAAGTAACACCCAAAAAAATTGAATATTCACCTTACAGGTATGCGCATCTTAATTTTGTACCCTCTACTGCACCTATTATTATTGCAGCTGAACTTCTCAAATAGTACAAGTAGTCAAAAAAACGAAGAAAATGTTTGTAAGACTATACATAGAATCGTAGATCCCTACGACATTAAGTTTTACGCCGTCACTGCGTCATCAATACACCCATAGAGAAAGGGCCATTTTCCATTAAGATAATTCATTTTGATATTTCTTGAAATATATATTCCAATCGTTTATATATTGCGTTTTTAATGAATCATGATGCTGCTATAATAATAGTAAACTGATTATTGAATATTTTTGTTTTCACTCTATATCACCGAAACCACGTGAGATACGTAAGAATAAGGATAGCTTTTCATGTCAAATTGAATTATCTTTAGACAGTCTCTGATTCGTTTATATTGTATCTGTCACAGTTCAGAAGATACAAGCGTTTAAACGTAAACTTTTTTTATTACACTTTTCCCTTCCACTACATCCCATAAACTAAGCGAGATGTATAAAATTGTTACTGAACTTTTTTGTAGAGAATTCAATTTGGGACGAAAAACACAACGGGTACTTTCACGTATTCCTCATATTTGCAAAAGTATTCACCGAAGATTTTTTTTCCCCACTTTCAAGTATAATTTTCAACATATGGCTATTAAAATATTCGTTATAGAGGTAAATTAATAAAATTCCCACTACGTCGAAAAGCATCCCCACCACTTACGTCACCAAAACACGATCGTTATCGAAGCTGGATCCCATTACGCCGAATTCGGCGTAGTGCCACACCATGCACTTTCAATATCAACAGCACAGCGAAATTCATCCTCCTTTTAGGTTAGGTTAGTTAGGTTAAGTCAGATTGGGTTAACAGGAAATTGCAGAATATCCGGTCGAATTCCCATTACGCCGAATTCCCATTACGTCGAATTCCCATTACGTCGAATGGGATCCAGCTTCGATAACGATCGTGTTTTGGTGACGTAAGTGGTGGGGATGCTTTTCGACGTAGTGGGAATTCGGCGTAATGGGAATTCGACGTAGTGGGAATTCGGCGTAATGGGAATTCGACGTAGTGATACGCACTCAATAAAATAAATCTTCATTTGAATTTGAATCATTAATAATATAAATTATTGTGCGACAAAAGTGACGATATGAGGGCGCGCATACGGAACATTCAAGTCGTTCTGCCAGGTATTTAGAACCGCCATTCATCATCACATCAGAAACCTCTAAAATCATCAGTGTCTCTCTACTATATTATGCATGTATCACACATGTGAACATTTCTCTTGAATCACTCTATGAAAAAAACGGGTTGCGGAAATAATATCGAAATAAGAAGGTCGACAAAAAAATGTTGTTTTACAAAATATCGAAAACATATTTCATAGAAATGAAAAATATAGAAAAGCAATAATGTCGATTTGGAAAACATCGAGAAGTAAAATTAACGAAAGAATAAACTCGAAAGAAATTGATATCGATTTGAAAAATATCGAAAATATCGATAACGGAATTTTAAAGAAGGAAAAAATATCGAAAACAAAATTTCATAGAAGAAAACCAAAGTTACGGTAACCAAACAACATCAAATACACAAGTCAGTGTTTACGAAATGTCAGATAACAAAACCTTCGAACATGTTCCTGGACAAAATGGAAATAAAAAACTTTATTTTAATGGATATCTTTACACGAAAGGGAAAGAAAGTGGACACACTACCTATTGGAAATGCAAGGATTGGAAATCAAATCTCTGTGAAGGAAGAGCCATCATTGTTAGTGAAGAGGTGACGGAGAAAAATGAACACAATTCTTCACATGTAGTTGTGTCAGATATGTCGAAGTATGTGAGTGAAGCTGCATGCTCAAAAGTTCCCTTCTCGAGCAGTCTAAAACGAACGATCCGAAATGTACGCCAAAAAGCAAATAAAGTACCAACGGTACCTCTCAGGAGAAGTGAATTTTCAATTTCGGAGGAGTTTCGCAAGACAGAAAATCTTTTCTCCTTTATGACTCTGGACAAACAGAAGACAGAATAATCGTTTTTGCTACTAACCAAAATCTACAGTACCTTTCAAGAAGTGAAGCTTGGTTTATGAATGGCACTTTCCAAACGAGTCCGAGCATATTCTACCAGCTGTATACTATTCATGGTGAAATAATGAGTTCGACAGTGCCTTTGGTATACGCCCTTCTGCCAGAAAAATCAGAAGACACATATGTGAGACTTCTGAATATAGTAAAAGAGTCTTTAGAAAATATCACATTGAAGCATGTAACTACCGATTTTGAGATAGCTGTCGTGAATGCCATAAAAAAGTTTTTCAAGGAGTGCGTCACCAAGGATGTTTTTTTTTATTCCCAACAATGCATTTATAGGCATATTCAGCGTCAGGGCCTGATATCTCGATACGACACAGACGCAGATTTTCAGTTCAGAGTTGAATTGTTATCTGCAATTGCATTTGTTCCTGAACAATTTGTCATCAAAGCTTTCGATATTATCTGTGAAAATGATTTGATACCCCCCGAGGCTCAAGTCTTAGTTGAGTATTTCGAAGATACATGGATCGGTCGCCAGGGAAGAAATACCAGAAAAACTAAACCTACTTTTGAAAATTCGTTGTGGAATTGTTACAAGAGAATAGAAACCGAAATGCCGAAAACTAATAATATTATAGAAGGTTGGCATAGAGGTTTACTTTCTCAGTTCCATGCAAAGAAACCATCCATATGGAAATTCATCGACGGCATCAAAAGGGAACAAAGCCTTACTGAAATGAAAATTAGCCATGAGATCACAGGTCAAGCAAAGCGAAAAAAAATTAAATATAAATACCAGAACAAAAGACTATTGGCAGTAGTAAAAACCTTCCACAATTTGAAAACTGAGGACAAATTTATTTTCGTCAAATATTTGAAAGGTATTGCAGGGAATATATGAATCAATTAGTGTTGAATTGAATTTTCTATCAATAAATATTATTCAATTGTTTTTTTTTTCAATGCCGATGTCTATTTCATTTTCACAACTTCTCTGATGTTCTTGTAGATGATATAACAGATTGTTGAAAACCTATTTTTTTGGTTTTTATATATTCGACTTATTTTTCCTACGGTATTCTGTTTTTCGTTGATTTTTATATCGATATTTTTTTTTTCGATAATTTTTCTGTTCGATATTTTTCTTTTCGATATATTTCCTTTTCGATATTTTTACAGTCGATTAAATGCCATTCGCTATATTTTTTTTTCAATATTTTCAATTTCGATATTATTTCCGCAACCCGAAAAAAACATTTCAGAATCTGTTGCGTAATTTTGAAGATCTGAGCATACATAGGGACAGACAGACAGCGGCAAGCGACTATGCTATGTAATGATAGTAATTTGATGCAGAAGATGCTGCAGAAAAACGTTCTGAGGAATATTGCCCAAAAACGAATGTTAGGTCTTTTTTTCTTACTTTCAAGACCAATTTTCCATTGGATAGCTGAGACGGTGTTCGTCACGACTTGCTCAATTGTTAAAAAACTTTCACTCAGTCGGTCAGCTTACTTTCGGTGAATGAAATAATCTTTTCAGTATAGTGTCAGATACCCACACAGTGTCTAATAATGAATTGGGTGCGGATGGTGTAGGCCTCGAAGGCAAAACGCCATCTGCTTGATGAGGTTCACACCATTTGAATCAGATCAGACTATGAGATGAGTGGCAATCCCCATGATTGAAAATGAAATCCAGCACTTGTAATACAAGAACATACAAAGGCAAATGCGGTGATTTCTTATGTGAAACACCGGTAAGAATTCAGCGCCCTTCGTGGTATAAGCCAGGGGAGTAGTTGTTTTCTGATTGGTGTTCAGATGGATCTGAACGAATCGTTTCCATTCGTTTTTGATTTATAGCCAGTATTGAAGTAAGCTCACCGAAAGAGACAAAATGTAGCATCAGTTTTTTCAGAATTCCTTAAACAAGAATGAAAATGGGAGTTGAAGACCTTTCGCTTGACTCCTATTTCCATTTAACATCCAAGGGTTGGATCTCATCCCGCCGAGGGGTTGAAAGGGACAAGATTGGGAATATGCTCCAGAAATATTTCCCCTTGAGATAAAAATCGATGCATTCGATTATTTTTATGCACACCAGATATGAGAAATCGACGTTATTTCCTTTAAGTTTGGTCACTCTTAATAAAAACACCCCTAGACAAGTAATTGAAGGTCTTCAGAGGTGAATATCAAACGAAATGAGACGTGTATTCATTGTTTAAAAGATCTTGAAATAGATAAACAAAAATGAAGGTGTAAGGTTTCATCGAAAGTGATCCCTGACACTTACACCTCAAGTTCTTCAAAATGATCTTGCGTGGTGTATAAGATACCATCTGGTTAATTACTCCTTTGAAATTCTGAATTAGTATTCGGAGCCAAATAAGATGGTGGCAATCACTTTTATCTGGGATAATATATAATAGCATTCAGAGAAAGAAGATGTTTGTATTCCGTGCAGAAATATATTTTCATAAAATCGCAGCAGAGAGCTTTGGACTATAAGATTCATCATCAGTGCTGACCTGAAAGTAAGTAAAGATTGAAAAAAAACACATCCATAAAAATACATATCTCTGAAGAACATAAGTACTTGAAAAACTTTCAGAAGTTCATTCCTAAACAGGATTATCCTGGATATGGAATGATGAGATCTGGGGCTCAATTCTTGAGTCATGCGAATTTGATTTCATCGGATTAGAATGACGTAGAACGTAGAGCCCCAGCAGTCATAGAGTCTGTTAAGGTCAAGATGTCGTGAAAAATGAAACTTGACCTTATTCGACAGAATGACGATGACACTGACATGGAATGTAGGATAGAGATTAAGTTTTGTGATATGATTGGAAAGTACAAAAGGCAAGATCAAGACCAGATATTCAGATCCATGACAATGAAACCAAAAGACTCGATCTAGATTTTTTCAATCAATGTTATAAAAATATAATGAAATGTATGGTCATTATGTTTTATGTTACTTTGGACCCCGAAACTCAAGCTGATACTCGAAAAAATGAAGGAGGTTGGAACCAAAACAACATGCAGAAACCTTTGGAAATATTCAGAATATCGAATAGTATTTTGATGGATTCATCCATCTCAAACAGGGAAGAAGGGAAACAGAGAGAGAGAGAGAGAGAAAAAAAAATTTTCAAAATAGGAGAGAGGGTACCCAAACTGCAAATCGAGTTCAAGCAGTATCTCTATAAAGAAGAAATCATAATGTGTATGTGTTTTAGAAAAGGAAAAATATGGAATGGAGCTGTTTTATTTTTGTTTGAAGTATTGAAAATGTTTTTTTATTTGTTTATTTGAATGTCTATGGGAAAGAATATAAGATTTACATAGATTACCTTGGATTTCGGGACAATGGTCAATGTGAACGGATTTCATATTCCCCTCCTTAGAGACGTATTCAACAATGAATGAAAAAACATTTCAAAAACTTTCTACAGAATCAAACAGCTTTATATCATGTTTCCTTCACTCAAACACACACATATTAAAACTCCTTCTCTATGAAGACATTGCTTGAACAGTTTGGATACCTTCTCAACTCTTTTCTATTCTGAGAATTTGTTTACAATTTTCATTTTGAAAAATCTGACAAAGTTGAGTTCTGTCGGTTTGAGGTGGATAAATAGATAGATCCATGAACAAACTTCTTAACATTCTGAAGATTTTCAGTGGTTCCTGCATGTTGTTTTGGTTTTACCCCTTATCCTTTTTTGGAGTGTCAGGTTGATTGTCGGGGACTGGGAAGGTTCTCATTAGACCTACTCTATGACCTCGATCTCATTTCCAATAAAATACTTCATTATTGCAGATCATATAATTTTATATCCATGATGATCCCATGCAAATCGAACTTCCGAATGTTCTTGAAAGTTCTTCGAATATTTATGTCCTTATTCAGAGACTTTTATTTTTATAGTTGTGGTTTTTTTGAACCTGACCAGTGAGTTACATCTTTTCATGATTTATAAATGGAAAAAAATCAATTGCAAAGAATCACCCATGATTGACCATTATTCAAACAAATTTTCAAACTATAGTTATTTTCAGGTGATGATGATTACTGTTCCAGGCGAAAGAACCCTGCTTTGATATTGTGAAAAATATATTTCTGCGCGAAAAATTATCCTCGCACACATCTTGACAATTTCCACCCAATATATCATCATGTTTGGCAAACAAAATCACCACAACTTATATTTGGGGGGTTTCGAAATTGAATTTGAATTGAAGTTGAATTGATTCGAGGTGATTTGAAAGGGTTCTTCACATGTTACGGCCTTCAGAAACCTGAATAACTATGGTATATAATAATTGGTAGCTCAATTTGAAATGGCTGGGATATAGGGGGTGCTCCTTATATGTCTTGAACGATTCATTTCACCCCAAGCTTTTCAGAGCGTACATTCTCGTGAATTGATGACATCACATTGATTTATGTGCTTGAACTGAAAACCATCACTAAATAGAGTGTTATTCGTGATTCCAGTTTTTGGGAGAGATTGATCTGAAGATAGTAGCATATAATTCGAAAAAAAAACGATAGTTACCCCAACCATTTTTGAGGGGATATGATCAAAAATTTTAAGAAAATATTTCACTTCGAGAAATTTGTCTGCGGTGTGGGGTAGCTCATGCTGTTCAGCTGAAAATATGAGATGGGGTTTTGGTTTTTTCGGTAAAACTGGTAGTTCACGCCAAATTTGTCCCTAGACAGAGAACATGTCAGGAGCATTGAAGCTATTGCCATCTGAGTTATCCAGTAAGTTACACGACAGTCTGTGTTAAATTTCACTGAGAAGAAGCCGAACTCGGTAAAAAAACTTTGCCGATATCTTGGCACTCACCTCACTTCGTCTTATTCTTTAATTCCAAACGTCATTCTGCCCATTGAAATTCATGAAGTGCACAGATCCCCGCTGACGCTACAAATGAGATTGGAACCTTTGGTGTTGAAGTTGAAATTTTTTTTAGCAATCGATTACACTGACACCAAACTGATATCATTTGCATTCGACGAGCGTTTCGCTAACTAGGTTATCATCTTGAGGGGTATCATTTTTTTCTCCTGGAGATGCTACTTTTGTTAGCGAAATGCGCGTCGAATGCAAATGACATAAGTTTGGTGTAAGAGTAATTGATCTCAACAAGAAGTTCACAAATAATGGCAATATTGACATTTGTGGAAGCGTCATGAAGTTCTTTCATGTGCAATACCCACTTAAAACACAAAATGTGTTGAAATTTACTCCACAAATAATTATTTCTTGTACATTCTGAGAAATTATTCCAAACGATAATGGAAAAAATCTGCAAAGGTTGACATATTTCTCTCGAAAAATTGTTCACCTCGAGAGTAATGATTTACTTTTTGGCTCAGTTTGTACCTCACTTTTTTATTCAATTGAAAAAAAAAACGCAAAAATCACCACCTAAAATATTCCAAACATATTTGAAATGCATTGACGATTCTTGTATATAGAGTGATTTCTTCTGAATTATCAACTGTATGTTTTGGAAAGTATCAATTCAAAACCGAATGACTGACACTCTATCAAGAACGTCTAGAAAAGCATATGAGACAAATGAATTACTGATTGTAGCAGACGATGCTTTACTTTGGTCGAATGAATACTTTTTTCTCTACTCGATTTTCATCATTCGACTGAAAAAAATCCAATAGGTTCGGTCCCTGACACGACTCCACATTTCAAGCCACCTCTATAGGTATTGCTTCCGTATGATTTTGTAATTCGAAAGCCACTTTCTATCTGAATTGACAAATGAGTGACAATGGATGCTGCTCACGGGGAACATTTAATTCTCCGCTATCCCCGAAACATGGCTTCGCTTTTTGCGAAGTTAGAGCTATAGTTGATTACATTTCAGCCACAATCACCTGATTGAAATGTATTTGTCGATGTGCGTTGAAAAACACATTTGGCTGATGAGTCTACTGAACATTGGTTGAATAACATACAATAATCCGTTTTTTTAAATTCCCTCTCTTGTTGGTAGATTTTGCATTCAGACAAAGTCTATGAGAGGTCAAAACAAAAAAATTAATTATTCGTAGTACATTTGCATTGGTTGTATTTCAATATATTCCGTCCATGGCTGCAAATAAGTATTTCACCATATCCATTTAGAAGGGTTGGAGGCCCTTTAATCCACAAATAACAAAGTCTCAGTTTTTTTACTTCTCCCTACTAGAGTCGATTCAAACAATTTTTTTTTTTTTAGGGGCTCAGCTCCTACAGAGTTCCTTGATACGATACTGATATAAGTTATAATTCTGGTTGAATGATTGAGTCAATCAATCATTTATTCTTCAAAGGATCATATTACAGATGATATGGGAATCGTCACAAATTGAAAAACGATAGTTGAAAGTTACCACTGAAAATTACAGATATAAAATTCAAAACATCGGTTATTATTGGTAAATTAACTTTTTTGGGAGATGAAAACAATTGTAAATAAAAAATACCTTGATTTCTCTTTTGAACATATTTGAATTCACATTTGATCGTATTTCAGAAGGCAAACAATTGAGAAATCGTGATCCCACAAGAATGCGATTTTCCATACAATTTTGTACGATGCTTTTCAATTCCCAGAAAGACCTCATTTCTGGTGAGGTATCTGTGACAGCCAGAGTTTGTTTCGAAATCTTGCCTTTTTTTCAGATATATCAGACATAACACTGTTGGGAAATTTCATGATCTCAAAATAAGTTTGCAAGACCCATATATATATATACATATATATATATATATATATATATATATATATATATATATATATATATATATATATATATATATTCTCCACTTTAACGGATATTATTCGGAAAGTCATGTAAGATATCTGCAATAAAAAAAAATCGTGAAACCTTAAACGTACAATTTGTTACTGACTATTTCGACATCGCTGGAATTGAAAGCTTTGGATAGATCAAAGGAGAGAGCCACAACATAAAGTCCTTCATCTAATCATTCTAATCGATCATAAATAGCGGCATCACTCTCCGTTGCTTTATCAGGACAAAAATCACTTTGAGATTTGGTAATAATTTTGTATTTCTGTATAGATGAAAACTGTTGTAGATGCATCGTTCAATAATTCTACATAAAACACTAAGAATAGTCACTGGACGATAGTTTCCCAATAACACGATATCACCCCCTTTTACTGATTTTCAACAAATCAGGAAATTTTCCTTTCCTCGCCTTTGAGTTTATCATGTGAGATAGAGGTTCGACAACATATTGCGATATTTTTTCAATGTTCTCTGTTCAAAGTTCACCAATCTCTGGAGATTCTTTGTTTTTCAATGATCTATCGCTACTTGAACATCATTGCTTGTGGTAGTCTGAAAAAAGTACTATCTGTGAATTATATTTTCATAAACAGTTGAAATATTCAGGTTCCCATATACATTTTCGTGCTCTTTCATATCGATTATCTTGATGATAATGAGAAAATTATACTGAAGTGGTCGCTACTGCTGAACCTCTCAACTTTTTTTCGATATTACTCAGAACAATAATCAATCCGAGTTGAAGAAATCACACAATTCATGTCAATAGACTGTTTGCAAAAAATTACCCTCGAGTTGATCAAAAAATATATTCAAATCTTTTCACATTACTCTCATTCGTATTTGAATTGTCTATATTGATATCGGCACAGATGATGATATCTAATTTCTTTACAAAATTGCCTATATAGAAATGTCTCGATTTCAGCGTTTGGTGATCTGTATATATTGATCAGGCAATATTTCCTGTTCGTAATACTGAAAGACTGGAGAGCCTATTGTGAGGCAATCGAAGATTTCCCGCAAGTCTCGAGGCTACAGAAGGCACTTTCAAGCGACCACCATAAGAGTATCGGCATCCTGACGAGGGAAAATGGCGACAAGGCCGCCAACCTCCGAGAAAGCGCCGAGATTCTTATGGAAACTCACTTCCCAGGTTCTGTCTTCCCAGGAACGACGAACCGGACGGAAGTACCAATAACACCCTCACAATACGACTGGCAATTTGCTAGCACTATAATTGATGAGGACAAGATAAGGTGGGCCATATCGGGCTTTTCCCCCTTCAAAGCACCAGGACCTGACGGTATAAGACCAGCCCTACTACAATGCGGACTGGATATTCTCATGCCGCACCTGGTCGGAATATTCAGAGCCTCATTAGCTCTGAGGTATGTTCCCATTAAGTGGAGAGAAGTACGAGTGGTGTTTATACCCAAACCAGGAAGGATGGACTACACCTTACCAAAAGCATTCCGACCAATTAGTCTCACATCGTTCTTTTTGAAAACAATGGAGAGGCTGTGCGAGCGGTTTATAAAAGATGAAGTCTTAGTTCACAATCCACTTCATCCATATCAGCATGCATATACTCCGGGAAGGTCCACTGATTCGGCCCTTCACCAAGTGGTTGGCAGAATCGAGAGATCATTGGATAATAAAGAATCCACCCTGGGTATATTCATAGATATCGAAGGAGCGTTCGATAAAACGACCTTCCCAACAATCACCCAGCAACTTAACTCCAGGAATATACCGCTGGTAGTAGGAGAGTGAATACTCAAGATGCTCTCTAGTAGAGCAATAAGTATAAATGTAGAAGACATTACTGTGAGAGGACTGGTCATGAGGGGATGTCCGCAGGGAGGGGTCTTATCACCCCTTCTTTGGAACATAGTCCTGGATACCCTGATAAATCGCCTCAACAGTAATGGTTTCTACACAATTGCATATGCAGATGACATAGTTATTCTGCAGACCGGCAAATTTGTGAACACACTGTGCGATAGAGCGCAGGATGGTCTCAAATTAATAGAAACATGGTGTAAAGAACACTCACTGTCGATCAATCCCAAGAAGACGGAGATGGTCCTTTTCACTAGGAAAAGAAGCTTATCGGGCTTGAAACCCCCCGAAAGCTTCAAAAGCAAACTAAACTTCTCTGAAGAGGTGAAATACCTCGGTATTACCCTCGACAGGAAGTTAACATGGAACTCGCACATTCAGAGCAGAGCAAAAAGAGCATATGTGGCCTATGAGCAGTGTCGGAGGACAGTGGGACGCACATGGGGCCTCTCGCCCCGTGTGGTCACCTGGATCTACACTGCAATAATAAGACCTATGCTAACGTACGGAGCCATTGCATGGGGACCAAAAACTCTACAAGCAACGGCCATCCAAAAACTATACCAAATACAGCGAATGGCTTGTCTGAACATCACAGGAGCCATGAGAACAACACCAACCGCAGCGATGGAATTAGTTACTGGTCTGACACCTCTGGACCTGCACGTCAAGGAGGTTGCGCTAATGGCCATGCTACGATTGCGCACGGCTGGTGTAAACCCCGAGGTAGGAATGGGTCAACTGAGGCGGGGCCTGTGGAGGGAGGCACTCACTGCGGTGCCTCTGCTACAGGCAGCCAGTGACGCAATTGAACCCAGGTTTGTGTTTAATAAACCCTACAAAATACAAATAAAACAGAACACTGAGGCGGATGCTGCAAATGCAATAAGCATATACACAGACGGCTCAAAAACCAAAGAAGGATCAGGATGTGGAGTTTACTCTAGATCACTTAGCCTAAGGATTAAGTGGGGAATGGGAAAAAATACCAGCGTGGTTCAAACAGAACTGGCTGGTATCTCAATCGCCACAAAAGAGCTAACCAGAAAAGGAATTTCTGGCAAAGACATAATAATCTACACTGACAGTAGACAAGCCCTACTAACCTTGAATAGACAACGTATTATCTCAGGGTTAGCACTAGAGTGCCATCAAGATTTAGCCAACGCCTCGGTAGATAATAATATCGTACTAAGGTGGGTGAAAGGGCACGACAGGAGCAAAGGTAACCGCATTGCTGACTCTTTGGCCAGGATGGCGGCTGGAATGAACATTTTGGGACCAGGTGACACCCATGGCTTGACGACTTCGACAATTGCGGAACTAGCCAAACGTTACACCCATACTCAAACCCTCAAAAGATGGGATGAAACCAAAGGATGCAGTTTTGCCAGGATCACCCTGGGCGACCCTGAGAAGCTGGATCCAAATAAATATTTGCCGATGACCAGGAAGAACCTACGTTTAACAGTGGGATTTCTGACTGGACACTGTCAACTAAGGAAACACCTCCATATTATGGGGCTAGTGGACACACCTCTATGCAGGATGTGTGAACAGGAAGATGAAACTGTCAGGCATGTCTTATGCGAATGTCTGGAGCTATCGTCGATAAGAGAGTGTGTGTTCGGTGAGTCTTGGCCTACACCTGCCGATATTAAGGAGATGTCCCCTGGTGACCTGTCCTCCTTCCTGGATAAGGCAAGATGGACAATGTCCTAGGAGGGCGACTCCTTGGGAGGATGTACAATGGGCCATATTGTGGCCTAAGTGCTGTGGGTCTATACTCACCCTCCCTACTCTACAGATACAGATACTGAAAGAAATACCACAACACTCAATGTTACCAGACGTTGAAAAAACGAAATGTCAGTTGCCACCCTCTAGTGTCAATCTGTAATTATTAATTATCGATCTCTACCTACTTAGCATTGTGAATTGGAATGCGTTTTTTCATTCAAGGCACTGTTTTGCGTTCAGACAACTAGATGTTTTCACCTCTCCTGAACAACCGTACAATTTCAAATACTTCTCAGAGAACAATTTTCCTTCTATCTGTATCTGTAGAGTAGGGAGGGTGAGTATAGACCCACAGCACTTAGGCCACAATATGGCCCATTGTACATCCTCCCAAGGAGTCGCCCTCCTAGGACATTGTCCATCTTGCCTTATCCAGGAAGGAGGACAGGTCACCAGGGGACATCTCCTTAATATCGGCAGGTGTAGGCCAAGACTCACCGAACACACACTCTCTTATCGACGATAGCTCCAGACATTCGCATAAGACATGCCTGACAGTTTCATCTTCCTGTTCACACATCCTGCATAGAGGTGTGTCCACTAGCCCCATAATATGGAGGTGTTTCCTTAGTTGACAGTGTCCAGTCAGAAATCCCACTGTTAAACGTAGGTTCTTCCTGGTCATCGGCAAATATTTATTTGGATCCAGCTTCTCAGGGTCGCCCAGGGTGATCCTGGCAAAACTGCATCCTTTGGTTTCATCCCATCTTTTGAGGGTTTGAGTATGGGTGTAACGTTTGGCTAGTTCCGCAATTGTCGAAGTCGTCAAGCCATGGGTGTCACCTGGTCCCAAAATGTTCATTCCAGCCGCCATCCTGGCCAAAGAGTCAGCAATGCGGTTACCTTTGCTCCTGTCGTGCCCTTTCACCCACCTTAGTACGATATTATTATCTACCGAGGCGTTAGCTAAATCTTGATGGCACTCTAGTGCTAACCCTGAGATAATACGTTGTCTATTCAAGGTTAGTAGGGCTTGTCTACAATTTTCCTTATTGGAATCACACATCTTTGGGTCCAAATTGTGTTATTTTGGCGTATAAACTCCCCAATATTCAGAAAGAAATAGATTTACGAAATCATTGGGTTCACAATGTTTCAAGAAATCAGATTCATATTGATTTCTCTAGAGAGTGTACTGTTAAATGTTTTCTGGGACCCTGTTCTTGAATCACTAACAGTTCTGCGAATGCACTGTTGCTAAGCTACGACATATCTGATTGGTCTCTGCCTATCAACAAGGCATACGTTGAACGATCGTCTGGTTCGAGAATAGACCCCTTGTGGGTTCGGTAATAAATGACATTCGTCGTAAAGAAAACAAAACGAATGTTTTCACTAAACACTGAATAACAAAGAACAACATATTTCACAAAATATTATAATAACGCGGAACACAAACTCTCCCACTGAAATTCGCGAATTCGCTTGGCAACACTGTCGCTTATCTATGGCTTGGAAGGGTTCTCTGATTCGGAACTGATGCTGTCAAGAGAGATTTTTCTGTTCCGCTGTGATTTCTATTTATATTAGTTTCGTGTTCGCTGGAATTTTTGCGATGTTTCAAGTCATGGCCACGATTTATGAGGAACGATAAACTTCGAGACAGTACGGAACTCGGTATTCGTTCGTTTCGTTATTCGTACACGTCATATTTCAAAAACCATACACTGAGTTCATTGTCTATTCAGAATCCAATCATCAGCATATGGAAAAAGAATAAAAATCTCACATGGAATACACAATTTGTGGAACGTGCTACAGAAACATCATACCCCATAAAGAAACATAAACATATTTTGTTGGGTTATATTTTCGGCTTCCCACTTCATAGGTGATTAGCCAGTCAATTCGTTTTTTTTTTTTCAAGTACCATTACAGAGGATTCTTTCTGTGATTTCATTGGACGATTCATCGAAGTAAACTTTCAGAACATTTATCGAGAATGAAGGAATATATGTGACAGTTCTACAGGTCGTAAATTGGCCATATATAACCTATCGTACATCTTCCTGGATTCGATAGGTATTAAATCCGTGCTCAGTTCCGTGGCTCTTTCAATCATTTCAGACGTTATTGAGGATGATTCCATTTTTTCTGTACCCCTATTATTATTGAACATGTTTTAGGATATGATAATATGACAACTCTGACAAGGAAGGTGGGAAGATTGAACAAGTCTTGTCAATCAACAATGATATCAACAGCTATGGAAGTATGTTTCCATTGAGCTTTTTTAAGCACTGCCAGAAACAGTGATAGCAAAACACTGGGAAATGACTTCTAGAACAGACAGAAGTTTCGTTTGGTTTTCATTCTTCATTTTACGATTCTTACTCTTTCAATGCTGGTTTCACGTGCATATATTGGAAATCTAAAGCAGTTCCATCTGTAGAGTTCTGTTATCTTAGAAAAATTCACTGGTAAAGTCGTTGGTGACGAAAGTGTGCGTGCCAAAATATATCCTTGTTCAATAACAGTATTCATGAGGAAAAATGCAACAATGCACGCTCACAGAGCAACAGTGAGAGAGATATTCCTTTTCAAATGCTCGATTCTCGATTCCAGACAAGAATACTTCAAATTATTGTGCCTATTGCCTGATACTTCACTCATGAACATGCCTGCTTCTCTGATAAATATCTTCTGGGATATCATTGGCTTCATCACCATATGAATCACTTCCCTCCATTTTTTTATTTCGAACGTGGAGAACTGACGAAGTACATTATTGGCTTGTAATCAAAGAGAACTACTTGGCTGTATACAACTCACTGACGAAGGGAATGTTTTCAGAGGATAAAAATACTCAAAAACTGAAGCTGAATATGGTTCGCCGTCAGTGCTTTTCCTAGAAAAACAATCTTTTCATTTTACTCTCAAACACATAATTATGGTCTTCACAGTGCATATAATTTACCAATATATTTCGCCTCTTAACATTTGTCGACATATCCCACTATTCACATGCCAACATGAGTGTTGTCACACAGGTAACCCACATAATCGCGGATCCAACTGCTTATTATTATAGAATGAACGGAAACGTATGTAGACCAAACTTCCCCATAGTCAACATCCGTAATCACAAGAGTAGTTGTGGTGTCCTACAACAACCCAGTCAATATGCGTAGCCCTTGATTTCCATGATTAGTGAATTCATCGGTGCTGAATAATAATAATCCACATGACCAACCGTCATGCGGACCAAACATTACTTCCACTGTTTCGACGGTAGAATGTCTACTCCGAATGGTCTTGATAAATTGATTGCCAAAAATTTTTCATGATAATGAAAAGCAATGATTGAATTTTGAATATGACATTGGAGCTCTCAATGAAGAAATTCTGCGGTCATGTTTGATGACGGCAGCTTAGTTTTTGTCATAAGGAGTCCGAGTGCAAACTAACATAATTTTTGACTGCACCACACAGGAGGTCTATTTTTGACCCCTCACATACGATTCGCCTATTCTGATGTGCAGTCATAGCTACCACTGTACACATGAAATTTCAGGAAGCGACCATAAATGCTAATGTTCCGCATGTGAAAGGTCAAGAATAGCACCCCATGTTCATCATTTAAGACCATGAAAAATTGTTCCTTCTCAACTCAGTATGTACTTTTCGATAATCTTTCACTTTGAAATGGTGATCTTGATGGGTACAGTCATCACGTCACTACATCAACAACTTACAAATACTAATCCTGAACTGGAATCTTTCGAAACTATATGTTGGTGATAAGAACGGAAAGACAGAGAATGTGTTAATTTCGTTCATTGTTTCTCTTTGAATCGTTGAAAAATTTCTCTTTCGATTACATGTTTTTCAGTGCATGATTAACTTGAAAATATCCATATGCCATTGCTTGCCTCTATATCATCAATCATTTCACCTCCAAGATTACAAAATTGCCCCTCTCATTTTTATTAGCCTAGAGACTCGCACAACCTCTGTCTGGAAGTAACCTGTAACTAGTGACGTAGCGTATGTAATTATATGCTGAGTATTGGGGCCCATGTTGTAACATCGGACTCTATTTGACCAGTTTGTTTTCAAACTGCAGGTATGGAACATTTCAGAATAGTCGGATTCCCAAAAAGCGTAACTTCTTCCAATAATTACGTATCATTATTACACAAACGTACCAACTCTTCCACTTCCAAACTCTCAGAACACCGTCTGAACTAGAACAAGTTGCAATACAAATACTTGGGCATTCCTCTCTGTAATCTCCAAAACGTTCAACAAGGCTGATTCGAGTAGACAAAAAGTTCGTATACCGGAATCCAGGGATCCCAGATCCCAAAATCCCTAATCAAGTTATTCCAGCAGCAGCGCCAAACTTTCCTTGAATACAAAATTTGTTAAAAGTGTCTAGCCTTATCGACGATAAATCACTACTAGGATTTTTCTGATTTATATTCCTAGTGGATCTCACATTGTCAAAAAGGTAGAATGACACAAAACTCTCGATTCCATAGAATGAAACAGATTGGAGAACGATTCGAGAAAAAGAACTATAGTCGTTTGTTCGTTTCCGTTTGGATGGCTTTTGATTCCCATACCGGGCTCAGTTAGCCAGTCGTCTCCTGTGACGTCACAGGAGCTGCGTTGAGGGACGCGGCTATCTTGCTCGTAGCAATGTCTACGTCCAATAAATTGTCAAATTATTCCTATAAAAAAGTTCACTAATAAGTTTTTGTAGTCGACTCCAACTGGGAAGCCCTTTTTACCACCAAGGTGGATTTTTGTTTTTGTACGAAATGCCTTCCCTACGTGGTCATCCGTACCACCTCGGCCTCTATACCGGCGTGAATAGGGGAGGGTTATTTTTTTTCCACATAAAAAACTGTCACTATCACAAAACAAAAAACAGGTCAACAAAAATCTATCTGGTCGACTCCTATATGGAAGTTCTTCGTACCACAATGTGGATTTTCTTTTATTTAGATGCTCGAACTAACTCGGCAGACATACACAACACATAACTGACCACTATCGGCGACCACGAGACTCAAAAACTATAGTCGGGCTGTTCAAAAGATAGAATTCAAGGACGCGTGAACAGTGAATGCCTGCCTAGCCACGCCTTCTGAACTGAAATAAATGAAGAACAGTTTACACTGTACTGTACTCATTTGTGCTTTGTATTTACGTGTGTTACGTTAATTAAATAATATGGATGGAAACACTCCTTCACCTCCAAGAAAAAGATCGAAAAAAAGACATTTAACTGTAGAGGAAAAATGTGTAATAATGAACACTTGTGAAAAAGCATCCCAAGAGTTGATGGGAGGACGACGCGGCGACGTTTTTGTTGAGTGGTGTAAATCGGACTTGTATCATTGGGGAGAGGAACATTCAAAGAGTGCGTGCCGTTCACGTGATCATTCTATCTTTTCAGCGGCTACACTATAGTCGAAGATTACTCAACTGGTAAGGAATGAAAATCAAAATTGACGTGATATCCATATAGCGGTGGTATCATCAGAAGTGAATGGAATGATGAAATTGTTATGAGAAATGTACAACAGAGTTACTGTATGGGGCGATATTGAATATTATTAATATATTGGAATTATGTTTCAGTTATGAAAAACTGTTCGAACATAAACTTTGAATTGGCTCGTCGATTATACTTGTTCAAATACTGATACATACAAAGATATAACTGTGTATTAAACATACCTGTATCTGTTTCAATGAATGAACCCCTTTGATTTCCCGATACTGCCGAGGTCGTGACTGTCCCCTCCTAAACTTTTAAACAAAACAATGAGTCACAGCCAAACGTAATATTACGTAAAGAGTAGAATAAGAAGCATTTTATACACTAGCAAAAAATTGTGAACACGAGGCGTTAGCCGAGTGCGGTAATTCGCGAGTTTACGTAATCGCATTTTTCGATTTGCATACTATACTTTTTCCACTCTCACTATGTTTGAGCGGTAATTTCTGGTGGTCTAGCAAACATTATTTTGTTTTTACCCAACTTCAATGATCGACGAGCCAGCAAATCATGACAGCTAGTATGAAAAACAATTGCTCTTCGATTCGATTCGATTCGATGTATATAACCAGATTCCACGCTCCATACAAGTTTCGACTTTCGGAGTGAACACATGTTTATTGAAAATTTATTGTTTACTATCTTTGTTTAGCATTTAATTTTTTATATTTATTATTGAAAAAGATTCAGTACCAATTCACAAACTGTTGAACAATGAATTTCCTAAAACTATGATTTTCAATTGAATTTCACAGAGAATTTGGAGCAAAAATTAGCTGAATTTCGCTTTTGCACGATTACAATTAACTTCCGGAAGCGGCCTTCATCGATCTAGAATACACGTTTTATTCTAAATGTGCTATTACCTAACATTGTTCTTAAATTGTGTTAAAATTGTTCGTTTCCTTTTCCCAGTGATCTGTCAAACATGTGGCGATAGAAGGGTGAACCAATGAATTCACAAAAGCTGAAAGTCTTATTTCAAACTACCCATGGCTCAAGGAGAACAGTTATCTCTTCTTCTTCTTTGTTTGTTTTCTTGGTTTGCTGACTCAGATTGGAGTCAATTTCACCAGATCAAGTGAGGATGAGATTGATGTAAGGATAAGACATAGGAGAGATCAGATAATGTTGATAGTAGGTAGTAGTTGCTATGACATATAAGGATATGGGGAAATTAATGTCTAATGACCTTTAGTAACACTGGAACAAATAGTTATCCAGATAAAATAAGGATGTGCAACTCATCAACGAAACCAAAAAAATACGTATGGGTCACAATCTTGAAATGGAAAAAATAGCAAGTAAATCCAATGTCCGTCGGTCAACGTGGAAAGGTGTGAATACTGAGCGTTGTCCTATTGAATGGTGGACTGACTAGTTTCATTTTGCATCAAGTTCCTTCACATTTTCTTTAGAATCTGTAAATCAGTTGAATCGACCACCACTGTTCGAACACACAGCTGACTGACTGAGATATCTTTGCTTTATATGCAATAGGAAACCTGAACTAGAACTTTCAGCCTTCATGAATTCATTCGATTCAGTCTTCAATTGAGATGTTTGACAGCTCGTCGAGTACCTGGCCACTTGAATGCTCGACAGACCGGAGTTTATGTATGTAGACCAGTACTGCAATCGACTATCAAGAAACTTGCTTTTGTGATTCCAGATACATTTCTGGCTCCGACTTCTTTGACTCATGGTTTCTTGTTGAAAATGAGTGAGGATTTCCTTTCCAACACTGGCTCATTTTTAAGACTCGAAGTTATTAGTGACTGTGATATCTCTTTACGACCTCATAAAAACAATCGAGATTAAGACATAGCAACTTGAAGATTTATATGTGATGATTCACAACAGGCCAGTTGACATGTCAATGAGTCCATCATCAAGTGAGGTATTAAGAGTAGCAGTTATTTTTCTAAAAGCCCTATAGAATGGGCACAATCATCGAAGGATGTCCCTCTACGAACGGCAACTCTTAAAATTCGGAACTAGGTCCGTATGATTCCTAACTCGAACAAAAATAAGGAGTGAAATTCCGTTGAAGTATCTGGTCACCCATTCTGTTCAGGCAAACCTAGCAAGTTAATAGTTAACCCTATAGAGTGGAGACGACCCCCACTAGTGAAAATTAGGAATAATATTGGTCAACTGGTATTCGTCAGTTGACCAGATGTGACATTGACATATGGTTGTTGTAGAAGCTACCATTGAGATTCAAGTCTGATAGAAAATCACTCACCATTTATTCTCATCATACACTGTTGATACACATTCAAATTTTTTTCGGCGAACATCGCTCGGAAATCAAATGAGCTCACTAGCCATATCCATTTTTGTTCATGTATAATAACAAATAAATCATGTGGAGAAGAAGCATAACATATATTTCCGGAGTCTCAAGTATTCATAATATAAATATATATCATTTTCAAAAGTAATATCTCGGGTCTTCGGAATTTTCTGTTTTTTCAAATGCCAATAAAACAAAATCTGACGAATTTTCCATTTCCTGTTCTCATAGGGATTTTTTTCATGGTATGGAATATGGCGAAAATCAGAAATTATCACTTATAGTAATTTTCCATGAAATTCATGGTGAAAATCATACAAATATTTTTGGGGCGCACTTGATCTACGTTTTCCAATCAATCATTCACAATGACCAGAATTCGTATCGTATCTCCAGAGAATCCAATTTCATCCTACCAACTCGTGACTGTTCAAGATGCTGCAAACGAATTTCCATCCAGATCGCGTTCGCTGAAAATTTCCTCTGCGGAAAAGGCAAACTGAAACTGAATATTCACCATTTTCTGTCTTCGGCACCATTTGGGGCAAACGAAATTAATTGAAATTGAACTCCGATCTATTTACTCAGTTGTCGTAGCTGACATTTGCAGGAAATCCATTTTTATATCAAGCCTACACAAATTATTCGGAAATCATCATCATTATGTAACCGTAAACAGGTAGACAACAGAGATTGAATAATATTTTTATCAGTTCTTCAATCAAAGAGTCTCTGGTGTTGTTTCTGAATGTTCCCAAATTTTTGTTTTTCCGTTCTAAAATTGTTCGTTCTGTTAACCAGCTGACGAACGTCAACCCTCAAAAGTCGAAACTGGTTCATAATATCAGCAAGCAACTCTGGACCTTTACTTTTAAAAAATACTCTGTAGCCCGAGAAAAAAGTGTTCAACATGTATTTGAGCCCATAACACAGGGGTTGAACGGCTCAACCATTCAGAATGATCTCAATGAATTTGTCAATAGGCATCCCATAGTTTGATTGGATGCAGACAAGTGATTCAGGGACATTGAAATTGTGTTGAATTATATTTAAGTTGAGGAATTATATATGCATATGAGCTTTGAGGTAGTAGGACAAAGAGCCAGTTCTACAATATATGGTCACCTGCAAGTTTGAACTCAACCATGGGGTCAGACATCAACGTATGATCAAGACTTCAGCTCAATAGAGCCAGATCCAGATAGTTGTCGGATCATGATGATCACCATAATTTGTGGAACTGGCCCTTAATATTCTTGAAGTTATCTCAAATTCAAAGTTTTTTTCACAAAAACGGCACGGCAATGGAGATGTCTATAGTTACTGAATGATTCGAGCAAAACTACGCATTTTAGAATCGCTTGGGTTACGGGAAACTTGGAAAGACTGTCATTCTCTCGAGCTGAAAATCGTTCATCAATAGATTAGAGCAGAGCGAGCACAAGTTTAAATTTCTAAGGAGTCGTATTTCGATGACATTCTGTCAACGAAAGAATGGAGCGAAGTATATTTCAATCGAAAACATTCAGTTTCTGATGAAACCCAGTTTCATTCGTATTTAAGTCACCGTCAGTAGTAAGGTTGGAAGCTATCAATTGGTCAGCGAACCTTGAAGGAGTCTGCAAGCAATCAATCAGTTTAATTTTAATCAAGTATTGTTACATCGTAGTCGATGAAGAAAATGCTGAAAGTTTAATTCATGTTGTTGTATTTGCCAGAGTACTAATCGATTTCTCAATGTATAGACACAGTAAGATATAGATCAAATTATTTGTTCCATCTTTTCCGGAATTTTCTTTTCAGAATAATAATAAGTTTAATATTGAATGACACGTACAAGCGCAAAGCTGCGGCACCTGTATCAAAATGCAAACGACGCTTCAACTATAAAGTCCGTAACCTTAACGTGTGGAACATAAAAATAAAGTTCGGGTGATTTATCTGCTGTACTCCACCGTCACAATATGTTTTATTGATGACAGTTTGTCATTCAACATTCATCCTGAAATATAAAGTAAAGGCGCGTCCACACTGGAGCAACATTTTCCAACATAATACAACAAAAACTTGTTACAACATAAAATGTTTACATTTGTTGAAATATGTTGTGTTGCATAAAGTTGGTGTTGCGATGCAACATAATTTGTAGTATGTTGCATAAATCCGTATTTTGCGGTAAAGATCAAAGGATAATATGAAACAAAGTGAAACATTTGTCAACATTGCTTTGATGTGGACGGATTGTTGCGAGTTGGGAACTGCTGCAAAATGAGTGACTAGAAGACATGAAAGACTTGTCTAACGATGGTTCTCAAACGCCATCAACATCTAACGCTGCTTGTCAGGAGCCTTCAGCATCTAACAAAGCCTCTCGAGAGCCTCGTGCAGAAACCGTGGAAAATCCGAACAGCACAAATCTTGACAAAATGGTTGAGGCTTTCGCGGCCGAGGTTATTAGTATAACTACTGCTCTTCGGGCTTGAAGGCCGTCGTTCTTTGGAATTTCTTCCTGACGTTTCGCTAGCGCGAGTGGCCAGCTTCTTCAGAGGCTTATCATCGGAGATGAATAAGCCTCTGAAGAAGCTGGCCACTCGCGCTAGCGAAACGTCAGGAAGAAATTCCAAAGAACGACGGCCTTCAAGCCCGAAGAGCAGTAGTTATACTAGCACAAATCTTGATGAATTTAAACACCCTAATAAACCTAGACGTATAACTATTTAAAGAAAAATCGATGATAACGCTCGAAAAGAAGAGGCATATAAAATAATTCAAGACTCACAAAATAAACGACAGCGAGACAAATTCAATGTATTTGGAGAACATATGGCGTGTAAAATTAGGGATTTGAATACCACCTGCGCACAAAATATTGTAGAACATCTTATGAGTAATATTTTGTTCGATGCTAGTATGGGCAAATATGTTTATGGAATGCCCCAATACCTAACACATATGAGCCAATTTTATCAATGCAACCTTTCACGAGACCACAGTCACATCCGTATTGCAGCACACCAGCTACATCACCAGCGGAGACATACATATAAAACTCTTCAGACTCCTCTACTGCTTTTGGTTCTTCGAACATTATCGCAGAGGCATTTCAATTAACGAACATGTAAAAGTTCCTAATTTTTCAATAAAAGGAGTACAATAAAGTTTATTCAACTCAACTTCAGCTTTAATTGCGTTCACTAGCGCAGCACATACTTCTGGTACTATCTTTGAGATAGCTTGTTTCGAAATCTTAAATAAATACATCAAGCTACTGTAGGAATCTCCAGTTGCCAGAAAGCGCAATGTTACAGCTAAACGTTCTTGTGGAGGTATAGCCCTTCTACAGTTTGTATCTGTTTTTTTATCACTGGTGCAATTTTTTGCAGCAAAAATTCCATATATGAACTACTCATGCGCAAAAAATTTTTGAAGCACCCATCGCATCGGTTCGAAGTTCTAATGAAGCGTCATCTTTCTTTAATTCGGATGATAATTCCTGTTTACCACATTCTTCCCTTTTCTTCAAATTTGGACGGACTGAACATTTACGCTTCCGTTTTCGTGAATCACCACACAAAATTAGAAACCACGCGGTAGCAGTTAATAAGTCTTCCTACATCATGTCACAAAACTACAGCAGCGTGGACAGAATGTTGTACTCAACTGAATTTGAGATTCGACAAGTGCAAACATTCATTAACATTGTTGTGCTAGTGAGGACAGTTTGTTCGTATGTCCAAGTTTGATGAATTAAACATTTATCAACTCGTTGCAAAATAAAATTGCTACAAGTTGCCAAATGTTGCTCCAGTGTGGACGTACCTTAATGCTCAGTGATTCAAGTGTGTTGCTTTCAATGAAGCAGAAGTCTAATTACTATTCCGAAATTATTTCGATCGAAGTAAGAAACATTTAATTTTCAACTTTCCTTATTGGATAATTTGATGATGGATCAATATATCCTGTTGTCAATCATTCAAGATACTGGTGATATTGCTTGCTTTATCATCGACTCTATCCAGTAGAAATTGAGTTTCGTATTATCTATCATCGTTGCACGAAAATTGTCGGAAGTCTATAATATAAAAAAACTCCTATGAAAAAACTGTAATCACTGTCATGAATGATTGATTCCTACCATAAGAAGGAGAAATCTATTCAATACAACTAATCCCGTGCACAAATTGCTTGCCGGTAAATGAATTACATAAAAATATTTTCTTACTGATATCGTATACCAAATACTCGTACCTTGAATGAGATAGATATCATATGATAGTTCTTCATAATAAAAAACGGGAAGGACCATTTGAAATAACGTTTTACTCACCCAAGGTATATCATTTCGCTTAAAAAAATTTAGAGAAGCTTGTCTCTGCTCAGAGAAAGCTTCTGTGAAAAACTTCAGTGGGCATATTTAAAAAGTTGTTGGTGGTTGATTCATTATTCATGGTATTTTAATACCAAACACCATCAACTTCGATCAAAGTCCTCCAGCAAGCAAGATGTCGCTAACTTCCTACGCCATACGTTATGATGAGCATGGTTATTCGCGTCATCCATGAAATGTCTCAAAGTCATTCCTAAATATGACAAATATAGGCAAGTACTGAATAGAAAAATATCTGTTCCCTTTGGGGATCGAACCCACGACCTCTAGAGCATCTAAATATAACTTTCGTAGTATTTCCTTGTTGATATCCTGACAAAAGTATTTCATTTACAGTTCCAACCCTCACAAGCAAATATACAATGAGTTAGAATCTGATCCGAACCAATTGGCAACAATGAAATATGTCTCTCAGTCAGTTTGTATCAGAAAAAAAAATAAATTCACAATGAAATTATTCTTGATTATTGCTTGAGGATCTCCATAAATTCCACAGTTTTTTCATTAAATGATATCTATTCCTCCACAATAAATTCGTGATTTTTTTTAATTTTTTTTTTAATCCTTTATTTAACGTCGGCCTATTTCCGCTACCAAGGCCAATCACCGACGCCGGTGAGCACACTTCCCCCAACCGGAAATTTTGCCGAACCCTCTGGTATTCCAACCAGAGGTAGGGATCTTTAACGAGACCAACATCCATGGACTCGGGACCGACGGCTTAACGTCCCCTCCGAAGGACGGCATATCTTCAATAGCACCTACAAAAAGACACTGGCATATGTACTATTATTTGACATAACCTCAATATTCAAATATATTTTCGGATTTGCAACAGCTCGGGTTATTAAAGAACTAAAACTAAGAGGTAGGTATCGTATAGCATTCTCCGGAAATTCCTGAAATCAGGAGAATATACAAAACATAGAGAAAAGAAAAGAGCTGCTTCTCCTCCCGAGGATGAAGTTTACTGCCGACGCGTAGCGAAGGCAGTAATCATTCAAGGGAGGAAAAGACCCTTCACTCCCATG
Source organism: Zygogramma bicolorata (assembly GCA_032362365.1). Classification (NCBI taxonomy): domain Eukaryota; kingdom Metazoa; phylum Arthropoda; class Insecta; order Coleoptera; family Chrysomelidae; genus Zygogramma; species Zygogramma bicolorata. The sequence goes on along the minus strand of JAVJAQ010003427.1, from coordinate 7,001,333 downwards.
TTATACATATGATTTTTCTGCCTCCCTCGGATAACAAGTCATTTGAAAAAAAAATAATCATGAAACTAACGAATAGAATTTGATAAAGAACTAAAACTAAGAAGAAGCTGCAGTATAGCATGCTTCTGACATTACCGAAATTAGGAGAGCCTGCAAATCAAAGAATTCAAAAAAAAAATCTTGAGGCCGGATTCTAACCATCACCTACCTTTGCCTTCATACCATGAACAATGTATGTTCCATCAACACTTCACGCTACGAAGACTTGCGGGAAATTTGTTCAGAATCATGAATATGGCTTGTTGCTGCTCCCCTATATTTGACGTTTACTGATTTTTACCATTTAAAAAATACAGTTGTTCCTTAGATGACGATAAAATATTTACTTATAATAGAATACAGTTTAAGTCGTCAATGCCGTATAAATTATTCCATTGATGACGTATGAAACGTCACGTTCACTTTTCCTCCTAGGGAGAAAAAGTATGACTTTGCTCCCTACAATGAGGCCAGAAAATGTAAAGTTTGGATAGAGGGAGGCAAAAGGAGCATTTTCCTGCTGAACATCATGCTGGTGATACAAATGATAAATCTTGTTATAATTATTCATGTATCGAACCGACAACTTTTTGATTATCATTGGAATGTCTTCACAGTTGATAGGCAATCGTACACAGGTGCCAGATTAATTGCACCTACGGAAATCGTATACGATTGCAAATTTCGCATTCCAAACCGATATTCGTCGGAATTCGAAAGGATATATATGCTGATGTCGTTTGGTGTGCTTGGAATTCATTCACGCCTATTGTAGGAAGCATGTTATTCCATGTTAAAATATAGTAGCATGATAGGACAAAGAGAACCGTGATGACGTTCAACTCACCCAGGATAAATCATTCCACTCAACAGTCCAGGCGAGCTTGTTTCCGCTCAGAGGAAGCTTCCGTAAGCTTCTTCAGTGAGCATGCCTGAATATATTATTATAGAACTCTTTTACAGGGCTGAAAATTTCCAAAAAAAATTAATATGAGTGAATTTGTTCATGATGAAGTAAAAGTGAGAGAATAATTTCTGCTCTGATGAAACGAATTATGAGAAATCGATAACATTAAACTGACGGCAGGGTTTGGTTGTTGTGAGAATGAATGAATGATTTTCTTTGGACGAAACAAGATCTTCTCTGGATTTGAATGAAATAATGTCCTGGTGAATCATATTTCTCTGCAACTACCCTCTATTTTTGCTACGTACTCTAGAAATTTCCTATAAATACTGTCTATTTGTCTCAAGAGTCGTACGCTTGGTATAAAAATTGAGAAAGAGAAATTAATTTCATTGTAGTCGTCGTGCCATATTGGCAGGGAAATAGCTATTTAGAATAGACTTTTTTTCGAATGAGTGAAACCTCTACCTATGAATGTCATACACGTATCTCTCACTGGAGAGTGTTTCTAAATTAATTATTGCACTTCTTTCATTAAAGTTCCAATTTTTTTCGGAGAAGATAAACCGAATGAAGGTTCTTCAAGCAATTTTCAGTTTCTTCGCATAGTTGAATGAATGGCATATTATTTCAAACCTAATACTAAATGGTTAGTTGAACAGGGTGGAAGATATCTCGTTACACTGTTCCCATTTCGATTCCTTTTCTCCAAGCCGTTTCCTGACTTTTCACTTTTGTCTCAGATGTCTGACAAATTGCTTTGATTATAAACACTAATCCGGATCTGTTGATGTCCCGAATTCGAGACTTCTTCATTAGTCTTCCTCTTCCTCTAAGAATACTTCGCACTGTCCTTGAAATTCATATTTTCCAGATAATGAATAATGTCACATAGCGACTGAGAAAACACAGGGCTTTCCAAATGGTGGTGACACCATCTTGAACTTCTTGAAAAATTACACAGTTTCCAAACTCCAAATGCACGAAGGCGGTGCGACAATTTTTATGTAATGAATATAAAAATATTCTGATCCGAGTGATTCATTTGATTCAATTTTTTATCCAATTACTTGACAGGATTTCCATCCTTATTACTGCCTTTCGATTGATTTCGGCTCATTCATTCATTGAGTTTGAGGAAAACATATTTGATAGTTTCACCCTATAATTCAATTCTATTATTCGTTATTCATTTTTTGTAACAGGCTTCAATAGAGTTATTGTTATAGACAATGGAAGTCCGAACCAATACTAGTCATAGTGGACAATGACAAGAATTCTATTACATCTGCATATAATGGTGTTCAGATCTATGGGGATATTCCTTTGTTTGTAAAGAATTATTTGAGGTACATGACTATCGGCAGATGTGAAACTTGGTCGTTTTTCCGGTGCATCGGAAGAAGTGCTGCCAGCAAATACCGTGTGTCACAGACTCATGGTACACCCCCGTTTTCTCCTTTGTCTTTCTAGCTATATTTTTGAGATTCGGAACATCGAATAAGCTCACTGAACAGCATTTCTCGACATATCTGAAAGAAAAAAACAACTTCCAATTTTTCCGGAAATGACATCAACTTTCGATTCTTGAATGGGACACCCTGTATATTGTTACATGATCGGCTAGGGATGATCATGAGGAATCCAACGATACCAGGTTTGATGATGTTATCTCCAATGACTGCGGAGATATCGCCATTTATATTATCCATAAGCGCAACGAGTAGGAGAGAGAAACTTTACTGGCGGGTCAATCCGATTCTCTCTCCCACTCATTGAGCTTATGGATAATATAAATGGCGATATCTCCGCAGTCATTGGAGATAACATCATCAAACCTGGTATCGTTGGATTCCTCATGATCATCCCTAGCCGATCATGTAACAATATACAGGGTGTCCCATTCAAGAATCGAAAGTTGATGTCATTTCCGAAAAAATTGGAAGTTGTTTTTTTCTTTCAGATATGTCGAGAAATGCTGTTCAGTGAGCTTATTCGATGTTCTGAATCTCAAAAATATAGCTAGAAAAACAAAGGAGAAAACGGGGGTGTACCATGAGTCTGTGACACACGGTATATTCGCCAATATAAGTTTCTGTTCGGGAGAATTCCATCCGTTCTGGTTTAGAGAAAAAATGAGCTGAAAGTGACAGCTTTGACAAATGACTAAAATCAACAGAACTGATATATACACTCGATGACTTAACATGAATTACAACTTCTTGGTGAATTCTATCGTATTATTGCATCTTCTTCGTACTTTGGTCTAGCTGGTTCTGAATTTTGGCAAGAGCGATTGAATTATGCCCTTTGTTTCATCAGATTGCAATGTGATACGCCTTCATAATGACGAAATCTGGGATATGTTTGGTACTTGGATTGGATAACCCAATGAGTTTTTTCCTCCAATCGTAATACTTGTACCCAGCTTTCGAAAGTAATTGATATCGAAGGTATTCACTTCAACTTATCTTCTAGATTATACACATAATTTGTCATCCTCACTCAAAAAAATCAATCTATGTTTTGAATGATGATCGGGCGCCATTTTCAAAATTCATCACTCATAGGAATTTTCTATGACATTCATTGTACAAATCAAACAGATATTTTTGAAGCCGCACTACATCTACGTTTTTCAAAAAATCATTCACATTGACCAGAAGTCGTTTCGTATCTCCAGAGAATCAAATTTCATCCTATTCCAACTTGGAACTGTTTAAGATTCTGCAAACGAATTTTTATTTAGATCGCATTCACTGAAAATTTGCTCTGCGGAAAAGGCAAACTGAAACTTAATATTCACCAGTTTGTCTTCGACACCATTATTAGGGCAAACGAAATTAATTAAAATTGAACTCTGATCCATTTACTCAGCCATCGTGAATGAAATTCGTAGGAAATTCATTTTTATATCGAGCCCACATAAATTATTCGTTAATCATCATCATCATTATGTAACCATAGGCAGGTAGACAGCAAAGATTCGATATAGGTTTCTGAGATTTTTTTAATCGAGTGGGCTCTGGTATAGTTCCTGAAAGTTTATGTTTTATAATATCAGCAAGCAACTCTAGAGCTTCACTTTTGGGAAATGCACTGCATTCTGACAAAAAGAGGTCAGCATTTATTTGAGTTCACAAAACAATGGTGAAACGAGTCAACCCTCTGGAACGACCTCAATAATTTGACAAGATTCATCAAGTCCAAATATTAATGAGATGGGGCGAGTGTATTTCAGTATTTTTGTGATTCAAGGACATCGAATACGTGTGGAATTATAGTTCCAGGATATATTTTATGTACCCACGTATGCATACGTGTTCTAGGGTAGTGGGACTTAGGCCAGTTTCACAATATACTGTCACCTGCAAGCTACATCTCAACACTGGGTTCAGAGGTCAACATGTTTCACATAAGCTAGCCAAGCATTCAGCTTAATAGAACCAGAAAATGTTTGGCTAAGTGATCATAAAGATCACCATACTTTGTGAAACTGGCCCTCAATATTCTTGAAGCTATCTAGAATTGAAAGTTTTTTCACAATAATGGCATGGGCAGAGAAATCCCTATAGTGACTGAATTATTCGAGCTCGAGCTACGCATCTGGGAACCGTTCATCAATAGATTAGGGCTTGTTGATCCTAAGCTTGCATCAGTTTGAATTTTTGAAGGGTTGTTCTTCATTAAAGGGCAAAAATCGGTCTACGAAAAAAATGAAACAAAGAATATTTCAATTGAAACCATTCAGTTTCTGATGGAAGCTATTTGGTTTAATCTACTATCATTTTGTGTTTAGATCGCCGTCAGTAGTAAGATGAGTTACTATCAACTGGCCAATGAACCCTGATTGGGCCTGCAAGTTATCACAGTTGTATTAATTCAGTTACATCGTAGTCGATGAAGAAAATGTTGGAAGTTAAATGCAAATTGTGTTATAGTACTAGTCGATTCCTTACTGTATAGACACACTAATACAGAGATCAAATAATCTGCCTGATCTGCAACTATATTCATAGAATTTCCTTCTCAAAGTAAAAATGAACTCAATTTTGAATGACACTTAGTCTCATACCAGCGGCACCTGTATCAAAATGCAAAACGATACTTCAACACTTAAGTCCGTATCTTTATCGTGTGGAACATAAAAATAAAGTTGGGGTGATTAATTTGGTGTACTTCACGGTTACAATCTGTTTTAATGATGAGAGTTTGTCCCGTTAAAAGAAAGTTATGGCAGATATACCTACAAAACTGAACATTTACTCTGAAATATAACGTAAGGCTTCGTGACATTCAAGTGTGCTGCTTTCAAAGAAGAAGTCGAATTGACATTCTGAAAATTATTTCGATTGGAGTGAAGTACATTCGATTTTCAACTTTTTTCAGTGAATAATATGTCGTGTTTTTCCTCGAATTATGTGAAAAATTGGTGATATTGATTGCTTTCTCGTCGAACCTATCCAGGACAAATAAAGTTTTGTATAATCTACTGTCATTGCACGAAAATCGTCGGAAGTTTGAAAATTCATAGTTGAGACCTTTTTTCCTGAATCAATATGAAAAGAGCAGAGCTCCTATGAAAAAGTAAGGAATCACTTTAATAGATGGTTGATTCATACCCGAAGAAGAAGGATTCTAATACCACAAATCCCGTGATAAAAAAAAAACACATTTATTGCCCAAACAGGTACAAGACCCACTTACAGGACAGCTTTCACAAAGTATACATGTAACTGTGAACAATAACTGAAATTAAGTAAAGTGTTTGAATAAATATTATTCAGTAAATTGTAGTAAGTGTTAAATGATAATTATATTTATAACAAAATGCAATCAATGGAAAAAAAAACATAATAACTTGTATAAATGAATCAATAGGAATATATTTCCACATTTGTTTCAAAAACATCACAAAGTGGAGAGAATATGTTTTATTTCCCTTTTGAACACTCCAATGGGTGTTGAAAATAGATCAGTTTTTTCGCATATCTGATTGAATTTTTTGCACATCGAATGAATTGGAGATTTCAATAGTTTATTCGTTCTTGGAGTAGGTTAATAAAAACAGGGTGAGCTTCTGCTGTTCAAACGGGGTATGTTGAAGTTCAGTTGAGATAAAAACTCTGGACAATCAGTCAGGTAGTTGGTGAGTTTGTATATAAAAATGCAAGAGTGGTAAGCTCTACGGTCCTCTAGAGATACCAACGAAAATCTGTGCAGTAATAAGTTATTATCGATACCTTGTTCGGGATAAATTCCATCAATTCTATAAACAATTAACTTCAAGAATTTTCATTGAATTGATTCGAGCAGATGAATGTGATTCATGTAAATAGGAGACCAAATCAGCGAACCATATTCTAAGCGTGTTCTCGCAAGTGAGGTAAAGAGAGTAATGAGGCTATCTTCATTTTTGAAGTCTTTACAATTTCTGAGAATCAAGCCAAGCATTCTTTTCGCTGCCGATGAGGTTTTGATTATATGCGATGAGAAGCTCAATTTGGAATCAAAATATTCCGAGATCTTTCGTTACATCATACCGATCCACAGTGATTTGATTTAGTGAGTAGGTGTATTCCACTGGTTTGATTTTCAAAGTAAAGGTAGTGTGATGACATTTCTGTATATTTAGGAGGAGTTTATTTGTTTCACACCAAAAAGCTAAACAGTTGATATCATTTTGGAGCAATTCACAGTCCCTTTGAGATTCTACTAGTTTGAATAATTTTAAGTCATCAGCAAACAAAAGAACGCTGCTCCTTATACTCTTACCTATGTCATTCACAAATAATGAAAAGAGAAGAGGGGCTAAATTGCTTCCCTGGGGTGCCCCGCTGCTTGAAGTGAACATTTTCGATTTATGACCACGGTACTCAACATATTGTGACCGCTTACTAAGATATGATTGGAAAAATTTCAATAGGTTTTGTATCAAAGGTAAGATTATTTAATTCAGATATTAGTATTTTATGGTCCAATTTGTCAAGAGCCTTTGAAAAATCTGTATATATGGTATCTACTTGAGACTGATTATCAATAGCATTTGTGACAGTTTGTGTAAAGCACATCAGATTTGTGATGGTTGATCTCTTAGATATAAGATCATAATGCCTGCCGGAAATTCAATGACATGGAAATGACTTCTTACTGAAATTGTATTACTAATACTCTTGAATCAGATAGATAGCATATATGATATGTCTTCATAAAAAATAATTGATGGAACCAATTGTAATAACGAACTCACCCTTGGTGAACCATTCCACTCCCATCAATACAGACTAGCTTGTTCCTGTTCAGAGAAATCTTCTGTGAGCAACCTCAGTGGGCATATCTGAATATTTGTTCTCACTTCTTTACGAAGTACTCTATAAATGCTGTCTGTTTCTTTTTGTTAATGAATCAAACGTCTATGAAAAACATTCATGTACCTATAACCAGAGCGTGTTTTTAAATGAATAATTCCATTTCTTCCTTAGAAGTTTTGTATTTTCAATTTTTTTCTGGAGAAGGTAAACCAACTGATAGTTCTTGCAAATTTGAGTTTTTTGGCCTAGTTGAATTAAGGAGGAAGTTCTTTTCAAATGGTCTATTATTCCAAAACTCGTTCTCCATAACGCACATCTTCGAAATCAGAGATTGAACTGACCTGAAGATTCGTTTACGAACAGTCCAGTAACATGTTAGTTGAAAAGGGTGGGGGGCGTTGATTTTGTGATGCACCCTGTATAAGAATCGTCTCCATTGCTCGTTCGTTCACTACACGAACTTTGAACGCATCGAAGACTTCCTAGCTTCGAGCTGGATGACTTCGAGTGAAATACTTACATATCTCGTTTCACATATTCCATTTCGATTTCTTTTCTCTAGGCCGTTTCCTGATTCTTTTGTCTCAGTTGTCTGACAAATTGCTTTGATTATAAACACTAATCCGGATCTATAGATGTCCTGAATGCGAGACTTCTCCATTAGTCTTCCTCTTCCTCGAAGAATACTTTCTCGACGCACTGTCCTTAAGGTTCGTATCCTCTAGATAATGAAATATGTCACATAGCGACTAGGGAGAACACAGGGTTGTCCAAATAATGTTGTCCCATTTGAACTTCATGAAAAATTGCACTGTTTCCAAATGCAAGAAGGTGTTGCGACAAGTCTATAAAATCAAATGAAATTTTGTTTTATCGGGTTTGATAGAAGAAAACCCATGCAAACTTCAAGAACGTTACGTCCATTGTTCCCACGTATTGTTTCCTTTCCTTTTTCAGGAGCTGGTTGAACTGTGGCTGTTTTGTGGTCTGAAAAAATACTCCCAAGTTATAGCTCTACGAATGTTAGTTTTGGGACTCTTTGCTTGACTGTGATCGACAATGTTTCTTGAGTGGTATCTATCGATTCGGACTTCCATTTCAATTCTTTCCTTTGGATTTGAGTTTGATAAAATTCTTTTGATCATTTCCATCATCAGGAAAAATCAAATTGTAAGTGTAAGATTTTTTTTTTGAAATAGATTAATGTTAGAACTGACAACTTTGGTGAGGGTACATGATGAGATGTTAATATACAATAATATGAAACACATTTCACTTATGTGTCTTGTCAGACTGTTTAATATATCTGATTGAATTATTTCACTATAATCACTTTGTTTTTTTCCATATAATAAACTCATTTTATATATTTTATGTTATTCACCCAATTCAAATATTGTATTTTCTGACTTGTTTATCTCAATTCGTCTATTTTGTTTGTTTCCTGCATATTTTATACATTTCATGTTATACATTCACACTATCACCGTTTATCTCAATCCGTCTATTTTATTTGTTTCCTGCATATTTCATACATTTCATGTTATACATTCACACTATCACCTTTATATATTTTATTATATTCACACATATCAACTATTCAGTTGATTTTATTTTCTCAGTGGTTTGATATTTCAACTCACTGTTTATCATTTTATTCATATGAGATGTAGTCAGAGCCTCCGTGATTGATTTTTTATGCTTCATATGACTCAATATTCAGGAAACTCATGCGCAACCCTAGGTCCTCAATGGGTGCCCTGATTATTTGGTTATTTAAAAAAAAGGGTTATATGTACACACTTCTGATCATTACACCCCACAGCCATGTTACTAATCAACTGCGGTTCATTCTGTTTATTTGCAAATACTTTGTATTCTTTATGTATATTTTTTTCAATGATGCAGATAAATTTATTATTATCAAATTTATAATTATTATTATTACATTGTGTCGCATGAGTACAGTAATTATGGTGAAGGACATGAACACAATTCGTAAAATGAAATCATCACGTTCAATTCGTTACATGTGCTTGGTGGGGACTGACAGACAGTTGACGTGACATCTGGCAGTGACAGTGGTGACACTCCATTGTTACCAACTCAAACGGAGGAAAAATTGGACTGTGTGTCAAACTGTGTGTAAATAAGAATTTATGAAATAGAAAATTATTCATGTTAAAAACTTTTGCTGGATATATATATATATATATATATATATATATATATATATATATATATATATATATATATATAGAACCAGTGAATAGTGGGGTGTTTCAGCAAGTAAAGGAGTACTCTTTTAAGTTAGTCCAAGCTTTCGGAAAATTTTATTTCCATCATCAGGGAAACTACAATAATATATAAAAAGTTGTAAAGTAATTCTAAAATATTAATAGCTAATGACTTACATCTTATTTGAGGATGGTTACATTGATGTTAGAGATGAATTGATGGTACATTGTTGACGATGAAACATGATACATAATTAAAACTTGATTAAAATTTTTCAGGTTAAAATCTAGACGTTGCTCTCACATGAGCTTGTCAGTTATACTAATTGAAGTATGACATTGATTTGAAATTTGAAATATGAAGTTGACAATTGAGTTGTGGCTGAGGGCCTGGGGTGTCAGTGTGTTACCAACTGAATTCTAGTTACTAATTTGATACAAATTGAATTGAAATATTACTAAATTGTGGCTACCTTGGATTTTGATTATGCAATTGAATTACTGAAACTAATATTACTATTGGATAGGTTCTTATCTAGAGTCAATAAATAAGAATATATTTCACTTAGGTGATTAATGTCTGTTCGTTTGTTCATACAATTATTATTTTGAAAAATGTAGGACATTTCTAAAAAGGACCTCTTAACTGTTAGTGTTTCAGTGGTTAATACTTTTATTGAATCGTAATCCATATGGTGGTCAAACTCATTCACATGGTTCGCCAGTGCACATCTCTCAGGGTGTAGTCTTGAATCACTTTTGTGAGAAACGACTCTAGCACCTAATGCTCGTGAAGTTTGGCCAACATATATTTTGTTGCATGATTGGCAAGGAATACTATAAACGACATTCACCTGATTTATCAAGGGAACCTTGTCTTTGACTCTGCTGTGAATTGATTTGATAGTTAGGACGGTTTTGTTTGCTATTTTTATGTTGGGTAAAATTTGGAATATTCTAGAAAGTCTGGGAGTGATCTCCCTGATGAACGGTAATGATGTGAATATGGAGTGGATTGGGGCATCATCAGTAACATTGCCATTGGTGTTGTTTGCGATTGAGTTGTAAATTTCTAGTGATGTAGATGTACTGAACAAAATATTGTTAATTAATTGGGTTGGATAAGAATTATCTATGAATAATTGTGCAAGAATTTTTAAATTTTTATTATGGAAACTTTTATCTGAGATTCTTAGCACTCTGTTCTTTAGTTGTTTGACCAAGTTCACTTTGATCGAGTGTTTGTGATACGAGTGGTAGTTCATGTATCTACCTGAGCTGCAGGGCTTCCTGTACCAATCAATTAGGACTTTGTTGTCCGCTGTTCTGATGAACTTTGTATCAAGGAAGGGTACTGATTGCTGGTTGTCTTCTGTTTCGACTGTGAGCTGAATATGGGGGTAATAACTATTCAGGGTGAAAAGAATCTCATCCAAGCCTTCTTGGGGAATTGAAATTATAATATCATTCACGTATTTTTTTAAAAATGAGGTTTGAAAGATAAAACTGGTAATACTGTGTCCAGCAGATCATCCATCACGTATGCAGCTAATATTGGTGAAATGGAGGCTCCCATGGGAGTTCCAAAAGTCTGTTTATATATTTTATTGTTGAACGAAAAGTAAGTGCTATCGAAGAGAAAAGTTAATAATTTGGAAAAATCAATGTTGCAATGGTTACTGATGTTGCTCCAATTTTTGTTAATGGATCTCAATTGTAGCAACATCAGTAACCATTGCAACATTGATAAAGAAACTTATTCCAAATTATTAACTTTTTTTTTGATACCACTTACTTCTCGTTCAACAATAAAATATATAAACAGATTTTTGGAACTCCCATGGGAGCCTCCATTTCACCAATATTAACTCCATACGTGATGGATGATCTGCTGGACACAGTATTACCAGTTTTATCTTTCAAACCTCATTTTTTTGAAAAATACGTAGATGATATTACAATTTCAATTCCCCAAGAAGGCTTGGATGAGATTCTTTTCACCCTGAATAGTTATGACCCCCATATTCAGTTCACAGTCGAAACAGAAGACAACCAGCAATCAGTTCCCTTCCTTGATACAAAGTTCATCAGAACAGCGGACAACAAAGTCCTAATTGATTGGTACAGGAAGCCCTGCAGCTCAGGTAGATACATGAACTACCACTCGTATCACAAACACTCGATCAAAGTGAACTTGGTCAAACAACTAAAGAACAGAGTGCTGAGGATCTCAGATGAAAGTTTCCATAATAAAAATTCAAAAATTCTTGCACAATTATTCATAGATAATTCCTATCCAACCCAATTAATTAACAATATTTTGTTCAGTACATCTACATCACTAGAAATTTACAATTCAATCGCAAACAATACTAATGGCAATGTTACTGATGATGCCCCAATCCACTCCATATTCACATCATTACCGTTCATCAGGGAGATCACGCCCAGACTTTCTAGAATATTCCAAATTTTACCCAACATAAAAATAGCAAACAAAACCGTCCTAACTATCAAATCAATTCACAGCAGAGTCAAAGACAAGGTTCCCTTGATAAATCAGGTGAATGTCGTTTATAGTATTCCTTGCCAATCATGCAACAAAATATATGTTGGCCAAACTTCACGAGCATTAGGTGCTAGAGTCGTTTCTCACAAAAGTGATTCAAGACTACACCCTGAGAGATGTGCACTGGCGAACCATGTGAATGAGTTTGACCACCATATGGATTACGATTCAATAAAAGTATTAACCACTGAAACACTAACAGTTAAGAGGTCCTTTTTAGAAATGTCCTACATTTTTCAAAATAATAATTGTATAAACAAACGAACAGACATTAATCACCTAAGTGAAATATATTCTTATTTATTGACTCTAGATAAGAACCTATCCAATAGTAATATTAGTTTAAGTAATTCAATTGCATAATCAAAATCCAAGGTAGCCACAATTTAGTAATATTTCAATTCAATTTGTATCAAATTTGTAACTAGAATTCAGTTGGTAACACACTGACACCCCAGGCCCTCAGCCACAACTCAATTGTCAACTTCATATTTCAAATTTCAAATCAATGTCATACTTCAATTAGTATAACTGATAAGCTCATGTGAGAGCAACGTCTAGATTTTAACCTGAAAAATTTTAATCAAGTTTTAATTATGTATCATGTTTCATCGTCAACAATGTACCATCAATTCATCTCTAACATCAATGTAACCATCCTCAAATAAGATGTAAGTCATTAGCTATAAATATTTTAGAATTACTTCACAACTTTTTATATATTATTTTAGTTTCCCTGATGATGGAAATAAAATATTCCGAAAGCTTGGACTAACTTAAAAGAGTACTCCTTTACTTGCTGAAACACCCCACTATTCACTGGTTCTATTCTTAACCAGTCAGCAACGACTACCCTTCCTCTATATATATATATATATATATATTAATTGTAAATTCTGGGCCTACCTGAAGGTTTGTGAAGATCAACGAATTGACGCATTCGCAAAGTGCTCGGTCGAATGTAAAGCCATTCCAATATCAGATATTTGAATTTTGTCTGTTTCCGGTCGAATGAGATTCATGTCAAGAAACAATAACAGTTGGAAACCGATGAATTAACAGACAATTTGGTATACTCGACTACGGTCACTTATTCCGTTTTCGCAATCTTCCTGATAGCAAATTATTATCAGAAATTACCGTTAAAATGTCGATCTGTATGGATGATTACTGTACTGAATGGTTTGCATGGCCGTTAAACTTCTGCTCACGTCCTTGGCATGCATCGAAACAATTTTTCGAACGCGGATTCGTTGGATTATTGAACTGAAAGTTCTTTTATTATTCCAGATATATCGCTGAGGATTCCCAGAAATCATTCATTCGTGCCATTGAACTGTTTCCATGGGATTGATTACAAAAAACAAATGTTACGATTCAATAGTCCCATTAATGTTTTTCAAAGTAGTGTATAATGATGTATTACTAAATTTGTGACAGACATTTTTATTTGGGGTTGCAGCCATCTCTATAAGTAGACCAAATATGGCTGTTCTATGCGGCCGTTGTTAGGAATCTTTCTACATAAGTATTGTGGAAAGTTTGAGTTTTTGGTCAAATCTAACAGATGGCGTTGGTCTTTGACGGATATCACCATCTGCACTAGATTTTAGTATTGGTCTTGAAAGAGGCAGATAGTTCAGGAAGCATTCTATTCGCAGGTCCAGCCGAGTGTCTCTGAAGAGACCTTCAGTAAAAATGGATTTGTGAATTAAATATTTTTCGAACATAAATTTTTTTATTTGAAAACAGAACATGTCACTGTAGCTGTCAATGAAAACCAGTTGCCCACAGTCATGCATTCCATCCAATAAAATGAATTTTTCAGACTGTGAATATTCCGAACCATTTTCGACTTATTGACAGTTTTGTCCTTGAATTGATAGTCGTTCACGACTCGACTATCCAAAAAAAATTGGATCACTGTATTGCTGGATCGAAATGAATTCCAATGTTTGTAGCTGAAAAGAATCAACAGTGGGTTATCCCCTTATTCAGAACGGTATATGATAGAGTTCACTTCACCACATTCATTAAATGAAAACCTTTTATGTGCCCAAACAAGTTTACGCAAATGTTTTTTATATTTCACTGCGGTGGGACAAGAACCAACGCTTCATTGAAGTCACCTGTACATTCGATATGAATTCGGGGGATAATGATTTATTTCATGACAGTTTTCCTGTGAATCTAGATGAGACAAATTACTTCGAAAACACGTTTTATTTTATATTCAATTGATTCTTCCTAAATCAGCTCACACACTCATCATCAGTAATCTTTATATGTATATATGAATTAGAAAAGCAATAATACCATTGGCTACTGGAATTCATTTTTGTTACAACTCTTCATTGCATTCGATATGTTATTCTAACCTAAGACATTGTCATGTAATTGAAATTATTTTTTGGGGAATAACATCATTAAATTCAGTTTAGAGTTGCACCCAATTCAATTTTTCCTGAATTTTGAATCGTCTCCTGGTGTCCATGGTGAACCTAACAAAAAACTTCCTAATCTTTGTCCCTTAGCTCAATTTCATTGCAACGTTTTGTTCGTTGAGTTCTGTTTCAAAACATATTTTTAAAATATGAACCACGTTTCTATACAATATTCGGTCATTCAAAACTTGAGTTGATCTTCGGTGAATCTAAACTGAATTGTGTCGATAGCTTGTTTATGGTGCAAAATCTTCATCTCGATGATCTGTGTTTGTTGATCATGTGACAGCTATATTCAGTGATTCTGCTCGACCATCAGAATTTGAATCCTGAAAAGGATAAACGTTGGAGAATACGTGTTTCCTAGCGACACCTACAGAACAAAATCGATATTTTCAGTAACGATAACAACTGATTGAAAAAAACGTAACACCAGCAGTGGCGGACAGATTATTCCTTTTATAAAAATTATCACAGATATCTCTTTCATTTCCAACCAACATCGAAAATTAAAGACGATCTCTGAGAAGTACTAAACGTTACACAATAACAAAGGTAAATTGATTGTTCACCTTTCAGGTTGAATAATGACATGAATGAGAAATGACATTTATGTCAGGAGAACATCATACACAGAGGACATGTGGTTTAATATCGATTTCGAATTCCAGAATGTTCCATTTTGGAGTTGTATCTCTATCTTCAGTTAGCATCGCAGCTAGGCCTTTCTTTCGAAAACAATTACTGTTAAGACCATAGTCAAGCGCGTTCTAATGCTCAGACCATTCCAGCACTAAACAGCCGGTGTAGAAGTATAAAATTTACTCAGATGTAGAAAAAGTTATTGGCATTTTTCAATGTTCTGGTCATGATGAACCAACAGAATATGAAAGAATTTGATTTTCATAGGAAAGACACGAACACGTTCGGGTACATTCTCAACGACTCGAATCATTGTTTACAACATAAAATGGCAGCAAGGCAATTTCTTTTCGATAGGTTTATACCATTTCCTACTAAGAAAGATAAGAACGACACTGGAAAGTGAGTGATTGGGTATGTAGCTGAAGAGAACAGTTTCAACCCATAGTTATGGTATGGTACGCTTCATGATAACACTGTTGAAAAGTGGTGCTCAGTAAATGTAGTGATAGTACTGGTTAACTGTGTTAAAAAAATACGAATTTTTGCCAGTTAGTCATGGACCTTTCCTTACGTACATAGTAAAAACAGAAAAAAAATAGTTAGCTAATTACTCGTCAAATTTGAAGTTCACATTGTGTCGAAAAAGTCGGCAAACACCACAAAAAGTGATTAACGTCCGATAGGGAACATAAACAGTAGAGAATATAAAGCAGTCCACACACTTTCAAGGAAAACTCAAATCGAGAAAATGAATGATGCTGCAATTAAACAAATATTAGATGAAATAGAGAAGAGTAAAGATGAACTGAAAAACACAATAATAGCAAGCGAAACGCGTCTACAACTTAAAGTTGAAAGTCTAAATAGCAAAACTACATACTTAGAAAAGGAAAACGGTGCCTTGAAAAATAAGTTAGAGCAACTCGAGAAGAAGTAAACTCAATAATATTGTAATTTTTGGACTGAATAAAACAACAGAAGAAGTTCAGGCAAATTCGATAACTAGTGACCTCAGACAATTACTAGAGATTGAAATCTCCGAAAGTGATATCAATGACGTATACTGTCTTGGTGAGACAAGAAATTGTCCAGTTGAAGTAGAACTGATCTCTCAACTGAAAAAAAAGTTGATACTGAAAAATGCTACGAAATTAAAAGGAACCAAAATTGCTATATCTAATTATTTAACAATTAAACAACGAGAGGACTCAAAAATACTAAAACAACATCAAACGTATCAGAAACAAAATGGAAGAGAGTGTCGTATAAGAGGTGACAAATTGATGGTTGATGGAATTCCATATGCAGTGAGTGACTTGGAAGGAAGTGAAATAGAAGGAACTCAGATAGTTAAAGGAAACAGCCTACCAGCAACACCAACGCAAACCCTCATTAGAGAACAGGATACTGCAGATGAATCAGAAGAGGAAAGAGACGTCCCAAAGCCAAAAGATTACCCAAAAAGGAAATTGCTTCTAGGAAACCCAGCTACCATCAAGCTCCGCTCCAATATATCTTCAACACAATCAAGAAAGAAGAAGTAACACATGAAATTAACAACATTCCCTAATTTGTATGCATCATGTCTTTTTTACTCTTGAATATTGATTTGTAATGAAAATAATTTTATGGAAATAATGGATAACTTCATCAAAGAATATAAAAACGAACCAGTCTGTACCAAGATGATAGATTCTCCAACCAGCTTAAAAAAAATAATATCAAAGATTTGAGTATACTACATATCAATATTAGAAGTCTTAACAAAAATTTTGATGAATTCTGTTTATTTCTTTGTCAATTTGAATTTCTCCTCGATGTATTGATACTCACAGAAACTTTTCAAATTACTGAGTTGGAATTATTTGGGCTGGGTGGTTATAGTGTCATATATAGCCAAGGGAACTACAACAAAAATGATGGCATAATTATATATATTAAAAATGGTTTAGAGTTCACACACAGTATAATAAGCATAGGCGAACTAAAAGCAATAGAACTATATATAAAAATCTCAAACGAAATATATCCTGTATAGGCTCCCTAGTACTTGCCCGAAGGATTTCAACCAAGCACTTGAAGTATACATAAACAAATTTAGACAATATAAATTCCATGTACTCACTGGCGATATGAATATTGATTTGATGAATGATTCTGAAATCACTGAAGAATATAAGAATATTCTCAATGCATCTGGGTACGTCTCTTATATAAACAACTACACACGACCAGAAAGTAAAACATGTTTAGATCATTTTTTTATAAAGCACTATTATCTCACGAATGAAAACAAAGACTCTTATATCATAGACTACGACATTACAGATCACTCACCAATAGTCATCATGCTGAAAAAAATCGAAACCACTAAATACTGTGAACAAAACACACCTTTCTACAAATACTATACGGATTACGTAGGACTGCGCACTGATTTACAAAAGGAAACTTGGCATGCGTTATACATGGAAAATAATTCAGACAAAATGGCAGAAATCTTCATTAATACATTGAAATATCACATAGACAAAAACACAAAAAGGTAAGAATTCCTAAAAACTATTGTCCACCCAAAAAACCCTGGATAACGAAAGGTCTGATGGTATTTATAAGGAAAAAAGAAAAATCATATGAACAAGTACGGAATGATAAAACAAATCGAAACTTATTGAGTATATACAAGAATTATAAAAATAGACTTAAAAAAAATTATCGACAAATCACGCAGAGAATACGCGAAGAAATCAATTGAAGAATCTAAAGATAACTCGTCAAATCTTTGGAAATGTGTAAACACCATCTGCAACAAGAACAAACCTAAAACAAAAATTGAAAAAATTATTGTAGATCAGGAAGAAATAACAGATAAAAAAAAAATTTGTAATAGTTTCAATGATTATTATAGCGATTTGGGAAAAAAATATGCTGATCTGATAGAGAACCCAGAAAATTTCGAACAGGATATCGAGCCAATAGAGGGAAGCATGTATATATTCCCAACTGACCCAAGTGAGGTGAAGAATGTCATAGCAGAGTTAAAAAATAAAAAATCTCCTGGTTATGATGGTATTCGAGCGGAAGTATTGAAAGAAATTTCCCATGAAATTGCATCACATCTCTCTTTTATGATTAACAACCTTTTGGATAACGGACACTTTCCAGCGGTATTAAAAAAGGGTATCATAAAACCTCTTTACAAAAATGGACCAAAATCTGAAACTATCAGCTATAGACCCATAACTTTAATTTCGAACATAGCCAAAATTGTGGAAAAAATTATAAAACGTCGTATAACAAATTTTTTACAAAAAAAGGCAGTAGTATCAGACAAACAGTTTGGTTTTAGAGAAGGGAGATCCACTGAAGATGCTATACAAACTTTCGTTGAAGAAATATATAAAGCACTTGATAAAAAAATTCCCATAATATGTATATTTATCGACCTTTCTAAAGCATTCGATACTGTGTGTCATGAAAGGCTACTGGAAAAACTCGAAGCATATGGGATAAGGGGTAATGCATATAAAATTATCTCTCTGAACGTCAGCAACAGGTGAATATAGATGGTGTTCTGAGTGAAACTCGTATTGTTACTTACGGCGTACCACAAGGAACGGTACTAGGTCCCCTACTATTTACAATATATCTGAACAGTTTATTGACGATGAAGAGTGAAGGGGAAACCATCTGTTTTGCAGATGACACTGCTATTATATACAGAGCAAAAACATGGAATGAATTAAAAATTCTGGCAGAAAAAAACATGAAAATGATAAAAAATGGTTTCATTTGAACAAACTCACTTTGAATGCGGAAAAAACTAAGTACTTGCCATTTGTCTCATATGCAAATCACCTACCAAATTTGGGAAACATAAAAATTGATGATACCTCTGAAATTTCGGAAACAGAGTCTATAAAATACCTAGGAATCGTAGTTGACAGACATTTCAGGTGGGACCTTCAAATAAAAAACAACGTCACGAAGATCAGAGGGCTATTATCAAGGTTCAGGCATCTGAAAAAATTCTTGAACATACCTCAACTTAAAACAATATACTCTTCCTTGGTACAGTCTCTTCTTTCCTACGGAATTATAGGATGGGGAGGAGTAAATGACGTATATCTTGAAAATTTAAATATACTACAGAAGTGGATCTTAAAAATTAATTTTAGCAAAACCACGGGATTATCCCACCGATAATCTATTCATTGAAGCCCAAATATATGACATTAGACAACTATACAGTTTTAATATTCTAACCAGAGTTTACAAGAACAAAATACCACTTCCTATACCGACTCATACCTATGAAATGAGGCAGAAAGAATCAAAATACTGTTCTTTGCGATGTGAGAAAACCATTGGGCAACGTAGTTGTGCTTACTTAAGCAGCAAACTCTTTAATGAGTTGCCAATCAGCATTAGAGACAGTAGAACCTATAATGAATTCAAAACTAAAACAAGGAAATGGATTCTAGAAAAAAAGCGTCAGTTCTTCCACAAAATAATAAATAACAACTGATTCAACATCTCACCCACAATACTGCAATATATGGAAAATGTATTGTATGAGATGTCACATATCTTGATTGATAATGCACTTAATTGTTCATTTCACTTATTTGACTGTACTTCACCAATTATGTTGTGATTGCATCTCAAATTGATGTGCCTTTTATATCTATATTTCATATTTTGCTGATTCTGTTGAAACTGTATTCCAATTTATATAAAATAAGCTCTCAGTATTCATATACACCTGTTTTATTAGTTGAAATTAAGTATATATTTTTATTGTTATTTTTATTGTTGTTTATCATGTCTTACCAACTTTATGTTTTTTTTTTTTTGAAACTAATTTTGATGCACCCTCATTTTGAATTGATCTCAAATTGATGTCCATGATAATATTATTATACAACTCACATTTTATCACATAAGTTATGGATTACGAACTCCCCTATACCACGCACAAGCTGAAATAATTTCAGTTTCTGTGGTCCCCCTGTTTATTCATAAATCAAATGAATTGTTATATTTTTTTCATAGATACAGATGACTTATGTAAATTTGTTAATGCTGAAAATGAATGAATGAATAAACATTATTATTATTATTATCTGTCGTCTAAACAAATCTAGTCGGGTCCGTACTCCCCACTGCTCCGACCCAGTGGGCGAACGCGCTAGTAAAATTAACCAATGACCACTCCCCGCACCGCGGGGTAAGTGGTCACTGGCTCCGAGAATCGTGAGTCCTGAGCAGACGCAACGAACCAAGAATAACGGCCTTCTGCATGCGGCCGGCCAAGTTCTCTGCCGCATTACGGCATGCCGGTATGATCTTGAGCTCCGAGAGTAGCGTTGGTCTGGAACCACCGAGAACACCTATAATCAGAACCACTAACTTGACAGAATAGTCCGGGTGGAGCCTGCGGAGTTCGTAAAGTAAGTCCTGGTACTTTGTCCGTTTTTCCTCCTCTTTTCGGACGATATTCGTTTCGGCAGGGGCCGAAAACTCAATAACGAATATCGTCTTACTTCGGTGGTCGAAGAGGACTATATCAGGCTTATTGGCCTGTATTTGCCTGAGGGTGGGGAATGAAAAGTTCCAAAAAATTCGACACCTTCCATTCTCCACTACGGACTCAATATCCCCTGGAGCGTAAGGCAGCACCGGTGTCCTGTCTATTTCATACGAGTGCCGAAGAAAATAGTACAGCACTCGTAGGGCCGCGTTATGGCGATGGATATAGGCCGAGACCGCATAAACTGCACAAGATGACAGCCAATGCATCAAAGTCTCGGGCGCCTGTCGGCAGGCCCTGCATCTAGTATCAGGGACCTCTATACCCATCACGCGGCTCCGGTAGACTAGGGTGTTGAAGACACCGTCTTGGCACGCCATGATAAACCCTTCAGTCTCCGACTTCAGCTCACCTGACCTGAGGAAGGCAAATGTCAGCTTAACAGACAAGCCATGGTCCTCGATGTTCTTAAAGAAGACTCCATGCATGGGCTTGTCTGTATGCAGCTGCAGCATTTTAGCATTCTCTGCAGCCTTGATGTGAGCTTTTCTCCGAGCGGGCTCCAACTCGGTGACAGAGAGTTGGTTTACCTGCTCGGTGTCGAAGACTATATCAAGTTCATCAGCAGCGCGCCTTGCTGCCTTGAATAAAAAGGCTCCGATTCCTGCATGTTCATGATCTCGGACCATGCAGTTTAGGGGATCCGAACTCCTGATGACTCTACAGGCTCCATCCAGCACCATTCTGTTGTGGAGACACTCCAAACTCAAAAGTCCACGGCCCCCTTGTTGTCGGAGGAGATATAACCGTGGAACGGACGATTTGGGATGCATGCTTCTGTGCATATGCATCATTTTGCGAGTCTTCACGTCAAGTTGCCGCAACTCTTCCTGAGTCCACTTGACTAATCCGAAGGAATAGAGTAGAATCGGAATGGCAAGCATGTTGGTGGCAGAAACTTTGTTCTTGCCCGACAGCTCTGAGGACCAGATCTGCCGTAGTTTCTGCCTATACTTGCCACGGAGAGCATTTTTCACCGAGTCCACCTCTTGGGTGTGGCGTTGTTTCACACCCAAATAGGTGTATGTCTCCCCGGCATTCAAATGATGTAGAATGCTTCCGTCTACGAGTTGGGCATCCTCAGCGAAATCCTCGCATCGTCCTCTTTTGAGATGAACCAGTGCACATTTGTCGATCCCGAATTCCATACCGACAGCATGCGTGAACTCCTGCACCACCCTGAGGGACTGCTGTAGATCCCTTTCTCCAGAAGCATAGAGCTTAAGGTCATCCATATAGAAAAGATGGGTGACCTTATGCCTCCGGTTTCCAGGGGTGCCGCAGTTATATCCCCGGGTTTTCCTGAGCGCAACGGACAATGGCATTAGTGAGATGCAGAAGAGAAGAGGGCTGAGGGAATCTCCCTGAAAAACACCTCTTCTTATGATGACCGGCTCTGTTTGGATCCTGCTTTCACCTGATGTTATGGTGAAGCGGGTCCTCCAGAGCGGCATCAGTTGTTCGATGCATCTCACTATTTGATCGGGTACCGCAAGGCACTCGAGTAAGTACAACAACAACTCATGTGATGTTGTATCGAATGCCTTGCGATAGTCGATCCAGGCCATAGAAAGATTCCGCTTATACTGCACGGAGTCCTGCGTGATACATCTATCGATCAGCAGGTTCTCCTTACAGCCCGCGGAACCCCTCTTCGACCCTTTTTGCTCATATATCCGTTCGAACACCGGGTCAACTGCTTGGAGAGTACGCATATACAAGATGCGTGTAAACATCTTGTAACACGTATTCAAGCATGCTATCGGTCTGTAATTCTTAGGATCCGACAAATCGATCGAAGAATCGAAGAAAGCTCCATCTGGCTACTTATCTGCATAAAGTTCTACTTAACGGCCCAGAGGATATAAAAAATAAATTGGTGCCTCGATCACAGGTGCATTCGGTAAACATCAGAAACACAGACACGTTTACTATACCTCAACATTCCACAACTCTATTTCAAAAAGGATTTTCTTATAATTTCATCAAACTCGCCAATAGTTTACCATACGATATCAGAGAAAAAAGTAAAGCCACCTTCAAATTTTGGTATAAAGACAATCTCCTGGCTAATTCATAAATACGTCCTATTTTTACTAATTTCTGTTATGCTTAGTTATAGTCTAGTTTTCAAAATATATTTAATCTATCTTATTTCAAATGTTTCCTACACTACTGTTAAGTATGGGGATCGTTATGGGGTTGGATGTAAGAGTAGCTTTAGCTAAATCCCGCCTCATCAGCGATCATCCTCAATTTACCAGTCTCATGTTTAAATTTTATTTTCCGAAATAAAGACGATTATTATTATTATTATTATTATTATTATTAAATCTCCGTTCTTCGGGATTAGCACGGTTCGCCCCTCGACAAACCATTCCGGAATCAGCTGCTCTCCGTTCAGCTGAACTGAATATTCTGGCCAAATGGTGGTGGGTGCTCGGTAACTTTTTCCACCAATAGTTATTGAGGCCATCAGGGCCTGGAGCAGCAAAGTTCTTCGAACCCTCAAGGGCTCTCCGAACTTCATCCGTGGTTATCGGTTGACGCAGTATTTCGGGCTCAGGCTGTTGAAGCCTCCTAGAGAAAGCTTCAAACTGCGTCAGGGCTGGAGTGTCTCGGTTGAGTGGTTGCGGATGCTCGTAGATACCTTTCCAGAAGGATTCCACCCGATCAGCGGCCGGCGGATTATCCACAACACGCGGAGGCAATTGGAATAGGCGAGAGGGTTTCTCGCGGAACTGTTTGTTCTCTGAGAAAGCCCTCGCCCGCCTCACTAGTGACTTTTTTGCAGTCACCAGCATTCGTATCCTCTCAAGGCAATGCTGCTTGATGGTGAGCAGCACTCCTCGATTCAATGTGTGATGGGATCTCCGCAGTTTTGCAGCGATTTGCCGCACTGCGTGCGTAAATGGTCTATTAGCCGCTAAGTAGTCCATCACACATTGGATACGAGACGCGTGTTGTCTCGCCGACTTGATCTTAGCCTCCATCTTGTGTATGCGCTGTTCATGCTTCCTAGAGGGGTCGAAGGATCTGTCACCTCCCTCTCTCCCAGAAAGAGCCTGAACTGCGTCATACACGGCACAGTTGATCTGCCAGATGTCGGCCTCTTCTGTAAGCGCACTACGAACCTCTGCATCCACTAGGGCCAGTTGTTCTGGCCTGAGGGGCTTCACTCTGTGAAGCATCCTCCGGGTCCCGATGTTGTGGGTTCTCGGTGCTTCCAGGCGCACCCTCTCCTCCACCAATCGCAATGGCGGTATTTCTACCGCCTGCTCAACCGGCCTCGGTGGGGCACGCACATAGCCACGGCCACGAAGATGGGATACATAATCCCTGAGATTTTGGGCGGAAAAGGCGGCATGCTCCGGGTGTGCCACGCACCACAGTGCATGCATTCTTGCCATGTATCCCCTTCGGGCGGGCTCACTACTCTCGTAGCACCGCATCAGGTCGTCTCTCAGTCCGTCGGTCCACTCAAAACGTTGTCCATGTCCATTGCCAGAGTCGTCATTGGGCTGTCTATCGGTTATTATTATTATTATTATTATTATTATTATTATTATTATTATTATTATTATTATTATTATTATAGATAAAAGATAACGGTGAACAGTGAATAAAACAGTACATCTCACGAAGCAAAGTTTCTGCTGGTTTGTAAGGGAATAATTATATCTAGTTACATAAAGAACACGAAAAAAATCAATACAAAAACATTAAATAATGTCTCCTAATGGACTTAGTTAACAATTCAAAATGAGAAACGGTCACACACCGACCATCTATTCGTAAAATGATAAAAGTTCCCAAATATAATAACAAATTGAAGTGAAACATTGTAACACTCTGACTAGATGAGATACTTAGAAAATGTAAATTTCAGGAAAAGCTTTGTGAATCTTCGACTTAACTTAGAAATCCCATATCGATCTCAATTCACTAGAAGACTCGAACTAATATTTGATAAAATATGAAAGTTGCATATTAAATTCCTCATAAAGTACGACAGCTCCTTTTTCATCCAGCAGAAAAATTAGAGAACACAGAAGAGTCAGGAAGTTGCGAAATCAGTTCTCGAAATTGCAACAATATACGAAGAGCTATAAAATTCCGCTCCAAAGAACATTATGCACTCACGAGACATGGAAGGACAGAAAAGTTTAGTGTTGCCCAGCATGCTCTGGTTAATGATCAAAGAATTATGCTTGGTTCACACTCTTTCTTTTACTTTATATTTTACTTTTATTCTAAGAAAGTTCCCACAATGCTGATAAATGGAGGCATTGATACACAAAATGTTAAAGTGAAAGTGTCGTATATGAACGCTTCTATTGATTAGCATATTGAGAACTTCCTTGAAGTAAAAGCAGAAGATAAATTGAAAGTAAAAGTTTGGTCTATGAACCAAGCATTACTGAAAGCGATGTGAGACTATTGTTCGAATGATATTTGAGGTGGTAGAAATGTCCTGGAATCAAGACTATCTTTGAAAAATCGCCAAGAGGAAGAATATCCGATATTTTCTATAGTTTTTTACTTCAATCCCTCTAATATACCAATTTGCCCTGAGAAATCTCTTCTTATATGAATTCAAAGCTTCTTATTTTTTTTTACAGAGGAGACTGATATGCATGACACAAAGCATTCGGGAGTCTAGAAATAGTAAGATGTAAAAACAGTATGAATAATGACTAAAGGCCCATTCTTTCCAGTTCACTTTTCAGTTTATTATTGCGAAATTGATGGGAGCAATTAGTAGTGAACAGACAAAGTCCATATCGGACCAAGTTAAAAACCTTTGCAGGTAGTTAACTCAATAACCTTAGATTGTGCAATATAAAAATAATCAACCCTAGTCTTCAGATTCATTATTAGTTTTCCTCCCTTGGAGATTTTTATCTTGTTAGTAAAACGTGCGTCAAGGTCAAATAATATCAGCTCAGTGTTAGGGTTATTGATCTCTAAAAAATGTTTCGACTTTCACATCAAAGGCTTCAATCTTATCGTTCAATTGTGGAAACGTTGACAATTGATCCAAGGTAGTATTTGTGACAACAATCCTCGCAACATTATAATATTATAGACTGCTCTGAAAAGAGAAGTCGATTCATGCAATGCAAATGAAATTCATGTTAGTATTCGCACCCTGTATGCGAGTTTCATTCAAACGTATGGGAATTTCATTTGAGATTTTTCTCTCACGAAATATTCATGAATAAAAAATATCGCTATGTCCAAGCGAAGAAATAAGATAATCGGTAGACTAAACAAACATTCTCTCAGAATCAGCCCGACGAATGGTTCCATTCATCCAGCGTGGGCGAGCTTGCATGAAAAGGAATGCAATTTTTGCATAATCTGCAAAAATGACGGGCGTTGGCTCGAATTTAGAGTGGACGAAAAAGTCGCTCTTAGGTAGTTGATCCGGAGACACGGTCAGGAGTCGAACAAGAAAAAGTTCGAAGGGAAAAAAAACTCGCGTACGCGAAGGGACGGCCTTTCAAGGTTTGTCCCCTGCCAAAATCATAGGGGCGCGTTTCATTACGAGAATCTAATTACGGTCGGAAAAATCGGGAAAATAAATAACGTCAAATTGATTCGTGTGCAAAGTGCCACATCTTGGAGAAACCAAGAAATCTATGGAATGGAATGGAAACAACCATGCAAGATAGACAGAAGACTTGGTATGTCAATTTTGATGTGTGTTAACGTGAATAACCATTTTATTCATTTTTGGGAAGAGAAGCCATCATTTATTTTATATCTGTTGTTTGGATCACAAGTTGAGAAATCTTTCTGACTCTCTCGGACATCGAGTAGTTATTGGGATGGGCCGTAGGGCGGCCTATAATATACATTTAGCCAGTAGGGCAAATTTAGAGGCATTTATAGATATAAGTGCATCAGCTTTTTGTGTTCTGAACACACATTTGTCTATTTGTGGAATTTTCATTATTCTTATGCATAGAGAAGACCATTGCCGGTCTCATTTCATTTTTCAATATTTTGATTAAACTAAATAGTACGGTAAATGTAATTTTTTTTGTTATAAATAATTTTTTTTTCTATTTTGTAAGTTCCTATTTTCATTCCTTTGCTAATATATTACTTAAAGTTATCAGAGGATTTCATTTCCTACAAGCCGCCCTATTTTCAGATTTCAGAGTGTACGAGGAAGCAGATATTAAACCCTAGGTTTCTCACTGAAGACCCTTTCTTCGTGCAAACGGTCGAATTCATGCTTCTTTTGGGAATTGCCTTAACATCTAAAATTTGACGTAGAGAAATCTACGTCTGGTGACAGCAGCTGCCATTAACGAAAATAATAACCTTTTGCCATTATTACAACAAGTGACGTGCGGAGGGATTGTTATCTGTTTTGATTCGTTTTTGTGGACACGGGGTTCATGTAAAGCGAAGGAAAATATAAGGAAGTTCATACAGAATAATAATAACCCTCGCAGCCGTTACATCTGGTGATCTAGCGTTGGGATTATTTTTGCTAAAGTGTGAACTAGTTGAGAAGTATTGATGAGCAAGTGATAATGTTAAAATAATACAAAAATAATACCCTTTCAGCAATTACCGCACTAGTAACAGAGCGGTGGGATTGTAAATTGTAAAGTTGTCTATTCTGTAAACATAAACTGATACAGATAGGTTGAAATAGAGGTACAGTGTTATAAAGAGAATATTGAGGGATTATTGTGGGTACCTAGAAGAGCAATAAAGGTAAAACAACAATTACAAACCCTACCGTTCGTTACAGTAACTCTGTATTATTCAACTATTATATGAATAGATAGAGTGGAAGATCAACTGAGTTGAACTCATCTCATATTCACCTAGCTAGATGGAGTTGCAATCGTTATGTATTCATTTCTTCAAAACATTCTGATGTGATTACGTGATGAATGTATAAAGTGAAATAATCATGATACGCCACTGAGCGTGGCGATTTTTCTGAGCACGACCCGTTTTTCAAACGAACATTTTAGGTTTTATCTGCAAAGAGTAAACGTTCAAACCGTTTTTTTGCTCGAATTACTTGCCATAAGACTCTTACGATCAAAAGTGGAAGAGCCCTCAAAGCTACGAGTATTTCGAGTATTTTCGTGTGTGAGCATATATTACGTTCCGGACACGAAGTAACCGAGTTTTGAGTTGCAGAATTGCTCACATTTGATGGAATGTTACGTGGAATACAGACAATGCTGCATTGCATTGATACGAACCAGTTGAATGGTATTTCATTTACGTGTGCAGCGTCGAGGCTGTCATTGACGTTTACACCAGCACACGGCGTTCATAATGGATAAAGTATTCACTGAAACAAGGGTAATCGGGCATGTCATAGAGCCTTCTTTCAGGTCATAGTGAATCGATAGAATATTCCAAAGAATATATTTATTAACACAATTACTATTATTACAATACATTACTCATTCCAATTTTAGAACAATTTTTAGTTGAATGGTATTTCATTTACGTGTGCAGCGTCGAGGCTGTCATTGACGTTTACACCAGCACACGGCGTTCATAATGGATAAAGTATTCACTAAAACAAGGGTAATCGGGCATGTCATAGAGCCTTCTTTTAGGTCATAGTGAATCGATAGAATATTCCAAAGAATATATTTATTAACACAATTACTATTATTACAATACATTATTCATTCCGTCTTCACGATAGCAGATGCAACGTCTGAACGACCGTTTCCTAGAATTAATAATAATAATAATAAAAGATTTTATTGGTGAATGAGAAATGGTACAATAACCAGATTGAATATGACCTACCAAATGGCAGAGTTAGCTCCAGTTCTCACCCAATGAAAGATGGGAACAGGTTCTTTTTTCCACTCAACCATGTCTTCCACCCAACCATTAGGCATTACCAACCGACAAACATCATTTGATATCACACATCCCTAAGCGTATCAGTTCTCTTAGTCATCTCCAAATTCTACACACCAGGTTAGTCACAACTCAGCTCCTTTGTATATGGAGTAAGAATTGCAGTTTTTTACTTTCGCCATATCACGAAACAAATTCATGATCATTCCAGATATTATCTACCGAATGTTCGATGAAGTAAATCATAAAACCTCCAAATGGAAAAACATCCTTCAACAATGTTTGCTTGAAAGTAGTTGACACTGTTCCTTGTTGAATGGAATGAAATGACAAATAAAAAATCTGCTGGCCATGATGAACTGTCTATAATTACTCTAAAGAAAATCATTCCTGCAATTATTGAACCACTCACTTATCTAATGAATCAGTCTCTAATACAAGGTATCTTTCCCACTGTTCTGAAAAGAGCAATAATCATTCCAGTACATAAAAAAGGAAGTGTGACGGAAATTGACAATTATAGGCAAATATCCTTACTCTGCTCCATATCAAAACTCTTTGAAAAAGTAGTTTCGGTAAGAATTATGGACCATTTGGAAAATAATAATGTTTTATGCAAATCTCAGCATGGCTTTATATTAAACTCGGTGTGCCTCAAGGCTCGGTCCTAGGCCCTCTACTCTTCCTTCTATATGTAAATGACTCACCGCAATATATAGTAGACGGGCATATTACTATGTTTGCTGATGACACCACTATAACTCCAGCGGGACAAAATGTTGAGCAGCTTATCTGCAAATCAGAGAGTATTGTCGACCAGTTCAGTGCATGGTGTCAAAGAAATAAACTTATTTTGAATACGTCCAAGTCAGTTACGATGAGATTCCACTTTAGGAAAAATACTCCATATGATCCTGTCATCAATGAGATTGGGAATTCTATGGAAGTGAAATTTCTGGGTACCTACTTGGATGCTGATCTAAACTGGGTAAAACAAGTAGATCATACATGCTCAAAGATCAATAAAGCATACTATGCCATAAAGAAGCTGAAACAACATTGAATGAATCAGCATAACTCAGCATTTATTATGCGATGGTATATACTCATATCAATTTTAATATTATGACGTGGGGTAGGGCGAAGGAGTTTACAAGAGTTTTTATTGCCCAGAAATGAATAGTGAGGCTGATATCCAATATGAATTACAGGGACAGTTGCCGTCATATCTTCGTAGAGAAAAAAATCTTAACAGCACATTCCATATATATTTTGAAATGTATAACGTTTGGTAGGCAAAACTTGAATCTCTTCACGGAAAATGCCACTATACATAATTATAATACCAGGAATGGAGAGTTATTGAGAATTCCTCAACATCGCATGACACTGTTTAAGAAATCTCCAGAGTACAACGCTATCTTGTGCTACAACAAATTACCGGATGAATTTAAAAGGGTCTCAAATGACCTGAAATTCCACAAAGATGTCAAAAACCTTCTATTAGAAAAGTGCTAT
Source organism: Zygogramma bicolorata (assembly GCA_032362365.1). NCBI lineage: Eukaryota > Metazoa > Arthropoda > Insecta > Coleoptera > Chrysomelidae > Zygogramma > Zygogramma bicolorata. The sequence goes on along the minus strand of JAVJAQ010003427.1, from coordinate 6,971,207 downwards.
TATAGTTGCCAGGACTTCCTAAGTGACGATCTCTCAATCAACTCAAACTTAACTTGATATATTTTTTGTTATTTTCAACAACAATTGATTTAGATCACACATATTATCTTCATTCTTTTTTTGTGTTCTATTATGATTAGGAATGATAAGGAATTTTAGACTATATATGTTTATATACTCATGTTTTATCGATGTGTTTGAACTCTTTTTTTCTAGGGTTGTGAATGATAAGAAATTTTAGAGTATATAATATGTTTACATATTAATGTTTTGTCAACTTTTAAACTCTTTCAAAGTGTTGTGAGTATTAACCGTATATTCAGCTTTTTCTCTTGTTTGTTGACCATGTTCTCTGTTTGACTATGTTCTCTGAATGTTATGCTGACTTATTGTCCTCTTTTGTTTATAGTTCATAGTACATTTACCTTGACTTACCACATATACCAAGTGTATCAAAAATGGTTAATAAATATTATTATTATTATTATTATATATGGTTCGGACTTCCATTGTCTATATTTTTAACTCTATTGAAACCTGTTGCTAGGAACAGAAGGATTAAAAAATTTCAAATAACGAAATAAATGAAATAATATTGTGACAAGAAAATTGAGGTATCGAATATGAAATACTAGTCAAAAAATGTAAAAAAAGAAATTGAATGAAATATTATGAAAAAAAAATTTTAAACCAAGTTTCAAGTTGAGTGTACTCACGACGTTTCGGTTACTGGTATCCGCAATCTTTTTCCGGTGATGACTGACAATATTTTGAGGTGTGGTCGGTTAGTCCCCCGATTTCCCTATGGTGGGGAAAAGGGTGGTAGCAACAAGGAGGCGAGCGGGTGCCCATCGATCTTCAGCGGGAAATGGGTGTATTGGGAAGAATCTAAATGTAAAATGTCCGCTATACTCGAGTACAAATGAGAATAAATTTGGTTTTCACCACCCCAGTCAACTTCCGTTGACGTACTAGCTCTCCAAACGCAGACACTGCTTTCTTTGAATATACACTGATCGTATCTCATGGAAGCGTTCTTTTTCTGGAAAGTAGTTATTTCTGATAGACATTACTAAGATTTCGTGGAGAAAATAATCATAAGGATTACATACACAAATACATTTGAGGATTCAAATTTCTGGTCATCAAAACAAAAACTTGCATAGTAACAAAAATCGAAGGCTATTCAGAATTGGCTGTCCTGAAAGTTTGATATGAGATATTTTCGTACTCAAACATTTAGGATCAGAGGAAGAACTACCTCCGTATCCAATACTGCACATAATATCCAAAGGACATTTTAAATTCGATTCGAAGATTTGATATATTTTCCTGAAGATGCTAACTTGTTTATGAAATGTGCGTGATATCGAAATGATTAAAAAAATTGGGAAATTCATTAATATTTCACTGGATATTTCAAATGAATCCACTCATCTCGGGATCAAATTCATATCGTGCTTTTATACAGCACGTAATGAAACCATTTTATTGTGAACTTTATTTTTCTAATACAATCAAGTTCATGTATTTAAATCATTTTTGGAAGTCCCAGAAAAATTCAAGCCAAGGGCACCAATTATTCCATATCGATTTGAAGTTTGCTTGTTACTGAACTCACTCCGAATTTCGTTGATGCCCAGAATACTCTTGTGAATACTGAGCAATATCATCTCGAAACTCTAAACCCCTTCAAGAAATATCCTGCGTGGCATAAATCATTATCGGAGGGTTCATGGAAGGCTGGTTGTAACAACAATATCTTTCAGGACACTATATCGGTGAGTATCCAGCTATCACTTAAAGTATGGCTCGACTACAATCTTGGACCACATTAGACGCTCTTCATACAGAGTGACAATCTATCACAGTTAAGCTGCTACTCGCTCCATAGAATTCCTGGGCGTTATAAAATATTGTGAAAATACTTGTGAGAGGTTGAGGAGCAAACATTATTGAATATATAATAGGCTTAGCCTTTGTGTAGGGGGATACAATGAGTGAATAGAGGATTCCAATGTGATCCAGATGAATTGTTTGGGTATTGATTCAATACACACCCATATTTTTGTTAGGAAGGCGATATTTTATGTTACCGAACACAATGATACCAGGAGAATTAGTTTAATAGTAATAATATACGGTTTTATTATTTTCCAGATGATAGAAATATTAAAAAAAGTTCAAAACATGTGAAGTGGAGATAAGGGGCAGAGTTCAATTCATTCAGAGAACACTCCTCTAAATAAATTGTTTTTCTATTCTATGCAGGAGAGTATGGTGATTCAATAGGGAAGAAAAAAATTACCAGCAGTCTATTCTATTGTTTTGCTTCAATTAAATATTCTTGAAATTTTTTTTGGAATTCCCTAAACATTCTTCTTTGAGGTGTAAGGAAATGGGATTATACAATGAAGTAATTTGATACCTGCGGGATCGTCTAAATGTTTGAGTTCTAAAAGAGGGTGGTGTGAGAGTTCCCTTGTATCTTATGTTCAAGTTATGGACATCAGTGCTGAGTGTGACTTTTCGATGCAAGTAAGGGGGTACTTTCGTTACTAACGTCTTATGATATAGACAAGCACTGTGGAGAACTCTTCTGTTTTCCATGTTCAACCAGCATGCTCCTCGAAGTTTATAGAAATACCTTTCCCTTTTCGAAATCCATAAATGAGCCTACTTTCCATATATTATTTCTGAACGTGTTCGTTTGATCAGGACCATACAGGATGCTTGCATAATTGAACGACGATAATACAAGCGTCTCACACAGCCTAGATTCAACTGAGGATGAAAGGAGACGTCTATTTCCATATATTAGTACTATATTCCTAATACACCAAGTAGGGGACCCCTTTTTTAGCAGGCACATCGGACGGTGAAGCAGTGTCAAGTCGTCTTCGATGTATTGACGGAGAAAGCTGCAACCATCTGTTGAAGCTTTGGTATAGTAGGAGTTTGAGTCTTTGGCCATCCTGTAGATGGCGTTCCACCCCAAAGGTTTGCACCATCTGCACCAGATTCAGACTTTTGTTTCGTTTGGAACGGACCGTTGAAACTGTTTTGTGTTCGCAAGTCCAGTTGAGAAGCTGTTTGACATTGGATTTGTAAATGCAACTATTTCGAACATCAAAATTCTTGACAAAATAGTTGAGGCTTTCGCGGCCGAGGTTTTCAGTATCACTACTTTTATTCGGGTTTGAAGGCCGTCGTTTTCTGGAATTTCTTCCTGACGTTTCGCTGGCTCGAGTGGCTAGCTCCTTCAGAGGTTCATTCATCTTGGAATTCACTCCGATGACTGATTGAGTCATCGGAGTGAATTCCAAGATGAATGAACCTCTGAAGAAGCTAGCCACTCGAGCCAGCGAAACGTCAGGAAGAAATTCCAGAAAACGACGGCCTTCAAACCCGAATAAAAGTAGTGATAATCAAAATTCTTATTTCTGTGGATGGTCGCAACTTTTTCTGCGAGTAGACAGAAGACGATTCTCACTCACATCGGGTTATTTGTTACCGCTTAGCCGTACGAAGTGCCAGCTGTGACAGATTTCTACTTGGTGTAGTAGGAGTTTGAGTCGTTGGCCATTCAGCAGATGGCGTTTCGCCTTAGATGTTCACAACATCTGTACCAGATTAAGATGTTCATGGATAATTTCGCTTGTTCAATTGTAGTTCCACTGGAGATGGCCGTACTCCCCATCGAAATATAACTACATCGTTGAAATAGGACACTTTCTGCTTGCTGTTCTATCAGAAATTTCCCAGTCCATATTATTATACGTGACAAAGTGATCTTTCAACGCATTCGATGAGATGGAATTCCAAAGAAATAAGAAGTCCTAAAAATCTGATGTTGTTCGAACGAAAAAGTTATACTCGATGGATCTTGATTAATTCTTCCACAGAAATCTGTAGACGCAAAAACCGCCCTTACCAGTTTCCATTGCAATATTTTCAGTACACCGCCAAACGCAAATTTATTAGGAGAGAGGGAATATGAAATAAGCATGGATGTAAAAATCTTAGCTTGTTATTGGGAGCGGATATTTACCCTCGCGGAATATATTTCCGAAGTTCTTGCTCCCAAACCACTGTTACTGCGTTGACTCTCACGTCGTTCCAATCGAATTTCGCTGTCTGATCACGGGAATGACGTCTTCAAATTGAATTCTGAGATGTCCTGCATTATGTAGTTTTTCTATGGCTTTTTCAGCATTGATCAATAACTTATGAATAACATAATATGCCAAGATGATTTGAAGGGAAGGAAGAGGAAAAACAAAAGTAATATCGGGTGTCACAATGCTGAGTCGATGATACATGAGCACAGATATGAAAAATAACAAGACATTCTTGAAGGAGTAAGAGAAAGAAAAAATCAAATGAACCAGAGTATGATAACATCGAATAGATATGGAATGACGGAGAAATTGGAATTAAAATAAAAGCGATTGGTCTTCTGGTTGTCAAATTCAGCACTAATTCATTCGACATTATACACCGATAATTCAGATGAAATAAACTTTTTCTCATGTCATAATTATTGCTTTCGGTGTGATAATCTTTTCTTCCGGTCAATCAGTGTTTTTAAACAAGAATCAAAAAGAAACAACTGAATGGAACTGACTGTCATTTGATGAAAATCCATATTAAACGAATCGTGAAGTTGACATGAAGTTCCGAAATCCTGTGATCACGATTTTTCGATTGCTATTATCTGCAATCATCTCCAGATAATGACTTAATTGTTTTCGTCCCAATTCCGCACACTCATTATCTCATACGGCTGACGAGTTTTCAATAGACCAGTTGGAATATGAATTGGTCTCTTCAGATCAATATGTAGCTCTAGAAATTTTTTGTGTACCTCGAAATAACATTTCAGATGCCTTATCATTTATTTTATCACCATTCAACTTTCCAGACCACATGATATATTGTGACAGAATCACATCTATGCTGACACACAATTGTATGTTCCATTGTAATATTCTGACATATTCAAAACAACTCTCCTGCATACTTCGAAGTATATTATAAAATGATTCTTTGACAACGATTTCAAACTGATCATCAGAGCTGAGAAGCGATATTTCCCGCGGCCAATAAAAAAAATAACCATTGAAAAAACTGCTAATAATATCAACGGTAAGTTTTAAAGATTTGTATTTAGATCATCCTCAGACGGTTAACTTGCAAAGAGAAAGGAACAAAGAATCCTTGCAACTTCAACATGAACAGCGCTCTATTTTCCAATATATCCAATGGATGCAATCGTTTTTATTCGAAATACATTTGCTTGATGTACAAAGTATCGAAACATTTTGTGTAGCGGAAATGCATATGAAAACCTTTTCAATCAACTTCTCTCGACATCTTGAGAAATAACTTTACTTTCGCATTTTTCTGGAGAAAAAAATTTATATTTGTCAGATAATGCAAATCACAAGACTACATTTTTCTCTTCCTGATAAATGCAGAAATCATTTCTGAAGTCAGATTTCGCTTGATGCTCCTAATGAAGTAAAATCCCATATGATACGGAATTCACTGCTCACTGACCACACTGTATAAGACCATGCATCAGCGCTCAAGCCTCAACAAATGATTCTTAACCATTGGATTACGGTTAAGCGATACAACATAATTGCATTATCTCGTAATTCATCATCTTAAATTATCGTAAAGGCTAATCCAAACTTAAACATCCTGCTGAAGTAGTTACGATAAGTAGTACATCAAATATTGAACGCTGCCGCTCTTTACACCGCTTGTTAGTGGTGTAGGAGAGGAGCAATATGGATGGTTGTTATTGATGTGTTCAAGATAAATAGCAGGTGGAACGTTTCAATCAGAACGATCAGCTTTTCTGTGCGAATTATGGAATGATCGTGGGAGAAAATATCTTCACATTCTTGATTTGATGAAATGAGAAGGTATAAAAATCCACACCAATGTTTCGTAGAATATTGATTCACTACTTGCTATCATTTTTATCCAACGGAAACATTAGCAATAGATACAAGTTACTTGCGTATATCACCAAAAAAGAACTCAAAATTGAACCTTGTGCGAAATAGGGAACAAGAGGGTCTGATCGCAGAACTCAACTAGATCCATAAAGATAAAATTCATTGCTGTGAAGTTGTTTCAATTGAAGTCGTTTTATAAGTTTCGACAACTTATCTATGGAAGGTCGATTTCCTGAAACTTATTTTATATAAATCGGATTTTGAGAAACAAAGATAATTTCAACGTCTGTTCAATACTGGTTGACAATTTCTTTGTTGTGTGAAATTGGTTCAAACACCCACTGTATAATAATTATAAACTCTATTGAAGCATGTTAATAAAATTCTTGGCTGGAAAAACTCCATTGAAGGTAATCAATCTCATGTAAACGAGGAAATTTGAATGAACAATCGACCAACAATAAAAACTGGAGACTAACAAAACGAATATCAACGTGAAAAAATATACAAATGGACAGGAATGATACATACAAAATAATGCAATCCAGTGAAATTGAAAAAAAATTGGTTCTATGTGCGTCGCTTTCAAATCATCGTCAATTTCGTTTCAAAATTTTTCATGTTAATGGTATGTGATTCTATTATGCATGTACTATACATATGAACCTTCCTCTTGGATCACTCTATCTATGAAAGAATTCATCAAAATCCGTTGCGAAGTTTTGAATTTCTAAGCGTACATAGTGACAGACAAACAGCGGAAAGCGACTCCATTTTATACTGTGTAGTGATAGTGATTGACACCTGTCAATGGATCGATCCCTGTTTGAGTCGACGCCAGGATTGAAGATCTTTCGCCACATCCGCGATTGTGAATTCCAAGCAGGATATCGCAATTTCTCGAGAATCTGATGAGTATTCAGTTCTCAGTGAAGAGAGTGAAGGGGACCAGAAAATTTTTGAATCTTTGGATGATCGCATATCTGCATATTAGAATGAGAGTAATAAGTTCCACCGGGAGGGATATGCAGTTGAAAACATGTCTGTTATAAACAAATATTACGTGCGAAATATATGTAGCTTAAGAACTGATGAAAATTGCCATCAATGTTTGGCCCTGGGATCTTCTCACGATGACATTACCTGCTGCACGGGCAGTTGATCTGAGATATGGTGATGGTTGTTGATATTTCATGAAAATATTGAATGAAGAGATATTTGGCTCCAGAACAAATCATCGTCAATAGCCTCTAATGGTCAGTTTCACAATGTCTCTTCATATAATCAAAGCCGAACTATGTGACTGGATTGAAATGTGAAAGGTCGGTCAAACGTTCATTAAAAATGCAAAAACTCTTCGTTTGATTGACTGAATAGATTACACTTTGTGGAACCTGTATTTGTTGGAGCAATTGACGGAAATGTAAATAAAAAAATGAAGAAGTATTGCCCAAGATCCGAAACATTATGTCAACTTCTCTATAGCAAACTGATCAGCTATGATTGGTGAAAAGAGGTTTAGAAGCGATAGTGTGCCCTGCCCATGACTGACGTCCTGGCTTCGATACCCCAATGTGGCAGAGTTTTCCCTCTTGGTTGCTGCTCCTGAGGAATAACGAATGGAATCAGTAATAAGAATAAGGTCTACTTGCTGGAGAACCTCGAACAAAGTCGATGGTGTTTAGTATAAAATACAATTTATAGCATTCATCACTACTACAATTCAGCTGTGAACATTCAAAATGTTCATATTTTATAAAACCATAATGAAAACGGGTTCGACTAAAATTACATATTGTGGCATTACGGTTTACCGATCCATGATTAATTAGAAACAAATGTGATCCACGTGTGCCATGGTAATCATTTGATTGATAATTTTTAAAAACTATTCCCTTTTCAGATTTCAACTATTCGAATAACCTCAATGTACGTGAAACAAATACCATGTATTTCATAAACGTAGATATAATTAAACAAAATATAAATTATTCCCGTCGTGCAATTATCGTGAGCATGCTAGTAATATTTCAGTGCAATATCAGCACATCGTTATGATGATTCTCGTAGAACATACACTAATTAATTATTTCCACAATATATAATTATAAACGAGGTACGGAATCATCCGTGTTTATGACGGATGTATTCAATTGTACGTTTGCCTGAAGTTGTATTTCATTTAATCATAAATCACAACTTCCCGTTCATGGTGTTCGGATGGGAAATTCTCTATTCATCTTGAGCTTCGAATATAAACATGCAAGAAGTATCGTTTGACTGTTTCAGAAGAGACTTTTCATGTTGTCCCTTGGAACATATCATCTGCAAAAAAGAATTTTTCAATATTTTCCATCAATGTTGACAATAAAATAAACTTGTGTCAATAAATGAAGATCAGCATGAAATCGTCTATTTATTGTTTGAAAGCAAATGTGCTCTAAGGCTATAGTGCATATATATAAAATTAGCTGTTCCCGAACGTTTTCGGTCATAGGACCATCATCAGGGGGAATTCTGAAAAGTGATGAATATTAAATGCGAAACAAATTGAAAAGTTCAATGATGAAAGTAAAAACTTGGAAAGTTATAAACATCAATATAGAGAAATTGTAATTAGTTCATATGAACAGTCGTGAACTAGGAAGGTCTGGGAGGTCTGACCACCAAATGAAAGTGTGATACAAGAGGGGGACATGTCAACCGTGAGAACAAAGAGCGCCAAATTCAAAATGAACAATGAAGTAACAATAAAATTCAACGAACTAGGAAGGACGGAGGAAGAGTGAATTGATTGTTTTGATTTTACAATGATTTGAAGATCGGATTTAGTATGCTTTGGTTAAGATGAATCTGTGTGTTAACACAACTTTTGTTTTTTGATGTTTCCCTAGAAATCTCCAGGTCCTCTAACAGGTCCATTTTGAGATTATTATTCGAGACTTGGTGTAAAATTATAAAACCGTTTGTGATATCGAACGTGTGGTTTTGTTCCTGTAAATGGGAACCGAAACTAGATGTAGACGATCTATTAATGTGTTCTTTGATTCGGGTGGAAATATTCCTAATGGTTTTTCCAATATATGTTGCACTACAATTATTACAGATGAGTTTGTAAATGCCGCTTTTGTCGAGACAAAATAAACTCCACCGATAATCAGATAATCTTGAAGAAAGTGTAGATACCGAGCACCAGTTACGCTTTCCTCAAAAAAGTACGGTCCTATTATTCGGTTGTTCAAAATTCCGGCCCAAACATTCACTTTTTGTGGATATTGTGTGCTATGCTCCTCCATCCAATGTGGATTTTCTCTTGCCCAGTATCGATAAATCTGACGGTTTACGTGACCGTTGAGCATAAAAGTAGCTTCATCTGAAAATATTATATTTTGTATGAAACTCCGATCTCTGTGCGAGCGCTCCGTCATGATTTCGCAAAATTCGACTCTTCTGTCAAAGTCATCTTCTAACAGTTCTTGGACCAGCTGAACTTTATACGGATGCCACTTTTCTTTTTTCAACACTCTAACAACAGTCGATTGGTGTAAATTATTATCCAGTGCCTCGTGCTGGTATGGGGGTTTTCTTGGAACGCAAGTACCACATCAAGTTTTTGGACTTCTGAAATTGATTTTCTACCACTTTTCGGGAGATCTTTAACATGGCCCGTTTCTCGAAACTTTTTCTCAATTTTACTTATTGTTGATTGAGAAACGGGTTCTCGGTTGGGGTATTTCGCATTGAATAAATCACGAACTTCTGCCTGAGTCCTTACTTTATCTCCACAGCCAATCATAATTAAAATTTCGATTCTTTGGGTTTCTGTAAGTTTCATTGCCAGATTATAAGTGATTTAAATATTTTTCTAGAAAGTCAACCGCTTCAATGATACTTCACTTCAATGACATAGACTAATCTCAAGTAGAGTGTAGGACAATACAACAATAGAAAACAGTACGATACTTCATTCTCAGTGGCGGTCCATAGCATTATTTGGTTCAACGAATTACTATTATTTGTAATTCCAGTCTTCTGAATACATAATTTCGGTTGACCCTGCAATAATACATATTGAAACAATTATACCGTTGAATAGACGACTAGTAGACCTTCTGAATGGGGTGCCACATGACCCCTGTTTGCATTTAAAAAATTGTCGATTACGTCATCACGCCAACACTGGTGACGAAACGTCTCTCATATGAATATCGTGAGATGGGCCGTCAAAAATTAAAGTTGACCTGTTTATTGATTTCGTCCGAAAAACGCTCATTTTTTAAATATCGAATTCATTCCATACATTTGCATCGTACTATATATCACAATAACACTAGAGCGTATGTTGAAGCTGCTGAATTACATCCGAAAGAAGTCATTTCGTCTTGTTGGAGATACTTCACGAATTTACTTACATCCCTGGAACAGCACGGAAGAGTCGATGTTCACCACAGGGTGTTCCAAATTAAGTCGGCACCATTGCCAACTTCGTTATTATTGATGCTACGAATTCGGTTGAATGGGCAAACTAGTAGTATTTTTTATTGACCTTCTCGATGCCGAAAACAAAAAATAATACAGTCGCGATATCAAAATAGTTCATGAATTTTTTTTTTCATCACATCCTATATTTCATTATGCATTTCGATTCGTAATAACATTCTCAACAGCAAAGCTCATATCTCCTTTCTTTTTGAAGTTGAAAATGAGCGACTTAAGTGGAAATATTTCTGTCTTCCACCAGTCCAAAACTCTCTTTGTTTTGGCGAAAAAAGAGCTGTTAAATTACGAGTAAATGTTTGAAAACACCGCCTTATTTTTGTTTTCAGGCACTTCTCTTGTCACTACGTGTTGCTTTCAACACAGTTCGGCCATCAATTCTAATAGTTATAGTTCAAATATAATTTTTTCCCTCATTATATTTTATTCTGCACACCTCATTTTTCAGAAATCCCCAAAATCGAAATCTAGAGGTGTCATGTCTGGTGAATGCGGAGGCCACCTAACAGGACCGTTTGTAGCAATCCATCTGTTTCCAAAACTGTCTCGCAACAATCTTCTTACGCCACTGAAATTGTGTCCAGATCAAGATCATCGAAAAACTCTTTCATCACTCTTGTTTCAATGAATTAATGTAACGGGGTCCGTTCAAAGAACCATGGTAAAAAAATGGACCGATAATTCTGCCTCGTCTTTGCGGATTGTGGGGATGGACTGGAAATGGACTATGTCTACTCCAATAATGAAAATTTTTTCCATTATACATCCCACGATTCGAAAAATCAGCATCATGGTCCCATATAATATTCCTGCATTTATTCATGAACTACCGACAGGGTCAGGGTCACCAAGTTTTAGTGTTTGCACTGGTCTCAACTCATGAGGAGAAATCTTATGTTCCTTCAGAATGCGTTGAATAACAGACAGTGGAACAGCTATTGCTCTAGATAAATCTCTGATGGGTTTATTTAGATTTATTTCAAAGTAAGCTGAAACGTCAATTTCTGTATCTTCAGATATTACAAAACGTTTTTTGATTATTCTCTGTTCGAAACCTTTCACATTTTTCTTGCATCGACGAAGCACAGCAAAAAAAAATAATCCACGATCGGGAAACGAATTGCTGTAGTGTTAGAGTGCTATTACGCTTTTTTCTGGCAAACCAAGTAGGATTCTAACATATCACATTTTGGTAGTTGGCAGTTACAATAATTTATGACATTGTCATGATATATCTTCTTCTAATTTTTTATTCAACTTCTGCCTATTTCCTCTACCAAGAAGTCCAATTACCAACGCCGGTGAGCAGCACACTTCCCCCAACCAGAAATTTTGACGTATCCTCTGGTATTCCAACCAGAGGTAGGGATCTGTTACGAGTTCAACATCCATAGACTCTGGACCGCCGTCATTTCGTCCCCAATATATCTTGTGCTCATTGATATATCGCCTGCTAGCTATGACATGCTATTTTGCTGCAGTTGTATGAGCTTTCGACGCGGTCTTTCCCTGAATGAGGTCACCCATTCAAGTACTAACCGCGCTCATTATCATGATTTACTTGAGGATATTTGACAAATAGTATTTCAACAACAACAATTTCCGAAATTGCTCATAATAATTCTGTTTTATCGAATCACACACTATTTTTTCCAATCGTATTGAAAGGACGCTCCAATATTTCCTGTTTTGTACAAAAACGGCTTCAATGTTATCATTATAGCAGACATATTTTGATTCACTAAATGAATACGGCTTGGCACAAGCCGTATAGCTTCAAGATGGAAATTATTGTTTTGTGAATTAATACCAAATAGCTCACTGGTGTCAAGTGAGTGCTACGAGATGTTTATCACGGGTTTCACGAGTTTAGGTCCCAACGCAATTGAGTGTTTGGACAATCATGAGGTTTCATTTGCCAAAACAAAGACTTTCTCTGTACTAGTGAAAGAGATAAATATTTCCACATCAGTCGCTCATTTTCAACTTTAGGAAGAGAGGTAATATAAGCTTTGTTGTTGAGAATCAAAATGCGTAAAAAAATATAGAGTGTTCCATTTCCAAAAATATAATTTTATGAAATATTTTGAAAACGCGATTGTCAATTTTTTTGTTTTCAGCATCGAGAAAGCCATATGAGTATGCTACTGATTTGTTCAACCGAATTTCGCAGCATCAATAGTAACGGAGTTGACAATGATGCCGACTTGATTTGAAACACCCTTTATAGATACCCACATGGTTCTTGTTCTTCTGAAATAACCGAAACAGTTTCAGTGATATTATTCAAGACGTCCCATGATATTTGTTATAAAATCTGCCAATATCTACTGTAGGCCAATGTTTGAGATGGTATAAGAATATGAAAATGATACAAAAATAAATTCAATCAGAATATTCTATCCTAATGTTTTTAGGCAAGCCGGCATAATGATGATATTCAAATGTCTTCACAACAATACGCTGTCTCAGACGAAAGTTCCGGCACATTTCCGTCAGGCTTGACTTTCAAATCTGTATCATAATGAAACGGGATACTTTCTTCTTGAAGTTGTTGTACCCATGAAATTTCTGTATACAAATGTCCCAATCTGAATACTAATTTCACTGAATATCTGACATGTTGCAGCAAATGTCATATTATATTAAAGTTTGTCTATCCCGAACTTTGGGAAAGACGGGCTAATTTAAATTTGAAATATCAAACTTTCTGTTAGAGATTTACCATAACAAATAGAAGAAGATGGAAAGGAGAAATCAATCTTTCATTTTCAATGAAAATTTCGTTCGATTGGGGAATCTCATCCGAAGGAGCTTTTCGCCATCTCTTTCATTCCCAGATAGAACGAATAGAGATCATGTTTTCTGAACGATTTCATCACATGGTCTGGAAAGTTTATGATAAAGAGGGACCAAGACCTTGCCATTATGGTATGAGTCGATTTTTACAAATCACGCAGACTATTTATAGCTGACCGAGTTTTCGAAGTATTTTTCTGTTTGCATTTTTGTGTTTTTCTCATTCTTCATTCCAACATCTCTTCTCAGAACAAGCTTTCGATGTATGGAAGCTAATAATTTCTCATTGAGGTATTACACCAGAAATGTAAAAAAACTCATTTTCGTGTAGTGAATCATATTCCGTGTGTACTAGAATTGTCGAGAGAGCAAATTTTCCTTGAATATTTTCTCTGTTTTGAGTCCCCGCTTTCGGATCCTTCCCGTTTCAACATCTTCGCTAGTTTCATGATTACTCATTAGTCAATTATAACTCAAATTACCCTTTTTAGGAACTTGATGCTGACTCAACGATGATAGTCACTAAATCTCAGAGTTCTTGACTAATTTTGGAGAAAGAATTCACTATTTAACAGCTTGGGGACACATACAGACAAGTCCAAAAATAGTGTCCACCAATTTTAGATACAGTGAAATGATAGTGTTCATGGAGATTATCACAAAATAACATATAGTTATACAGGATGACATTATCGTTGAAATAAGAAAAAATGAATGAAAATGTTAATACAAGTATTTTCATACAAATACGACATACATATTTATACACACAAGTATCTTAAGAATCTTAAAATTTATATTTTTTAAATTGAAATTGAACGTGACCGACAAGTTGTCAAACATGCTGTAGCAAAGTTAAAACAATGAAGATTTGATAAGTTATTTTAGTGATAAGTAGTTTTTGAAAAATATGTCTACATCGATTTTTTGCATACATAGATTAAATTCTTTTTGCGATCTTATGAGAGGAGAGTTTGTACCAATATTTGTCTTTTTTTTCGTGTAATTGAAAAATTCCTTTCTCCGAAGGCTCCTTGGTGGAACATTGAATTGCAATTGTGACAGTAATTCTCGCGAGTTGATTTGGTGTCATAGTTGCTATCCTGTACTGGGAAATTGGTTTTGTATCCCAGGAACCTTGAGAATTTGTTTTGGATTTTTTCCAGTCCGATAATATATATTGCATATATTGGCTTCCAAATTATAGAGCAATAACTTAATTTACTGTGAATATAAGCATTGTATAATGAAATCAGTGTTTTGGGATTTTTGAAATCTTTGCTGTTCCTGATGAGGAATCCCATCATTTTATTTGTTTCGTTTACAATTTTATTCATGTGTGCTTTGAAGTTGAGTTTGTCATCTATTATAATTCCTAAATCTCTTATCTCGTTAACTTTCTCAATTGGTTTCTGCTTGATTGCATACTGGTAATTTATTTTATTTTTATAATTATTTGTGAAGCTTATGTGATGACATTTTTCCAGATTAAGGAAAAGTGCATTTTTTTTCACAAAACATGGAAAATGTGTTCAAGTCGTTCTGAAGGGCTCTGCAGTCACTATGATCCCTTATTCTGTGGAATATTTTGAGGTCATCTGCATACACTAGAAATTTGAAATTTTTGAAACATTTGATGACATCGTTTATATATATGATGAACAGTAAGGGACCCAAGTGGCTGCCTTGAGGTACCCCTGAAGGGCAAGAAAACGATCTAGATTCAAATCCATTTATTGTTACTTTTTTTGCGATTTGTTATATACGACTAAATCCACTCTGATGAATCTTCACTTACACCCACCCCAGCAAGTTTGTCCATCAGGGTAGAGTGATCTACTCTGTCAAACGATTTACTGAGGCCGGTGTATATCGCATCAATCTGTATACCATTGTCCATATTTTCTCTTATGTACTCAGAGTAGACAGTTAAGTTGGTTTCTTTGGATCTCTTTGGAAAAAAAACATGTTGTTGTTCGATGATAACATTTTTTACTTCGTATAATAACAGATCATGAATTATTTTCTCCAAAATTTGACCGAATATGGATAGCTTGCTGATGGGTCTATAATTTATGACATTTGATTTGTCACCTGATTTGTGAATAGGGGCTACATGAGCTGTTTTCCACAATTCAGGAGATGTAGATGCGAGTGATATATTGTAGATAATTGTAAGGGGTTTGCTCACGTGCAACGCGAATTTTTTAATGAATAATGGAGCAATAGTATGTGGTCCAGGACATTTAATAATGTCCGGTGTGTTGATTAAATCAAGTACTTGGTTTTGGGTAACTTTTGTGACTTGTATTAAAGTATTTGATGAGGATGAAGTAAGAGTTTTTGGTTGAGTATATTCGGATTGAAAAAAATCTGCAAATAAATTACCCATTGTTGGCGGAGGAGTTGTTGTAAATTACCTTACTGGGAATGCACACAGTTGTTTTTTTTGTTAGATAAAAATTTCCAAAAATTTTTGTTGTTGTTTGGTATTTCCGATTCAATTATGTTCACAGTAATACTGATGTATCAAATCTTTTGATCGTTTTCTCGAATCTTTAAAAAGGGTATAGTCATGTTGGTTTTGATAAATCTTAAATTTTTTGTGGTAGTGTTTTTTCTTTTTTATTATTCAAATGGTTTCTCTTCTGAAATATGAAGGAAATCTGCTGTAAGATCTTCTGACCGGAACATTTTAATCAATAATTTTATTCAATTCCCTGTAGAAAACAGCAACCGCATCATCAACCCCTAAGTAATGAAATATTCTCTCCTAATCGGTATTACTCAACAGCTCATGTATTTTGTCAAAATTTCCTTTGTTGAAGTTCTTGAAAGTTTCAAGTGATTTTCTCAAAGGTTTCAGCCTGTCATACACAAATGTAATATGTAATGAAGGGTGGTGCTGAGAGTCCTCTGGCACCAGTGGGTCATCGGAATGTTCAACGGATTTGATGTAATTTTCGTTTGATAACACGAGATCTAAAAGTTTAATGCTTCTAAATTGCATTGAATTGCATGAGTTGAAGATAGGAGAAGAAGTCTATCAGTTCAACATATTTCTGTTCAACATTTCGAGGCTCCAAGTATAATTCATTGTTTATGGATATCCATTTTATGTCAGGTATGTTGAAATCACCTATGATTATAACAATATTATTTTGGAATATGTCTTCATTTTGACCTATTTTACTGTAAAAGTTAATGTATGGAATGGTGTCACCTGTGGGTAGGTAAACACACCCCAAATAAATTTTCTTTTCACAACCGACATCGACAAAAATCCATATGTCCTCCGCGTCAGACTGTAGCTTTGGATGGTGCTTTGCCTGAAACTTGTAGTTTACTGCAATCAACACTCCACCACCGTCGGACTTGAAATATGATTTTTTATCACGATCACGTCTAAATATTTGATATTCACTGGTCAATAATTCACCACTCATTACACTTCCATTGAGCCATGTTTCCGTGAGTCTTACAATGTCGTAATTATTGCTACTGATGTTGGTAGAATTCATTGGTTTTTGATCGTAGGCCTCTGGTAATTTGGTATATAATTTCGAGTTTATTTGAAGCCATTTCGAATTTTGAATTTAAAATATATGTTCCAAGGAGTTTACTGCAGTTTCTGCACGGTTTCAGTTGATTTCACATTCATTATCTTCGATGTGTCATCTTTTCTTAGGAATATTTGCCATTTTTGGTCCAGACGTATTTGTAGCCCTTTGATTTGTCTACTTCACGGGCGTTTTTGTAGAGGAGTTTGTTAGCCATGGTAGGATGTTCATTTACAAAAAGTTGCTCAGATATGTCCTTAATTTTTAGTGATCCAGGGTTGTTTTGTTTACATATAGTTTTGGCGGCAGTGATGAAGTTGTCTCTTTCTTTACGAGAATTTAGTTTGACTATTATGTTTTTTATTTGGCTGGTTGAGTTTCTTTTTACGGCGACTCTATGAATTGAGTCAATGTTATTACTATCTATTTTGCAGTTGATGAACTCTCCAATATTATCCAATATTATCAACTCGATGTTATTTAGTCGTGACATCTGGTCTAATTCATTTAGTTCCGAATTGATGTTATTCATATCAATATTTATTTGTATGTTCTCATTTATCAATCGATCTGTTTGTGAGAAATATTCCCTCATATCCTTTAGCTACGATTCGAAATGGGTTATTTTCTCGCTGCAGAAAGAGACTGATGAGTCAAGTTCTTCTTGTTGTTCATGTATTTGACGAATTTCTGCACGGATTTCCAGTATTGTGGTCATAATCAACTCGTTGGAGACATCCTTACGATCAACTTGAGCCTCAGTTGGGTCTGTTCCTATCCCAGCACCGGCACCGGTGAGTTCTAAGAAATATAAGAACGCCTAATTGGGCATATCGATCAAGAAGCTGGAAGAGCAATTGCGCCACAAAAAATCAATTAGTAAAATGATAATCAATAATGGTATATGTGTGTTCACATAAGACATTCGACAGATTACCTTGGACATAATAGGAAAACACTGGAAAGCCTGACGTTGATAATCATTGACTATATTTTCGAAACTGTCACAAAAATAAAGAAAATTGAGTTTTCAATATGAAATTCTTGACTCTGTCAAAAAAAAGAGTGCAATTCAAAAACAGATCCGTTTGATGTTTATGTTGAGGGTGCCTCAAGTAGGACGACACTCATAATCTATAAGTGACCAAATTTGCCACAAATTAATCGACTCATCATCTCCCACTGTTCAAAACATCTGCATGCATAAACTCGGATTTGTATAACTCTGTGTATTCCAAGAGAAAATTAAAAAGGGGTGAATTGTGTAAGGTCATTATCCATAAAACGGTGGAAATAAACATTTTTTGAATATCTTTTATGTTCCACCAATGCACATGTGTTTTTATATATATATATATATATATATATATATATATATATATATATATATATATATATATATATATCTGCTTTAGTGCACATTCTCCTGGAAGAGTAATGCCAGAATCATGATGCGAAGCATGGAATAAAGGCGGTAGGCCCGTATATACACTGACAGCAGAAAAATTCCAGGTAGAGGATGAAAAAGATTGTATCTTGTTATAATATTCCAACACAAGGACCGGTGGGTTGTAAGTGTAATTAAGTTTTACAGTGTCAACTTCTGAGGTCCCTAAAAAGTTATTACCTTCAGATAGAAACAAAAAGCTTTGTGCCTATTCCACAGTCAAATCCTCGGATGAGTGTATCCCGGATCAATATTTGTGTGGGTGGGATGAGGTTATCTCAACTTTTCACATGAGAAAGATATTCCACATTGTTCAGGAAGCGTCATGAAAACCAACAGAAATTAATTACATCCATGTTGATTTCGAATTTGTGAACATTCAGCTCACAACTCAGATGATTTCACATTTTTTATTTTCTTCTTCTTCCAATAAAAATTCGACTGAATATTTCAATAATTTTGGGGCGTTTAAAATATGACCAAGGCGTGACACCTCGCCAAGAGCTATCACCAACATTCTAGCTAGGAACCACGAGAATCTAAATGATTTATAGGCAGGACAGCATCGGCAACTGCGATGCTTATAATGGAACACCCGCATCGCAACAATAGACGCTGGAATTCAACCACCCTCTGCAGCTAACGGGTCACAAATATCTATCATTGCTTATAAAGAATATCCCAATTACGGGTGTTCCGACAAGACCCTGCCAGCAACAACAACATGGTCGGAGAGCTGCTGATGCACGTTTCATGAAGTGTTTTGTGCACTTTGAAATTTTGTTATAATGCATCTCTTGGGTAGTTGTGAAGGTGAGTGTGTGTTGGGAAGACCAATCTTGGGACACCAGGTACTGCGCATAGAGGAAAGGTGCAAAAAAATATGGCCCAAATGAAGTGTTTTATTCAGAAGCCAACAATCTTTAATGTGGAATTGAGTTCATTTTACAATGGATAATGAATGAGGCAAACACTTTCAAGGGGGTTAACATAAAATAATAATCCAAAGTTGTCGTGAGCTAATTTTACATAGGATAATGAATAAGACATTCAAACACCGTCTTCAATTCAATAATTGAAAATAATAACAAAAGGCATACACTTTCAGTGGGTCAGGGCAGGACTTGGAACTACTGAAAAGAGGTGTTTCTATAGAATGCCTCAAATGCCTTTTCTTTATTCTATTTCGAGGAGGACTATTATTATTATTAGCAATTGAAGAGCACATGGGAAGAATGAAAACAGTCCATTTTCACCAAATTTGTTTGGTGAAAATATAATATTTTTCCTGTCAATAAGCTGCATCTTCTGGTACCTGAATGAATGGGAATATCGATAACAGTCACATAGAAAACGTGAATTTGAAAATTCATATACTCGGCAAAAACGATGAAAGATTTTGCATTTCGAATTCTGAAAGGTAGTTCTGATGGATAGCTATAAACGTGATTATAAGAAAACATCAAGAGGGACTGTTTTTCTAACTAGCTGAAGATAATGGGTGAATAGCTGATAACCCGAATTCCAATTAAAAAACGCTTTCCTTAATATTCTTGGTTCTTGGGCATTCATCGTTTTTTCCGTGCGCTCTTCATTTGATACGACATTGTTTTCAATCCCATCCGTATCTGTGCTGGACATATTGTCTGAAATAATACGTGCTCTCCAAACGATATGTATTAATACTATTCATAAGTAGTAGACTGTGACAGCCTAATACAACTCTGTGCGTTCTTCGATATCACAGCCGACCAATCGAAACGCGAGGACTGACTTTCTACCTGCTCATCACTCGCTGATAACCCTGGCAGGGTTGCCAGACTGGGCGATTTATCGCCGATTACGCTACTTTCTTCTTTCTTCAATGCGCAGTACCTGGTGTCCCAAGGTAGGTCTGGCCAACACATACTCACCTTCACATCTACCCAAGAGATGCATTATAGCAAAATTTCAAGGTGCATAAAACACTTCATGAAACATGCGTCAGTAGCTCTTAGACTAACAACAGCTATTTCTGACAGTGGAAACGGAATCAACTCTGCAGGGGCTATGGGTAGGAATGAAAATGAAGAATATGACATATCATCGCCTAGATATCAAAACCACGTATATTGCAAACCATTGATTTTGAATTATGAGTTTTATTGTAGCTACAAATATATTTTTCATCGTTGTAAAAACCCTGCAATCCAATAGGATAACAATACGCCAGCATTAAGCTAAATATAAATTCCTCGTATGTCCTATCCCCCTAAAATTCAGATGTGAAAACCTCGTATCGTATATTTGTGGTACGTGGTTCTGACATCCGGGCGACGATATGTGACTACTAGGCATTCCGACTGATGAAAACCGACTCGACTTCAGTCAGGGATGGGATTTTTAGTATTATTCTACTAAATTTAGTACTTTTCGATTCTTTTTAGTAGGCTAGTATTCTCAATGGAAATCTAGTATTCTCATACAATATGCCAATATGCGTCATTCTGTCATTGTCATTCGTTAGATATGTGCTCCTCCATGGAAAAAATAATTATATCAGCTTTTTTAATTTCTTGCATTCTGAATTATATCAGTTTTTCGAATTTCCCGCATTTTGTTTCATCACAAATATTCGAATTTACCGCGTTTTGTCGGTATAGAAAGAATTTAGTACTGAATCTTCCAATTTAGTAGCCAATGAAGTCAATTTTAGTACACCTGGCAACGGAGCCCAGCACACAGCACAACACTGACTTCAGTCAGGTCAACAGGATCGGTTCGAATATGGTGTGTAGTTCAAACCACGGATTTTACAGAAATTACATTTAGATATGACCAGATTCTATTTTCCAATCGTCACCTGGAATTTGAACTCAACACGTAATTTGGCAACTTAATGAAAACGATAGGGTAGATAATTGATCAGTGGCGTACCCTGCCTGCTTAATGAACGAATGAGGCCTTGGTTCACTCAACTACGCTTGCCGTCCAACATTTCCATATCAGTATTATATCTAAAAAATGTAATTGAAATCGGGCCTTGCATGATATCGATTTCGAATCTAACTTCTAACGGAAACTGCTTCTGGGGTCAATGTTTCACTGATGTTAACCGATGTGAACCAGTTTCGTTCATGAATTACTTGGGGGCGAATATATCAATTACTAGATAAATTTTCAAAAACGTAAGGTTCAATACAATTTTCATGTTTCATTCTTGTCAGGATGTCATGATGAATCATCTGTGACGTTTTTTGGTAACACAGATAAAGGTTACTTCAGATGTTTTCAAACTCCACATCTGATAAAGCGAATTCTACTTTTACTTTCAACTAATCTCACAAAGTTGCCTGATCTGAAAATGGCAATAAATAATTTCTTTTCAACTGTCACTCTCGATTTCACCTGAGATAAAACAGATCAGTTTATATATATATGTTAGCATGAAGATTCTCACGGACGAAGTATGATGCGTTGTTTTTTCGGGTTTCATTCCGTGTTCTGTGGTTTTGATCCTCTGAAAGATAATTCTCACAACGTTTCGGCAAAGTCTCATTTGCCATCTTCTAGGTGATGAAACCCGAAAAAACAACGCATCATATATATATATATATATATATATATAAGTAATACATAAGTTGAATAAACATGGTAGAAGCATCAGATGTTGCTTGTATGTGGTGAAAAGGAAAAAAGTGAAAACATTAAAAAAAAGTTTACATGAAAGTGTTGAATTAAGTTATGTAAAAAAAGATTGACACATATGAATGAACTACTCATATATTATGTTAAATTTCTCGAAGATAATATAGAATTGAACAATGAACTATTAGTAAAGCAGGCACAGCATTAGGTAGACGTTAAGCATGTAAAAACGTTCATTCCGTGTACAAATATATAAAAGATAGTTGAATGCTCAAACATAGCAATCATATATATATATATATATATATATATATATATATATATATATATATATATATATATATATATATATATATATATATATATATATATATATATATATATATATATATATATATATATAACATATAATGAAGATTGAAATCTTTTTTTTTATTAATTGTCCATTATGTCATGAATTGACAAACGAGGTGTTACATATAAGTGTCGATTAACAATTTTTTTCAGTTTGAGGATGGAATGTATACTTTTAAATCATGTGGTAGGGTGTTCATCACTTTCGGTCCTAGGAATTCGTGTGATTTTTGTCCCATCGCTTTTGCCGCAAAAGGAATCAGATATCGATCTTTGTGTCGTGTTGAATACATATGTTGTTGTTTTACGAGTTCCTTCTTTTCTTTGTATTGTTTCACAATAAGAGCCTTATAGTGGAGTTGTCTTATATCTTATATGTTTGTTTCATTATATAGCTTTTCAGTTGCATACCTAGTTCATTTGGTATTAACTTCAGAAAACTTTTTTGGATAACCTCTAGTGGTTCTCTCCCCAGCCCACAATCCAATATGTTATGTGACTCAGAATGGGGCTATGGTAAAGTTTTTATTTTGTTTCATCTCAAATAAGTACTGGAATTGTACACTCTGTGTTTAAATACATTCGCTTGATAAAGGTACAGTGTACCGAAACATGTCGCGAAGACAATAAATTTTGTGGAAATTTAATCGTGTCTACCTTATAGCGTAAATTGTTTTCCTGTTTCAATATACATTTCATTGAATATATCTACCATTTTGGGAAGGTCGGTTACAAGCTCGTCGTTCTCATCTTTGATACAATTTATATCTACTCTTTCATTATTATTGTCGGAATTTTCGTTCACCTTGTTTTTGTCATAGTTTGTTTTAGTTTTCTGAATGAGCTTGTCAAGCGTCTTTTTACAAGTATGGTATTTTGGTTCGAGTTGTTCATTATTGGGATATTTTTTCATTTCTATAAACGTGCTTTTTTTTGTTGGTCGATCTGATTAAGGATCCCGTGATCCATTTTTTTCGTTTTTTTCTCATTTTTCTTAATGGGTATGTGGAATGTACATTCTTTCAGTTCATTTTGGATTGTGTTCTCCAAGTTTGCCATACTTGTGTCTATACTATTAGTAGAATATTTATTCTGGAAATCAGTATTTTTTATTTTTTGTATGAATTGTTTTTCTCTGATTTTTTCAATGAATATTTTCTAATTTTTTCTTTTTTATCTATATTTTCAGAGACTATTCGAATGAGTATTGTGTAGTTGTTTGTAATATCGGTTGGCATTACGATTGGTATTGAATTTTTCGTATTTTGGGGGGTTGTCTTCATGAAAATATGGTCCAGGCAAGCTGTATTCCGGGTTGACTCATTGATGTAAGATATATAACCAAATCAATAGAGGTTTGTTAGGTAGTCGTTCACTTTGTTATTTTTTTCTAGAATATTTACGTTTATATCTCCAGTAATTATACTATATTTAGATTCTTCTCCTGTTTGACTCTCTAGATATGTTTGAAGATTATCATTGAACTTATCCATGCAGGTTGAAGGTAATCTATGTAATGCATTCACTATTATTGTGTCATTATCATGGTGAATTTTTTTTAGTTTTATAATGAACGGGTCGTTGAAAGGAATTAGCTCGTGTGATTTATAAATGTCTCTTTTGATGAAAATAACAGTTCCATCATTTTGATTCAGATTCCCCTCATTGTAGATTTTTATGTATAGGAATATTGAAGGTACTCGTGTCTGGGAAAGTTCTAGTTTTAGTTAGTATTATACAGTAGAAATCGAGATCAAATTGTTGAAGGAATACTAAGAATTCGTCAAGATTTTTTTCAAGGCTTCTAATGTTGGTGTGAAATAATTTGAAGTTGCTCGAATTTTTATTGATCTCCAACACCTCGTTTGCCTGGCATGATTTTAGGAGAAGTGTCTCAATCTTTGTGACTTCGAAATTTTGAATGTACAGGTTCATGGCTATTGAGTGTCTACTATTAACTGACAAAAGAAAATTTAGAATTTTTATATATAAAAAGACAAAAATGTGAATAAATAACACAGTGTTATGTGGTAATACAGGTTAGAGCATATTAAAATTTCATAAGTTTTCAAAAATCTATATATATATATATATATATATATATATATATATATATATATATATATATATATATATATATATACATATGTATATATAGTGTTTTTGCTGTGGCGATGGTCACTACAAGCTCGTATAATTCGTGAGGCCATCGAAATCGGGAAGCGACCTTCCTGCTTAAATAAACGTGACGACGGTCGAAGACTTCCAACTGCATGGAAACCCCTAATTTCCAGATGCCCAGTCCCCACCACGACATCCGACGGTGCTTTAGCAGCACCCGCTGCTATAGATACCACCCAACATCCCTCGATACCTCAGTTCGATCTGAGGAGTAGGCAGATTGAGACCTTAGAAAGAACTCGTGACGAGACCTGGGGAGTAGGCAGTTCGAGGCCCGGCGTCAAGTCAAAAACCCTTGCCCCCTGTGACAACACCTGAGGAGTAGGCAGATTAAGACCTCTGCGTGAAGTCACATTCACTCTTGAAAATGGCTCCAAAATCGGAGCCGAAACGTCGAGAACAAAACTCCAGACGCGGTTCAACCCGAACTCAACAACAACATACAACTGGCCGCGGCAACGTATCCGAATATATATATATATATATATAAGATTATCGGAGGCTTTTTACATGATGTGTGATAACACATTCTTCATAAGCCCCTTTTCGGTCGGAATCAGAACATAATTTATACCAACATGTTGAAACCCTGAAGCCTTATTAGTTGATTTGCAGTTTTTTATGAGATGCTCCTCTGAATTCTTTGTCAAAATTTCGTTCTGAGAGGTGATGGATTTCTTATAACGCTCGGCATATTATTTTCCCCTTTCCGTCTCGAGGGAAATTTGAATATCTGCAGATATCAGTCGTTTCAAATATTTAATCGAAATCATTTGACTTCAAGATGCAAACATGAAAATTCGGTAAATGAGAAGATGGCAGCAATCGACGATAAGAGTCCTGATTGTATGAATTCATAAATATTTAAAACCAGTCAGCTTGAAGAAATACAATGAACAAATTGGATCGATCTGAGAATAAAAATCCAGCGACTACTGAATCTTACACAACCTTTTGTTATTCAAATTGAATTCAAATTCAATCGGTTAATTTTGTTTTTCCACAAGAGTTCAGATTTGGCCACTTTTTTCGTTCTCTCGTTGCTTTTTCTGGTACAATGGAATGAATTTAATAAGGGTTGAGAATAAATATTGTTCTATTGCTGGTGAAATGGCAGGACCTCTCAAAGAATCTAGTTTCGAAACTAGGTATTATTTTCAATCGATAGTCATATGAATATATTTATATAACTTTTTGAAGTATCCATCGAAAACTGAATGAAAAAATTCAGTGTCATCGAATCATAAATCGATTCGAATAATGTTTCTTGATGAAGTGGTGTATCAACCACCTCCGTCACAACACTCATTACAGCTAGTAATGTCAACTTACCCCTACGGAAACCAAATTGGTTGTGGTTCAGAAAATTTTTTATTTCAAAATATATTTTCTATTTGTTTCTTCAGCATGATTTCTATGATTTTCCGTCAAGTGGAACATAATATTATGGTGGTTTCATCAGATTTCACTAGAAAACTAGCGGAAACTTCAGGATCATTGGTTATTTTAGTGTCTGACCAGTTGATCAGCCCCAAGTAATAACGTACTTTGCCTATACCGTACTATGCAACTCATTCAAGACATAACCTTGCAAATGAGATGGTATAACTAGCTTATGTTCGGAAAATATACAATCATCCTTATCAGTTGAATCTTTTTTCCACAAAGTACGGTTGGAATTGAGGATTTTAAATTTTTTTGTACAACCATTGTCAACGAAGTCTCTCACTCTGCTCAATAATTTTTCCTCCTTTGTTACCTCCTTTATCTCATTTAAATTCAATTTCATTTCACAACTATTCGAGAAAGAGATTGAAATAATTTATAGCACTGAGTTCATCCCTCAAGAAATCTTTATTCTCATCAGATAAATCCAAAGCCCAACTATTGGCAGAAAATCCCCTAAATATTGACACCAAGGGCTTGTGATCAGTAATCAGTTTGAATTTATAGCATATAGCATATAGCATATAAGTATTGATTCAACTTCAGAACCCCGTAAATAATTGACGAAGCCTCATTTTCAATCCGGGAGTACTTTTTTCTGACTCTAAGAGAGTTCTCAAGGCAAAGGATATGGGTGACACATTTGTGACTCAAAATGACTAAAATACCCACAGCGCTTTTGTCAGTTGTTAGTCTCAACTCAAATTGCACTTTCCGGTCTGAGGCACTCAGCTATAGCCTTTGTTGTTTTTATTCGAGGGGTGCAAACCGTCCTCATCAATCACAAACCCCAAATACTCGATGGTTTTTTGAAAAAATTCATATTTCTCATAATTAATAACCCCCATTCCTTTAAGTATTATTACGATATTTTCTTGGGTTCGTTTATTAAAACTCCAAACAATACTGAACTACTCTCATCACAACTCTCTATCACAACACAATACAATACGATCGCTAAAATTGCTCCGCTAACTTTCCAACGCTCGGTATTAAAACACTCTGAGAAACTCTCTGTAATATAAATTCTCATGATCAAATATTCTCGGCGAGTCACGATCCCGCAGGTAACAATCTTCCTTCGAACCGTCATGTCACACTAATTTTCGTTTATGGGCGACAGGGCCAGCGCTAGGAACTTTTGTAACAGTATCTTGAACCCTTTGTGGAGTATCAAGTGTTCTGCATCATTTTTACCGATGTACAAAATGTCATTTTGAATGACAAACACCCCTTCTAATGAACTGAATAAATTATCCATTATTTTTTTGCATTTTTGCTGGTGCGCACGCTACTCCCAAAGGAAGTCTGTTATACCTAGACAAGCCGAAATGTGTAGAAATTGTTAAAAGCTACATACTTTGGTCATCAACCTCAATTTATTGAATTGCTTATGGCAAATATAGCTTACAGAAAAGCTCATCTATTCTGAGTGGAGGATGCTGACCCACTAGAACATGGGGGTTGAGAGTCACCTGAAAGTCATAGCAGATTCTTATCTAGTCATTTTTTTGAAGACTGATAACATAGGGATAGCCCAGTAACTGTGTTCCACCGGGAATATTGCACCTATTGGTTTCTGCCTCAATTTGTTTTTCAATTACAGAAGGCACAGACCTGGTTTTGATGAACTTTGGGTTGTCATTCTCCTTCAGATGAATTTTTTCAACCTCATTGAATTTTTCTAATCCGGGCTCAAATATTCCGGGATGTTGTTTCCATAAATTATCCAATTTTTTTCAAAATAGTTCAGTGTCAACCCAATGTTAAATGCTGAAATGTAATCTCTACCTAATATTGGTAGATTACGAAAAAGGTAGAGCTGTTTTTTTATCATCATATGTCATTCAAATTCAAACATCCATTAGGCTTAATTTGTTGCCCGTTGTAAAAAATAAAATTATTTTTTTGTTTCTTCAGCTTTCATGACTTAAATTTGTTAAGGTGAGAGTCATAAGAAAACAAGATATCATACTGATATTGCAATGGAAATTTCATTTGAATTTCTTCTACAATTACCACTACAGTATAGGGTTCCAAATTGAATCAAGTATTTCCATTACTGCCTTCAAAAGAGGTACGGCATGCGAATGAATCATTTTCAGAACTATCGCCTAGGAAATTATCATTATGGTATGAAGAGATTATTATTGTTCGCATTATTTTCACTTCCATTGTTCGCACTATCGAAGCCCTCATCAATAAAATTAAATCAAAAATTATTTTTATGTTCTGAACTGTTTTTGTGTTGGAAATTATTTTTGAAATCGCAAACTTCTGCTAATTGACCAGGCATTTCAGAATTTTTACAGCTACCTCCTGCATGTTTGTCGCTATCTTTGAAGCGGCTCTTGAGTTTCACTTCACTGTTCTCCTCCATGAGACAATCGAAAACGTTCTTCTGTCCAAAATATGTCCCTTAGGCAAACCTCTAGTCGTCTCCAAAGCCACAGCCAACGGCTAATCCTCCCAACGTGCCCCCCCCCCCCATGACTTGCTGTTTCGTCTGGTTCCCGCCAAGCAGAGTAAAACTCGCAATCGAGCGGCAGAAGGTGTCTTTCGGGTTTGAAAATGATCATCAAATAACACGACTAATTTTGCGTAAGATTTATTCTGGAGTTTTTCTGGACTCATTAAATCAAACATCAATTTTCAAGCATTTAAATCCATGACGTTTGGCAAAACTGCACGCATGTTGGTACCACGAGTTTCAGCCTTCATGTCGTTCACCGTGAAATAGTTTCCCAAACAGGCCTCAAGAATTTTCCAGTCGGAATTTTCTAGCGGAAACTTGCAAATGTCCGAGTTCAGCTTCTGCCACTTTCTTTACCTACCCAGCACTACAATTTGACAGAACAGAAATTGTCTATCGAAAGTAACTATTTGAATAAAACAACGAAAAACAGAACACTGTTGTGATTCGAAAAAGTACACAGAAAAATCAAACAATGTATATTCTCTCTACACTGGCAAACCTGAACGTGGTATACACTGGTCAACAAATACACTACAAGATTTTATACAATCCTTGACGCAGGTTTGATCTGTCTCGGGAAATTGTTCTCGTATTCTTCTCTAAGAATTAAGCTCTAGCAACTCGGTATACTCTCAAAGTTCAATTTCAAATCTTCATTGTTTCGCTGGACAAGAGTGTGCGGTTGAAAAAATTCTGATAACACAGACAAACAATCCGCAGTTATTTCATGAAATATTTACTCTGTTATATCTTGGGGCCTTTCGTGTGTTCAAGAATGAGGGAAATATACAAAACTCGCCCCAGTCTTATTCAAACAGAATCATCGGGTGAAAGAGATTGATCACACCTCTTTCGAACCACGTTTACCGTTGAAATTTGGAGAAGTTAGCAGAGTATTCTTCCTGTTGTGTTCACCTTAAAAGTTTCGCCTGGTTACATAGGTTGTAAATAGAGCCATCCAGGAAATAACTTGAATTTTGTTGGAGGAATTAATCATTTCCACTTGTCAGGGTGAACGTGAGATTGGTTGTTCTCTCTATTCATGGAAAACGATTATAATTTCACAACTTTGGGAACGAAGGGTTTACAGATGATGATTTATATTATCCTCGCTTACTTGACCCCACGGTCGGATAGAACGTAGGTGATTTCTAAAACCACATAGATAAACTTTTCTATTTGGGTTCGAAGTTCATTCAGGAATGGAACTGCTTGATGAGATATTTCAATCGGAGGTATAACAAGACACCATGACAGATTATCCAGATAGTTGCAAAGTTGATTCCAAAATAAAGAAAGAATCACCTTTATATTGTTTGTTGGAACTAACTACCAAAAGATACCTGTACAGAATTGTAAGTGAAATTCAATCAGGTTCTCGTAACGATGATTTTTTGTTTCATTCGATGTCTTACAATATTCTAGTTGATTTTGAAAATTTCCATCGTTCGAATTTCAAAGACTCATTGAAATGTTAGAAATCCACGCCAGAGTTTTGGAGTGGTATTCAACGTTTCAGCATCATAATCTCCTCTTCAATACAGGAGATAAGACCACTGTAGAACTCAAAAACATCACTGATGCAGAAAAAAATTCTTCAAAAATCATGTTTCTTGGCATCTTTTGTTATTTTATCTAATGTCTTTGTCATCACTGGTCAGTTGTGACGATCGCCTTTTTAGAAATGGATTCTGAGTATTTTTTTGTTTTATTCAAATTCATTTGGTGAATGTTTCGAATTCAAGGAGTTTGGTGTTGTCCATTTTCTCAAAAATATGCGGGGAAACAGGTCAACAGCTAAATACAAGTAAAACAAAAAAATATATAAGAAAATTCACGAGTTATTGTCAACTCACATCTCAAATGCAAGTGCTAACAACCACCTAGAATGATTTTTGGACCGAACTCTGTACTGCACTGCGAAGTACTAACGTGTCCTCTCTTGGCAAGTCCACATTCCGATAACATTATCCCTGTACTCACGAGTAGCCCTGCAGAAGATATCCATTTCAGATATGAGAAATAAAAATATGATTTTCCAAATTATGTTATGATTGAAATCTGTTACCTCATTATGAAATGAACTTCAGATGATAGGAAAACTACCGGACAGTGACCTCATTTTGGAGTTATTTCAACATAAACAGGAGTGTATAAGTTCTCACGCTGTTTCAAAGTTCAGCTGTATTGAAACGATTGGAAGGTCAGAAGACGTTTCTAATTATTATATTTGAATTTTGATTTCAACTTGCACTCTATTTCATATTATTCAAAAAAGTACAGAAAATTGTTTATTGCTTATATATTACTATTTGAAAACAAAAAAGATTCATTGTTCCAAATACAATTAATACTTTAGGATCGAAACGATTGTCAGTTTTCGAAAAATTTTCATAAAATATTCCTGAATGTATTGTCCAATACTTCATTCTGACTGGTAGAGAAGTTACCTTTCCCAAATTCATGAGTAATATAATCATATCAGAAGTCACATCTGAATAAATGAACAGATGACTTTTGTAAATGTTCCCTTTTTTTCATTTCCAGTGGGAATTAAGTTTGTATGGAAGGGTAGACCTATTTCAGTATCGTATCAAAAATATTGAATTTGTTTCGAATAAGTATTCTTTGGTTTTCCTTCGCCAAGTCGATGCGAGAATCACTCTCAAAACTTTCTTTTCTCTACAAGAGTAATCATGTTTCCTAATGGAGTTCGAAATTTGTACATGGTCATGAAAACGATGAACCTTTCATGCAATTTCGTTGAAAGTTCCATATTGGTAGAACAACAATGAACACATTTTCGAAATATATAAAAAGATAAAATATTCATCAACAAGTCTTCTCAACATTATCTTTTTGCCTTCTGAAATCAAAGAACGGAGTACGAATGCATTTCGAAATACATGCATGCATTTTTTCGGAAGAATAGAAAGAAAGTGGTCCCAAAATGGATCGAAAGTTTCTGATCGGTGACCGCAGCTCATGCATTTCAACACGTATTTCATTGAATCAACAAAATCTTTCACCCTTACGGAATTGTCATTTTCCGGAATTCTTAGCCAGGATTTTTGAGCTTTTTCATTATCATTAGGGTTTTCCTTGATTTCCATTAAGATCGATCTGCCTTTTTGAAATGAATATGGACTATTGAATCGAAATCAGAACTATTCTGAGTTGGACAGGAAGCTAATATCACCATGAACAATTGTTAAACAATCACCTCAATCAAAGAACCTTTTGTGTGTCAAGAGAAGGAAGACTTTGTCAAGATGAAATAAATAATACCTCATTTTTCAGTTTGTGGAAATATCTCCCTTTATTCGGAGCTGAACACTGGAGGAACAATAAATTATTCAGAAGAATTGGGGTGATCAAATTTATCACCTGATAAATTGTCAACGGAAGTGCAAGCAATTAGGAATCCATAAGTCATTTTAAACGTACAATTCTAAAGGGGAAAAAAGAATTTCTTGAAAGCGGATTGCTTTTTATGGATATAATTGATATCGATAAATATTGCCTTACATAGTTACACCAAATTCACTCGATTGTACACGAGAAAATATTTAATTTTATTTTCATTACAGTTTTGGTAGGTTTGGTGAACCAGAGTTAAATTCTTCAATGGTGGTATTGGTGGGATTGGGATCAATTTGATTAAAGAAAAACTATTGTTTCTTTGTTAACGTTTCGAATCTTAATAAATTCATCATCAGGGCTCTGTAACAATGAGTTTGTGTTAAAGTGGTAGGACATAAATAAAATAAGAGAATGCCAACAAACTATTGGAACATTTTCAGGGGTTCAAAATGTTGATTAATGAAAAAAAAATTTTTTTAAATACCAAAAATCAGTTTTTCCGAGTAAAAATTTTAAAACTATGTATGAAACAGACATTTTAGATACACACTCTAGGTACAAACAAATCCACATTGAGCACGGGACAAACGAATACTGAAATAAAATTCATAGAATGGCTGTAGTTCTTATGAATGCTGATAGGAAGAAAACAAAAACAAACGTGATTGTTGAAAACACCGTATAATGATAAAGGATTATTTCGGTAGCTGACTTATCAGATTGTAATAAGCCGTATTCATTCCTTCTATATCTCTTCTTGTATTAACGCTGTCTTGGTGAAGAATTTGTATCATTTCACTGAATAGCCTTTTTGACAGAGAAGATTTCTGATCAAGAATGATAGGTTTTGTAAAATCAAAAGTATGGCCATTTTCTCTAGTGTGTTCAACTGAGGCTGTGGGATTTTTGACATTCGATAGAGACACACGAAAGCTGAATGTTTTTCTTTAATCAAATTGATCCCAATCCCACCAATACCACCACTGAAGAATTCATTTTCATTCATGAATAACATCAGAATATGAACATCTATATCAGTTTCTTATGATTTGCAATTCATAGTGGATTTTGGAAAAAACATTGGTTCAGGTAGTATTCGAAGTTGGTTTCATCTCAACTATTCAGTGCAACTGAAATAAAAGATCTTTGTTCAAAAGTGGTTGGATTGGTTGAAAAATAGAAAATGTTTCATGGAATGCTGATTTTGTCTAACAATTATCCTATGTTATCTTCATAATATGATTCAAAAAAATACTTCGTCCGCTGTCAGTTATTTCTGAGGGAAACAAAAAATTCGAATTACGAAAGCATTCTGAACTGAAATCATCTTTCGAACAATCTGTTCAGGCCATTCTCAAATTACCTACACAGTAGGTTTCGGCTGGCACCCGTCAGAAAACAACTACTCCCCTGGCTGATACCACGAAGGGCATTGAATTATATCCGACCAGATGCCAGTGCAGGTTTCTTCACAGAAGTAAATCCTGCATTTGCTTTCGTCGATACAAATGAAGGAATTGATTTTCAATTATAGGGACGGACACACTTGCAGACCGGTTTCGGGCTATTTGGCCACTCGTCAGTGCAAGGCAGTGCCATCACTGTGTAGGTAATTTGAGACTGGCCTGAACAGATTGTTCGAAAGATGATTTGATTTAACGCCAGTCTTCAAGTATGCCCACTGACTATGTCAAGTGATTCTGAACTGAACCTGAATATTCTACGAATTGAATTATGTACTTACCACATGTAATAAAAACTGATATAATAACAAATTTCGAGGACAGAGTCGAAAAGTTGTTTCACCCCCCATAAAAAATGGATGGTTGAAAGGAGTTCAAGTCACCCAAAAATGTACGTTCAAACTTTTTATTCGGAGGAATCATGTGTTCGGCATGAGTTGGTGAAATGCCGGAATCCATTTTCAATTACTGATTTGATAACGAGGTTAGCATCTTCAGGAGAAGAAATTTATCAATTGAACTTTCAATTTCAAATATTTGTCGAAATCCATTTCAATCTTCTTGTCTGGGGTTGGGTTATTTGATTAATTTTTTTTTGATCCCATTATCTGTAAGAAATTTCCATCCTGATTATTACTTTTCTGCTCATTCGATTTCGAAGTTTGCGAGTTATATATGTGATTTTGCATCATGTTATTCAATTCCAATATTGCTATTTTTTTTTTCAATTTGTCAATCTGATAAGTTTTTGCAATAGGTTTCAATAAAGGTGATTATAGAGACAATGGAAGTCCGAAACAACACTTCTCACATCTCCGATACTTGGCTGTGTCTTTTTCCTATTCAGTGCATTAGAAACAGGAGTTTACCAATTTTTGGATCTTAATTCAATTTAGTTTGATTATTGATTTCCGCACTTATTTCCAATACAAATTTTTTCACCCCCAAAAAGAGGTGGC
Source organism: Zygogramma bicolorata (assembly GCA_032362365.1). Taxonomy (NCBI): domain Eukaryota; kingdom Metazoa; phylum Arthropoda; class Insecta; order Coleoptera; family Chrysomelidae; genus Zygogramma; species Zygogramma bicolorata. The sequence goes on along the minus strand of JAVJAQ010003427.1, from coordinate 6,937,063 downwards.
ATCCACCCCCAGGAAGAAAGCAACCCTCGGCACTGGGTATGTAGATCCTGAATCCAAATTTTCAGGCGAATCGGTGCTCTATGGGATGAATACATGGGAAAATGGTCATAGACTGGACTATATACATATGGAGCACATAGTACTCAGGACTGTGAGCCTGGTTGCCTGCCTACAAAGTTTTGGTAGAATATGAGGATAAAAACTTTTCAGAGAAAAAACCGCATCCACAGCAGACATTCGTCTCTTTTTCTGTCTTTCGGTGATCAAATGGTGACAGTGACAATCGAAGAAGAATAAATAATAATTGAAAATGCATCTTTTCAAAATCCATGTTGATGAAAAAGAGAATGATCATCTTCCAGGAACTTCGAAATCGAGGCAGGGTGATCGGACAAGGAATACTAAAAATCAAGGCTCGGCTCTTCGTGATAAAAACACTAAGTTATCATAAGGTCGTAGTCTATGAATTTCAAACCGAAGCAAGAAATTGTTTGAACTTGTTTCGCTACAGACAGTTCTGGATCCTCGGAAGAGAAAAAAAAGTTCTGCATCTTTGATGAACCATTAATTGTTGTATTTATATAGTAGCAAAGACACGTTCCCTATCGAAAAGGTCATTCAAATTCTTGACAGTGCCTATTTTGTTGTTTCTCAGGATGGATCATTCATTTTAGTTTCTAATCATGTGTTCGGCATGAGTTGGTGAAATGCCGGAATCCATTTTCAATTACTGTTTCGATAACAAGGTTAGCATCTTCAGGAGAAGAAATTTATCAATTGAACTTTCCATTTCAAATATTTCTCGAAATCTATTTCAATCTTCTTGTCTGGGGTTGGGTTATTTGATTGATTTTTTTTTTATTCCATTATCTGTAAGAAATTTCCATCCTAATTATTACTTTTCTGCTCATTCGATTTCGAAGTTTGCGAGTTATCCATGTGATTTTGCATCATGTTATTCAATTCCAATATTGCTATTTTTTTCAATTTGTCAATCTGATAAGTTTTTGCAATAGGTTTCAATAAAGGTGATTATAGAGACAATGGAAGTCCGAAACAACACTACTCACACCTCCGAGACTTGGCTGTGTCATTTTCCTATTCAGTGCATTAGGAGTTTACCAACTTTTGGATCTTAATTCAATTCAGTTTGGGTAGGTTAATCTTGAAATGACCTCAAAGATCATATCTCCAAAAGTTGACACTATCTCTTTGTACTCCGCGCATCGAAAACACGGTATATAACTATGTTCAAAACGAGTTCAGAATGCATAAATTTTGGACAGGTTTTGTGCGGATCACGTCCACTGAGCATTGGCCCCTTCATAATAGCTCATGTATTTTGATATCTGAACTGAAGCTGAAATGCTTGAAGCTGAACTACTTTAAATTTAGTTTAGCATTTCAGCTCCAACAGTTTCATTAACAGAACATTTTGTGACGAGAAAGGTAGGTAAGAAATCAACAACTTTCGAGTTGTTGGTTGGAACCTACCTTGCACTAATGATAGGTCAATAGGCTCGAAACTGGTTTGCGAATGTTCCCGACCCAATTATCGAAAATCAATCACGACCCTTGTATCACCATAGTGTTACAATTCGGGCCTTCTCCTAGGAAGAGTAATGTACGGGAATCTGTTGGATATAATTCGACGCCTTCTGTGGTATTTGCCAGGGCCGTATAGTCATTTTCTGACAGGTGTTAGCCCAGCAACTAAAATTGTTCTGAAATTGTTCGTTCCTTTGACCAGCTGACGAACGTCAACCCCTCAGAAGTCGAAACTTGTGCGAGCAATGGATCAACGAGGCCTTACCTTTCAACGTGCGATTACCCAGCACGGTGGCCCGGCGAGGATTCGAACCCCGGCCTTCCGCTTGACAGGCAGATATGCTAACCACTACACTACCGAGACCACTCTGTAGATACCGTCAAAATTCACCAATTTCTCGATTATTACATATAATAATTTTTTTTATATCCACTGCCTGTACCCCAGGTATGTTGTTTTTATATCAGCAATGTTCACATAGATTCCAGCCACAAGCGATTCTCTTTCAGACTGATTATTCCCATCATGCGATGATTCATCTGATGAGAAATTGTGGTGAATCCATTTTCAAATAGCAATGTTTACATGAGCTATCAATAACAATTTCACATAGCGAAATAACAAAAACATTCATACGTTTGTTTTGAATGCATATCCCAAACATATTACAATCTTTGAAAAAATAGTCAACGGAAATCAAAATCAACTTTTGATGAAATGACATAATAACAAAATACAATTTGAAAAAAAACAAATTAGCTCTCAGGAATAGTTCCTGAAACAGCAGTCCTTGTTTGTTGCATTTCAGCTTGCATGAAAAATACGATAAAATGATGAAATGAAAAGGTTTCTGAAATGAATATTTCTTTATTTCCTCACTTTATTGTTATTGGAATTGAAAACATTCCTCATCCTTCTCTATATCGGTATAGAGAAATAGAGTCAGGTCAGTTTCAACAGCTTCTCAACTGAAAATTCACCAATCTATAATGAATGAAAATATATATGCTAATCAACTGTGAGCCGTTTTGTTACCGAATTTGCAGTTGAATTGTATAACCCTATTGTATTCAACAATTGGATCAAGTTTCATGTTGACTTGACAGATTTCAGTGGTTGGTATGTGAAAACAGGGATGTCTATATGAATGATTCATAAATGGATGAATAAGGATATTTTCGAATTAAAAAAACATATATATATATATATATATAATATATATATATATATATATATATATATATATATATATATATATATATATATAGTTCCCCTGGGCCCAAAATATAGTTACTATGTGTATTCTCCAATATACTAATGTACATACTCTAATTATAAAAATTGTGTTTGGTTTTTTTCCCAGAACTCGCTAAATCCACCACAAAAGTATATTGTGGCTTTTTTCAAGAGCTATGAGCTCGTTCACATAATTTTTTGTTCCAGATTATATTTTTGAAAAGGTTCATTCTGAAAGAGCTCAAAAAAGGTACTTTGCGCGAACCCTCACAATATTTAACTGGCCATATCTTACTCTATTTTCATCCTGCAGAAAAAAATGAAACACCAAAGTTTTCAGAGAAGAATAAACTTAAATTTTGTACTCTAGAAAATTTTTCTATATATATATATATATATATATATATATATATATATATATATATATTTATATATATATATATATATAATATATATATATATATATATATATATATATATATATATATAAACTAGATTTGGAAGTTCTCGGGTTTGCGGTCTGTTTACTAATAAAACTCATTTGTTCTTGATCTCCATATTTCGCTAATGTTTATTAGATTCATCAGGAGAAAAGCTACAAAGAATGTGACAAAATTGTACAAGATTGAATCGAAAATAACAGTTCTACTCACAATCATAGAATTAATATTCCTGGTGTGTTCATTGCCTTGGGAAGCTGAATCGAACTACCCATGCTCGCATAGTTACTGCCTCACTTAAACTGAATCAGCTAGGCAAAATTCATGTTAATAGGAGTCCCTCAGCTGTACCAGGCAATGATGTGATTAACGTAAATCTAAGGGTTTTTATAAGTGAGCACATGTCTGTCCTTATTTTTAAATATTACAAAAGTGATTAAACAGAACTCAAAATATTGCAATAAATGTTACTTAACTGACCTGTATCGGTTTTATAATTAACTGTATTTGGTTTTTTGTTAATGTGGTACATTTCAAGGAACAACCTGGTTTTCTGGTTACTGACTCTGTCTAGGATTTTTACATTCGAATAATCAAATTGATGGCCGGTTTTTTGGGAGTGGTCGACTGCTGCACAAGAGTTTTTTCCTAGTCGGGCATCGCTCTTGTGGAGGGCTATTCTTTGTTTGAGCCACTGCGAGGTCTGTCCCACATAACATTGGTTACATCCACCACACGGGATTTCATATATAACGTTGCTGTTAAGCGATTCAACTTCCCAAGGCAATGAACACACCAGGAATATTAATTCTATGATTGTAAGTAGAACTGTTATTTTCGATTCAATCTTGTACAATTTTGTCACATTCTTTGTAGCTTTTCTCCTGATGAAGCTAATAAACATTAGCGAAATATTGAGATCAAGAACAAATGAGTTTTATTAGTAAACAGACCGCAAACCTGAGAACTTCCAAATCTAGTTTATAAAGTACGGTCGAGCATACATCACAAATATATATATATATATATATATATATATATATATATATATATGTATATATATAAATGTTCGATCTAAGGAGTAGGCAGATTGAGACCAGATTGAGACCTCAGAAAGAACTCGTGACGAGACCTAAGGAGTAGGCAGATTGAAGCTTAACTAAATAATAAAAAGTTCAACGATTTTTCAGCATGTTAGGGGCGTTCCGCCACCCACTCGGAACCGTCCAATCGATCCGCCAATGGTATCTCGATGATTGTTGGGTACCAGGGGACTGCTGAGAAAAAATATGGGGCTTAACTAAATAATAAAATGATGCGCGATTTTTGCAAGTTGGAGGCGTTCCGCCACCCCCTTGGAACCGCGCGCATGGCCTGTCCCCACTGATGGCACTCAGTTCGGCTCTCCACAACACTTTCTCAAAATATAGGCCTCAACTAAATAATCACGCAACACTGTCACTGGCTCTTGGACTAATCGAATTGCCTTTCATATAACGTACTCAAAATGATCTGTTCATGTTCATACCCCAGAAATAGAATCGTTACATTATCGTTTATCTAGCGAAAAACTTATTTTGGACATTTATTACTCGCTTATTGTTCTTTTGAAGTCGCTATTGGTTGGTAGTTGCACTTTTCGTTTGTACAAAAGATGGTTTTCAGAAGACGCCTTATGGTAATTGTTCTTGTTGATATCCCCCACTCAACATATTTTTTCACTTTTTGTAAAGATCAATTATCCTAACACCAAACTGATATCATTTGCACTCGACGCGCGTTTCGCTGCAGGGTTAGCATCTTCAGGAGATGAACACTGATAGTGACACAGCATTAGTTTTCTAACCTTATAGCGAAATGCACATCGAGTGAAAATATATATATATATATATATATATATATATATATATACAACAACAACAACAACAACAATATATATATATATATATATATATATATATATATATATATATATATATATATATATATATATATATATATGCTCAACTCCACGGTTATTCGAAAATAAAACTGTTATTTTCAACATAAGAGATATACAAAATGAAAATATTTTTTGAAATCCATTATTTTGTGGTAGATGGATTTTTTTTTCGTAGTTTTTTTGGGTTCTCAACGAAGAAAATTAGAATTATGCCCTTCTATACTTGTAAGTTAAAAACCCAAACAACAACGAGGAAAGAAAATATTTTGTATTCTGTGAGAATATTTTAGTTTTCCATAGAAGTTCTAGAAGCTCATTCGATGGTTCGTCCTAGCAAAGTTAACCTGAGACTCACCTTCTTCATGGAGATGTGTCCAAACTGGAAAAAGTTCGGCCTGCTTGGTTACAGCACATCTTAGCCCCAACAAACATGTACAACATCTCAGTTCAGTGATTGATGTTCGAATTGTTCAATGTTGTTCGTTCGTTGCATGCGGCGAAGCGTTATTGTGTTATAGCTGAGATATCAGACCGTTGAAACATTATTGTTTTTAATTTGTTGTTTTCAGAGATGACGGTTCAGCTAGCATCTTGTTATAGGCATTCAATTTGGCGCCAAACTTGTTTTCGTCAGAATTCCTAACTGGGAGGAAGCATGCATAAAGCTCTCATATAAAAGAATGAACCAGTTCCTATATGGTCCAGCCCAAAAACAGTGGAATACGGGTTCAATTGATTTTTCGAGCGCAACGAATTGATGTATAGGTTATCATGTTTTTGACAACACCACATTTTTGTGGTTTGGTTCTTTTACAAGCACTGCTCAAATGAGTCATTGTGCTCTGTTATTTGGAGGCGGTACTGAAAATCACTAGAAATGGTCTACCATAAGAATCGACAACCATTGCTCCTTACCAAAACCGTCTATTATTTATGTGCATAATTCATCAGTAATGAAATGAAGAAAAGTTTAAGGAACAATATTAGAATTGGGAAGAAGAAGGACTTTTGTATTTGTATTTCGAGAAGTGACCAATCTCTTCTGATGGGTAGCTGCTGTATTTGTGCAAGTGAGTGAAAAACGTATTACTATTAGATAATTATTCTAGTATTCCGTCAACTCTGCTCACCACTCGAAATTAGTCAATTTATGGAAGAAAGTGGTGTTTGAATGAATTTGGACAACATGTTTCAGCCCTAAAATTATTGCCATTATTCTACTGAGAAACGATGCTGTCATAAGAACACATTCAAAATATATCATGTGGGCAATCAATTATGCTGAATGATGCTCCATTCGAATATTCCACTATTGTGAAAGTGAAAATTGGCAAGCTGTGTGCACGTTTACTTGGAAGAAGAAGTAGTTTTGTATTTCGGCACGAAGGATGTGTCGTTACCAAGCAGGCAATTTTTCCAGTTCGGACAGATCTCTTTATAAAAAAGGTGGATCTCAGATGAACTTTGCTAAGGCGAACCATCGAATGAGCTTCTAGAACTTCTCTGGAAAACTAGTTTATTCTCACAGAATACAAAATACTTTCTGTCCTCGTAGTTTTTTGGGTTCCTAACTTACAATATGAAAAATTAGAATCAATATTGGCATCTATACAAGTATAGAGGGGCAACATTCAGATATTCTTCGAAATCAGCTCTTCTACCCTTGTATAGATTCCAATATTGTGCATCCGACATGATGTTAGGTGCGTCAAAAAAGAGGCTAAGTATTATAGTGAGGTATAGTTCTTTAATAGTTTACATGTTTCTTCAGATTTCTGAACTTGACTTTTTTTATGAGTTCTATATTGTTTTGCATTGAACCACCTTAACGATGGACTGGATAACAAAATGTATCTCCACTGACTTGTATAACCATCTGACGCACTGAAACAGCTAGTTCCGTTAGAACCGAATTGAGTCTACGGCTTGTGTCGATATCAGCAGTTCGTGCTTTCCTGTAACTGACTCTGATTCAGGTGGATCCAATCAGCTTTTTTCTTTTCTTTTCCAGGGGAGAGGAAATCCAAGAAATGGATTCCAGATCATTTCTACCTTCTAGAAAAAATTCAAACAATATCTGATTTGTAATTCAACTTCTAGGACGAGCGATACCTTCTAATTGATTTTGAATGCTTCCATTTATTGTAGATGATATGCCAATAGTTATTGACCATATGAGAATTCTTGAAGAATGAAAGAGAAAACGGTGAAAGAAAAATAGTTTGTTGTCATATCAGTCTGTGTATATTTTTTCGTGTCAGTTCAATTTCTGATGCTGAAAGAATTGCGATGATGATTCAGCACACAAACCAACCGTATTATTGGTGTCTGGTATATATATATATATATATATATATATATATATATATATATATATATATATATATATATATATATATATATATATATATATATATGCGAAATTGGTATTCTGGGAGTTTATCCGTTGATTTGTCGGTATTGACTTTCGACGTTTCGCTAACATCTCAGTATATATATATATATATATAAACAAGGGCGTCGCCAGCTTATGACTAAGGGGGGGACAATAGGACAATATTACGGAGGATAAAAAATATGAACGCCTGGTACAGTCGAAAGCATGAAGAGTTACACTTTGGAAGTCTTTGCCTCGATGATGAATGATGAATGAAAACGGTTCTGATATCAATGTATAAAACTTCACAAGCCCTCGACAACACAATAACTAAACCAAACTTTTAAACACAGTGATAATTATTTATTTTAACAATGATAATATTCAGTTAAAACGTAACCTGCGGGGATTTCTTGCAAAACTTGCAACCACTTTATCATTGAAATTATCTAGGTTTTTATTTATTACAGCTCTATGTACACTCATCATAGCCAGACCATTGAGGCGATCTTCTGCCATAGTGCTTCTTAGCCATGTTTTCAGTCTTCTGAGACTGCTAAAGGATCGCTTTACTGTACAGGTCGTGCATGGTAAAGCGATCAACATTTTTGATGTTTTTTCCGGAAAGAAGGAATTTGTTTCTTTTAGGACATCAACAACTGTGAGATTTGTTAGATTAACCCTATCTTGCCACAATTGCTGCCAAAGTTCGATTTCACTTTTAATGTTCGGTAAATCATAAAACTGGGCAATAGAGTGACAAGTTTGTTCCAGATTTTCAATTGTCATCAACTGAGAATCTATATACAGGCCCAGGAATTTAGGAGATCGCAATTTTTCACCTGAACCCACTGGCCATCACAATCTTCACTCTGCCAAGATGAGTGCTGGGGGTTAAGGAGACTTAGGCCCCGCCACCAAGTCAAGCAGTCTTGAGAATAGCTCCAAAGTGTAGTTTTTTTTTGGGTGAACAGCAGAACGGAAGTGTACTCTTATAACACCAGTTTCTCCAATATTTCGATAATGTTTATTACCATCTTCAGGAAAAAGCTACAAATTATTATTTTAGGTTATCACTTCAAATAAACAGTAACAAGAATCTTACTGCATTTGAGGTTGGTCGTATTCAAAACGTTGGTAAAGTGGTATAACATGTCTCAGACGATAAAAATATGTTCACAGTCCAATATTAAAATTTTACAGCAAGTAAATTGTTTAAAACGTCATTAAAATATTCACAGGATTAAAAAAATATAGTTGCATATTCAACAGGTGAACTACTATATTTTTTAATCCTGTGAATATTTTGATGGCGTTTTAAAAAATTTACTTGGTGTAAAATTTTAATATTGGACTGTGAACATATTTTTATCGTCTGTGACATGTTATACCACTTTACCGACGTTTTGAATACGACTAACCTCAAATACGGTAAGGTTCTTGTTACTGTTTATTTGAAGTGATAACTCAAAATAATAATTTGTAGCTTTTCCCTGAAGATGGTAATAAACATTATCGAAATATTGGAAAAACTGGTGTTATAAGAGTACACTTCCGTTCTGCTGTTCACCCAAAAAAAACTACAGTTTTGTTCTTAACTGGTCAGCAAAGACTTCCCCCCTGTAATATATATATATATATATACATTATATATAAATATATATATATATATATATATATATATATATATATATATATATATATATATAAGCTGCATAACTCTGAATTGATGTGTCCAAGACGTGTATCAATGTCAAAACAATACGCCATACTCCTGTCAATTATATCATATAAAATTTTGACAAGGGAGAAAACACAATTAGTGTTTTTTCGATCTAACACTAGCTTTCGATACCATTATTCATGAACTACTGCAAAAACACTTTCGCTTTGGTATATAGTACTTGAGGAGTGGGTCTCAAACACTTAGAGCTTCGCTCAAATCCGGAACTTTTTATTCTGACACCTGTAATATCACTACAGGGGTTCCTCAGGGCAGTGTTCTGGGGCCTACTTCATTTCCATTGTTTCTTAGCGACATCCCGAATATGAATCCCCAAAAAAGTACAGTTCAGCTTGCTGACGATACTTCCTTTACATGCATGTATTGATCATGTAGGGATGTCACTACTATCTTACAATGAAGTAAATAATATGCAAGGTTACTTACTCTGAATTTATCGAAAACGAATAATATTGCTTCCTCTCTCAGAAATATTAATCACAGTAGGAATCCTAGTGAGGGCCAAAGGGTCAGTTGAAAAATTGCGATCTGCTAAATTCCTGGGCCTGTATATAGATTCTCACATCGATTTCATTTCGAGCAAATTGTACAAAAACTGTTTGGTTTGTTTGGCTAACTACTTTTAAAAAACAATGGAGATTCCTGTAGAGAGTTATTCCCAAAGCTGAAATTTTTGACAGTTGTTTTACTCTACATTCTCAACTCGTTCGGTAATGTCAGAACACACAATGATGGGTTCCAGAGCAGGGATGATACTCGGCTCGCTTCAGGCTATACACTGAGAAAATCATAACATCATTATAGCACATCACAAAATAGCAGTAGTAACCAACAGTCCTGGAATTATGCCCATCAAATTGTACAACAAACTTTCAGTCTCCTTAAAAAATATAAATAATCTAATTTCTTTCGAATTCAATGTGAAGAGGTTGTTACTGAAATTTACATTTCACACGATGCATGCATTTGTTTCGGGCTGACTAGAGCGATTATGAACACCTTTTGTAAATTCACATTGTGCGATTGTTACTACCATATATTGAATTTCATTATTTGGTTTATTTTTCTTGAGTACATTCCTATTTTCACGTATTGTGTATCTTCCCACTTCATCTATTTTGATTTTATTTTTACTAGTTTGTTTGTGTGATTTTTAGGTTTTGTAATGATTTCCATAACTTTTCTGAGGAAATTAATATCGTTTGATTGATACGATTTTCATTTTGTGGGAAATGGGCACAAACTCATGCTGAATTCAACATGCTGATTTATAATAAAAATTTATATTAACAAAAAATATTACAGTTTTCTGTACGATTATCACTGACAATGGTACTGCTGCATTTCAGAGAAATGGCATTCGCGTCCGTGTCCAAAGCCAATCAGGCAACTGGCTCGGTTATTTCAATTCTCTCGAAAGCGAAGACTAATTTTTGGCAAGCACGGATAAAAATATACAATGCTATTATTGTCAGTTCCTTCTCCGCGTGCTCAGCTGTTTGGAGAATGAACTACGGTGACACACTGGAAAGGGTTCAGGTGAACTTCTTCAAGCGCCTCCTGTTGCTCCCCCTAAACACTCCAGACTACTTGATCCGACTGGAAACTGGCTCCATTCACATGGAACACACTATTTTCGAATATGCTCTGAACTGGACCATAAAAATACTATTCATGGATTCCAACAGATACCCAAGAAAATGCCTGCTCAAATTGCTCAATATATGTACTGATGATGTCAGATATAATTGGATGAGAAAGTTTAAACAGTGTCTCACATCGATTGATTGTTGGGAGATATTCACTCAACTCAATCCACGAGTACTAGCAGCAAATAAAGGTTTAATTCTCAGAAAGTACCAAGAGAGGTGTTTCAATGAGGACTTCGGTAGACTCTTGAACTCCAGGTATTTTCTTTTTCACCCTAAGTACTCTAGAGAACAATCCCCCCAACCCTATCTCACCTCTCAAATACCCATTCACATTATTCGTATAGTTGCACAGATTCGTCTGACATACAAGCATTCTCTCAAACTGGTTTTCAAAGGTATTTACTATTCCATACATTTCGGGGAAATCTGCTCTCTTTGCAATATGAATGTCTGTCAAACATTAAATCACATTTTATTGGTCTGTCCCATACTCTCTGTGGTTCGACCATAGGGTCTGCCGTTCTTAGCAAATTACGAGACACTTATGAGCTCCCTGCACAATTTAATTTGTGACAATGCAAAAATTTTGACCGACTTCATTATGGAGGTTTTTAAACTACGATCCTTCATCGTGAATGAATAGGATATAGGATAATCACTTTGATTCAGGACCATGTTAATTTGTTATTACCAGTGTTTTCTTACTATTTTGTTTTTTTATTTTTTTTTCTAATTTTTTAATTTTTCGCATTTGTCCAATCCAAATCTCTTGTTATAAGATGTATGTCTTGAATAACAATAAACAATTGAATTGAATTGAATCGAATTGACCTAGTGAAGATAAAATCAAAGTAGATGAAGTGGGAAGATACACATTGATACTTTCATTCATCATAGGTTACTCAGATGGGCGCCGAAGAGTTCCAAATAAAATATTATCAAGATATCCTACTTCCTTCATAGCATAGTGCCCAGCAAATATTAATTATCATGGCCTACTGTAAAAATTTCATCCAGCCTCCAGTTTTATTTCGTTTATGTTGCAATCCCTGGAAAACCCAACAAAATATATATTACAGGATTGTACTATAAAATTGTATTTCTCTTGTTTCAGTGGAAGTGCTTTTCCTGGTTTGGGGAATCAGACTGTGCATCGTTGTTAGGAAAGCACCATCGGAGTTCAACGAAAGCCGATTTATCTCCATGGCAATTTACAATGAGTTCTTATTATCCGTATTTTTAAATATATCCATGTAAGTAATAACCTCAATTATTTTACTTTATTTCCGTTTCGGTTGGCTCTTCTGAAATCAGAGATCGGAGTTCATAGCTTGAATGATGTAGGTATTTCGAACCTGAATATTTTGCTGAGATGGCAGACGCGTTGAATTGTGATAAGTATTGAATATATTGTAGATATAGGACTGGAAAAATTTGAATCAATTGAGGTAGATGTTGCACGGTTAACGGAAATTCATCAGATGATTTGAACATCTGTTCGGCTTATTCTTCATGTATGTTTCGACAAATAAGTTGTCGTCGCAAGGAAAAGAAAAACATCTTGCATAGTTCGAAATCATAGAATTCTCATCTCCTTTTACTAGCATGTTGCGACTTTTTTTTCGAGATGAATGAAAACCTATTCGTATTAGTACAAATGATTTTTACTCTCTCTGAAGTTTCCTGCACTGATAAGGATCAATAAGCCGGAAACCATCTATTGGTGATCAGCTCAGCTCGTTCAACAATGTTGAAAAACAATTTTCTTTCAGAAATAACTAACAATATCACTGATGCTAAGATTATCCTCATCATGAATATAGATCAGGATTCATCATATGAATCAATTTGGATCATCGTCTGTTAGTTATTTTGAAACATTTTTCAATTCTAATACACCTTATAGTCCAGTCAATGGGGGATTTTGCCCTACAAAAGGTGTAGTTCTAATTTTGGAATATGTTATTGGGTTAGGGACCTTGATGGAAAATCCAACTTTCAGAACTTGTGGGGATGCGTGCGATCCACCATCTTGGATTGAGGGTACGAAAAACTGGTTGCCGGTTCAACTTCTTCACGGTTGATCTCACCAAAAACATGAATAAAGTTGAGGAAGAAATTTTTGTATCGACACTTTATGCTTTGTAGCTATCCATTACCTCATTATTGATACGTAGATATTCTTACAAAAATTGTTGTTTCGTAGTTATTAGTTACATAATTATAATATTTTGTAAATGCAAAGCTCACTCATTTCCACACCATCACGATGTGGAACTCACGGCGGTATCCCTAGTAGGCCATATCCACAAATGTTGTACGAGCTTGATTTGCTTATTTTTTTCTCCTTTGATAGTCCGGATCGATTAATGGTATATCGCCGTCATTGGCAATGTCATAGATATCTCGCCGTCTCCATTGTTGCTTTCGAGAACAACTTCTGATACATTTTCACAGGATTCGCCGTTGCAGAATCTGCACACAACAGAGCACTATCCCATTGTTTCTGCAGCCTTATGCGGCACCACACTTTTTTCCACAATTGCAAAAGATGACGTTCAATAATGCGTCGGGAGTTGGTTTTGCCGTTTTTGTCCTAGGATTAAGCCCATTTGTGCCAAGTTTCCAGCCTGAGTCGGATGATTTTTTGGGAATTCCACACTATTTTTGGGCCCGGTAGTAAGTCCTGAACGTTTGGTACCGTGCCGCGTCTTTCATTGAGGGTGAAGAAGCAAGCTCAAATTTGTTATTCATTGATAATTTGGCAAACCGTTGGTACCGAATATCTTCCATTGTTTCCTTCTCCACGTTCCCACCGTACAAAGCAACAAGAAACCGTACTCTAGAGGCCAATGATTTCTCAGTTCTATGCTTTCATGAACGAGCTTAAGAAATTTGGATTTCCTTGGTTGAAGTGTCTCGGTAGTGTAGTGGTTAGCATATCTGCCTATCAAGCGGAAGGCCGGGGTTCGAATCCTCACCGGGCCACCGTGCTAGGTAATCGCACGTTGAAAGGTAAGGCCTCGTTCATCCATTGCTCGCACAAGTTTCGACTTCTGAGGGTTGACGTTCGTCAGCTGGTTAACGGAACGAACAATTTTTTTTTTAAAGAGGGAAGTCGTCGTGTCACAGCCACGGCTACGCCTTTCACACTTATTGCATTTCTTCAACTCCTTATCTCAGTAGTATCCATAGAAACAAAAATAATATAGATTTGGTTTAAAATGGTAGGAAAAAGTTTTTTGTTCTATTTCATTATCAGTTTCACTTGATTTTACATGAATGTTCAACTAATTCATCCTCATTTGAAATCAAGATCAATAATATGGTCTCAGATAGAAATCATGAGTAGTATTGTAGTAGATGGACGTTAAATACGGGAGCTGGAACCCCTATCGTGACGTCACGATTGGTAAGGACAGACCTTCACTGTAATCACTGCGCTTTGAAGTAAATTCCGCCATATAATGTTATTGTGAAGTGGAAAACCCTTAAAAATTTCTCTATGTGATTCATTTTCACGAAATTTACAGTAAAGAGGTTGCAGTGTTTCTTTAGAAAATGAACACGTTCCGTCCGCTGTAACTTGCCACCCATTAGACTCACGAAGAAAAGTGTAAATTTTACGAAATTCCCGTTGAGGAGTTCAATCAAAAATCAATTTTTCGTACTTTTTATCCAAGATGGCAGATCGCCCGAACCACCTACCCCCAAGGTAGGAAACTTGGATTTTTAATCAGGGCCAAAGCCCAATAAAATATCCAAAAATCAGAACAACACCACCTTCTGTAGGGCAACCGCCACTTTTGCTCCCCATTGATTGGATGATTACTTATAGCAGATCGACTCGGCCGTCACTCTGGGGTGAGATGGAGGGTATCCAAGAATCATCTTTTTTCATATCCAGCAGATACTGATACCCTCCAACTCAACCACCTCTTTCAGGGTCTAAAAAACGAGTAACCTTGTGTTTCCATCATTCGAAAGGAAATTTTATTCCTCATTTCACTAATACAAATTTTATTTATCGGTTGTAAAGTTATCACACTCTATCGAACTATCGAAGTGGTGGTTGATAGGACTCGATTGCATTTCCAAATTGTCACCCTGTATAAACAGCTAGTAACCTGCTACCTGAGTTCTGTCTATTCAAGTGGATGGCGAATGCAATGTTTCCATATCAATATTGATTTTCAATTAGCAAGAGAGTAGGTATGGGTATATCGGATGTGTGCAAATCCAACTACAGAATATGTCGAGAGGTAATGCAAATTCACCAGTTGAAACACATCGAATGCTAGTCAAGCCACGTTCCATAATTCAGAAATAGTTTTGTCAAAATATACATTGAAACTGGGGAAAATGTCCATAGAAGCGACAATCAGAACGAGCCTTCTATGCATAGTTCATTACATATTATTATATTCATCAGAAGTTGAAACTTATAGAAACTGAAGATTAACGAGGTATCAACGAAGGTGAATTTCCAGCACGCAGAGTATATAATTATCTGACAAGAATTGAATGCATTTTCCGTCAAATCAGGTGTTTGGATTCAACTCATCACCATTATCTCTATTGGAAAATATTCCATGATTGGTTGTTATAAAAGTGAACCAATTCTATGCTCATTCATGCGAATTCTAGTCACATTGGTAGTTTTTGTATTCTTTTTCAAGACTTTTGTCCTCTCCAACAGCCACTTCTTCTCCTTGCTGCTGCATCTTGTTATGTGTTTATAGAGAAACAAAAAATGTGACGCAGCTTCAATTACTACCACAAGGCGAATAGAGTTCGAACCAGAGTATTCCAACTACAGTGTTCTGGGTCGAATTTAATTATAATAGTGACTGAAAGTTCTACCTAACAAATCCTTTCATTTATCGAATGCTTGTATCTTTTTTTGTTCAAATAACCTACTATGAACGACTTATTGGTTGATCACTTCAACCTGTTTCATTTCTTATCAGTATCAAGGAAGCAGATTATTGCCAAACTTCCCGATTTCTGAGTTAAAAAGAATTCAATATTGTCACGTTGGAACTTAAACTTCCCTAATATCACGATGGAAATGAAACGAATGAGTGATTGAATATCAAATTGCATCACTGAAATCCACTATAAAGATTGAAGAAGTTCATCAGACCATTGGACATGACTTTCGAAGGGGTTTTTGTACAAAACCTCTCTCCTAACTGAGGGCAATCAAACAATGATGGACATGAAATTTTTGGCTTGGCTGCGAGGGTAGATTTTTACCATGTATGTGAAGTGAAAGAAGAGAGATAATGAAAATTTACTTAGTTCACTAATGGAAGAAATTGGTCAAGAACATGATTTATATCGTGTGTCACATGAATCAATGAAATGAGTTCAAATCATTACTCATCAATGAAATAAAAAAGGTTGAAACAAATGCAGTTATGAATAAACAGGAGTAGTAAGTACTCACAATCTAGTTATGAAGAAGAGGAGATATGTTGCCTTCATTCTTTCTAAAGAGGAACCCAATATCATGAAAGTTCATTTGGCTTGTTGGTGAAACTGATCAATGAAGATCAAACAACGAAAAGCCCGAATCAGAAGACAGTTTTCCAATTTATTTAAAAATCATACGGTTGTCATAAATTATTTCGCTGATAAATTGGCAATTATCCACGTTCATTCATGATTATTACGAAGACCCGTGATGTAACTTGAAACCTGATTAGGCGTTGAACTTGGAAATAGCAGGAAAGACTACTACTATCACAGCTGAATAATATAACATGGGTGGATGATTTCTACGAAATGAAATGTTAAACTGAAAAATTCAGTGATGATAATTTGATTTCCAAATTCATTTTCAGGTTGAAAGTTCTGAAAATGAGAACAAATTTTTTGATATGAGAGCTTTCATTTTCAATGTATGATAATATCATAGTAAAGTTTGTGTCTTTCCTTGCTTCCTTCGTCAATCATCATACCTGTGTGAAACGACTATTTTTACCGTACATAGTGGATCTCCGAAATGATATCCAAACAAAATGTATCCAGCAAAGTTGTATTTTACGTTAAACGATTCCAAGCTAACAGAATGAAACAAATTTCTTCAGTGCAGTCTCTTGTGCTAGGAATCACACTTTCCGATTTTTTCAATGGCACAAATGGAAGTTGAGTATATTACCAATAAGTACATCTATTTCCTAGAAGGAATGATGGAACACCAACAGTACTTCTTAGTGCATTTCGAAGGGAAGCAAGCCAATGACGCAGTCTACGTCAGTGCAATGGAGTAGGAGCAGAATGTACTCTTAAGTTAATGAAAATTCAAAATTATTAAAATGATCCCAGTTTTTTGTAGAATTAGTGGAAAAAATAATGCGAAAGAGAGCAAATCGAAATCTTCTGTCTCTGAAATTCGCGTAATATTTCGCAGGGAAAATCTTGTCAAACAAAAACTCAACACATGTCGTAAATCGCATGATCTACAGGAGATTCTTCCTCATTTTCTTCATATTCTTTGATATAAATCTCACGCTGCCGTTTTTATTCTGGTAGTTGAGAGAATCTGAAATTCCAAGAGAGGATTCTACTCGAAGGTATATAAGATTGAAATATCACTGGACCACTTATGCCATTGAAAAATATATAGGGTGTGGTGGAGTGCTCAATTCCAAATTCGGACGTCAACGCCACTAGTCCAAGAACAATGGATTCAAATTGATGAAGCAAATACTTCTGAATTCATCAAAAAAATCGACCATTCGATCGAGTTGACTCAAATTATTTCAGTAATAATGAAACAGAAGAAAAATTCTAAAACTGATAAAATCAACAGATTGGATAATCTCTCGTGAAGGTAGGAAGAACGATTATGTTTCACATGGACCTATAAAATCGTAAAATCATATTGAGAATACCGGTTTTTATCGGAGAAAGAAAAATGAGTGGGATCAAAGCAGTAATTACATACAAATAAGTACGTTCAACTAGCCGACTAGGTTCAAGTAGTGCTAAATAGCCGGCATTTCCAGAAAAAGCCAACATTATATCATCTCACCTTTAGATTATGGAAAATTCAGTCTTGATGTAATTTTTGTACCAACAACTATCCCAAATAAATAAGTTTCCTCTATTCAAAAACGGTCTCCGTTTTACAAAGAACATGTTTAGTGCAACATTCTATATAATACTTTCTACAAAAAATTCCGAGAGCCTGATGAGAAGTTGCAAACACAGAACTGAAATATTGGGAAATCTATTTGGGTTGAGAGATTTCTCTTAATATAAACAGTAATTATAGAAATAAATAAAAAATGTATTATGAATCATAAAACTCCTCAAATTGTGTTTCTCGAAGGAATAAACCTAGAATAGATGCTACATTTCCCCTGGCTATCTTCAACCTCAGTCATTGTATGAAAAAATCGTTGATCCCGTCTTTCCTGTGTCCTCCTTGATCTACTTTTGAATTTTTTTGGTAATGATTTATATTTCTTAATATTTTTCCTCCGCTCGTACCGTAAGTTTCCTGGAGCCTGTTATGGCATCTCTTATATTTGATTTAGCAAAACCGTCGACACATGTGACGTCCCAAACTATCGCTGTACCTACCCTTTTCCCATGGTATCAGGGTCATTCCTTCTGTTCTGGAATCTATTTTTTAGGTTTTTCCTAGAAATAAAAAAAAAATGAGTACTTATAATATATGGTCTTTGGGCGAATTGGTATATTTTCCTCGATACTTAACTGCAAATCGAAATTTGAGGGACTATTTTGTTGGTTACGTATCGTATTTTTATAGATTTGGAGATTTAATTAACAAATTCATCGAAAAATGCGTATACTTGGCGACGTTTCGCAAGATAATCTGCCTCCTTTTTCAATTTTTGGTACGAATTGTCAAAAAATATGACATTTTATCTTGCATCATATACCAATTTTTCAGGAATATCAAGAAATGAATTCCAGAACATGTTTACCTCCCCAGAAGCGTTCAAACAATATTCACTCATCATCTGGCTGAGTATGTCTGAATATTTATCAATTCTGCCTGTTCATTGTTCAATTGCATTATGTGTGAAATCATGTGATCTGAACAGAAGACTGTTGCAATTTATTCGAAGTATTGTTCAGTCTGTGTTTCATATATCTCCTGTAGACTCCGTGTTTTCAAATTGTTTCCAGATATTTTGTAATATCATTGACAATTGTGATCCGCGATCAATATCAGGAATCAAAATTCTAACTGTGCACCTTATTGATATATTGAATGTTTTTCCAAATTCAAATTCCTTTGAATCTTATCTTATATTCATTACATCATTCTGAATCAAAATTCATACGTTCTGAGATTCATCAACCATGTTCTGAATCACGAATTGATATTTGCTGAAATTATTTTGGATTCTACTCGACAATTTCTGCAAATGAATTAGTATTTCATTGATGTTCAGTTGATAGCGTTGTAGAGTTGGAAGGGCAATCTAAACAAGTACCTATTCTTCTTTCCTCAGTAAGGTTTTCGCCAATGACAGCTATACATCCATTGAAAAAATCGAAGTGATTACCGATTCCATTAAATCTATCCCAAGAGAACTATTTTCCATAAGATCGTCGTACCGTATATCAAATATCATATCATCTATAACTGAATGAGTGTAATACATCATGCAAAGTTCACGCTCAACTGGCCAGGAGCTCATTTGAATTTCAAAATGAACGCAGAACTGATATGAAATACAAGGTAGAGATCACAGCAGGATAAACTGGTCTTCAGTTTGTCGATATGTGAATACACAACTCTAACTTTCCCAGTTATACTGATGACGGTATTATGCTATCTTCGTTATGGACATGTGATTATATTTCGACGACACCTCTACCTAACCCTTCTGCAGATGGAGTACGAACCCTCAATGCTAAATTGGAACTTCTTCCAGACACATAATTTGAATATTCGAATAAGATAAGCGGGAAGGGAAAGGAGTTCTGAACGAGCCTATTCCAAATATTGAACTGGATAGCTGCTATTGAGAAAAACTAAAGATTATGATGGAATATTAATGCCAAATTCTATATGAGATCTGATGGTAGGTAGATCTTTCTGTCTCCCATTATTTTCCAATAATAATGATGATTCAAGTGGTAACAATAATGAATGCAAAAGACAGGTACTCTCGGTCGATACGACCAAATTCCCACTACTTGTGATCATATGCTAATTGATTTGGTTCATCATGAATTTGAAATTGTATTTTGCTTATTTCGTTGACTTCACAAACTTTTGGGGAAAGTGAAGTTTGATAACTGAAGTTTCATCAGTCGCTAATTAATCTCGGCGCTGTCGTATATTCGATAAAATTTTTTCACTGCTGGTTCAATTCTTGCTCTTTCTGAGTAGCTCAATGCGATAGGCAATTGTTGATTACCTAGGCACCAACCAACTCGGTAGCACTGTAGATTTTTCTGGGATTCCCTACGGCTCAAATAGAAAATGCACAACTGAAAAATATGTAGGACGCCCCAGAGCGGAAAAAATATTTACAAAACATAAGCTATTACGGTCAAAGCAGATTTTGAAGATTGAAAACCATCAATGAATGAACAGAATAGTGGGCGGCTGATGTCAGTGTACGTGGGCCTCATAAGCGGGCTCATTGCGCACCCAAACCTTAATATTTAGCTCTAACTGATAACAGCTTAGATGTCTGGGAATACATAAGTCACCGATTCAAACATATTCATTTTATAACGAGTTTTTAGGCGACCGAATATTCAACAAAATCAATATAGTATTTGTGATCAATTACACTATCATTTTCAAAAATGGTGATTGGATTCCACTGCAAGCAAATGGTGTGGGCTGTCAATTGGTCGGCGTCTTAAGTAGAGCCAACCAACTGGTCGTCTGATTACAAACCCCCCTCCTTAAGCGATACCATGCCACCTTGCATGTGAAGAGGAATATTTACGGGTGGTAAACCATCACATCCATGAAATAGGAAGGAAGGGGTGAGATCCAACCAGATTTATTTGGATCAAAATAATAATGAATATACAGGCTGGCCAGTCAACATCACATGCCTTTGCTGAATTGATCTACTACTGATGGGAATCAGACTAGCAGTATGAGCATCCGTGAAAAAAGTAGAGACATCCCCGTTGATAACGGTCAATAGTCTATTAGGCTTCTTAACGACCCTGCAATATCGTTCCTGGAATCATAGGACCCCCATTGTGTAGAAGGTTACGCCTGAAACAATATACGAAATGACAAGGTCAGCTATGAATGGAAGAATAAACTGTTCTGCAGTGTTTTTGGAGTGGCAAACTTGTCACAGAAGATACATGTAGGCAGTGCATATTCTCTAGGGCGAGAGACATCCAGCGTATGGCAACTTTTTCGCACAAAACCTGAAGGTTTATATATCCCTTTATGGTGGTTGAGGGTATATAGGGCCCATTTCCCAGCCAGTAGATGAAATGGCATCACTGGAGAGAACGCTAGTATCACCCCACCAAGAAAGAGCGCTTTATACTTCCATATCCCTGAGGCCTCAACAACTGGCTCCAGTGAATTCGAAGGTGGTTTCAGTTGGAAGTTTTAATCCGGTAAGTCAACACCACCGTATACAACGCCCAATAAATGCTATCATAAAGATAAAGAGAGAAAAATGTATTCAGCCGTCTCTTACGCAACCCTTCAGCTAAAGTAGCTGAATTATGGATGAGAAAATAATTCACATCTTCAGTTGAGTGGTGGAAGATCATACACCTGCCAAGTTCATCTACGAAGCCAACAGCTCGACCTACACACCTTTGATTCGATTCATCTGCATGGAAGACCTAATCGCTCGTTTTCCTTGCCATACTTTTTTCGGGAATAACAAAGCCGTACACTTGTGAGTTTAGGTGCCATCACATTGAAATGGTACTGTATGAGCCTGTTAAATCTTCATTAGTTTGGATCTTCTTTCTTCTATGACTCGAGAGGAATTGAAGCAATTTTCTTCAAGACTGAGATAGGTCCCGTTCAGCAGAAAGCCTATGTCGAGACCGCAAAATGCACATGAAGAAGACAATTCGTGGGATCTTTTTGATTAAGTTTTTTGACCTCGACTCCTTCAAAAGCCAGATTTCCGTCCTCTGAACGAGTAAGTCGAAAAGGGGTCAGTACGTTCCGAATTGAACTGAAACGCATCTCCACAACTTCAGTTTCGAATACCAGCATTGCCTGAAAGTAAGGAGTTTTGTGATTCTTCCAGGTACCAATTTGAATGAATAAGCATCACCTCTCGAATATCCATCAGAAATAGAACTAGAAAATAGATAAAGACCTCAGATATACCGATCAAAAATATAAAATAAAATTGTTCTTCACTGCAAAAATGATAATGAGATTTTTAATTCATGCACAAGTGCTACTAACTTCTCTCCAATTCTATTGAACGTCAAAACTCCTTTTGAACCTAAAAATATCGTTCTTCATTTTTTCTATTGAGTGACTTATTTCAAGTACATAACTTAATCAATTTCATTATCATCATAATCATTTTATGGTATGATAATATTATTGCCAAAGTAATGAGTTTCTGTTGTCTCTGTTGATATTTTATTCTTGATGACGAAAGAAAATTGGGTATGTCTGCTCATCCAAGATATATCTTCCATATATTTGGGACATTATAAAACATTGTGTGTCGTTTTATGACGACTATAAAAGAACATTTTTAATACCGCTCAGAACCTGCTATACGCGGATACATAAACAGAATTGTAATAAATGTAATCACTCTCTAAATGATGGCAAATTTCCAGGACAATTTTTTGATGAGCTTTCATTAAATACTTGAAAGCCACTCTTTATCTGCAACTCAACAGAATAGATAGAATGATCACGTGAACGGCACGCACTCTTTGAATGTTTCTCTCCCCAATGTTACAAGTCCGATTTACACCACTCAACAAAAACACACACAAAAACGTAACACACTTAGATACAAAGCACAAATGAGTACAGTACAGTGTAAACAGTTCTTCATTTATTTCAGTTTAGAAGGCGTGGCTACGCCGCGCAGGCTATATTTAGATGCAGGCATTCACTGATCACGCGTCCTTGAATTCTATCTTTTGAACGGCCCGACTATAGTTTCATATCTCGCTTTTGATGTATCCGTTTTTAATTGTTTCCATGTGTGTTCAGAATTTAGTTTTGTAGGTTTTGATTGCTTGAACGAAATTTACTTTCGGCTGAGAGATAGTGGATATTTATTAGTTATCAATGTATTAGCTAGAAAAGCCGATCTATCATAATCTAATATTCAGATGTCAGGAGTAACTATTCCTACAAAATCAAGTATCTCGATGCTAGGAATTACGATCAGTGATAATCTCATGGGAAAAACCATGTGAGATCGATCGCTAAAAGTGCTTTCCAGAAACTTGGATTTCTATTTCGTACGAATAAATACTCCACTTCTCGTCAGCTTCTAATGATCTACAAAGCTCAGATACGACCTGTCACAGAATACAGTTCTCATGTGTGGAGTTCGGCATCAAAACATCCATTGAGGCTTCTCGATTCTATTCAGAGGAAGGCAATTCATCTTGTTGGTGATTCTTCGCTCACAGACTCGCTCACTTCATTGGAAGATCGTGAAGGGTCCGAGACTTGTCTCTCTTCTATAGATACTTTCACGGTCGATGCTCGATCGTTCCCCCCTTGGCAATATCTGCACGGATGACTCGACGAGTACAGAACTCCCACCCCTTCATTGTGAATTTAAAATCCTGTCGAACCTTTTATGCTCAGGGATCTTTTTACAAAAGAACAGATGGGCTTTGGAACTCCTTGCCAAAAGAGGTTTTCCCTGAGGCTTACAAACTTCAGAAATTCAAAGTGAATGTTAATTCGTATCTCCTGTCCCATGATTCATGCGGTGTTCTCTGAACATTACAGGGCTCCCCTTTCGAGTGAATCTGCATATAAAATAAAAATCTCTGGTAATAAAATCAATTATTCTTATTATTGAGTATGAAATGAAATAACGGTGCAAAGTATTACACCAAACATTGGCTGCCCAGCTCCATTCATCTCCCCACAGAAGCAAAACAAGTATTGAGAAAGCTGGCGACAGTGGCGACACTAGCACAATAATTCTCCATAAACTGCAGTGCATGGTTCTAATCAGGAATCAAACTGTGATATAAATAATAATGAATACGCACCATCCCGGGCTCACCTGATACGATATTAAACGTAATCCAAATAATTCCTCGGCCGCAAACAGTGCACGAACCGAATGCTGGCGGTATATGATTCATGGAATTTATGGAGTAATAATAGTTGTATCTTGAACACGTCTGAAATTATAAATTTATTATATTCATAATATTCATAAGCAACAAAATTACTTCAGAACTCAATATTTTCAATTTAAACAAACAACCTCCTTGTGTTCATACTGAACACTCTATGGAGAGTTGCCAACACAGACTAGCATATTTTTCATCTATCGATCTAACATATTGGGTGTTTTCGATGCATGTAATCCACATTTGGAGAGTCCCTTCAATTACTGAGAATCAGTTTTTAGATTTTCTGTTGAGAAACTTAGATGTCATGTAATGTATTGGAATGGAATTGATTCATAGTTTTCAAAAAATTCCACTTGGAGATTTATTTCTTCTAAGTTTCGAGAGAAATAGCCATATGCATAGAATTAGGATTCCCTGTTTACCTTGCTCTTGCCTTATGTCCAATTATGTTCCTAATCGGATTTAGATCTTTCTGTAGGATAAAACAAATATTCTTGTGGATGCTTGAAGACTGGCTTTAAATCAAATATTCTAAAAATGAACAATTTGTTCAGTCCAGCCTCAACTCACCTACACTGTAGGTTGACGGACTAACACCTATTAGAAAACAACTACTCCCCTGGCTAAAACCACGAAGGGCATTGGATTACATCCAACAGGTGTTAGTGTGGGATTCTTCACAGAAGATGCTGTAGGATGCTGAAAATTCATATAGGATCATCAGTATCTAATTCATTTGTGCATGTGATTGTTTGATGATGGGATTATCACGGAACAAATATATTGTTTTGAATATGATGATTCCATGGTATTTGTTATCAAAACATCTACAGGATATTCCGAAGAAATAATGGAGGCATAGAATCAACAGGTTGATTGCGATTTTTTTTCTTGTACACTGAAACCATGAGCATATGACGTTTTCTCGCAATGATATTTATGATTTGCATTTTACTTCGCAGCTAGTTTTTGCCCGAGAGTGAGTGAATATGAGTTTCACTCCACTTGTCACATGCTACTCTGTCATTATTGCCGCGAAGTTCTTCAAGATTCTCCAATTCAATGTGAAACTAACTCAGGTTCGAGTTTTCCTTACTAACGGCAAATCATATTTCACTACTGACAATACTGACCGGAGTATGTTTCAAATCGAAATTCAATAGACTAGAAGTGGAAGTTCTGACAAATAAAAGTTACTTCGAATCTTGAATTTGATATGTCCAGTTCAGTAGTTAGAAGAGAGACTGACTCCAATCTTTTTCAGACAAAAATAACACGCAAGGTAGGAGGTGGAAATGTCCTGAAATACATTCAGAAAAGGCTCAAAAAGGAGGCAGACTAGCTTTCGAAACGTATATCCAATTTTTGATATAATTTCATTTCAATATCCAACTTAAAAAAAAATCGATACGTAACTGACAAAATGGTTAGTCAGTTGTAAAATCCGAGATGCACATCATAAATGTAAAAGGACCGGATTCAGGTAATTTTGTTTCTCAGAGAGGGATTGTAGAGGATTACAGCTTACACTTCTTGTTCATTTTAGTCTTTGTATTTCATTGGAAGTGTTCACTTGTGTTACGGCGTGCAATAATTTTATAACATTTATTTGTTATTACAGACATTAATAGCAAAGATTTTATACCCCAACGTACAGAATAGGCAGTATGTGGCGTCCGTGGATAGAAAGTAATAGTGCTTCTTCCAGTGATTCGTTAAAGAAGAATCACTTATCTTGTGACGCGAAAATCATTATAAAAAATGTGTATAGTTCCTTACTTCAGCAAGGATATAACGCGGGTGCTGCAGCAAAAGTAACCAGTAATTTGACGAAGGTGCCTCTTACTTCAGTTAGACGAATTGTTGAAAATTTCATGGAATCAAGAAAAAAGCGTAAAGATTCCGGTGTCACAAAAAGTCTAGACGACTGGGAAAAAGATTTGATAAGGCGAAAAATCTACACTATGTACGATGAGCAGCGTGTCCCTACAATCAAAAGTCTAAAACAGCGGCTCATCAATGACGAAACTCACATCAACTGTGGCCTCACTACTCTTTGGCGAGCTCTGTCTGCATTGGGCCTTAAATATCGCAAATTGACAAGAGACAAGTAATAATGGAATCCACACGTTTAATAAACTGGCGTTCTGAATATTTAATGTCAATAAGAAAATACCGGTCTGAAAATCGGCCAATACTCTACCTCGACGAGACGTGGTTTGACACACATGACACCCCTTCCAAAGGATGGTCTGATTCCTCTGATGAGAGTAAAAGAAAACACCATCAAATAAAGGGAAGAGAATCACAATATTACACGCAGGATCAGAAAATGGTTGGATCCCAAACACTATGTGGCTTTCTGCCAAAAATATTAAGGACTCTTGTGTTGATTATCACAAAGATACGACAGCAGAGCTTTTTGAAGATTGGTTTAAAAATTGTCTGTTACCCAACATTCCGCCAAACATCGTTATAGTAATGGACAACGCAAGCTAGAATACGAAATTGGAGATTCAAAACATCATGGCTGTAAATCATGAGGAAAATTATCCAAAAAAAAGAACTTTTACAATTTTACAGTCATTTTCTTTAAAAAAAACGTATGTTTGTGATACAATTGCAGAAGAATTGGGACATACAGTGTTACGACTACCTCCCTACTACTGCGTGTTCAATCCCATAGAGCTTATGTGGCACCAACTTAAATCGAGCGTGCGCGGAAAAAATACTTCTCCGACTTTAAGTGGTAGTGTGGTAGAATTAATTAGGAACTGTATGAATGACATTCCTACCGAGAGTTGGAAAAGTTCTGTTAGTCATGTTATAAATGTTGAAAACTCGTACCTTTCTGTAAAATCAATTGCGCCAATTATAATCAATTTAGATGAGGATAGCGATAGCGACACTGAACTAAATATAGAATAGAATTGTAACATTTAAATAAATTACTTGTATATCTCCTACATTATGCAATATTAAAATTTCTTAAGTTCGACCCTGTAGCACATTTGCATCTTTCACCAGATGATTTTTTACACAATGGGATTAAATCGGGTAGTTTATTGCAGTCAATAATCCAATACCATTTACTGTGAAAAATACTATACGTATCGAGGCAAATATACCAATTCGCCCTGAAAACAGATGATATAGAAATTGGAATCCATTTTTCAGGTGAGAGAAAACACAAACAATGGTTTTCAGGATAGTTTTTCCTGTTCGGCGTAAAGATTCGTTTGGAACGCAAAATATCAATGAACTGAACGGTTTGAGAGTCGTATATGGTGTCGTATTCTCAACATATTCTATAAATTTAGTAATTTTTGTAGCTTCTGTGGATTGCGGGACAGGATCAGGGCTATGAACGTCAGAGCCAACATGGATTTCAGTTACTGTCAGTTAGTTGTTTATTTTCCATTGAGACATTTTACAGTGAATTGAAAATGGTCTTAATTCAAACATCAGTACATCTCCAAATACTCTCTCACACTATAAAAAATATTTTAAAAAAAAATTATTTCAAAGTGAGAATAATTCCTTTCAAAGATTCGCTTTCTTGAATGTGAGCTGGACGTTTGTTAATCAATTAGCAGGTTACATTCATTGCCCAAAAGCTTTCTTTTATTTTCAAAAACATCCACACAAATTTCCAAAATATATTATCACTTTATCTCGATCCAAATTACAGTACTCAATATCTGTGTGGGGAACATAAAATATCTGGTTCCACTTATGTGTCGCTTGCCGTAAAGGCACGATTCATTTCAAATCCTCTGGATATCTATAATAGTTTGTCTTCGATACGAGGACCATGCCAACCCACAGCTGATGAAGGCCAAAGCCAGAAATAGCTAGCTATGTTGTGGTGGGCATTTCGAATTGAATGCGAATTGTGATAGACCAGAGAATTTGATAATCTATTCATCAGTTTCCTGATTCATCTTGCTTTATAGCAAATAACACTTTCTCTTTGTATCATTTCAGATACATTTGTGAATTCGATTTTCGATAACACTCTGAGAGTGCTTGTCATTATTTCTGCAAACGCAGTTGTTAGTTGACGTGGCAAACTGTCACCACTGTCGGAAAACTATGACAGCATTTCCTTGTATAGTGTTACACCCTAGGTGGTTCCACTTATGTGTCGCTTGCCGTAAAGGCACGATTCATTTCAAATCCTCTGGATATCTATCACAGTTTGTCTTCGATACGAGGACCATGCCAACCCACAGCTGATGAAGGCCAGAGCCAGAAATAGCTAGCTATCTTGTGGTGGGCATTTCGAATTGAATGCAAATTGTGATAGACCAGAGAATTTGATAATCTATTTATCAGTTTCCTGATTCATCTTGCTTCAGAGCAAATAACACTTTCTCTTTGTATCATTTCAGTAAACATTTGTGGATTCGATTTTCGATAACACTCTGAGAGTGCTTGTCATTATTTCTGCAAACGCAGTTGTTAGTTGACGTGGCGAACTGTCACCACTGACGGAAAACTATGACAGCATTTCCTTATAGTGTTACTCCCTAGGTGGTTCCTCCTATGTGTCGCTTGCCGTAAAGGCACGATTCATTTCAAATCCTCTGGATATCTATCACAGTTTGTCTTCGATACGAGGACCATGCCAACCCACAGCTGATGAAGGCCAAAGCCAAAAATAGCTAGCTATCTTGTGGTGGGCATTTCGAATTGAATGCAAATTGTGATAGACCAGAGAATTTGATAATCTATCTAATCAGTTTCCTGATTCATCTTGCTTCATAGCAAATAACACTTTCTCTTTGTATCATCTCAGATACATTTGTGGATTCGATTTTCGATATCACTCTGAGAGTGCTTGTCATTATTTCTGCAAACGCAGTTGTTAGTTGACGTGGCGAACTGTCACCACTAACGGAAAACTATGACAGCATTTCCTTATAGTGTTACACCCTAGGTGGTTCCACTTATGTGTCGCTTGCCGTAAAGGCACGATTCATTTCAAATCCTGTGGATATCTATCACAGTTTGTCTTCGATACGAGGACCATGCCAACCCACAGCTGATGAAGGCCAAAGCCAGAAATAGCTAGCTATGTTGTGGTGGGCATTTCGAATTGAATGCAAATTGTGAAAGACCAGAGAATTTGATAATCTATTCATCAGTTTCCTGATTCATCTTGCTTCATAGCAGATAACACTTTCTCTTTGTATCATTTCAGATACATTTGTGGATTCGATTTTCGATAACACTCTGAGAGTGCTTGTCATTCATTTCAAATCCTGTGGATATCTATCACAGTTTGTCTTCGATACGAGGACCATGCCAACCCACAGCTGATGAAGGCCAAAGCCAGAAATAGCTAGCTATGTTGTGGTGGGCATTTCGAATTGAATGCAAATTGTGAAAGACCAGAGAATTTGATAATCTATTCATCAGTTTCCTGATTCATCTTGCTTCATAGCAAATAACACTTTCTCTTTGTATCATTTCAGATACATTTGTGGATTCGATTTTCGATAACACTCTGAGAGTGCTTGTCATTATTTCTGCAAACGCAGTTGTTAGTTGACGTGGCAAACTGTCACCACTGACGGAAAACTATGACAGCATTTCCTTGTATAGTGTTACACCCTAGGTGGTTCCACTTATGTGTCGCTTGCCGTAAAGGCACGATTCATTTCATATCCTCTGGATATCTATCACAGTTTGTCTTCGATACGAGGACCATGCCAACCCACAGCTGATGGAGGCCAGAGCCAGAAATAGCTAGCTATCTTGTGGTGGGCATTTCGAATTGAATGCAAATTGTGATAGACCAGAGAATTTGATAATCTATTTATCAGTTTCCTGATTCATCTTGCTTCATAGCAAATAACACTTTCTCTTTGTATCATTTCAGTGAACATTTGTGGATTCAATTTTCGATAACACTCTGAGAGTGCTTGTCATTATTTCTGCAAACGCAGTTGTTAGTTGACGTGGCGAACTGTCACCACTGACGGAAAACTATGACAGCATTTCCTTATAGTGTTACACCCTAGGTGGTTCCACCTATGTGTCGCTTGCCGTAAAGGCACGATTCATTTCAAATCCTCTGGATATCTATCACAGTTTGTCTTCGATACGAGGACCATGCCAACCCACAGCTGATGAAGGCCAAAGCCAGACATAGCTGGCTATCTTGTGGTGGGCATTTCGAATTGAATGCAAATTGTGATAGACCAGAGAATTTGATAATCTATTTATCAGTTTCCTGATTCATCTTGCTTCATAGCAAATAACACTCTCTCTTTGTATCATTTCAGATACATTTGTGGATTCGATTTTCGATATCACTCTGAGAGTGCTTGTCATTATTTCTGCAAACGCAGTTGTTAGTTGACGTGGCGAACTGTCACCACTAACGGAAAACTATGACAGCATTTCCTTATAGTGTTACACCCTAGGTGGTTCCACTTATGTGTCGCTTGCCGTAAAGGCACGATTCATTTCAAATCCTGTGGATATCTATCAGAGTTTGTCTTCGATACGAGGACCATGCCAACCCACAGCTGATGAAGGCCAAAGCCAGAAATAGCTAGCTATCTTGTGGTGGGCATTTCGAATTGAATGCAAATTGTGATAGACCAGAGAATTTGATAATCTATTTATACATATATATATATATATATATATATATATATATATATATATATATATATATATAATTCATTGAAACTGGTTAAAAACATTCAGCCTTAGTTTTTAACCAAAATTCAAATACTCGTGAACATGGAACAAGATATGTTGATAATCTGAATTTATTGCGATTCAATTCTAATTTTGGTAAATCATCGATATTCCATCACGGAATGGAAATATATAAAAGAATACCCTGTATCATGAGAAATATCAAGTTGAAAACTTGATTCAAAAATGAGTTGAAAAAGCACTATACATTGAACCAATAACATGAATCCAAATTTTGCTGAAGTTATTGACTGTGTCACCGATGTTTTTTGAGTATATGTATTGATTTGTCATGTTATCAAAGTTACTTTAATTTTTTCCCCATATTTTTTTCACATATTTGTATATTGTACATAATTTTGTATCCCTCTATAAATGAAAGTGTTTCTTGGGATTGATAAAGTGAATTGAATTGAATTGTCTGTGACATCAATCTTGCAGTTTTAGTCATTGCTCTTATCATTCGTTTTCAATACAGAAACACGTCACTGGCTGCTATTGACATTTTTTGTTTTCGGTTCAGAATGGGGAATATTCTCACTTCCATCTTCCTGTTAGGAATCAGTAATCGGCAGATCTATCCCCACAGAATCATAAACTGTGTTATTGCAACTTCGTCTTCGATTGGACACATAATATCGTTGCGACTCGGACCCTGGAGGCATTGGATCAACGTAATTTTTTCATCGAGTTCATCACGAGTGAAATCTTCTTATAGTCTGAATGCCAACGAATCCATATACCGTGTGACACAGACTCATGGTACACCCCCGTTTTCTCCTTTGTTTTTCTAGCCATATTTTTGAAATTCGGGACATTGAATATGCTCACTGAACAGCATTTCTCGACATATCTGAAAGAAAAAAACAACTTCTAATTTTTCTGGAAATGACATCAACTTTCGATTCTTGAATGGGACACCCTGTATACTGTTACATGATCGGTTAGGGATGATCATGAGGAATCCAACGATACCAGGTTTGATGATGTTATCTCCGATGACTACGGAGATATCGCCATTTATTTTATTCATGAGCTCAATGAGTGGGAGAGAGAATTGGATTGACCCGCCAGAAAAAGTTTCTCTCTCCTACTCGTTGAGCTTATGGATAATATAAATGGCGATATCTCAGCAGTCATTGGAGATAACATCATCAAACCTGGTATCGTTGGATTCCTCATGATCATCCCTAGCCGATCATGTAACATGTAATCATGTAACAATATACAGGGTGTCCCATTCAAGAATCGAAAATTGATGTCATTTCCGGAAGAATTGGAAGTTGTTTTTTTCTTTCAGATATGTCGAGAAACTCTGTTCAGTGAGCATATTCAATGTTCCCAATTTCTAAAATATAGCTAGAAAAACAAAGGAGAAAACGGGGGTGTACCATGAGTCTGTGTCACACGGTATGTTAGAAAAGTAAAAGTTCTCCACGTATTTAAAAACAATATCATTATTGGAGCTCCACCTTGAATGAATGTTTTTATTCTCTTAAAAATAATATGAAAAATATGAATCAATTGGTTATATTTACCAATATTATGTATCCCTACTTCAGCAGTGCACTGGAAAAATATCTGATAACGTAGTCTATTTTTCAGACCACTGAGCCGCAAAATAATCGAAAAGGGTGATTCAAAATCTCGACCGTGAATACGCAAACAGAAATGCAATAAGTAGGTAACATGCACTAAAACTTGCAACCTACGTAGATTCGTTGCATTTACTCTTCAATCGCGGTTTATTTGACAGTTGTCATTGACAAATATAAAAAATATTCGAATATATCAATCTTCGGGAAATGTATGTATATTGAACTTCGTATTCGTAATCCTTTGAAAACTACCCTAAATTAGAAAAATGGCAAATATATCAACTTTCACATTCGTGCCCAAATACAATGTTCGAGAAGTTATTTTCATCAAATAATAAGTAGCACACACATGGAGTGAACTGCAAAATGTAAATTTGATTTGCTCTTTCCGTTTGGCCCGACGATGGAAAAAATTGAGGGCTTCAGGCATCGCTGTGTAAACAGTATATCGCTTTGAGAAAAGCGTTTCATATCGTATTACAATGTTCTATGAATCAAATTCAAAAACTTCAGCTTTCATGACAAACTGAACGATTTGTCACACAAGGAGATGACGGTTCGCGACATCCATATCCAGGGATCCAGTTATGTTTAATGTGTATAAAGACATTTCGGTGATTTTGGGGTTATCATCCTACAACAGAGGTTGTTATGATTGATGACTTTTGAGGAGACACTCCTCGGTAACTCTCCAACGAAATGTGAATTATGTCTGCCTCCATTTCAGAAAGAATGCTATTTCTTTTGTGAAAAATAGTCTCGGTTATAGACAAATTCAGGAAGGAAACTCAAATACGAGCAGAATACAGTCTATAAGTCAGTATTTTTTTTATTCGAATGAACTCTACCCACAAAAAGTAGAAGCACTTCAATTCATCATCACGAATACAGCCAAATACGCTTTATACTTTTTGAAAATTTCAACGATCGGTGGAAATGGAGATTGATATATAACACGTTAAAGTATATATGAATCCATGAAAGCATTGCGTGAATCAAAATTTGTCTATGGAGTCCAGGTAAACAACAGACAAACATCCAGGAGAAAAATGAGCGTAATATTCTGTTAAATATTCTCTGTCATTAAACTATCTTGAAATACCCAATTAATTCCTGCATTTTAATATCGATATTAATATATTGGATAAAACTACACAATTTGTCACGCCATACAACGGCTCACTCGAGCAGAAATATCAAATCATACTCAAATGATATCCAATTCAAATCATGAACAAATGAGATCACCTATAGTTATTGGCGTAATTTTCCCAGATGATCACAGAAGAGAGTTTACGACGAAATCACCTTTTGATGTGGCAAAATTATCTGGTTCAATTCATTGACAGTGTTAAACTGAAAAGACCAGAGCTGAGACTGAGAACAAATAGATGCTATTGATATTCTCTCTATCAGCGACTGCTGTTGGTCTGTTGTTATTGCTTGGTTCAATTACCTCTCTCCTGTAATGTCAATCACGAGGAAGAGACACTTTTTTTGCGTTCTTCAAACATTTTCTCCTGGTACTCTGACAGTGTCACGATTGTTTTCTAGTGTAATTATTACATTTCAATATTGAGCAGCTGCTTCGTCACGAACAGCTCCCAGAAATCCAAAAAAACATTCAATTATTTTTTGCTACTTTTCATTTTGAGAAGAGAAGACTATGATGTTCTCAAAATGTGAATCCTCAAATTACCATTTCTGTTTTGGGACTCTCAACAAGTATTAATGCTTCCATAGTTTCTGTGCCATCTAGTGTTCGGTTTATCATGAAACAAATATCATTACTGAGACTTTCTAGGAATCGAACCCATGAAATCATCATCATCAGATTACGAATCTATTGCACCTAAGCACACTTGTCGTTATCACATTTCATTCGAGAGTCAAACATTTCGAATCAATTTTGTTCAAAACTTGTTGAATGTCCAAACGGTTCTCGTTCGTTTTGGTAATTTGCTGAAGCTATCGCCAAAAATTTCACTTTTAGTTAATTTCCCCCTTTAACCAAAGAAGATGGATCACAAGCCACCACTGCCCAACAAAGAGCAAATATATTTGCAAATATGTTTGCTGGAAATTCTACTCTGGACTCATCGGGAAAAGATCCCCCGAATATCACGCCTGTCGACAGTCATATGCCTGAGATAAATATTTACCAACAAAATATAAGGAATATTTCAATGGGCCTGAAGACGAATAAGGCCTGCGGATCTGATGGAATCCCACCAATTGTTCTGAAAGTATGTACCCCCGAATTGACACCAGTACTTTGCGAATTATTCAACCTCTCATATAACCTGGGGATTTTTCCCAAGTCCTGGAGGACACCAAGAATTCAGCCAGTTCCTGAATAAGGGAAGAAAACTTCACCTTTCAATTATAGACCAATTGCATTGCTTTCTATCATTTCCAAAGTCATGAAAAAAGCAATCAATATGAAGCTTATCAAATATCTAGAGAAATCAGGAATAAATATATATAATTGGCAGCATTCAATCGAGAAATTCGGAGAAACGATAGCTGTTGCACTCGATATTTCAAAAGCGTTTGATCGAGTTTGGCATCGGGGTCTCCTTCCTGAACTGTTTCTTCAATGGTGTGTTTTGTTGAAGAATTTCTTGTCTGATAGGTCTCTTTATGTGGTTGTTGATTGAGTATCATCTGATATTCTCCCAATAAATACAGGTGTTCCACAGGGTTCAGTTCTAGCGCCCACTTTGTTTCTGCTTCATATCAATGATTTGCTCGAGGAAACATCTTGTTCAATACATAGTTTTGCGGACGACAGTACTCCTCATACCAGTTTCTCTTCCAGAGTCCCCATACCAGCTCGAGAAACAAAAATTCAAAGAAACATCCACGTTAATAAAATTAACGACGACTTGGTGAAAATAATAGAATGGGGTAACATGAACTTGGTGGAATTTTATGTTACGAAAACCCAGGCATGTATCTTCTCAAGTAAAACCGATATATCATCATCAAATATTCAGATGTCAGGAGTAACTATTCCTACAAAATCAAGTATCTCGATGCTAAGAATTACGATCAGTGATAATCTCTCATGGGAAAAACCATGTGAGATCGATCGCTGAAAGTGCTTCCCAGAAACTTGGATCTATTTTGTGCGAAGAAATACTTCACTTCTCGTCAGCTTCTAATGATCTACAATATAAAATACATATATGCATATAAGAAAGAATTGATAAAATCAATTGCTTTTTTTCATCCCAATATGCATTCTTCGTCCTATCCTATCGGTATCCAATCCTTTAGAGATTCAATCATCCCGAAACCAATTGTCGAGAAAACTTCAAATCGTCATATTCTATAAATTTCAGACTGGTTCCACTCATCTCAACTTCTATTCTTTCATGTGGTTATTTCTATACTTCATCCTAATACTCCCTATACTAATTCTTTTATAAGATATCAGAATTTTATAGTTACTTCAGATATCAATTGAAGGCAATATCTGTTTAGGACATTTTCTTCTTGGATATCAGTCTGATTTTCTATTTTTTTTTTTTCATTTCAGGCTCCTAATGGAAAAATATATTGAACCTATTGTAATAAATTTTTCCATTCATCTTTACGAAGATAATATTCATTTTCCTTGATATTTGATTGTTTTGGTACGTCTAAGCAGATGTGTGTAGTGTTGATTGTCTATATACCAATCTAGGCGACTGTGATCTGTGTATCGAATACACCCACCGTTTAGGTAGTATCAGTTTCTTGGGTTGATCTGATGTTGAGACATCAATTGCACTACTGAAAATATCAGAAAGTTGCCCCGTAGAGCGACGAGAGTCAAGAACATTAGCCGTCGCTTACCCGCATTGACTTTGCCTTCTGAGCTGTGCACTTGCGAGAGTGTTTAATACGATGAATATGGCTGAATCTCCCAAACATTTGGCAATGTTTTGATAATACAGTCATAACTTCTTCACCTTGTAGAATAGATTTCATAATTGATATCAGAACAGATTTTATTCCTTATTGAAGATAGTGTACGGTCCTCAACTCAAAATTCGAGAATCAAATTCAACATTTCGTGAATGTCAAAATTTTTGCACCATATGTTAAATTTCTTCAGAGTTGATTCCAAATCAATTATTCAAGTTGAAGTATTCATATAGTTTATAACTAAGTTCATATTTTTTTACATGAGAAATGATTAGAAAATTCAGTTTCTCTCCAAAAGTACTTTTGTTTTTCGAAATATCGAAAATTCTTACTGGAAATGGTTATTTATGTGCACAGATTTTTCTCACAAGAGCTCATATGTTATTGAAACAATGTTCCCACTTCAGAGCGAAGTGGTCCACTACGTGATTTTTTTTCGGTAATTGGGAAATATGTTTTTTTTATTTATTCATTTATTTATTTTCAAACTGGTGAAAAACCTTATAACATGAAAATAATATTTCTTACAGAAAAATTTGAATACGGTTAGAGCTTGAATTATAAGAGTTCTAATACATATACATGTACATGAACATATGGATACAGTATCATTATATACAGCTACTACACTTAAGCGAATGGAAAGAACAAAAGTAGTCATTATGAGCATGAAAAGTATTTTTTTAGACCATCATAAACTTGTTTGGCAGAGAGAACGAAGTTGATATCTGACATTGATAGAAAGTTATTTGTTGTTTTAATCATTGTAATGATGGGTGAACAGGTATTTGTTGATGCATATGGTACATCGAAGAACTGAATGAGTCTTGTTGTTCTGTTTGGAATTCTTTCTTTTAGTAAAAATTTGAGATTTGGACAGTAGTAATATTTTTTAAATATTTTGTAACACATTAACACTATACTTGCCTGTCTTCTATTTCCTAGACTGGGTATTTTGAATTCAATACGTAGTGCTTGTGATCTGACTATTTCATAGTCCGGGTATAGTTTATATTTTTTGTAATATAAATATCTCAGAAATCTGCTTTGAATCTTTTCTAATCTGTTTTTGTGAATAATTTGAGAAGGATGCCAAACTACAGCACCGTATTCAAGTTTAGGTCTGACTAAACTATTATATAGCGCAGCAATTGCTCCAATGTCATTGAAATGTGCACTTTGTCTCATTATAAATCCCATAGTTCGTAGTGCCTGAGACGTTATGTGATTCAAATGTGGTTTATAAGAGAGTTATAGTATATACCCAAATCCTTGATAGTCTCTACCCTGGATAATTTTATACAATTCATTGAATAATCGTATAGTTTCTTAGTTAGTTTTCGGGTACAAGACAGAACAATACATTTGGATATATTGAACGGGAGGTCATTTTTAACGCTCCATCGATAGACACTATAGATGTCCTCCTGTAATTTTTCGCAGTCTTGTGAATTTTCGATCTCTCTGTAAAATTTGAGGTCGTCAGCGAACAACAGACACTCAGAGTATTTGAAATATAAGAAAAATTAATGGGCCTAGGTTTGATCCTTGAGGGACCCCAGAGTTTGCGCGAAATTTTACCGGTACAGTAACCTCTATATTTGACTCTGAATTGTCGGTTATTCCAATACAAGTGCATGGGCATCAGCACCACTTTTATAAAACTTTTACAGTATCACATCATGATTTACTTTATCAAACGCCTTCTGAAAATCTGTATAAGTAACATCGACCTGTTTATTGTTTTCTAGATGATTGAGAACATGATGAGTGAATGTTAGTAAATTTGTTGACGTCGACTTTTTTGGAACGAATTCGTGCTGTTCATCACAAATAGTTTCGCCAAAACCCCTCCACAATTTCGTATAGATGATCTGTTTTGTTCATGAAAATCAAAGAATTCTTTGTAATTTTCAGCAGTTGATTTCGGTGGAAAATAAACTACAAAGAGAGTTATCACTATTTTTTTCAACCTTACTTTAACGGACAGAGCATCGAAATGACTTTCCTTTTTCGCCCAGTCTAGAATTTTAAATTTTTCGCTTACCCCAATCATAACTCCTCCTCCTCTATCGTTATTCGTTAATTGTGGATTTCTATCGCATCTTAATATCCCATACCTGTTACAGGTAATGAATTCAGAGTTGTAGATTTTGTTGCTAATGTGTTAATGTGTCGTCAGCTTACAAGTTTTTGGAAAGACTCTTTGAAACCCATGAATTTTTTTTCCGAGCTTAATATAATATACATATATATTATAAAGTACGGTAAAGAATACATCACAAATATATATATATATATATATATATATATATATATATATATATATATATATATATATATATATATATATGTTAGCATGAAGATTCTCTCGGACAAAGTATGATGAGGTGTTTTCTCGGGTGTCATTCCGTGTTCTGTGGTTTTGATCCTCTGAAGGATAATTTTCACGGCAGAGTCTCATTTGCCATCTTCCAGGTGATGTCTAGAGTTTGGACCTCCGAACTCGACTAATTAATTCGAGTTCTGCTTCTCAATATATAGGGGCCCAGATCAAAGATGCCATCAATGAACACCCCTATATATATATACATGTGATTACTGAAACTTCTGGTTGAACTGAACTCACTTTCAATGAAAAATGTCTCCAGATGTGTCACTTTTACGTTAATCAGATGAAGGTACCAATGACAGAAATACCTAATGTTTTGAGTAATACTCAATTGAAAGATATATCAGATATTTGAAATCAATTATTGGTGTTTTTCTGCTCCTCTATATTTTTCATTTTCAGCTCAATCCATTATTGTGCGATTCTAACTTGAAAGACCAGTTCAAACAGTTGGTTATCATATTTTGCAATCTACGTCATCTGACAGTATTCAATCCTACCTCTACCAAACGTGAGCTGCTTTTTCATTGAATGAAACATTTCCGAATGGTTCATTTCCCAAAACATTTCCCGTTTGTCATAGGCCACTTGAATTAGACAAAAAACTATGGTAAATACCTGGTATGTAAAATCCTGATACAAACTGGGTTTCATGTATGTTGAGACGCGCTCGCTGTTGAAAACAAACCATAATACGTCTACGAAGAGCAAAAATTTTCACAAAAGCACTATTTTCGGATGAATTTTGGTCGAAAAAAAAATAACTATGGCAAAGTTGTCGATCGGATTAATCGTCTGATTGTAACATTAAAAATAGGAGAATATAGTCAGGAAGAAAAGAGGAAATGTTTGGCAATATAATACATGTCAAAAGAGGCAGTGAAAACCAATTGTTGTTCAATTCTCAAGCAATTTATGGCGCGTTGCGACATACATAACTTGATCATTAATTTTTTTTTGTCAAAGCGGGACATTTGCGGAATTATATGATGATAAAAGATTTGAGTGTTTCACAAGTTTTTCAATATAGAAGATAAAATAACCCAAAATAGTCAAAGCACTGAACACAAAATGAAAAATATGTGATTCTGCGCTCACAGACTCGCTCACTTCATTGGAACATCGTAGAAGGGTCGGAGACTTGTCTCTCTCCTATAGATATTTTCACGATCGGTGCTCTTCTGAATTATTATCAATCGTTCCACCCTTGGCAATATCTACACGGATAACTCTACGAGTACAGAATTCCCACCCCTTTGTTGTGAATTTGGAGACCTGTCGAACCTCTCTTGCTCAGGAATCTTTTTCCAATAGAACAACTGAGCTCTGGAACTCCTTGCCCAAAGAGTTCTTTCCTGAGGCTTACAAACTCCAAATATTCAAAGTGAATGTTAATTCGTATCTCCTGTCTCTTGATTCAGGCGGTGTTCTTTGAACATTACAGGGCTTCCCTTTCCTGTGAATCTGCATAAAAAAAAGTTAGTTAGGCACGACTTACTAAGCCCCTGTAGTGGCGTGACTTCTAAGTCGTAGTTTTGTATTTAACCGCTGAACAAATTTGTTTCAAAATATCGGTCTTATTTTTGGATAAGTGTGCATGAGTCATTTATAGTTATCTTCGTAAATAGCTTTGATTACTGCGAAACCTAACTGTGTTTCATCACTTGTTCATGTTCTGTTCATTGGAGAAGTCCAGAAAACGAGTACATGTACTTGGATTGTCAAAATTGTACCACACTAAACACTAATAAATCAAAATTATCTTTTCCGAATAGTACAACCTGCTGAGAGTACTAAGGCTCTTCTTGATGAGCATGCCATCAAATATCACAAAATTTGCCTTCCTGTTCGGGGCGTCATGCCACGCATTTCGAGGGGAGAAAATACATTTTGGATTATCAGTTTGCAGAAGTAGAACTATTGGCAATTCAAGATTAGATGCCAGCGCCAAAGTGACAAAAATTCGAACCACTCTCGAGTACATTGTTATCATTGTTGTCTTTGGGTTTTTACGGTTTATCTTTGAATATTTTCATTTTGTTTTAGTTTTTAGTTTTTTCATGCACTATTTTTCATTTCAAGACTCAAGTGAAGTGATTTCTCTAGGTCGTACAACAGCATCATTTGTTAATACTCATTTTGAAGGAATCTTGTATGTATTAATCACCTTGCAAAAAACATTTATTTTGTGGGCTGGAATGATTCACAATAATCACAATTCTTTTCTTTCATTTCCAGGAACACTAAATTTGTCATTCTCTTGGATCACTAGCTAATATCCTACTACTTTTTCATATTGGATTTGATGTGAGTCAAAAGTGATGAAAAATGCCTTAATTGATAATATACGTTTCAGATTAATTCTTTGTAAGAAATAATGCCTGGAATATGGTTGAGTTATGCTAGAATACATGGATTACGTGAATGGCAAATAGTCTTCCTTGGTAAAATGACGAGAACAAACTTTCATGAAGTTAGACACCGGTTTTCCTATTTTCAGGAGATATATCCAGGCCCGCCGTCTGTCTATAGACTCTCTTAATCCTAGACTAGTCTGCACTATAACGTTTCTTTCATTTTCCCGCGGAAAAAGATGACAACTTATTCTAGTACTACTTTGCCGTTTTGCCCAAGAGTCACATTGAGGTACACAACAATAATGGTTTGAACTTGAAGCACTCATTTTACATCTGAAAACTAGTAACAGTCAACAGAAACAGAATATCCTGAATATCCACCATATACATGTACAAGATTTTTATTATGTGTAAAATAATAATAATCACAAAAATATACAAAAACAACGACCAGAATGAACAGAATCATAGGAATTTAAACGTAAACAACGATTTCAATGTACTTATAAATAGTTTCAAAATTTGACACCAGAGGGAGTACTCCTTATGTTGAATTCCCAATAGTAGCCTTGCTGGGTACATCGGAGCGGAGTTCACATTAGGCATACATGCTCAAGTCATGAATATCGTATTTCTTTGCCTGAGTGACAGTTCCCGTCTCATTTTTCAAACGAATCCATTACCGTTTTCTCAACCAGTGTACATTTCACACGAAATTCGCACAGGCTCTGGGTATTCAGAAAAATAACGATCTGTAGGTGACAAAAATATTCCAAATATTTTTCTCACCATTTGCAACTAGTCGAATTGGACCAAAATGCAACTCTGTCATGTGGATATATAAATAATTCCACCCGCACAAACTTCCATCTCAGGTCGTAACTGGAGTTTATATAAACTCGAAGTTATCCAGGAAAATGAAAGCCAAGTGGGTATCTGTGTACTACCAGAAGTCAAAATTAATGTCTAGCAAAACGTATCAAGGCATCAAATTTCACTTATCCACCATCCCTGCAGATGACAAACACAAAACCTAAATGGATATCTCTATAAAATCAGAACTTGAAAAGTGAGTTTGATCAAAATAATTTGAAATTCTCGGAATTCTCACTATCATTCATTTGAAGACTTCGTTGCACCGAGATAGATGCTCCTAATAGAAAAGAATCAAATTTTCCAACCGCGCATTTTTTCCACAAAAATTGTTTCACAGATTCAATTGTCTATATATCGAAAATGATGGGTAGCATCATAATTTTGAAGGTACATTTAGACTACTATCCTGAACTATTCAAGAAATTTCAGGATCATAAATGTAATATAGGTTCAATTCACACTTCTGGTAACCTAATTCAGGTAACTTTGCATAGAATTCCAATGTTATTACAAAATATTATATTGAGCAATTCTCACTAGCCAGTTAACAAAATCTTCTCACGTATTTGACTATACAATATAGCTCCTTCAGGTGTGTTGTGGTACTATGACACAACTGAAGAAACACGGTTGAATAAGCTATTGAGATTTCAGGAAAAGTGATACGCTCTGAGCTAGGAAGTTTCATTCATTGCAAAAGTGGTCAATTTGGTTGAAATTTTAGCTGAACTGGCGTTACGATATCTTTTCGAAATTTCAGAATATGACCTAAACCATAGTTGAAATGTTTGTCAAGCTAAATTCATGACACATCCACAAAAAGGTCAAAAACACTGAAAACACTATCTATCACTTACTGAATATTTCCGGTTTTGAATTTTCAACTAATAATAATGATAATAATATTTATTCATCCTTAGAGACGTTTACAACGTATAGGATATGTCCAAAAAAATTGACAATAATAACAGATCAAAAAAAATAATTTCTTGGTTGACAAAATAGACAAGACTGGATAAAATACAATACATATACAATATAACGTCAAAGTTTAAAATTCTGATAGAAACAGTTGCAGTATTTGTAAAAATTGAATGTCAGTCCAGATGGTCTGAGAGAAATTCCTTGACACTATAGTAGCCCCTGGTAAGGAGTGATGTTTTAACATCTTTTTTGAATGCTATAATGCTTATGTTTTTGAAGCGTTCGGTAGGTGGTTGTATAATTTGATTCCCATGTATTCAGGTGACTGTTCAAATTCGGAAGTTTTGTGCTTAGGAACAATTAACAGATCGGCATGTCGTGTTGAGTAACTATGAAAGGAAGAATTTTTGCTATAGTCCATTATACTTTCTCGAACATATAATAGTAACTTGAATATATATATATATAGATGGAAATGTTAAAATTTTGTGACTAATGAAGTATAGCTTGCAGGACTCCCTCCAAGGAATACCAAATAGTTTCCTTATCACTTTTTTTGAGCAATAAAGACCTTGTCTTTATCAACAGCATTTCCCCAGAGGATTATATTATAGCTGAGATGGCTATAAACCAGACTATAGTATACATCGAGCAGGGCATGTAGAGACAAACAGTTCTTGATTCTAGAGATTGCATAATACGCTTGATTTATTTTTTTGCATGTTGCGGTGACATGATCGGACCATCTCAAACAGCTATCTACCTGAACGCCAAGAAATTTCGTGCAGCTTGTACTCATGAGTGCAACTTTATTGATTTCTAACTCAAGTGAATGCCTTTGCAAGTCATTGATTAGATTGAAATAGATTAATTTCGGTTTGTCTAAGTTCACTATCAGATTATTCATTCTGCACCAATTTAAAAATTCTGATATCAATTCCCCAGTTTTCGAGTGTAGTTCTTCTCGACTATTTGCTGAGACAGTTAAAGACGTATCGTCAGCAAAAAGGGTGAGAGCATTTTCATAGGTTTTAAAGAAATTAGGCAGATCATTAATGAATAAAAGAAAAATTAGTGGTCCCAGCACAGAGCCTTGAGGAACCCCAGAACTTAGCTCATGACACTCCGATTTCTTATCTTTGATCCTGACAAACATTGTACGGTCTGAAAGGAAGTCAATGATCCATCTCAAGAAAACACCTCTGAATCCCAGATTATACAGTTTACTTTCGATGAATTTGACATTTAAACAATCGAATGCACGCGACAGATCGAAAAATACGCCTGCAACATGCCTTCCATTATCCAAGGAACTATATTATATACGGCTTTTATGAACCTGCAGGTAGCTGATTGAGTGGATTTGCCCTTGCAAAACCCAGGCTGAGAATCAGACAGGATCCTGAATCTAGATAAAAAGTTTAGCATTTTCTCATTTACTGCCTTTTCAAAAATCTTTGAGAAAATGCTTAGAAGAGCCACGGGGCGATAGTTTGTAATATCTGTAGTCTCATTTTTTTGTGGACTGGTATGATGACAGCTGTTTTCAGACTTGATGGAAATTTACCAGATGTAACCGATAGATTCAGAAGATAGGCTAAATGAGTAGAGATTTGTGGACTAATTTCTTTCAAAATTTTCACAGAAATATTGTCAGTTCCTGTCCTTTCTTTATTTTTTAGTTCATTAATAATA
Organism: Zygogramma bicolorata; assembly: GCA_032362365.1. NCBI lineage: Eukaryota > Metazoa > Arthropoda > Insecta > Coleoptera > Chrysomelidae > Zygogramma > Zygogramma bicolorata. Next base: position 6,892,347 of record JAVJAQ010003427.1, on the reverse strand, counting down.
TTAGCTATTTCATATTCATTGATAAGAAGGAAAACAAAGTGTTCGTTTCAATATTAGAAGCCGTGCAAGCGGATGACCTGATGCTGCCAAAGTGGTCTACCAAGCTTTTTTCTACAACTGACGAGAAATAGTCTCCAAATATATTTGCAACATATTCCCTGTCTGTTATCAGTTCGTTCTCATAGTTGAGAGAAATATTTTTTTGAAGTTTTTGTTTACCCGTTTCTTTGTTGACAAGATTCCAGATTGTTTTGTTTTTATTGTTAGATTTGTTGATAACATTTTCGTGAAAGTTCAGCTTTGTTTTCTCCAGCAGTAGTTCATAATCTTTCTTAGCTCTTTCATATGCGGCATGAGAGTTTTGATTGCCTAAATGTTTACATAGCCAATGCATGTTTTTTAGATTAATACTTTTCCTTCTCACTCCAGGAGTTATCCAATTACGTTTATTACTAGTAATTTTGTGTTTTTTTATCGGACAAAATTTTTCTATAGCATCATCTAAGATATCCATGAAGATCTGAAAACATTCATCTATTTCAGAACTGTGATATATATTATCGAAACTGATATCTGATAATATCGAAGTCCTAATCTTGATTAGGTATGAGTTGTCAAAGTGGTGCAAATTACTTGATGTTTTCATTGAAGTAATGCTGCGATGTTAATTTTATTGTTTGGTGAAACTTGTGTAGTTGTTTTGAAAAATGTCTTGTGAAAATCACACATTAGAGTGTTTTTCAATTTCATTATCATGAATTTTCGCACAAGTGTCTCTAAATTCCACCAGTTACAACATTATATATTTAATGCAGGTCAAGTTCAAATGTATTACAACTATCAGTTTCGCAGAAACAACCCCCAGTTTCAATTGATTATGCTAATTCTTCATGACATCTATTGATATAACACTTGCAGATTCCGATATCGTGGGGAGCAATAATATATACAAATATTGGTATTGCCACGAATTCCCGCATCAACATTCTATTTCGAGTGGACTAATAACATTTCCCGTTTGTTAATTCCGATTCAAATATCAACCCACGTCACGTCGCTATTCAAACTCATTCAGGAATATTATCGGCACCAGTAGACATCAAAGAATTTATTTATTCATGCTTGACTCAGGCATACAGGATTCGTGCTTTATTATGTTGAGTAAGGTTTGCTTCGCTATCAAAACAGGTTAGTCGAATCGTCGAATGGATACATTAAATTTTATCTCTCAACATTATTTCAACCCACTATTTACTGCTTCCAGGCGAGTGATCCTGATATTTGATGATGCACGGTTGTGCATGAATGCCATGAAATTCATTGGTTTTTTCTCACAAGTAGTCAAAGAGTGGGTGCGATGATATGAGGATTTTACATTCATAAAGTGCACCTAAAAAATTTGTTTCTGAATATTTCATGGAATATGATGGTTATGGGATTACATGCTGTTTGAAATCATGGCTTTCGCAAACATGATTTCGCTTCACTTTACCATCCTTTTTTCCCATTAGAGAATAACTTCTTCATTTCCTGAAAGGTCTGCCTTCTTTCTTCTCCTTTTCTTCCTGAAAAATATTACTGTAGTTCGGGTTCACTGTGTTTTCCCTCTATTCAGTCCATGAGTACCATTTCGTCCCCAGATCATGAACAAGAAAGTTATATGTAGTTACTGATAAACAAATATAGAGCATGACCTTGTTATGCTAACTTTCAACCTTCACACTCATGGGTAGGTGTTATAAATATTGAACTCATCATTGTGTTGTGGAACAGATTCATACGGAATACCCGACATCTGTTAGAAAGGTCAGTAAAACTGATAATACAAACTGTTTTGTTTCCATTTCGAAAGATTCCACTTGGCGAAACTTCGGACATTGCACAGTAGAGAATAACTGAATTTTGGTGCTATAATGAATATCCCTCAACTATACAGAAAGAAGATATCTTCAATTCACAAATGATTTTCACCAACAAAAATTTGGGTTGGTCATGGGTTCACTTCTCCAATTCTGAGTAATATACAGCCACACTATTGTATTTCGATTATACTTTTATGGAAAGTTATCCAAATAGTCCAGAAGTTCGGTCGAGATCGAGTAACATACAAAGTGTTACATATGTCATTCGTACAGTTCAACACTTTTTTATACTTAACTGTGATGTCAGATATGTTTGCTGCTAATATTTAAAACATATGTATAGTGTTATGTATCAGACATGTTACATGTTCTTTCATACCCATATTCTATATTGAATATTATTCGCCAAAATCGAAATTTCGAATTGAAATTAGAATGTCAAAATACGAAAGAATTGTCACGATATATAACGAGTGGTTACTTTTCTTATGAACATTATCGAAAATGATATATTACTCAATAATCCCTGGATTATATCTGAAGGGTTCAATCAATACTTGAGCCTTCCCTATAAATATCCAATGGGATATTGGGGTGAGAAATATTTTGTCCGAAGATACCTCAAGTATTTTCCAACGAATATCCCCAGATTCACAAAACAGTTACCTTCGTTGTGTTCGTATCGTGTATGGAGGGACAGGATATACAATTTTGTATTTGCCATCTTTTTTTTTGATTTTTGATACTTATTAACAAATCACATATACCCAGTAAAGTCTCGTGATGTTTCTCTCTGAGCAGATGCAAATTCATTTAGGTGTGACGAGTGAAGTGATTCATTCTAGTTGAGTGGAATTTCAACACAAGAGGCTGTCCATCATCCTTAATCTTTGTTGGAACTGATAATATAATTGCTGGCTATTTGATCCATGTTATGAATGCAAATTGAGTATGAGAAATGTATAGACGTAGGTCGTTCCTTCTTCGATACAAGGACCTTACAAACCCCTAGCTGATGAAGGCCATAGCCCAAAACAGCTAGCTGTCCTGTGATCACCATTTTGAATTGAAGGGAAATTGTGGGGGACCACAGAAATTGATAGTCTACTCAAAAATCAACAAGAAAAACTTCCTTATTTTGAAGCGTCCAGAATTACTATGGAAATATAAATATGAAATTAAATGAAATCGAAATTGGCAACGTATTTTCATCCCCAACACATTCCAGTACATTATTTTTCTTTTTCATTTTTGAAATCTCAATCGTTCTTCTTCAATGGAGAATGATCGAAGTATTTATGCAAAAATGAATAAATACCACCAGTCCGCTTCGGTGCCAGGAAGATTCACAAAGGATTATTGAAATCAAATATTTGCATTCATGTTTTTTTTCGAAACAAAGCTGATACCGCTGAGAGCACATGGACCGTCGAGAGAATTTATACATCAAAATTTTTGCAACAGAATATAGGGGAAGTTATGAGTTATATTGCATGCAGTACGGATAGAAATAATCCTGAATTTTGAATATTCACTGCATGATCCGTATACGTTGACCGAATAATAAAATCCGCATATCAGTTTGGTCATGATGTTGTTTGAAAATAGCTGAGAAGAGATTTTTTTTCATAATTGAAAATGTTAGTTGCCTAAGAAAAAATGTAGAAATTTCGTTACCACCCCAAAAATTTTATATATTTTCACGAGTTCAAACGAGGCCTCGAACTGAAATCATGAAGAAAGTATAGATGTTGTCCTCATCATCAATTGAATCTTCTTGTATGACTTACTTTCAGTTACTTTGTCGTTCGGGGTGAAAACAGGATCAAGGTGGTTGATGGTGCGATGATCGTGGCTTCAATCAAAATGGTTAGTTCCATCAAAAAAAAATTCAGAAAGAAAAATATCACAACAAACTTAGCACAATATAGACAAACACCTTCACCCACAAGGTTTGTTCGGGTTCTCAAATTATCCGATTCTGAACCGTTCTGAGCATGCGTCCTTGGGATTAAGCGTTCGAGTTTGCCGCGAAGCGTTAAGGATTTTGCTATCGCTTGTTTTGGTTCAATTTGAACTCGGTACAGAACCGATTTGAACCGTTCTCACCAGTTCCTGCTGTAAAGCTTGAACTACTTGGAATTGATAATTTCAAACATGCGTACGAGCGTACGTCATTTGTCAGAGATCTATTCGGGGTTATGAATATAAAAGTTATTGAACAAAACATTCCTTATATATTCATAAACAAACAAATATAAATATTCGTGTTATTAGCTAATAGACAACTAACTATGGCTTCGGGTGTATTCTTTTCGAGCTCGTCGTCGAGTTCGTCATCTGGAGATGAAGACGTCGATGGACTTTTGGGGGTTATTTTTCAAGTCCTCACATAAAAAATGAAGACTATTTTGAGAATACTATAGACATGCTAACTGACAAAGCGTTCAAAGATCATTTTAGGTAAAATTAAACAAATTTTCATTTTCTTTAATCATATTTTTTTTTGCTAGATTGGATAGAAGTGTACATGAATCTCTATCTCATGCCTATGGGGATCGGAGTTCTACTCGAAAGCTGAAACTGGATATACTCGAATTACTCCAGAGAAAGAAATTTTAATTTTCTTGTGGTATGCAGGCCATGAAGCTGCATCTTTCCGGGATGTAGCAGACTGGTTCAATGTTACTATAAGTACATTACACAATATAATAAAAAGAGTTCCAATATTTTCATCAAACATGTCCAGAACTGTTATTACCTGGCCAACAGGTACTCATGTGAGAACTGACACCCCAACAGAGGATCCTGAATCTTACTATAACAGAAAAAAATTCTATTCGGTACATGTATGTTATAAATATCATATCTCTGCATCCATTGAATATGGGTATTTCATGTCCAAGGAATATGTGATAGTAATAAAAAGCTACGAGATGTTTTTATTGGGTTCCCAGGCTCTGTGCATGACAGCCGCGTGTTCAGGAACTCCCCTATTTGGAGAAATTTGCATGAGAAATGTGGAGATAAATATATTCTGGGGGATAGTGCATATCCTTGTCTAAGAAACATCATTACACCTTATCAGGACACAGGAAACTTGACACCAGTAGAACGACATTTCAATAAGAAACTGAGTCACGTACGTGTTACAATTGAGCACACATTTGGAATAATGAAACGAAAATTTCGGCAACTATACCATCTCAAATTGAGAGATATTACAGTGATTTGCCATTTTATTCGGGCCTGTTGTGTCCTGTACAATTCATCCCGAGACGAAGAAGATATAGAAGAGATGCAACAGCCTGAAGAGAATGTCAATGTGCAGGTCATGGAAAAACAACTTGATGAAGAAAACGAAGGAAGCCCATCTGGATTGTTATTCAGAAATTATCTTGCTGCACGATTTTTTAATGAATAGTGTTTTTCAAGGGAGTTTGGTACAAAATAAATATGTATTTTATATAACATATTAAATATATATTCTGAATGACAAAATAAACAAGTCTTTTCATTACTTTGGCAGAAAAAATAAATACAAACAAAAAATGAATATTCATAAATGATCTAAATAATCTTCCGACAGTCAGAACATCAAACAATTGCATTTCTTAACTAGAGTTCTATCTGTTCTTCGAGTAACTTGGTTCTTTTTATTCTTTCTTTCAAATTGTCTTTTTTTATTTGTAGCTTTTCTTTCTCTATTTTCAACTTTTCCTCGTAATAATTTTTCAGGTCATTCTTGATATCTATCAGTATCTCATTCCTTTTTTTGTAAGCTGCACTGGGTCTTTTGTTTCTGTGTGACTTTTTTTGCGGAAGGTTCTTCTGGAATGTTCAATGTTACCCCTAAATTTTCTTCTTCCCCATCAAGGGAGTATGTGTTGTAACTGTTTGACTATAAGTCGATGGTTTTTCAATCGATATGAGTCGTTTTGTCGCAGCCCTTTCAGGTTCAACATTTACGGCATTATTAGGTTCTATTATTTCATCAGAGCTGAGTAATATTTTTGGGGTAATGTTATGTTTTTTTCCATATATTTCACAGAATTCCCGCTCATACCCGAAGTCTTTCCTTCCTCTCCCACTTTTGTTATTGGTATCTACTGTTTTTTTATAATTTCTTTCCAGAACTTTGAATCTGTTCTCACATTTCGAGAAAGAAATTGTTATTTTGAACATATTGGAGATTTCTCTTCCAATAATTTCTCACAGCTTTTTCATACTTTTTATTTCTCCTGTGGTGACTTCGGGTTTATACATTTTGAAAAGGTTTATAAGGGCCAATGTTTCGTCCCTGTTGAAGTAAACATTAGAAGACTCACTTTCACAGTCATATGAACACAAAAGTTCCGGTAATACTGATGGAGCTGAAAAGAATAAAAATATTCAAATTCATAATTTTCGCAAATTTCACTCCTTACCAGACATCATCGTAAACGTTTTGTTTCAAGCAAAAATAAAATTTGGGTTTCGAAAGTGTTTGCCGAATATCGGAAAGTAAACAAAGCCACAGAACACAAGTATTCGACGTCAGTGCAACTTTGACGTCTGTTGTAATTCAGTTCACTACTACACCAACAGGTTCCGCCACACACTTAACTCCAGTACGTTTTGGTTTTTAATAAAATTGGAAAAGTTTTGAATCGTTCAGAATTTTGGTTACTGCGCCGATGATTCTGCGCAGGTTCTGTACCGTTCTCGATTCAAGAACCCGAACAAACCTTCGATTATATTAAATCGGTTCCGCTCCTATACTTTTTCTGTCTCTCCTTGCATCATTGTGAAAATTCAGTGGTTCACATAGCATCACGTGTTGAATTGATTGGCTTAAATCTAGTTTTTGTGGTATTTCCAGTTCAACAGGAAATCATCTCAAATTTTTAAATTCGAATAGGACTAGATTCAGTATACTTTCTTGGAGAGAAAATGCTGCAACTTATTATCTCGTCGAAGAAATTGATATTGCATACTGAATCACTGAAAAACATTCGCTTTGCTCCCACAATACATGTGGAAGTTTCACCAACTTCTCAATGCTGTGAACACCCAAACCAACTTGATCATGAAAATCGTGATTCCCATGTTTTTCACGGAAAATGATATAGTCATATGTAGAATCAGCTACTGATTCTGACAATGTTCACATGTGCTTGGTGTTCCTTTCAAAATGACAAAGAACCTTGCGAATAGTTAATGGAAAGCGTTCTACTGAATCGATTGGATTTATGGAAAAATGATAATCTCAGCATTCTGAACAAACATCTTCATTGGTTCAAAAAGATGTAGTTTCGAGTTTATGGAACATACACGTTTCTGATTTCTCTGTGAGTTTGTTCAAGTAAGTTCTCAACAGCTGTGACTACAAATCAAAATTAGGGAAATCTAGTAGAATCCCGAATAACTGGAAATATTATTCAAAATCTATTTCGAGAACTTTCAATTGAAATAGTGAGGAAGTCGAAAAACCTGAGAATATCCGGAAAATCCTCCGAACACCGAAACATGCACACAAGTTTGAAATCGCTCAGATTGGTGTTGAACTTGTGACACCTATCCCCAAAAATAACAATCCCACAGATCTCTCACATTTCAGACCCATCAGCATATTACCTACTATTTCAAAAATATTAGAAAAAATTGTCTCTAAACAAATGAAAGCAATTCTTGATGAGAGGAAAATACCGCCCGTTACACAGTCAGGATTTCGTGCTGGACATAGTACTTGCACGGCCCTTGCTGAAGTCACAGATGATATTTTCAATGCTTGGGATCAAAAAAAGGGTACAATTCTGATATTACTCGACTTCAGCAAGGCCTTTGATACCATTGATCACATTTTGCTATGTAATAAACTGCGTTTCTTTGGTTTGGGTAAGTCCATAGTCGATTTCATAGGAAGTTATCTAAGTAATCGAACCCAACAAACATTGATCAATGGTAAAGTCTCAAACATACGGAAGATATCTCAAGGTGTCCCCCAGGGCAGTATTCTTGGACCTCTTCTGTTCTCTCTGTACACCGCTGATTTCTCTAAATATGTAGAATTTTGCAACATGCATCAGTATGCTGACGACACACAGATATATAAGTCTTTCGAACCACCAGACTTAGTATCTGCTTGTGCAAGAATCAACTCGGATTTGCACTATATATCAGAAATTTCTAAAGCACATAGACTCCTTCTCAATGAAAGAAAAACAGAGTTGCTGGTAGTTGGTTATAAAAATATATACATACGTGAAAACCCACACTTGAGTCTTTTTGTCAATAATAACCAATTGAAGTTATCCAATGGATGCAAAAATTTAGGAGTACATTTTGACAATGATCTCAAGTTTTCTAACCACGTGAGTAACTTGTTGAAGAAGTCTTTTTTCAAGCTGAAAACTCTATATGTTCTCAAAGATATCCTAAGTCCTGATATCAAATTGAAGCTCTGTGACACTCTCATCTTGTCAAGTATTAGTTACTGCGATATAGTGTATTGGCCAGCACTAACAACTAAAGATCGAAAGAGTCTTCAGAAAATACAGAATGCATGCTTGAGATATAGCTACAACCTGCGCAAGTATGACCATATCAGTGAGTCCTTCAGCAACTCTGGTTGGCTGAACCTGGAAAAAAGATTCAGAGTGCATATGTCCTGCATGCTCTTCAAAATCATTACATCAAGTGTTCCCATATACTTGTTGACAAAATTCACAAAAGGATCTGATGTTCACAATCTAAAAACACGACATTGCTATAGGTATCTGGTCCCTCCTCATAGAACAATTCTGTTTCGGAAGTCCTTCTCTTACATTGCGGTGAAAGTTTATAATTCCTTGCCAGAAACGATTAAAAACTGTACCTCCTTCCATTCATTCAGGGAACATGTCAGATCATTCTTTCAGGAGAAAAATGTGAATTCTGAAAATTATACTTGTGCTTGAACACCTAGGTTTTCCTGATGAATCAATGAACTTTGATTATATATTGATAGTTATCATTTTTTTTCAATGTTTTTTCAATTAAAGACTTGTTATTTTGTAGCTGAAGTTGTTGGTAGTTGGGGGGGTTATATGGAAGAGCAACCCTGTTGAATATCGCCCTCCATTAAGCAATTATCTTTTAAATGTATCATTTTGAACTAAAAATAAAGGCACATTATTATTATAACTGATTTCAGACCTTGGAATCTCTTAATTGAGAGTCAAGCTATGAGGAGGTTGAAAAATATGATAATTTCTGTGGAAACATTTTTAAATCTGCGGTAGACGCTTTTACTAAAAAAGTATACTATCATCAAAAGTTTTTTCTAAACTTACTCATCTCTTGAGTTTGAAGTTCCGAAAGAAGATTGCATTTGAGTAAACTACTTCGTTTGAAGTTGAGCGTGGAGCAGGTTACGAAGGGGTTTTTCAAAATATTTTTTCACGTTTTGTTGACGTTTTATTGATTTTCCCAAAGCTCATATTCTCATAGTCACTTGAAGATCCAAATGGGGAATACACTTTCATCAATGGCTCAAAACGCAGATTTTCAGGAGGTTTCGAAGGCTTTTCCGGGATTACCTCTAATTCTTCATTTTTCTATACCCTATTGACATAGGATCTGTCCCAGAAAAGTATAATTATATGTTGTAGTATTTGTCGCAGATTGCAAATGATTTCTACAGTCTCTCCAGATTTTTCGACTTGCGTGCATGCTTTCATTCACCTTATTCCACCCACAGACGCAAGATCATTCGAAATTTTGAAATTGTAGGTCTCATAATTCCGACATTACACCTAGGATATTTTTATGCGTAAGGAGAATTCTGTTCAGAATACCGAGAACTTCATTTTCTTGGAGTTTCACTCGACTCGACAAGGCCCTTTTGCCTGAAGTTTCGTGCAGGAATCTATAGAGTAATTTGCCATAAAACTGAGAATCCTACGAAAATTATAATCCAATGCATGAGAAACAAAATGCCATGGAACCAACAAAATTTCACAATGATATAAAAAAGGGGTGAGTTTGAATCGGTTCACACATAGAAAACTTCCGCCAAAAAATCACAAATGTGCCGACCTCAATTTTACCCGATATTCTTGGAATCTTTGTCAAATATTGACAAATCTTCGAGAAAATTCATTCGCCAAATATTCATCGCTCGGCTAAGGACTGACAGGATAACAATATGAAATTTTCTAATATCCCATTTCCGAATCCATAATTCCTTTCCGAAAAATCGTCTTCTTCCTAGTGAAATGATTTTCCCTATTAAGTGCAAGTGAAAATATTGCATGACTTGCCATTTTGTCGCGAATGCAATCAATAACACCAAAATCTATCAGCCTTTTCATGGCAATGAATCCCATGAGCCACTGACATGCCTCAACTATCAGAAATTTCAGACCATATTCTTCGTTTATTTACAAAAAGAACATTTCTCAAGAGCTCAGCGCCACTGTAATGAAAAATGATCTTTCTCTTCGTACATTTTCCAGTGGATACGAAAACATGCACTTTTCGTGTTCCATTAGAGCCGCAACTCGTCATTCTGATGAATCAATTACTCACTGGAATGTGCAGTCTAGCAGAAAATTAAATATCTCCAGAAAATGTGATTTTGTCACTTCACATCGCTTCGATTCTGATTGCTTGTTGGCCAGACATTTTCAGTAATTGTTTTTTCTGATTCTGGGATTTTTTTATGATTCTAGGTTAGGTTCTTCGGCTATAATTGGATTTTTCCCAAAATACGGTACGCCTCAAAAGTGTTGCCCTCGGGGCATGGCCCAGCTCTTCAGGTTGACTGACAGTCATTCGATATCTGAAGTTAAGCAACGCCGAGCGCGGTTAGTACTTGGATGGGTGACCATACAGGGAAATACCGTGTCGAAAGCCCGTACAGATGCAGCGGAATAGCATATCATAGCTCGCAGACAATGTATCAATGAGCACAAGATATATTGAGGATATGCCGTCCTTCGGAGGGGACGTAAAGCCGTCGGTCCCGAGTCCATGGATGTTGGGCTCGTTGAAGATCCCTACCTCTGAATACCAGAGGGTTCGGCAAAATTTCCGGTTGGGGGAAGTGTGCTCACCGGCGTCGGTGATTTGGCCTTGGTAGCGAAAATAGGCCGAAGTTAAATAAAGAATTAAAAAAAAAAGTGTTGCCCCCTCCATCTAAGTCGATACTGGGCCGTATGTAACATCGATTAACTTTTTTCGAAACAATCGATAACACATAAATATCCCATAAATGATAATTATTCGAATCTAGTTTCGTGTGTTCAATCTTCAAAATTTTGCAAAAGATAACTTCTCTGTGATTCTGCACTGGTATCTTTCTCCCTTTTTGTGAAAGAATCGAATGTCTATATATGATTCATACCTATCACGACTGTGTTCACTACTTGGTCATTGTTAATACTCCTATGGAAGTATTGTATTATTAATAATAATAATATTTATTTTCCCACAAGACATATAAAATGTACAGGAATGGTCAATATTTGATGCAAGAGCACTAAAACAAATTACAGTCATCTAAGAATAAAGAAATATAAAACATAAAAATACATATACACACATTCACTTATATAAATATATGATATACCTAGTTATTGAAATATTCTCCCAATGAGTAGAAACATTTTTCAGTCAGGAATTGTTTGAGGGAGCTACTGAATTTTTTTAAATATTTGGCTTCTTTTAAATTTTCAGGTAAATGATTATAAATAGACAGACCCATAATTGTAAGTGAATTGTCAGAGACCTTATATTTTGTAAATGGAATGTGGTAATATTTTTTTTCATATTGTTGTATTGATGAGACAATTCCTTGAGAATATTTCCTGTTGTTGTTTAAAAAAAATTAGTAAAGTAACTAGTTTTATGTTGTCTTCGTTGTCGTAGTTTAATAAAGTACTGACCTTTTGGCTGCCATTGCCAAGAAGAGTATGTTTCTAAATTTATCATTTAATATGAATATTTGCAATTTGAGAAATGTCTGCAAATGATTGATAGTGCCCCTCCGGTGAGGGGCAGTTTTGAATAAGACGTCAAAAAAATGATAATTCATATATTTATGCATAATGACTCTAATTGCCAACTTAAAATACATTCTCAGGCTCGCATGGAGACCACAAGACAAGGAGATAATGAATAAACCTATTTACTTCAGATTATAAGTTGATGTTGAAAGTCAGTAGAGAAGAGGTTTTTGCAGATTTAGCTCAATTGGATTCTGGTAACTTTGAAACAAGAACACGGCGGTCATCTGTATATATCATCATCAACTAGAGGGTAATGAAATTTGTAAGCTGGAACCTTTCGACTTGAATATTCAATTTGAGGTTTAAACATTCTATGACTTTTTCTACGTAATAAGTTGCAGTCATTTTCAGAGGAAACTGTACCAAAACAAAGTAATTTTTATTAATTTCATCATCATCTGTTATGAGATGTGCATTTTCGTCATCACTAAATTCTTCAGAAATTTCTTCTAGTTCTAGAACAATGAATTCGTCATAATCTGAACTACTTGTACTCATATTCCCTGTAACTTTTGTTGCAATCTTTGCCTTTTTATTTTCTGAGAACACTTGTTTCCGCTGCCGTTTTTGGTTTCGTTCACATTGAATTTGTTTTCGCCTTTCTCTTCCCTTTTCAATTTCTTCCAGGCGATTTTTTTCCGACGTAGTAAGGTTCGTCTACAAAATATGTTTGTGTGTGTTATAATTGATTACCTTCTTTGTTCTTACAGCTTGATAAAACAATCTTTGGGGGTGTAGACGGCGGTGAAGTAAATGAACTTGAAGGACCTGTTTTTTCAGGCACGGTTACGCTAGATATTGGTAGATTACCTGCAAGGATTTTCAAGATAGAATAATGAGCATGCGTCACTTTAAAAGATGACTTACATGACGGTTGTGAATTTCCTGATTCTGGGCCCGGCTGCTCGTCTGCTCGTGTGTCGTCTATCTGATGCTGAGGAATAGGATCATCTTTTTCAATGAAATTCGCATAACTTGGAAGGAGTTCATCATCTCGAAAGGGTAATCAGTTTAAGGGCCACAGACCTGGTTTCAAACGACTTGGTTATATTTTGTTGGGTAAAGCCATTTTTAAAAGCTATTTTTTTTAAGATGGGCAATCTCTCTTGTTATTATTTTTGGGGGGGGGGGGGGGTTGGAGGTCATCCAGTCGTTGAAGGCAACTGAACAAAAAGATTTCAATGGTCCGTACAGTCCCACATCTATCGGTTGAATCTTGTGCGATGTATGCGGGGGAAATGAGAGCATGACTATACCATTTCCACGGCAGAAGTTTATTGTTTCTACGGTTGTATGCGACTCTTGATAGTCCAGCAACAGGAGTATTTTATATTCGATTGAACAGTGTGTGTGATTTCTAATATTTTCCGAAACACATAGAAACAAATCACCTATCATCCAACCTGACGATTAACCCAAGGCTATGCTAGACGTAGGAGCATTAATCAAATAAAAATGTGGTTTGCGAATCCTTGTGAAGAAACATACACTGGAGGTAGTGCGATAACTAGTGCAATTATTATTCCTACAAATGTTGTTAGTTCCCCTCTTTCAGCGGAAACAGTCTGGTTTACTTGCTTTTTGCCCTTGGTTGAAACAATTTCAACAGGTTTTAAGACGGTGGTTACCCCAGTTCCATTCATGTTGTAAATCTATCCAGGAGTAAATTTGAATTTAGTTAATACTGTTGCATAATTTTCGAAAAATTATGATACGCTTTGATTTCTTTATGGTTTTCTCAAAGTTATTTTCTGTTTGTTCCTTTTCATAAACATTTGAGCCATTCTATTCCGGCTATTCTATTCGCCCTCCATTGGTAAAGCAGATGCGTAATCGAATGCCAATCCCCTAATTTGTTTATATGTTAACCGTTAACCCATAGTTCATATCTGAACATGTCTGGATATATTTCACTAATTCCATTTTCTGGTTATTTGTAAACACCTAAGACACACACTACATTCGTTGGAATAAATATTTCTGTTTATATCAGAATCACTTTCTTTGCAGGAGTCTTCATTGTATAGGTTTGCCAAACGCTCTTATCAGTATTTTTCTTCAATTTGAAAATTCTGAATGAAGTGTATCCCTACTAAAGTTATAATTTCTAAGAGCTACCCTTTCCGACATTCTGTTTGGTATCACTTCTTCTATTGCATTTCTCATGTCAATTTCATTTATTTCTGTCCTGTTTGTCTTCTTCTCATACTTGCGCACCATTTTGAATTAAATGTTCACACTATGCCAATAGTGCAACATAAAGTACTCAGTACTCCTAAAAATTTCATGTGCCATCCTACGAAAAAATCAGAACGAATGCCCACTTGGATTATTCGCATTTTTTGTATGTATGCAATGAAGTGGAAAAAGAAAGTGAAAAATGTGCCCAAGTTTAAATAATTCATGTTCATGTTGATATTGTAGTTTTCCTAGTCTAGTCGTGAGGGAGTAGTTTAGCTAAATTGCTGTATTGATGGAGACATGTATTTAAGTTCTTGATAAAGATTGATTTTAGCATGAAAGTCGAAACTCATAATATGTTCATTCCATTCTGTCATTTTTCAGTATACTGCACTTCTACTTGAAGCATGCTTCACCAACATATTCGAATGAAGGTCCCTGATACATTTGAGATTGGGGCCAATTCAATGATGATAATGATGAAGGCGTCTTTATTATTTTCAAGAATACTTCAATATAGAGGTGAATGAATTTTGGCGACCTTTCGCTTGGACCGTTTTCCCAATTTGATGTTCAACTTGACCTTTTCTTTTCTTTCAATATTCAGTTCGCATAATATCAGTCATGTTTAAATTTTGAATAAATGACGAATTAATTGCCGCTTCCATAACCGCTGAATACCATTATTGCATAAAAACAAATAATAGTTAAATATTTAATCTGCCATGTTATATTATGGGAAACAAGCGAAAACTCTGACTAAATACAAATTCAATCCTCATTTCATCAACTGATTTGCATGGTATTAATAATTGGAAATCGGCGATCGATCGGTAAATAAGCTAACAATGCGCAAACCAATATAAAAGTTGTGTAGTTCGTTAAAAACAAGGTAGATATGGTGATCATTTCGAAATGACAACTTCTTCAAAACATGATCTAACAATATCAATCACCTATTCAATGTTTGCTTGATTATGACGATGTCTCTCGTTGAATAGTGTTATTCTGATCTCCGAATTTTTATAACATTGGGTTGAAAGAACTTGAATGACAGAGATGAGTCTGAAATATGAAATTGAAATGGATAGTAGATCAGAACATATCAATGAAAATATCAAAATACAACATCACAGTGGATCAGCCAGAAGAAATTTAATCAAATAGAGGGAATCGAAACAATCGAATGAACAGACAATTGAGGGAAACATCAAGAAAACAGCTAAGGCTATATATTTTCAAGGCGGATTTAGTGAGGGCATTGGAACAATCAGAGTTGTACAAATTCACTACTCTCGTGAATTGATTCACAAGTCACAATTCACGCAAAAAAAAGAATTGGATTCATGAATCGGAAAATCGTTCGAAAAAAAAAATGAATTGAAGCCACAAGCTGACTTGTGAATTGATACTCTAATCAATTCACAATTCATTTTGCTCACAACTTTTCACCTTTTGATAAAAAGATGAAAAAATTCAGAATGTATTTAATTTGCATCATATATTTTTCTGCAAAAAAAAACCTCAAAAATTTTGCCGTCTTCAAATATTCCTCAGATAATTCGATTTCATTTCCTATTACTCACCAATCGATGAAAGAGTAATGGTAATATCTATAGAATATCAGTTTTTTTGAAGTTTAAAGAAAGTTTACTTCTACTAGAGGTCAAGATAGGTTTTTGTTTGACTTGGATGGTAAATACTAGGTACAACAACTTGAAAAAAGTCGTCTGCTTCCAAATGACAAAAAATTTTGAATATATACTTTTTTTTGACTAGTAAGATGCATGCAACCACTGAATTAATACCTACTAGAAATAGAACTTATCGAATGAATGGATAAGTGATGGTCATGATATAATAAAGATTACACTCTAAATGAAGAAATACGGTTTTTTATTGAAACAGGAAATAAAATATTCATTCAGTAGTCGACATCAAATACAAAAAATAAATATTATTGAAATAAAATCACAAAATTCTAGTAGCTCTAACAAATCTCAACATAGTTGAAATGTCTACATAAAATCCTTCATTGACTTCAATATCACCAATTTTATGAAATTTTCTTCGGATATATTACTCTTTTGGGAGTATTTATCATCTTTGCATACGAAAAAAGCCGTTCTACTGGCGCGGATGATGGTATGCACTTGTTGAATTGAGCTTTAACGCAGGGATAATTATTCAACATATTCAAATCAGTTCTAGGGTCTTGCAAAAATTGAAGAATTTCAAAATCGACATCATTTCATATGTCGGGTGATTCGACTAGTTCTTTCGTTGAAGTCAAAAACGGTGTCATCCCCAATGACAAGTGACGTATTTTTTTTCTTTTTTTCCATATTAACAGCTGTTGACGCCTCCAGAACTATGTTTTGAATATCTTTTTTATCAATGCCTATGCCAGTCTTCAAACCATATATCCATCTAATTTTGAATTTTGGATGGGTTGAAGCTGCTAGAACTGCTTCTTTCAGTTCCGAATTTGTCCTTATTTTATGCATGGTGATATCGAGGAAATGGCCAAATCGTTTGGTCAAGCCTTCCAAGAGGGGCATCTAAAAAATGTGATGTCATTTTCAAGTCTCGTTTTTAATTTTTTTCCAATTTGACTCGTAGCGAAATAAGACTGGGCAGAAAATACCCATAGAATATATTCTTCTCGCCCTGTAATATATCAAAAGTTATTGCCAGCGATTTCATGATTCGAACATATTCTTTTAGGTATAGGTTGTCAGTATCTGTCAAACAGTTTTTAACTTGCAAAGCATCGCATAACTGAGGTTTATCTTTGGCTTTTGAAATTTTAATGATTTAATCATAGAGTGAGTTCCAACGGGTCACTATAGGAGAAGATAAATTCTATCCTAGTACATTTTTTATGATCTCTGACGATTTTAACTGATTATACTTTTTCCAGAGTGTTGAAAATGTCTTTATAACATTTGCATAACGATTCCTGAAGGAAGCAACTTTTTCTATGGGATTATTGCAGTCGGTGGTACATATAAAATTGAGAGTATGTTCGGTATAAAAATCCGTTTCTAAATTCCGCTCAATTTCTGCGTCCACTTTCGATATACTGCATTTTGCAATTTTGAAAAAAAATTTCATTTCAACTAGCTTCAATAACTCATCTTTCATTTCTCATAGGTACTAAAAAAAGCTGTCAACAGAGCTCAATATTATGCGCACCAAATGCAGTCAGTTCGGTGTTCGAGCTCTGTTAGGAAGTTTTTCTATCTTCGATGTTATACTTATATCTAACTACCCAGAAAAAAATCATTTATTCTCACAAAGTTGATGAAAAATATCCATACCTACCGTTCTTTGAATATGGTGATATAATAACATTAGTATAACAAAACAATACATACCTTTTCTTTAGCACGTGCTGATGGAAAGAATCAAACACAAATTTGCGATCCCAACTGGAAACTGGAACTAGAGGGTATCACGACAACGTCGTAGTGATAGGTAGGCATGATGTCATCGGCCGCGATGGGGTGTACAAAAAAACGAAAAGTACATGCGCTTTAGGGTATGGCTTGTGACTTGTGAATCTGAATTGTGGCTTCAATTCATTTTCGTGAATTGAAATCACGGGAATCAATTCAGAAGTCACAATTCACCGAGATAAAAATAGCAACTCACAATTCACAATTTTTTCAAAATAAATTGAAGCCAATGAATTGAATTCCCTAAAAATGAATTTAATTCATTTCAAATGAATCGAGTTCACAATTCTGTCCAACTCTGGGAACAATTCATTGGAAAATGCATAATTCCAATGCACAATCCGATCCATAAAAGTTGAGAACGGGTCATTCAATGTGAAGATAGTTCGTAGTGCATAACTCTCTCCTACCCAAATTCCACGATGCAATTTTTTGTTACAGAAATGTCATCAATCTGTCAGTTTTCATTGCCAATATCAAAGAATATCACTGAAGGTTACTAATATAAACTACCACATATTTGCAGTTTGCGGCAACAATTGAACCATTAGAAGAATCCTAAATATAAATATTATTGCAAGTAGCCGCATGTTTTGAAAGCTTTCAGTAGTGTATAATATATACCATAGAAGTTCCAAACAATAATACTCCAATCAGTTCTTATATTGAAATTGATGTGCGTACATACATGATGAATCCTTTATTTCCTCTATAATAGTGAAAATGGGTGTATACATTCCTCTATAGGTAATGAATAGTTTTCCAAGTAGCTCGAAGCGACGGCACCCAATGAACTTCAAACAGTAATTCACGAGGTAACTGATTTTCACAAATCATCCTCTGTACACCACGTTCGAACAATCATGGCCCGCATAGGTAGCCATATCCAATTATCCATGAATATATCACGGCTGGTTATCCATCTTCCCAAGTGAATTCGGTTCGGCATTGTTAGTGAATCTCAAATTTCAGTGGTCTGCGGATTATGACAGAGCCCATACCCATGAAAGATGTCACATGCAATAATCAACAAACGTACACAGATGTAATTGCGTTACTTGACAATGATCACGACCAAGAATCCGATGCCAAAGGAACCCAATGACCAGTGGCAGATGTCAGTGGCACTCAAAGCATATTTGACGAGGCGTAGTTCCGTTCTATCAGATATTAATGTGAGATTTACTACAGTTGATTGAATTATCAATTGATTAGCTTCTTAATATGAAGTATGGGATTTGATTGATTGAAAATAGTGATGAACGTATATAACACTGTATCAATCACTCAAATGAATAATACATTGTCACATCTATTCATAGGACAAGATAATGAAAATAGCCTTCATAGTGAAAAATACACGAACACCCTTCGAAATGACATTCATTGGCAATTGTCTTCATATGACATAACCTTACTATACCTGGTTCAACAAAATCAGAAAAAACTTATAGTTGCCTTCTGTGGTGAAGACACCTTTCGAATGTGTATATATATGTTTATATGTATATGTATATATATATATATATATATATATATATATATATATATATATATATATATATATATATATCGAAAAACGTCCCAACTGTCTCAATAAACGCGACGATTCTCAAAGACTCCCCAATACCTGGAAACCACTCTTGGTCCGACATACTTCTATTTACTCCGACTTGGAAACTAATCCGTTCGAACCTCCCATCGACCGTCCGATCCCTGATCCTGCCATAATTACTAATGAACCCTTAAATCCCACCAACCCTCAATCCTCGATCTCCAGTGATGATAGCCAGCCAGTAAGACGACTCAGACCTAGACGCAAGGTCACTCAGTCTTGAAAATGGCTCCAAAATGGGAGCCGAAACGTAGACAAGTAAATCTTTCCAGACGCGGATCAACCGGAAGTTCCAGTCAGCACATTTCTAACCGCGGAAGCCTAGCCGATCATATATATATGTATATATATATATATATATATATATATATATATATATATATATATATATATATATATATATATATATATATATATAGGATAGGTTTCCGCGGTCAGTTGAATGTTGTTGTTGAGTTCGGGTTGAACCGCGTCTGGAGTTTTGTTCTCGACGTTTCGGCTCCGATTTTGGAGCCATTTTCAAGAGTAAATGTGACTTCACGCTGAGGTCTCAATCTGCCTACTCCTCAGGTGTTGTCACAGGGGGCGAGGGTTTGTGACTTGACGCCGGGGCCTCAATCTGCCTACTCCATAGGTCTCGTCACGAGTTCTTTCTAAGGTCTCAATCTGCCTACTCCTTCGATCGAACTGAGGTATCGAGGGATGTTAGGTGGTATTTATAGCAGCGGGTGCTGCTAAAGCACCGTCGGATGTCTTGGTTGGGATTGGGCATCTGGAAATTAGGGGTTTCCATGCAGTTGGAAGTCTCCGACCGTCGTCACGTTTATTTAAGCAGGAAGGTCGCTTCTCGATTTCGATAAATCCATAACTTCAGAGCCATTGAAGATAACTCAACCAACTTTTATCCAGTCGTTTCCTTAAGCTTCGGCGCACCTATAGAAATGCGAGCGAATTCGAAATCAATGTTCCAACGCCTACTACGATTTTTTTCAAATGACAAATTACAAATGGCAATAACTCGACTTATTCAAATGCAACACCCTGTATTTTATTGTACCAATGAATGGCATTTTTCAAGAGCTTTTCGTCGATATAGGGTTTGTGGGGTCTACTATTTGAAGTTTGTGAAGTATGTTGCAAAATGATAAATGTGGATGGTTTAGGTGGAATCTAGTAGGCCGCTTTCGTAAAATTCGACATTATCCATAAAATTATGAACGAATATGTTTTTGAAATTGTAATAGAAAAAAGAGTAAATCACAAAGAAAACTCTAGTATCTTCACAAGAAGAAATTAACAGAAAACCATGAGAAAATTTCGAAAGGCTACTCAAGTAAATGCTCAAAAAGGTGACCATCATGTCCCACACAAGCTGCCAGTCTTCTTCTGAATGAGTCCCGAACTCTAATCAGCATTGCTCCATCAATTGAATGGAAGGCTTCCCTGATCCTATTTTTCATATCATCTGCAGTTGTCGGACGATTTCTGAAAACCCTTTCCTTCACGTATCTCCAGAGGAAGAAATCTAGGGGAGTAAGGTCCGGATAGCGCGCGGGCCAAGGAATAGTACCGCCCCGGCCTATCCAGCACCGTCGTGCTGCAACCACATGGTTCTTCGGGTATTCAAATCCACTTCTTCTAACAATCTGGGAATATGTTCGCGGAGAAAATGTAAACCTTTCACCATTCAGCACATTGTCAAAGAAATAGGGTCCAATGATGTGATTTCAAAAACTCCCTCCCATACATCAAGCGACCATTGATGTTGGTGATCAACTGTCCTCAACCAGTGAGGATTTTCCACTGCATAATAATGCATATTATGTCTGTTGACTGATCCGTTGTTCTTAAATGTTGCTTCATCAGAAAACAGAATGTTGACAAAATGGTTGAGGCTTTCGCGGCCGAGGTTATTAGTATAACTACTTCTCTTCGGGCTTGAAGGCCGTCGTTCTTTGAAATTTCTTCCTGACGTTTCGCTAGCGCGAGTGGCCAGCTTCTTCAGAGGCTTACTCATCTCCGATGACTAAACATTTCGATTTCTCAAGGCGTATTTATATCGATGCAGGTAGTCTGGAGTGTTGATTATTTCTGTCGGTTTCGGGGAATAATCATCATTATTAGTTGCCGCACTACCTGCTGTGATTTTATTGGTTATTCTTGATTTCCTCAGAATGGGATTCCAAATTCTGTTTAGATTCTTCCTTTCTGTTAAAATTGTCCGCATGTTTTTGGATCTTTATTGCCTCCCGTACCAGTCGGCTATGGTAACCCTGGTTGGGGGCAATCAGTATTGCGTTTCGGCGGTGGCGGAACACGCACTGAGTGAGGGTGACCATAGGATTCTGTTCGAAAACGCAAAACTGATTGCCCCCAACCAGGGTTACCATAGCCGACTGGTACGGGAGGCAATAGAGATCCAAAAACATGCGGACAATTTAACAGAAAGGAAGAAGCGTTGAATCTGAACATAATTTGGAATCCCATTCTGAGGATATCAAGAATAACCAATAAAATCACAGCAGGTAGTGCGGTCAAGAATGTTGGTCAAAGTATTACAATCCTCGTCAATCATGCCATTCATTTGAATACAAAACGCAACTCTATTTGCAAAATCATCACCATACAATTCTTGATGTAGGTTGAAATGAAAAGGGTGGAATTTATGTTTCAATATAATTCTGTTCACACTACTTTGTGAAATATCCGTTTCCGCTGCTATCTCCCTAGTGCTTACGTGAGGATTTTCCTGCAGCATCAATAAAACTTGCAACTCATTTTCCTCATTGATACGACCACCAACAATTTCCTTTTCAGTATAAGACACGCTACCAGTGAGTTCAAACCTATCTCTTAACTTTCGGAATGAAGACACCCGTGGAGTTCTTGCTTCTAGATATTTTTCGTGATAGATTCTGCTTGCTAATAAAGGATTCCTGTCAGCCTCGCTAATACAGTAGACCATATTCACTAATTCTTCACGAGTAAAATTCATCGTCAACAATTCGACGTATACAATTATTGACAGTACACAGATGTCTCAAATTTTACGAAAACGGACTACTAGATTCCATCTGAACCATCCACATTTATCATTTTGCAACATACCTCACAAACTTCAAATAGTAGACCCCACAAACCCTATATCGACGAAAAGCCCTTGAAAAATGCCATTCATTGGTACAATAAAATACAGGGTGTTGCATTTGAATAAGTCGAGTTATTGCCATTTGTAATTTGTCATTTAAAAAAAATCGTAGTAGGCGTTGGAACATTGATTTCGAATTCGCTCGCATTTTAAAAGATGCGCCGAAGCTTAAGGAAACAACTGGATAAAAGTTGGTTGAGTTATCTTCAATGGCTCTGAAGTTATGGATTTATCTGTAGGTCCATGCATGACGCTATTTCAATACATAAATTGACATAAGTCAAAAACTATTGCAGATAAGTCTATGAAACCAGGGTGCGTTGTATAGATAATTTAGTGGCGATTTCAAAAATATATCGAAAGTGGGGGGTTGCTATTTAAAAAAACAGAACTTGGATGTGTATTTCATTTTGGGACATCCTGTATACGAATGAAAATATTTTCAGAATGTGCTTATTGTCGAACCCATCGTTTCGAACAAAAAATCAAGTCGATAGCTTGGATAGAAAAAAAGTTATGGACTATGCACGCACCCCTGGGTCACCCTGTGGGTTTCATTCCGTGTTCTGTGGTTTTGATCCCCTGAAGGATAATTGTCACAACGTTTCTGTGACAACTCGAGTTCGGAGGACGAAACTCAATCATCACCTAGAAGATGGCAAATGAGACTTTGCCGAAACGTTGTGGCAATTATCCTTCAGGGGATCAAAACCACAGAACACGGAATGAAACCCGAAAAAACAACTCATTATATATATATATATATATATATATATATATATATATATATATGTATATGCAACAAAGTGCGAGATTCACGAGGAACGTCTGATAACCGAAGTTTTCCGCCATTACACTCGTGTGATGTTGTCACTTTTGTTGACAACAAGCCCAGCGGATGCTCTCGGAATTTCCATCCGAGAGCCTCCGTGCAGAAGGTTCCATTTGGAACCACAAATCTGCAATCCTATGCAAGCTGATTTAATTACCAGCAGACGTCATGGTGTGGTCTATCTGTGGACTGCAGTTTCGTCCTTTGGGACTCATCAGCACAGCGATGACCGCATTCGAACAACGACTAATGTTCGAATGCACCATGACGAATACTGGGAACGCCACTTGGCTCATTCCTCCACGATCTTACGATGAGTGTGAGCTCAGCGCCATCTCGGAGGCTCTCGGATGGAAATTCCGAGAGCATCCGCTGGGCTTGTTGTCAACAAAAGTGACATATATATATATATATATATATATATATATATATATATGCTGGCTGGAACTTCCGGTTGATCCGCGTCTGGAAAGATTTACTTGTCTACGTTTCGACTCCCATTTCGGAGCCATTTTCAAGACTGAGTGACCTTGCGTCTAGGTCTGAGTTGTCTCACTAGCTGGCTATCATCACTGGAGATCGAGGATAGAAGGTTGGTGGGATTTAAGGGTTCATTAGTAATTATGGTAGGATCAGGTATCGGACGGTCGATGGGAGGTTCGAACGGATTAGTTCCCAAGTCGGAGTGAATAGAAGTATGTCGGACCAAAAGTGGTTTCCAGGTATTGGGGAGTCTTTGAGAATCGTCGCGTTTATTGAGACAGTTGGGACGTTTTTCGATTTCAATGGCTTCACGGGTAATTCTGGTTTGGAGGGTTTTGGCTGTGGCAACGGTTTTGGTGTTTTTGAAATCTATTTTGTGGCCTGTTTCTAAATGATGTTGGAATAATGCTGAGTTTGTGTCAGAATTACGGACTGCTAGTTCGTGTTCATATGCTCTACAGGACACTCGTCGGTTGGTCTGGCCGATGTATGTTCTGGGACAGTTAGAGCATGGTATTTCATATATTCCTTGGGTTTCATTGGGGATTGTGTCTTTGGGTGTTCGAAGGTAGGTGGATATTTGGTTGTTAGCTGTGAAAATGGTTTTGATGTCATGTCGTGTCAGTAAATCTTTCCAGACGCGGATCAACCGGAAGTTCCAGCCAGCACATTTCTGACCGCGGAAGCCTAGCCGATCAAATATATATATATATATATATATATATATATATATATATATATATATATATATATATATATTCTCAGGGATTCATCATATCTACCGACCTGAGGTAGGTACTTGATGAATTTTTCGAAGTCGTAACTTCTTAAGTGCGATTCTAGCGCGGATACCAGCATTGCTTGACTTCTCAGGCAAGATATCATAGAAAAACTGTGACATTGTCGTTGAGTATACTTGAAAACAGGCGATGCATAACTTTTCGAAAAGCAACTTTTTGGGATAGATTAGAAATCTGCCATTTCACACCTGTATGATGACAATTTGTTCCTTCATTTCGCTAGAGTTCTTCCATATCTCTGTTCTATATGGAATATTATTCACGAACATAGATAGTATAGATTACAATTATAATCTATATTTCTTCAGATTGTGGTAAGTTAACAACCCGAAAAAACTACGAAGAAATATTCATCCAGTAATGACTTTCAAGCGGTGCCGAAATAATTTTCAGTTATTGGGAGGGACACACTTTCAGATCAATTTCGGGCTCATTGGACACTTCTCAGTACAAGGTAGTTCCTACCAACAACTCGTGAGTCGTTAATTTTATACTAATTCAAAATCAGTGCAGCACTTAAGTCACACCTGGAAAATGACTGAATCTGGGACGAGCGAATAATCCTGTATCGGATCTTGTGTCCATGAATGAGGCAACTAATTCATAGCCAATAACTCAATAGGCTCCCTGTTAATAGAATAGATAGAAAGAAACTGCGACATAGTCGATGAGCGTACTGGAAGAATGACGATTAATCAAATCATCCTCTGAACAAATCGTTCAGGTCAGTCTCAGCTACCTTTGCAGTGGGTTGTAGTTAACTGTGTATTTTGTTGAGACTGTTCTGAACGAATCGTTCGAGAAATGATTTACAAGATTTTATTCGTTTACAGTCGTGGATGCAGCACTAATAGTGTGGATATAATTTCTATTCGCACGAAGTCGAGATATATAATTATCAACCAAGATTTGGAAGGGTGTAATTGGCTGTAGCAACACATAACATCTGGTATATCTTGCCATCCACTGTGGTTTTCATATTGACACATATATTACACCCATGTGCTTCGCAACCTACCCAAATGGAATCCCTACAGTTCTCATAGAAGGCCTAAAAGGACATACTTCAATATTTATTGTTGAACTGCCTAATATTCGAATATTTATGGGTTCAATGGAAGTTATTGATACTGAACACTGGAAGATAACTCTCATTCCGATCTCACAATTGAAAAATGGTTGTGGTCACTACTAACAAAATACGACTTCTACTTTCACAAAAAACAATCACAATTGAAAGCGTTTCATTGAAACCGAATGTAATGGTAATTACTGTACGCGGTTTATATTTATGGCTATTTCAATAGCAATTCAGTCGTTTTTATTTGTTCCATTCTATAACGATTTCGAAGATTTATGTTGGAATGGAAATATAATTGATGCCCTGGATGTTGGTCGTTGATTCCCCTTCTATCTGGGTGGTTCGATGCGGGCGTTTCCCACAATTTGTTCTCTTGGTGCATCGTTCGATTTTCACCATTGAAGAGATATTGGAGTACTCGGAAGGCGAAAACAATAGAAGTATCTATCAATAAAATAAATGTACTTCATTTTCCAGAAGAAAATCATCATTGTAGACAAATCATCTTGCTTCAATAAGTCTTACTGAAACGTGGTACTAAACTGATTAATGAATGAATTGAATTGAAGTAAATGAACATTATTATGCAACCAAAAATATTTCGACTGAATTGGGAATGCAGTCACTTAATTTTCATCCCCTTGTTGACTGCAACTCTTCAAAAAATCTGCTTTCATCAACTCCTGGTGTTGTCACGCATGGTAAAGATGATGTTTGTTATTTTTCAAATTCCTGGCAACTGAAAATTTCGATGCTTCTAAATCCCTGCTCATTTCCCTTACGCTCAAGTCATGATTTGGTACCACTGCAAGACTAACAGCTAATTGGATATCTTCAGTCAATACTGTTATAGCTCTTTCATTCGTATTTGATATGACCTGTTCCTTCGATAATTCAAAATATTTCACCAGTGGATATCGTTTGTCAGGTTTATAGCGGCATACAGACGGGAAGACAACGAATGATTTTCTTTTCCTGCATCCAAGATACACCATCAGAATCGACTTTTCCTGCCTAAGATTTAGGATGAACACATATTCCAAATGAATCACACCCCATTCTATCAAAAAATGTCATAAAAAAAATAAATTCAACAGCCATCTCTAGAGGTGAATTATAGTTCATCAATTATTCAAAAAACAAATTTCAATAAATGTGAGTCATTCCAAATGAATAAATACTCTCCTCCTAGAGATAATTGCAGTTTGATTCAGATCATCTAGTCAAGACTTCCGAATCAAGAACATATAAATATCAATTGGTTTGTAGTAGAAACCCGTGTCATGGTTTTGTTAACCTTTGTACAGAACAGGGTGGAAGACAACTTGAAAACGTATGAGTTTTGGAACAGGCAAATGATGGAAGAATAACATAAATGCGAAGACAAATCAATATACATGTAGTTTCGTTCGGAAAAAAACGCCAAGAATTTCAACTGTAGAAGCATCCTGTTCAAATATAAATATTTTTCAGACCATTTCATGCTATTTTGGTGTTCTCTGAGCTACCCGACCAAATATCTTTCATATGTTTCATAAAACAACTCAATAGCAGCTGGCCAATTCAGTGCCGGTTTCACTTCAAATTTCACAAAAATTAATGTTACTTGACAGCGGCACATTGTGACAGAAAAAAAATTCAAGTCTGATTAGAAAACTATATGACCATTCCATCGACGGAAAAAAAATCGTTGATACGTTTGAAAAAATTATTATCATTTGCTGTCACGAAGAAATGTAAAACTCTGTTTATATGAACGTAATTTTAAGACATAGGCTTCCTAGTGTCATATGATTTTCATTTGAAACTTTTTTTATATCTTTTCGCATCATCAATATATCGAGAAAATACGCACGCACTATTGGAGCACCCTCTATACTACTTTCAATAAATTATTGAAGGTGTGGATCGTATTTGAAGTATTCCTGCAGGTTATAATAGGCCCTTTGTGAAAGTTGATCTTTGACTTCTTTCCTCTGTATTATCATTTTCTATCGCATTCGGTAGGTTCTTGAAAATTGTTCCATTTTCATGATTGATTGAACCAGTTTCGTGAAAGTGGAACTTGGTATTTGCAGTGGTAAAATTTTATTTGGTCTAGTACTATAAGCCTTTCCTCTTGTTTCTGGGTTATTTTGTAATATTATGCTAACCGTTGTGTCTGTTTAATTAACAAATTGATGAAATTAGAATTTAAAAAAAATAAACTTCTTCAAGCGGGATTCGAACCCACGATAGCTTCCGCCTAGAGAACGGAAGTTTGTGGGTTTGGTTCCCACTTGAACTTGACAAAAATCTCATCAGTCTAATGAAGCCTTAACAGAATTTCACTTTCCTGTCAAGCTGTACCATCGGAGGATCGAGATAAATGTTTGGCCTCACAACAAGGACACTTAGAAAAGTTCAAACTTGATCTTGGTGAATGAAATATCAAGTAGAAATTTCCCTTCGAATTCTATACTTCATACTTTTGAGTTTTGTCCGTGGTGAAAAACAGCGAGCAAATTGTCAATGATTGCTCAAAATACAATTTTGATTATCCACACTTTCTTATATCTACATGAATAATCGATCTGAATGATTACGGATTTCTCCTACATATTCACATCAAGTGGCAACCAGTAAGAATTGTTTCCCATATTTTCTGTTTCGTTGAAAATTAGAACAAACTGGATTGAGGAAAATCTTCCATACAGAACAATTACCATATATGAATACAGTCAATATTCCTATATGTCGAGAGGTGAACAAGCTTTACCTCTGCCATTATTTCAGTAGCAAGAGCATTCATCACCCACCTGTTGCATTATATCCCTAGCCCTCAAATGTTTCGATCTTGTGACTCATTTCTTGAGTTCACCAGGATATACTGTAATGACAGGCTGATTCCTCGTGAAGTGAAATCAGCTGACTGATCACATCTGTTTCATCAAGATGAACGGCACATCAACTCAAAACGACTATGATCGGCGTAGCATAATACTTTTGTCACTACTCCTCTAGGAATAAACGAAGTATTTCTATTATTTGTCGTGGCTCACTAATACGAGAAAGTGCTGAAAGCAACCATAAAGTCCATAAAATCATCGAGCGATATTTACAAATCCACATATTGAAGGAAAAGAAATCTTAAATGTGTTTTCAGTTAAACACCTATCAAGTACTTACGGTTCAACGTATGTAATGTTATTGTTTTCAAGACAAGAGAAAAAATTTCCCCATAGACAGTGGAAAGAACCATCAAAGCAATTGAATTTCTCAACCTGACAAATGTATCACTAATTATCAGAAGAAAAAAAATAGTTTTTTTCTTTTCCATGAAGAAAGATTTCAAAGAATTGAATAAAACATCAAGAGTACTCCCGTATCTCTACAATCGAAACGACCAAGGTTCATAGCACCCTAAGAAGATATTCAACTAGTGTATTGCAACAACGTATTATGATATATGAATACATTTCCTTCCATATTCATTTCAAATTACTAAAACATGCGAACGTTACGTGCGGTCAAGATAACTGCTAATTTATTGACTTATATTATCGATCATTTATGAAAGGCACGCAAAACTGCGATTTTTATTAAATAACAGGCTATAAACATTTTGATTGGGAGAACACAGCCAGCAGAAAAAGTATATTCGTATTGAACAGGGGCTGTAATAGTTTCGATAATTAGAGGTTAAGATAAGTTATAAGCACGCATACATTGCGAATTCCAAGGATAATTTTCCGTCTACTGCCACAATATCTAGATTGCAAGAAATTTGGGCCGTTATAATTTATTGTAGTCACTGAGGGCAAACCCGGTATTGACTGAAATATGAGAACGTGCGAACTTTGTACAATAGTCAGCCAATCAAACATCCTCACTTCTCTTTCCTACCATTCCACTCACGAATCGCACATTAGAACAAAGTCAAATCATTCGACAGGCTTGCTCGTCCAACACACAGCATCTACTCACCAGTTACGCGATATAGAAGGATCACTGTATTTGAATATTCAATGAGTAGTCCCCATTGCACATCTGAAAGTGTACCATTACTGAAAAAAAAATCACCATATATTGGGTAATTGGAATCGAGATAGCACAGGCAGCCAATAAATAAAAAGAATCAGGGAAAGTCGTATTTCGTGTAAATATATTTATTTAAAAATCACAGAGCGCTTTCGGCTATTAAGCCACCTTCAGTGCTATACCTGCAAGTACGTAATAGTCGAAAATTGGATTAAAGGTTAGAATTGAATTACTTACTCGTCTAGGTATTTACAGGAAGATCTTCACAATAACAAATAATCGTGAGACATTACACTGAATAAACATCAAAGTTAAAGTCAGTGCCCTTTTGGGTTGACAGTTGAAATTTTACTAATAAAACATTGTAAAAAGATTAAAATTTGGATTCCCAACGTGCTGCATGCTGAGCAAGAGGGGTGACAGGAAGTGAAAATTGACATTGACTTAAGGTCCTAAATGATTTTGGAACATAAAAGTTTTTGACAAATGACGTATTAGTGACTACAGTACATCAAAACTTTCCAAGGTGAGCAGAAAATTATTCGATTGAGATTGTTTGAAATAGGTAAGGTACGTTCTCGGTCCATCTCCCAACAGAAACTCCACTATAAGAACGCTGAAAGTGTACCGACCGTTTGAGTCTAATGGGAACCCAACTTACGGTCACTGACAGAGATCTGACAGTTTCTCCATCCCCATAGAAAAATTAAATCAAAACTGCCACCCGATCTGTCGATGTCAGAAAATTATATACAAACAGGAAAGAAAAGCTGTGTAATGTTCACAATGTTCAAATGATAATCAAGTGACAGGATATACGAATCAACATCAACTTCGAATTTTTGGAGTTTGTGAGCCCTGGAAAAACCTCCCCCTACTATTCCATTGAAAAAAGTTCCCTGAGTAGAAGTGGTTCAACTCATCTTCAAGCTCACAACAAAGGGGTGGGAATTCCTCACTCGTCGGGTCATCTTCTTGATAATACCAAGGGTGAAACGATTGACAACAATTCAGAAGATAATCGACCGTGAAAATATATATGTCTCCGACCCTTTTACGATGTTCCAACGAAGTGAACGGATTCGTGAGCGAAGAATCACCAGCAAGACGGATTGCCCTTCTTTTAATGAAATCAACAAGATTCAATGAATGTATCGGTACTGAGCCCCATACATGGGAACTATTCATTTGAAACTCCTATAATATTGGAAAAGAATGAAGTTTGGTGAATTATTTTTTGACTTCCTTTTTTCCTTTTTGTGAATGGATCAAACTTGAATGATAGACACTTACCTATCGAAAGAGGGTGTTTGTTGATTCATTTTTTATTTCACTTCTTCCATAGGAAAATTATTCATCAAATGAGAACTATATTCCAAGACAGGCCGCATCTGTGCCTTGTAGATCATTGAAAGCTGACGAGAGGTGGAGTATTTCTTTGCACGAAATAGAAATCCAATCCTCTGTGAAGAACTTTAATCGATCAATATCACATGTTTTTCCATGAGAGATTATTACGATCGTAATTCCTACTATCGAGATACTTGAGTTTGGAAAAAAAGTTCTGATCGAGGGAGTTGGTGCTGTGGTTCCGGATCTGCCTGTGGACCTAGAAGTCCCGGGTTCGCTTCCCCTACCGGGCAGAGATTTTTCTTTATAAGAGTTTCTCTGTCGTGTTGGCGAATGATTCCCGCCACGTTTCATAGTTGACTGGTCCGCCATGCTGCTCCTGAGTAAAGAGTAGGGAGTTAGCAACATGACTGATACACACAACCCACACATATATACACACCTAGGTTTGCGAAAAGGGCCCACCGGGGCCCAGTTGGTGACGCTGGCGCCCCCCACCCGTTACCATTACTAATACTCGTGACATCAGAATATTAGATGAATTTTCTCTCTGAGAATAAACATGCCTTAGCATTGGATCATTGATGAATTGATTTTTGACCTCTGAATCAAAGTGGTATATTTTTTTTACAATCGGTTCACATTAAATGAACTAATTATTATCCCACAAATAACACCGAATCGCCTTTTCATTCGAAATTATTATACTCGAATTCAACAACCTCTCCGACCTAAATCGATGATGATAGGTTTGGAGAGTGAAGTGGTGCTTATTTTCATCAACTTTCCGAATCTGTTTCAATTTGACGCTCATTTAGTTCAACGCTGGAATGTGAGTGGCAATTATTTGATGTGGTGTATCAAAACGCTAGTTGTTGCACATTGACAGTCGAAAAGAATGGAAATTCAAGAATTGAAGAAGTTCTGTAAGAATATAAGTCATGCATAATGAAATATGAGTGAAATGAGACATCTTGAAAAGGAGTAATACGAAAGATACAAAGTGAAATAAATCAATAGCTTCCAGATATATAGGGATTTGTACGAAGAACTCGATTTCGGTTTTTTATTTGTTTTTGGTTTGTTTGATATACTGGATAATGTCCTGTGGCCATTCCCAATTCGTATTTTGGAATGCGGATGTGTATTTTCATTTCATTCTGTGAACTCTAGGCCATATTTACTGATAACTTGAAAAACCTGAAGGGATTTCCGTCCATTTTGAGAACATTCAGGTGCGTATACAAGGGGGGGTACAGGGGGTAATTACCCCCCCCCATGATCAGTCAGTCACATAATATATTATAATATATATTGAAAATATACGGAGATAATAAGAAATATAACAAATGAATGAAAAGTCGATCACAATTTTATTTTCCCTTTTCTCCCTGTAACCCTGTGAGATCGCAGAATCCAGTTATTAAATTCAAAATTATCATTAAAATCATACAATATCTCAGAAGATTAAATGTGTAAATGTGTTTTGATAAAATGGTGGAAACGCATTATTTTCTCAGTGAATACCTCCCCTTCTATCCTACAAACTTGAGCTGTATACGCGACTGGAGAACATACAAGTGATCATCAATAAGTATTGAATATTTGAAGTCCAAAAATGCATGTTTCAATGATATAAATATGAAGTTCTTGGACGATGGAAAAGGCCTGAAACACACTTTTTGAAATGCATGTTTTCACGAGCGCTGGAATATCACTATCACTACATATATAAATAACATACATATATAAATAAAATCAACTCGCTTTCCAGTGTCTGTCAGTCCCTATCTATGCTTATATCTTGAAAACTAGGCAATATATTTTGATGCGTTTTTCTCAATAGAGAGAGTGATTCGAAAAGATATGTAAAATACCATGCATAATATATTAGAGGAACGCTGGTAATTTAGGAGGTTTCTGATGTGATGTCTGGAAGAAACACATTTTTTTGTGCTTACATTGCAAACGCTATCTGAACCCTACAAGATAGATCAAAATAATGTGCTACAGTATTGTACACCTTGATAAAGTCTATAGAAAAGTCCGTACATGTCTATCACTTAGGGATAACCCACAATAACAATTTCCTTATCCTTGTGTCGCTAGTAAAAAATAAATTCTACATCTGAAATTTCAAATTTTCCTCTACTGAGGATGCTTCACTTATCTCTGAACCAATGAAACTCCTGACTAGTATTTGATGTCGTCTGAAAGGTGAAAGAAGAATACAGGTCCGTTTTTCAAAATTGAAGACTTGTAGGTGGCCCAGGAATACGACACCCTATTCAGCATATACCTATTTTCCTATGTTGCAATAGAGAAGTGTGAATAGGCTTGGGACATCTATTCAACCAAAACGAATATAGGTGAAAACCAAAAACCGGTTTCTCCTTCTTGTTCTGTATATCTCTGAAAGTAAAAGGGTTAGCAAGTTAGTCTAGCTTGCATTAATTTGCCTTCTTGATCTGCAACTCACACAAACTTCTAATTCGTTAAGAAACGGGAGCTGGTTAATGAAATATTCAGTATCTTTGGATAGTTCCAACTCATTAGATCATTTCAATAATAATCCCCACTTCGGGAATTCACAATATGCAATATTAGATAGAATAGAAAATTTAACAGTACGTTCTCGATAGTACAAACTAAGACGGAGAAGTACAAAATACAAATATCAATAATATATATGGGTGATAAAAGACGTGTGGGGAATTTCCAACAGTTAATTAGCCATAAACTCCTCGAGTGTGAAATTACAAAACTCTTCTCAACAACACGCCATCTCTTCTCATTCGTCACGGTTTCAGGTTTTCGTGCTTGTACCAATTCCCTCGATGTAATGTCGACCCCGTGCCCTGATATTCTTTTTCATATTCTACGACCCCTGATTTGGCCATTCTCTCTTACGTGCAAAGAATTCAAACAGTATCATTATCAAAGATCAAAGAATATTTTATTGGTGTAGGTCTCTGGAATAATTTTACTCTAATTGAAGTTTACTCCCTATAGTTAAATATTGCTCTGTCCGTTGTTGAGGAGAAATTGAAATGAAACTGTCGAATTCAATCAAAATATTCATCGAAATGATTTATTTGTCAAATAACTCATATATTGCCAATATCTGCCCACTGTCAGCACAACGCTACCGAAATCGAGTAATTTATGATTTATCATTTCATGTTATTAGTCGAAAGAACAAAAGAGATTTAATTTATATCATTTTCGGGTAGAACATTCCACCAGTAGTTATTTCATCTGATACGAAATACTCTTATCAAATATTCCAAAAATGAACAATTTGTTCACTCAACTCACCTAAAATCTGTAGGTTGACGGACTAACACCTATTAGAAAACAACTACTCCCCTGGCTAATACCACGGAGGGCATTGGATTGCATCCAACAGGTGTTAGTGTGGGATTCTCCACATTATGCTCTTGGCGATACACCACCAGAATTGATTTTCAATTATTGGGACGGGACACACTTGAAGACCGGTTTCGGGCTATTTGGCCTCTCGTCAGTGCAAGGCAGTGCCATCATCAACATAAGTCGATGACTTCCCATAATTGAAAATCATACTCGAGATACTCGAGTAGAGTATCTTCCCTAGACCTAGGCTGATACAAACAACTAGCAAAGTAGCCGTTGCTGTGCCATCCGCATGGTGTATCGCCAACAGCATAATGTGGATTTTCTTCTGTGAAGAATCCCACACTAACACCTGTTGGATGTAATCCAATGCCCTTCGTGGTATTAGCCAGGGGAGTAGTTGTTTTCTAATAGGTGTTAGTCCGTTAACCTACAGTGTAGGTGAGCGGAGGCTGGCCTGAACAAATTGTTCATTTTTGGAACATTTGATTTGAAGCCAGTTAATTCATTTTTGATTTCACTTTTTCCATAGGAAAATTATTCATCAAATGAGAACTATATTCCAAGACAGGCCGCATCTGTGCCTTGTAGATCATTGAAAGCTGACGAGAGGTGGAGTATTTCTTTGCACGAAATAGAAATCCAATCCTCTGTGAAGAACTTTAATTGATCAATATCACATGTTTTTTCATGAGAGATTATTACGATCGTAATTCCTACCATCGAGATACTTGAGTTTGGAAAAAAGTTCTGACATCGAGGGAGTTGGTGCTGTGGTTCCGGATCTGCCTGTGGACCTAGAAGTCCCGGGTTCGCTTCCCCTACCGGTCAGAGATTTTTCTTTATAAGAATTTCTCTGTCGTGTTGGCGAATGACTCCCGCCACGTTTCATAGTTGACTGGTCCGCCATGCTGCTCCTGAGTAATGAGTAGGGAGTTAGCAACATGACTGATACACATAACACACACATATATACACACCAAGGTTTGCGAAAAAGGCCCACTGGGGCCCAGTTGGTGACGCTTGCGTCCCCCACCCGTTATCATTACTATTACTCGTGACATCAGAATATTGGATGAATTTTCTCTCTGAGAATAGACATGCCTTAGCATTGGATCATTGATGAATTGATTGTTGACCTCTGAATCAAAGTGGTATATTTTCTTTACAATCGGTTCACATTAAACATTTAGGCCCGGTCTTTTCACCTCCAGATATCCTAAGGATAGATTGACTGAATGTTAGAATATGCTTTTGTTATCACTTAACGATAAACAAAAGAATATTCTAACCGTCAGTTAGTTTATCTGTAGGATATCTGGAGGTGAAAAGACCGGGCCTAAATGAACTAATTATTATCCCACAAATAACACCGAATCGCCTTTTCAGTCGAAATTATTATACTCGAATTCAACAACCTCTCCGACCTAAATCGATGATGATAGGTTTGGAGAGTGAGTGAAGTGGTGCTTATTTTTATTAACTTTCCGAATCTGTTTCAATTTGATGCTCATTTAGTTCAATGCTGGAATGTGAGTGGCAATTATTTGATGTCGTGAATCAAAACGCTAGTTGTTGCATATTGACAGTCGAAAAGAATGGAAATTCAAGAATTACAAAAGTACTGAAGAGGGAACTTGATTAAGAAACAATCGCAAATATTACAATCCCAGGGCAAGCGAATGAATCTACTGTGGGTCCCTTCACATACGGGTATACCTGGAAATGAGGCAGCAGACAGAAGTGCCCGAGAAGCAATTGGTCACCCAAATCAAGAAACACCACATCGCACTCCACCAGCGGATATGATAACTTATTTGAAAAACGAGCTATGGGGGATCTGGAACACAAATTGGAAATCTTCAGAGGCGAAGCTCTTGGAAATCAAACCAAATGTCAACAGATGGCAAACTCAATGGACGAATAGACGTGAGCAGGTTATAATGTCTCGACTACGACTAGGCCATCCTCGACTGACCCATGAATACCTGATATCCGGAGGATATGAACCAATATGTGATATTTGTGAAGTTCGGCTGACGGTGAAACATATTATAGTGGAGTGTCCTATGCTTGAAATTCACAGAATAAAGTTTGATTCCTCTCGTAATCTAGAAGTGATATTAGACTATCGAAACCAAAACAATATTATGGAATTTTTGAAAAATGTTGATATGATAAGGAAACTGTAATTGTACTTACTCCGCCGCTAATAACCCAAAGGGTTGAAGCGATTTTCTGTAAATAAAAAAAAAGAAGTACTGAAGGAATATAAGTCATGCATAATGAAATATGAGTGAAATGAGTCATCTTGAAAAGTAGTAATACGAAAGATACAAATTGAAATGAATCATAAGCTTACAGATATATAGGGGATTGTACGAAGAACTCAATTTCGGTTTTTTATTTGTTTTTGGTTTGTTTGATATACTGGATAATGTCCTGGGGCCATTCCCAATTCGTATTTTGGAATGCGGATGTGTATTTTTATTTCATTCTATGAACTCTAGGCCATATTTACTGATAACTTGAAAAACCTGAAGGGATTTCCGTCCATTTTGAGGACATTCAGGTGCGTATACAAGGGGGGTACAGGGGGTAATTACCCCCCCCCCCATGATCAGTCAGTCACATAACATATTACAATATATATTAAAAATATAGGGAAATATCAAAAAATATAATAAATGAATGAAAAGTCAATTACAATTTTATTTCACCTTTACTCTTTGTAACCCTGTAAGATCGCAGAATCCAGTTATTGATTTCAAAATTATCACAAATTTATAGAATATCCCAGAAGATGTTATAGTCTCTGGTATTTCGGGAGAAATTGATAAACCTGAATCTCCAGACTACCTGCATCAATATAAATACGCCTTGAGAAATCGAACTGTTTAGTCATCGGAGATGAATAAGCCTCTGAAGAAGCTGGCCACTCGCGCTAGCGAAACGTCAGGAAGAAATTCCGAAGAACGACGGCCTTCAAGCCCGAAGAGAAGTAGTTATACTGAATTTAAATTAATTATTTAGTTTTTCTGTTGCATTATCTTGTGTTCAATAATTATATACTTTTCATTCTACTCATATTGATATGTAGTATGATAAATACATGAACGAATATCATTATAATGGTTTATTTTTACTTCATTTGACAAGGCAAATGTTATTTATCTCTGAAGTCTGAAGTTTATTTTCATCTAAAATTATTGTTTTCTCTACTTTCCAATTTCCAATCAAATTAAACAAATCTGACGTTTTTATTCCACAGTTTCCTAATAATTTAAGTCATTGTGAAAGATGAGTTTGTAAGAAGGCCATTATGCATTTGTGTTTTGATAAAATGTTGGAAACGCATTATTTTCTCAGTGATTACCCTTCCCCCCTATAAACTTGAGCTGTATACGCGCCTGGAGAACATACAAGTGATCATCAGTAAATATTGAATATTTGAAGTCCAAAAATTGAGTTTAGGAGCTCTTTCGTCGTTTCAATATGGATTCATCACAATTCATGTTTCAATGTGATGAATATGAAGTTCTTACGATGGAAAAGGCCTGACACACTTTTTGAAATGCATGTTTTCACGAGCGCTGGAATATCACTATCACTACATATATAAATAACATACATATGTAAATGAAACTAACGCTTTCCAGTGTCTGTCAGTCCCTATCTATGCTTATATCTTGAAAACTACGCAAGGGATTTAATGCGTTTTTTTCAACAGAGAGAGTGATTCGAAAAGGTATGTATAATACCATGCATAATATATTAGAGAAACACTGGTAATTTAAGAGGTTTCTGATGTGATGTCGTGAATAAACACATATTTTTATGCTTTCATTTCAAACGCTATCTGAACCCTACAAGATAGATCAAAATAATGTACTACAGTATTGTCCACCTTGGAAAGGTCTATAGAAAAGTCCGTAGTCGTACATGTCTATCTCTTAGGGATAACCCAAAATGACAATTTCTTTATCTTTGTATCGCTAGTAAAAAATAAAACTATTTTCTACATCTGAAATCTCGAATTTTTCTCTCTACTGAGAATGCTTCACTTATCTCGAAACAAGTGAAACTTCTAACCAGTATTCGATGTCATCTGAAAGGTGGAAGAAGATTACAGGTCCGTTTTTCAAAATTAAAAAGTTTGAGGTGGCCAAGGAATACGACACCCTGTTTATACCTATTTCTATACCTATTTTCCTATGTTGCAATAGAAAAGTGTGAATAGGTTTGGGATCTATTCAACCAGAACAAATATAGGTGAAAACCAACAATCGGTTTCTCCTTCTTGTTCTGTATATCTCTGAAAGTAAAAGGGTTGGCAAGTTAGGCAAGCTTGCATTAATTTGAAACGGGAGCTGGTTAATGAAATATTCAATATTTCTGGATAGTTTCAACTCATAAGATCATTTCAATAATAATCCCCACTTCGGGAATTCACAATATGCAATATTACCTAGCAGTGGCGGATCCAGGATCAGGTCAAGGGGGGTATATATATATATATATATATATAACAGAAAATTATGAGCTACCGTATAGCAACAACTAGTCAAGATCCAAAAAAAAGGTGAAAGAGATTGACATGAGTAAAATTTGAAGGTGTAGCCAGGAGGTACGAAACTTTCCTTTTTTTAAATTGAATCGAGTTGATTTAACCTAATCAACAGCATATTCTACTCATATATAGTATATTCAAATCGTTACCGGCATACACTATACTCATCACAAATGTAACAAGTCTAATTCTTCAAATACTGCGCCAAAAAAGATCCAATGGCACTGTCAGAAATTTCTCGAACTTTTTCTCGATAAGCCTGACAAGTGTCAATTTTCTTTAAAGTGTCATCGAGAAAAATTGCAATTTGATAAAAAAAAAGCATTTTCTTCTGAACCTACAACATGAAGAGAACTCTATTTTCCCTTTTTTTACTCGGCTTGATCCATCGTCTGAACCGACTGAACCAGAAAAAAAAGGAAAGAACAATCGGTGAGTCCAAAAATTTCAAGCGAAATTTGTTTGTTTGGGTAACATTCAATCCAGATCTTGTTTGTACTATTTTTAATTCTTGAGAATTATTTTTTTAGGAATTGGAGGATTATTGAATTGAATAAATTGATGAAATTGGTTGTTAAAAAATTAATATTCACTAATGTTTAAATGTAGCCTGCTCTTTAGTTTTCAATGGAATGTAATAATA
The DNA here is from genome assembly GCA_032362365.1 of Zygogramma bicolorata. Lineage (NCBI taxonomy): Eukaryota > Metazoa > Arthropoda > Insecta > Coleoptera > Chrysomelidae > Zygogramma > Zygogramma bicolorata. Next base: position 6,852,895 of record JAVJAQ010003427.1, on the reverse strand, counting down.
ATTATTAAAGTTCTTCGATTTTAAAGCAAAAAAAAATTATTCTATTTTATTTTTTGTCTTGCTCATGTGACATTTTTTCGTTCCCCAACAAAATTTGGAGATTAGGAGCCGATGAAAATTGAAAAAAAAATCTCTCATTTTCCCAATGGGGGAGGTCCGGACCCGAAAAACCCCCCGTGGATCTGCCTCTGTTACCTAGAATGGAAGATTTAACTGTACGTTCTAGGTAGTACAAACTAAGACGGAGAAGTACAAAAAAAGATATCAATAATATATATGGGTGATAAAAGACGTGTGGGGAATTTCCAACAGTTAATTAGCCAAAAACCCCTCGAGTGTGAAATCACAAAACTCTTCTCAACAACACGCCATCTCTTCTCATTCGTCAAAGATCAAAGAATATTTTATTGGTGTAGGTCTCTGGAATAATTTTACTCTAATTGAAGTTTACTCCCTATAGTTAAATATTGCTCTGTCCGTTGCTGAGGAAAAATTCAGTCGTATGGAACTGTCGAATTCAATCAAAATATTCATCGAAATGATTTATTTGTCAAATAACTCATATATTGCCAATATCTGCCCACTGCCAGCACAACGCTACCGAAATCGAGTAATTTATGATTTATCATTTCATGTTATTAGTCAAAAGAACAAAGGAGATTCAATTTATATCATTTTCGGGTGGAACATTCCACCAGTAGTTATTTCATCCGATACGAAATACTCTTTTTTATCAAATATTCCAAAAATTAATAATTTGTTCAGGCCAGCCTCAACTCACCTACACTGTTGGTTGACGGACTAACACCTATTAGAAAACAACTACTCCCCTGGCTAATACCACGAAGGGCATTGGATTACATCCAACAGGTGTTAGTGTGGGATTCTTCACAGAAGAAATTCCACATTATGCTTTTGGCGATACACCACCAGAATTGATTTTCAATTATTGGGACGGGACACACTTGCAGACCGGTTTCGGGCTATTTGGCCTCTCGTCAGTGCAAGGCAGTGCCATCACCAACATAAGTCGATGACTTTCCATAATCAAAAATCATACTCGAGTAGAGTATCTTCCCTAGACCCAGGCTGATACAAACAACTAGCAAAATAGCCGTTGCTGTGCCATCCGCATGGTGTATCGCCAAGAGCATAATGTGGAATTTCTTCTGTGAAGAATCTAACACCTAATGGATGTAATTCAATGCCCTTCGTGGTATTAGCCAGGGGGGTGGTTGTTTTCTAATAGGTGTTTTCTAATAGGTGTCCGTCAACCTACAGTGTAGGTGAGCTGAGGCTGGCCTGAACAAATTGTTCATTTTTGGAATATTTGATTTAAAGCCAGTCTTCAAGCATCCCCATGAATATTTGTTTCATTCGTATTTTCCTTCTACTAGGAGTTTGGGCCATGCGGATGTGCTCTTGGTTAGTACCTAGTCTACGGGCAGATGGCGCAGCAACGGCTATTTTGCTAGTTGTTTGTATCAGCCTAGGTCTAGGGAAGATAATCTACTCGAGTATGATTTTCAATTATGGGAAGTCATCGACTTATGTTGATGATGGCACTGCCTTGCACTGACGAGAGGCCAAATAGCCCGAAACCGGTCTGCAAGTGTGTCCCGTCCCAATAATTGAAAATCAATTCTGGTGGTGTATCGCCAAGAGCATAATGTGGAGAATCCCACACTAACACCTGTTGGATGTAATCCAATGCCCTTCGTGGTATTAGCCAGGGGAGTAGTTGTTTTCTAATAGGTGTTAGTCCGTCAACCTACAATGTAGGTGAGTTGAGGCTGGCCTGTACAAATTGTTCATTTTTGGAATATTTGATTTAAAGCCAGTCTTCAAGCATCCCCATGAATATTTGTTTTACTCTTTTTTATGACTCAAAGCTTCTTTAAACATCCAGTTTACACGATGTTTTGTTGATAACTGACACAAGTATATACACATGATTCCCACAATTCTGCCAGAATCACTTCAGAACGAGATGATTCTCGTCTGACCCGTGTTTATAGATAAATCAATGTTTCTGAACTCTCATCCACTGTCAGTAGTTCTGATCTTGATATAATAGTAATGAATGTTCTTCATTTTAGCGAAGCTAAAGTTCTTTACAAGCTTTAATATCAAGTCAAATAGTCCTTCTGCTTTTCATTCCATTCCCTGATTTCTCAACTCCGCCATTTTTTCCAATTCATCTTTCTAATTTTCCGAAAATTATTTTGGATCCCACCAAATATTTCATGAGCTATCACCTTGATGTTCACTGTCTCAAGAATATTATGAAAATGAGGAATAAACTGGAGCTGGTGCGAAATGACAACAAAATTCGTAGGTCGTTCGTAGTTCTGTAGAATATTTGATTTATTGATCAGAAAAATATGTATCTTTCTTGCATATTTCTTCAGACACTTTTTCAAGCACAAAAATTTTTATCCTTGATGAGACAAGTTACCATCCTATTATCCAGAAATTGGAATTCTAATGATATATCGTAGATGAATACAAATATTTTGATAACACACTCCGAAATTTTTCGTTTTCTGCCCTTCTCCCTGGTGCCCAATTCACTTTGCTGCCAAAATGATGTGAAAATTGAATTTAGAAAGTCATAATACATTTATTTTGATACCCCACCCGGGAATTTCGAAGAATACTCCTTTGACACTCCCCTAGGGAGGTAAATAATGCCCATCAAATTACCCCTATTTTAATATAGATTGCTCCGCTATTCATGAAATATGCGGTATCACTTTTCATTAGTCACGGTTTCAGATTCTCGTGCGCTGGAAGGGCTTCCGCTCACAGATGCAGATTGTTTTCTCGATATCAATTCAAATTTCACCCTCTTGCGAAATATCTTTATTGGCCCAATACAAAATGAGAGTTCAGCATTTGTGATTTTTTTTATATGGGAGACCTTACTTTTGAAATACACTTCTTGTTGCCATATTCATGCAGGGTCGGATTGTACCACCTTCCTGCCAGACTTGTTGAGGCCCTCAACGTGTACCCAAGTTTAGAGAAAAGTAAATTTCAATTCCCAATTCCCTTCAGTTTTATAACGTTACAAATCATTCATTTTACAGTGCTCTTTAATGCCCACTCTTTTATTTTTTACGCGGGTCAACTCAAAAGATTGAAACATGGAATAAGGAAAATGATGTATAATTACTATATTTTGGAGTGAAATTGACAGATGAAAATTTCAAGATGGCGACTGAGCGCCATCTGGAGAAAAAAAATGAAAAGGAGGGTCTTAGTGATTCAACAGTTTGAAGCTCGTGACAAATACTTTGCAACCCTGGAATATGAAATCAATATCTTCACCTACTACAAAATGGCGGAACATTCAATAATAACCTGAATACAAACATATTAATATCCATATTTCTAGAAATATTCATTTTTCTCTGCCATATGGCAATCTCAAGAACCCGATAAGGTCTACTTCATTTGATAGGTTATTCAGTCAGTACGACACGGGACATCATTGTTCAGTTCGAATATTCTAATTAGGTTTTCGATTCTACAAGTATATGAGCTCTTTCCAAAATATTCAATTGAATTTCAAGAGGGAAACTGTATTTGAATATGCTGGAAACTACTGTTGATCCTCTTATCATCGAATCGTCGAAGTGAATCCTAATGAATTCGATGTAGATATTATTATTCCAACAAGATGGAGCACCACCACATCACTCCAGACAAGTGAGAAACTATTTGGATAATAATTTCCATGGTCATTGGATTGGCCATCGAGGTCCTACGGAATGGCCAGCCCACTTGCCAGATTTGATACTTTCAGACTTTTATCATGGGGCTATTTGAAGCAAAATGTGTACGAAACTGAACCTGCTTCAAGAATGAATATATGGCAGACGAAAATAAATATTTGTAGAAATATTGACGTTCCTTTGTTCGAAAATGTTAGACGTGAAATATCGGATAGGGTGTTCTTATGTCAAGACCCTTAAGGCAACCATTCCGAGCATCTACTGACCTGAACTCAGGTTATTTCCCCTAAGTATGAAGTTAAACGTCGATGTATTCAGTCAATTATTGAAGGTTCCGCCATTTGGGAGTAGGTGAATTTATTAACTTCATATTCTAGGGTTGTGAGGTATTTGTCGGGAGCTTCAAAATGATGTATCACAAGACCACCCTTTCCATTTTTTTCCAGGTGGTGCCCAGTCGCCATCTTCTAATTTTCAATTTCACTCCAAAATATAGTATTTATGCATCAATTTCAACCAAATTTCTATGTTTTATATTAACCCGTTCAAAATATAAAAGGGGGGTAGACACATTGAACAAAAGCACTGTATATCGACAAATATTCTATATAAACGTAATCATTTGAAGCAGTTAGCAATATATTTTTGCGTGCTGTTCAGTGTTTTTTATCGATAATGACATTCAGTAGTAGTATTTCCTATTAATTATGAAATTGTTGATGGTCATTTCAAAAAGGAAATGACCGAGCATAGATTAGTACAATCAAGTCTCTCAGGACTGTCGAGAGCCGGTACAAGACTTTTCCATTTTACTTTTCGTTACACCTGAAAGAGCCTTCTGTGATATTTCTCAGGGGAACTGAAATCGTTATCTTCTGCGCATGACAATGAAACAAAGAAGAGTTTGAGTGAATTCATAATACTCCACACAACCGGAAGAGTACAACGTTTTCTCGATACCTTTGAGGGAATATAATCCGGAATATTATAATAAACATGATAATGACTCATGAAAATTTAATTCTCAAAGGGATCATTAGATTCAATCACCGATTGACAATATTTACTAATGAAAGATGGAAGCTCGAGCTGATAATGTGTATAAACAAAAACATATTGAATTCATTGAATTATCTCATTTATCATCCAATTCAATGAAAGAAATTGTTTTGATGTTGTGAAATATCCATAGAAAAAGTCGAAAATTTCCTTCATTTTATTTGAAAAAATAATTTATTTTCCACTCATCTTTGCAAATGACCTGAAATCTGCTTCATTAACTAGGGAGTTATGACTGTTCAAAATTAAGAGAGTGAGACAAACAATATCTGTCTGTGCAATAAATGTTTGAAATCTGTTCTGTTGCTCTAATGGAATCTCATAAGTAATTGTTGCACCCACCACAGAAAAATACACGAGACTTTCGTAGAATTACATTTCTTACCCGATAATCATTGTAGCAAATTTCAAATCCAGCAAAACTTTAAATATATAATTGTCATATTCCCCCTATTTTAACACTCTGACAAGAACTCTCTGAAGGCAGAGCCTTGTGCGGACAAGGGCCAACAAAGGGTGTAACGGTAGCAATTTCAACTGTAGAGATCTAGCGAAGCCCACGGTGCTACAAGGTAGGGGTGACACTCGACTTCCGCTTTGTGTCGGAACAGTTTCCTCGTGATGTCAACTCATTTCGCAAAACAAACTGCGAGGGGCATGGCCCAGCTCTTCAGGTTGACTGACAGTCATTCGATATCTGAAGTCAAGCAACGCCGAGCGCGGTTAGTACTTGGATGGGTGACCATACAGGGAAATACCGTGTCGAAAGCCCGTACAGCTACAGCGAAGTAGCATATCATAGCTCGCATACAATATATCAATGAGCACAAGATATATTGAGGATATGCCGTCCTTCGGAGGGGACGTTAAGCCGTCGGTCCCGAGTCCATGGATGTTGGGCTCGTTAAAGATCCCTACCTCTGGTTGGAATACCAGAGGGTTCGGCAAAATTTCCGGTTGGGGGAAGTGTGCTCACCGGCGTCGGTGATTGGCCCTGGTAGCGGAAATAGGCCGACGTTAAATAATGAATTAAAAAAAAAAAACAAACTGCGAGTAGAAGTAGATGCTCTGATACTGCAATAGGAATTTTTCATGAAATATTTTCTGCGTCAGAGGTTGCGAAATCATTCACTGACTCGATTATGTTATGTTACTCATGGTATATTACCAAACGCCACCTATTTACCCAAATCCTCCAGCAAATGAGTATGCGAGCAGTTATTCAAGAACTCGCCCAACCTGAAACGTGACATAGTCAGTCGTCAATACAACAAAGCAGTTCTCGAGATGAAAATATCTGTTCCATTAGGGGATCGAACCCAGAACATCTCGGTCCTGAGCTGGGCAAACAACCACTTGCGCCAAATCTCTAGTCGGTTAGTACTTGGATGGGAGGTCTCATTCAGGAAAAGATCGCGTCGAAAGCCCATACAACTGGAGCAAAACAGCATATAGCTCGCAGGCAACATTTCAATGAGCACAAGATATATTGAGGATATACCGCCCTTCGAAAGGGACCTAAGGCCAGTGGTCCCGAGTCCATGAATGTTGGCCTCGTAAAATATCCCTACCTCTGGTTGGAATACCAGAGGGTTCGGCAAAAATTTCCGGTTGGTGGAAGTGTGCTCACCGGCATCGGTGATTGGCCTTGGTAGCGGAAATAGGCCGTCGTTGAATGAATAATTAGAAAAAATATCTCCAGAGCCATGATGTTACATATCACAACCGTTTCTCATATTCGTGTGTGCCTATGGAGAAATATTCAACCATTGAAATGAATTTCACAATAACAATAACCACATTCAAATATTCAGTCATTTTTGCTTCCTCGTTATATCATGTTTGAAATTCCTCCTTCGAGACTAGTTTACCTTCCATGTACCATATTGATTATCCGTATATATTCAGAATTGAGATTGCAAAATTCGATTTCCTGACATCACTTCATTAACCTTTGGATATTCAAATTAGTGCCAATATTACCAATTCTCCAACCCTTCGCGATAACGGAACATGAAATATGCATACAGTGAGCTCAGTCGGCACATGAAACAAATCCGGTGGTAGACGAAGAACGAATATTCCATGTAGAATAAATGAAATGGAAATATGTTTTCCCAAACATCCCGTACCTAAACTTCATTACTCATTCTGCATACAGATCGCAAACATTTCTGATAATTGTTCACTTTCCAAAAGCTAACAGCAATGAAATGTCTTTCAATTTCCTATCAGGCAGTTCCTTTTTGAGTATTGTACCATTCCTGAACCATAACAAGTTCTATTTCATTTCAATAAGCTACAAACGAACGAAAATTCATTCAAAAAATTATTTTCCATTCATAAACTTTATTTTATCTTGAAAATGATGACACCCAACTTTGATGTTTTCACATGTTTTCACAGTAAATGGTATTGGCTTATTAACTGCAATAAACTACCCGATTTAATCCCATTGTGTAGAAAATCATCTGGTAAAAGATGCAAATGTGCTACAGGGTCGAACTTAAGAAATTTGAATTTTGCATAATGTAGGAGAAATACAAGTAATTTATTTAAATGTTACAATTCTACTCTATATTTAGTTCAGTGTCGCTATCGCTATCCTCATCTAAATTAATTATAATTGGGGCAATTGATTTTACAAAAAGGTACGAGTTTTCAACATTCATAACATGACTAACAGAACTTTTCCAACTCTCGGTAGGAATGTCATTCATACAGTTCCTAATTAATTCTACCACACTACCACTTAAAGTCGGAGAAGTATTTTTTCCGCGCACGCTCGATTTAAGTTGGTGCCACATAAGCTCTATAGGATTGAACACGCAGTAGTAGGGAGGTAGTCGTAACACTGTATGTCCCAATTCTTCTGCAATTGTATCACAAACATACGTTTTTTTTCAAAGAAAATGACTGCAGCACTTGTAAAAGTTCTTTTTTTGTATAATTTTCCTCAAAATATATGTCATTTGCAGCCATGAAGTTTTGAATCTCCAATTTCATATTCTTTCAGCCAGGAATTTTTTGCAATTGTCGACTATGATAGCTTGCGTTGTCCATTATACTATAACGCTGTTTGGCGGAATGTTGGGTAACAGACAATTTTTAAACCAATCTTCAAAAAGCTCTGCTGTCGTATCTTCGTGATAATCAACACAAGAGTCCTTAATATTTTTCGCAGAAAACCACATAGCGTTTGGGATCCAACTATTTTCTGATCCTGCGTGTAATATTGTAATTCTCTTCCCTTTATTTGATGGTGCTTTTGTTTTACACTTATCAGAGGAATCAGACCGCTGTTTCAGACTTTTGATTGTAGGGACACGCTGCTCATCGTACATAGTGTAGATTTTTCGCCTTATCAAATCTTTTTCCCAGTCGTCTAGACTTTTGTGACACCGGAATCTTTACGCTTTTTTCTTGATTCCATGGAATTTTCAACAATTCGTCTAACTGAAGTAAGAGGCACCTTCGTCAAATTACTGGTTACTTTTGCTGTAGCACCCGCGTTATATCCTTGCTGAAGTAAGGAACTATACACATTTTTTATAATGATTTTCGCGTCACAAGATAAGTGATTCTTCTTTAACGAACCACTGGAAGAAGCACTATTACTTTTCATCCACGGACGCCACATACTGCCTATTCTGTACGTTGGGGTATAAAATCTTTGCTATTAATGTCTGTAATAACAAATAAATGTTATAAAATTATTGCACGCCGTAACACAAGTGAACACTTCCAATGAAATACAAAGACTAAAACGAACAAGAAGTGTAAGCTGTAATCCTCTACAATCCCTCTCTGAGAAACGAAATTACCTGAATCCGGTCCTTTTACATTCATGATGTGCATCTCGGATTTTACAACTTAAGGGTCTAATTGGTTTTATTATAATCTTTCAGTCAATACCATTTATTGTGAAAACTACTATACATTAATCTATTCTTGAATATGGAAAAGAAGTAGGATTGGAACTTGTGAAATCCCTATTGAAAATTTTCGCAGTAAATCCTTGTGATAACGCATTCATATCATGATTATCAATAGTGCCATTTGAAATAAACTGTTGCTTATCGATTGTTTTCCTCGAATGAGCTTGATTTTTATCGAAAGATACATGTTGTTCAGATAGTCAGAAAACAGGACAAAGCGATTTTCAATCACGAATGTGAATATTACATTTTCAGGGGGAAAGCTCATAACCCAATTCCCAAGGAAGCATATAATAATAATAATGTTTTTATTGCATTGACGGATGAAACAAAGATTCCAAAAAATATGTGCATAAAAATACACCAAATTAATACAAATTGAGAGTTTATTGATATCATTCAACTCACTAGTCCTTGTCTATGCTTGACTTTGGAGATATAATCGCTCGAATTTTTCAAATATTCAGGTACCATGTTATGAAGCCTTGCGATCGTGAGAGAGGAAGAACCTTGGAACAGGATGTTTTGTATTATGGAGGAGTGAGAGGTGCCTTATTTATGATATTTATGTTATTATTTCCAAAGTCTTTCAGTTTTCACTGAGTTTTCAGGTTTAGTTGAATAATTAGCTCATTCCTAGAGTTGCTCACCCATGTATATAACCAAAGCTATAGGTTACAATGTCGGAACATTTTTTCATGGTAGAATGAAAATAGTATTTTCAAAAATTCAACGCCGGTTCTTATCTAGCATATAGTAGTGTAATTATTAGGTTAATCGACTCATCTCTAAGGAAAATATATCTTAATTACTCGAAATCTGGATCTGTAACGTTCACCACCTTGATACGTGTCGCTGTTGTTGAAACTGTACTATTTTTCCTTCAAATTTCTGTTGAATTCACACCCATTCATTGTTCTCTATTGTTTATCTGGGTTTGAGTATGACTTCGGCTTTCTCAGAATGAGTAATGAAGTGCACTTCTTTAAAACGGTTCAAGACTCAAACTCCAATCTAAATCTTGTCCTCATGTCATCACATGACCATTTAGAAACTGATTTTCAATCATTCTCATTTTCGTCGACACGTGTGTGGCTTCCTTCTCTTGTATACAGGCAAGGTTACGGTTCAGTTGGACCAAAATCGGTAAGCCATAAGTAGACGTTGAATCTATTCGATATAAATTGATATGTCCTGAAAGTCGCTCCAAGTTACCGCTTTGTGACTTAGCAGGGCAGAAGAGAGAAGCCATTTGTTCGTCTTCAGTAGACTTTATAATCCCCTTGCTATCCAAAGGCCATCCAATGCATGTCATTTTATAATTGAACGGTTTCAATAGTAGATATTGAAAAATGTATGGAAAACGTAGTTCAGTTTGCAGTTTGGGAGGGAACAGTCCAAATGTTGTATATAAATGGATGACGAGTTTTGGAAAGATAGTCTGTAATTCACGGGGAATGATGTCCATGGTTTTTCGATGATTATTGAAAAAAAACTTATGTAAAAATCATATTCAAATTGGCTCACCCCCATATATCTCATCATTTCCTTAAGAGCAAATTTTTAAGCTATCATTTGTTCTCTCTTTAGAAACCTGCTTGGTAGCTCTTTTTTCGACAGAGGTGTTTCTTGGCGAATGTAAAAATTCGAAATATCAACACAATTATTTGTCTCCGCTTTCCAAATAATCAACATTCTGTTTCATGATCATCACATACTTAATACTTATATCGGAGAGAGCAATTTCGTAATTAGGCAGGGCTATATCATAGCTACTGAATGGTAAGTAAAAAGTTTTTTCAAAGTTTATTGATGATAGTCAACAATCGAACAACATCTTTACTAGACACAAATTCTGTTTCAATTTCAAGTCATCTAATGGTTTCGTCTTAGTCGAGAAAAAGTTCGTCATTGAAAAAGTTCTGTTCAATTCATCGCATAACTGAATGATGAAAACGTCATCCGAATATCTATTCAACCTGAAAATTATTCTAAAAAAGTGCCGAAGTTTCCTCACACAGTAGCATGAGAATAATAATATCCACTGTATGCCGCTTGTGTTCCGATGATAAAGAATAAAAGGGCCGTAAAGTTCCACATTTAAGGCAGACTGCCAACAGAGAAGAGAAGCTCCAGTGAATATGAAATATAAAGGACGATCACAATGTATTTAAAATTAAAGACCTTGATAGGTTGTCAGGCCTACTCAAGTTACCCACTTAAAAAGTTGATTTGCATGCAAATTTTAATCTTCATTTGAGGCGATTATAATCGAATTTTTCGGCTTCTTGTTTGAGGGTTTGGCGTTTTATCTAATTTTTTTAAACGAAATCGATCTTCATTTCTGGGATTCGAAAGAGATCAATAGTTCATTCACTTTTTAACATGATCAAATCGATAGGCCAACGAAGTTTATGTTATCTTAGACCAATAATCTTCATTGCCGATCATCTCGAATTACAAGTAATTCTGAACGAATTCAAAGTAAAATTGATAGAACATATGAATCAAACACCTCGAAAGATGAAAAATACCCTACTGTGTACCTAATTTAATAAATATGTGCCGATTAACCCTGTCTGTGTCTGTTATATTATATTTGTAAAGTTCAATCATTTTATCTACACCCGTACTCTAATAATACACTTATATGCCCACAACCCGTTTTATAATGAAATTCATTACGATACAGATTTTTCATTACGATACAGATTCTCAACCAATAGAAACACATTATTTTTCAATCGAGCATGATGTGCATGCTCTGAATCTGACGTTTGTCAAGTCAAAATCGGTATTGGTATTGAATTTTTGAAGAATATAGCCAAACTTCGATAATCATAACAAAATGTCTGATACCAGCGATATGGGAGAATCACCTTCGACACCTTCATCGGCAGATATACAGTTAGAATGATTAAATTTTTCATTTGACAAAATGCATGATTCATTTCTTTATTTTTTCACTCAAAATTTCTGACCACTCCGTAGGCGAGCAGTCTAAGGCGCTGAGAATATTATAGCTAGTATTTTTTTTTTTTTTGATCTCTTCATTTCTCATCGTTTTATTTCCCGAAGTAATACCATTAATTGCAATTTTGTAGAATTTTTCAAAGAAATTCGTTTAATTAGTATTACTGTGCAATACAAATATAAATATAATATTTGTAGTTCTTCACTATTTATCGAGTGTGGATAAAATAGCGCATGCAACTCTCATGTAATGGTATTTAATACACTCGCATCAACCTTTGGCTCGTTTCGTATCCCGGTTGATGCTCATGTATTGATAACCATCATTACATGATCGTTGCATAATATACTATTACATAGTCGGTGTGTGACCGCTTTTCATTTTGAATTGTTAACTCAATTCATTGGAAAATATAATTTAATGTTTCGATTATCAGTGTATTGTAACTCATGAAACATTGCGAAACTATGGATAAAGTATCTATCTATCTTTTTCACTCCCGTTCAACTCCTTTTCAGATAATAAAATGCTTAACTGGAATTTTGAGTTCCAGGACACCGCCCTTAAGCCCGAAACTTGCGATGCATCAACACCGGCTGTGAAAGCCTACATTCTTTCAATAATAAAAAATATAAACGGAGTTTCACTTAGTACTGATGAAAGCAGCCTATTGCGATCGCAAGTGCATTGAACATTGCTTACTGTTAATTTTTTGAATATATCAGGTAATTCATTTCTTCCTGTCCTATTTCTTTATTCTATATAATTATTGTAGTTCAATTTCTCCCCTTTTTTTACTACTTCATATTCCTTTTTTCGATTGATCCCACAGAAATTTTCCGTTTATTCCCTCATGTTATTATACAAAATCGTTGTTCATTTATTGTTCATATAATTCATCATCTTCACTGTGCTTCATCTACTATATTCCACAGAAGTCCCAACAGTTATCAAATTTCTCAAAGAGTGACAAACAGTTCGAGCCATCTTATTTTCAAGAATATGTTTCGAATCGTTCCCAAAAAAGTTTGGGGAAAGATAATATCAAGATCCACAAGGATCTACTCAATGACCGTTTTGGTCTCGAGTGCTTCTTCTAAGTCGTTGAATTTTTTTCATTCAGGTGAAAAACTCCGAACTGTCTCCTTGAACTGCACTAGGCTAGCTCCGAGAATGAAATCTGATTGAAAATGTTCGAAAGTAATTAATTTGAGGTGGTTGAAATTTTTTCGGGTTTTTAACCTTCTAATCTCCCGCGAAAAGTTTCTTCAGTAATTGAAAATTATCATTCAATAACTTCTCGTATTTGTCTATCAATGAAATACAAGAAGTAATATTTATAATAATACTCAGGGTTGTTGACGTTTCAGAAAACAGTTTGAAAACGCAAACATAGAATGAAATTATTTGTGAATTTACAAGTATTTATGCATATCTCTTCTTCTACACTGATCAATAACTATTTGAAGGGAAGGTCTCAATGCGTAACATTGGATAAAACTAGGTCAAGCTTCTTGAAAATATCTGCAGGTGTACCTCAAGGTTCAGTACTTGGTCCTACGCTTTTCGTAATCTACACATCCCAATTTCCGAAGTGTCTCAATCACACTGAAATTCATAGCTACGCTGATGACACCCAAATTTATAAACGATTTTCGGAATCTTCCGTAGCACTTGCTTGTGAGGAAATTAATAAAGATTTGAAATCCTTTCTCACAACCTCGAAGAAGTACTGCTTGACGATCAATCCCTCCAAAACAGTAGTAATGCTATTCGGTCGAACAACAATGAGGAAAAGATGTGAGAAAAATATCGATATCGTTCTGGACGGGCACCAGTTGCCTTTGACAGAAACTACGAAAAATCTTGGTCTCATAATTGACCAATCTCTCAAGTTCAACTCTCATGTCTCCCAAATTATAAAACGTGGCTATAGTAATTTGAAATCAATATACTCCAATAGAAAGTCTTTGACTCAAAAATCGAAGAAGATATTATGCGATGCCCTGGTTCTCTCCCACGCCAATTATGCAGATATAGTATATGGCCCAGCGTTACGAATATCTGATAAAAAAAGGATACAGACCCTACAAAACGCATGCCTCAGACTCATTACAGGTACTAGGAGGGGACAACACGTGTCTCATCACTTGGAGAGACTGGGATGGCTAAGAATGGAAGCTCGACGCATATTTCATGCTTGCATCACCTACCATAAGATTATAACAACAAAAGTACCCAGTTATCTTCATGACAAAATAAGCTATAGAACTGATATCCATAATTTGAATCTGAGATTCAAATTCCCAATTCAATAAAATCACTCTCTTCACTTGATTACAGAAATAAACTCAATATGTACCTACTAGAACACGAATAACTGCCTCAACTCTACCAATAAACTAATTCTGATGCATTTGCAATTTAATCATAGTGTTTATTTTTTCTGTTGTTAGTATTAACAGTAACGATTCTGGTGCATTTGGTACTGAAATATATTTAGGATTTAAGTATGCTGTGCATGTACAATAATTTTCTTTTCTTCTCGAGGTTGAATGGAAGAGCAACTTCTGATCGAATCATTCGTGACAAGATCAGAAATTGAATTCTGCCTTTTGATAGGTATGTGGGTGGATTGGATTGTATATATTTCATTCCATACATTGTATTTTTTCTTCTTACCTATCAATAAAAACAATTATTATTATTATTATTATTATTATTATTTTTAGTATTCAATATTCTGGAGCTGTTCAGATTCACCGTTCTGAATAATGACAGAGACGAAATACAGATTGGCTCGTACAAATCCACTTTATGCAAGAAAACCCTACCGAAATCAATGAATGCATCAAGCAATTAGGGAAGAGCATACAAACGATCGAACTCGCAAAAACAAACAAACCAATGTACGTGTGAAACGCATTATACTTGTCTTTTTTGGTCGGGAGTTGAAATGGGATTATTAAACATCCGGAAGAGCAAACACGCCAGAAAATTTCGCCAGCGAACGGAATGGGTTACTTTTGGTAATTCCCAGTTTAATAATGGAAAACTCGTTTCATTCTTCCTTATCTTATTACCTTATCTTCATTATCTAATCATTGAACTACGAAACCACGAGTTGAACATTCTGGTTATTGAATATCAGTCCGTGAAATAGATTTTCACTGGGTTCAATTGGTGGATCCAAGGTCATCTTCAAGACTCGAAAAAAATTACAAAATGCACCTATTGTTTGAGATATATATATATATAAATAGGAGTTGGGTAGTCTTTGCTGACTAGTTAAGAACAAAACTAGGAAAATAGTTGGGTAAGCAGCATGCAGGAAGTATACTCTTATAACACGAATTCCAATATTTCGACAATGTTTATTGTCATCCTCAGAGAAAGCTACAATATTATATAATTTGTCAATGTGAAAGGTAAAAGTGCGAAAAAACTACTTACAGTGTCCACGAGATCAAGTGCAAAAAAAGTTGTTAACAATTTAAAACATGTATGGAACATATGTCACAAACATATTTTGAATGAAAGTTTTAATTTTTGTGACATATGTTTCATACATGTTTCAAATTGTTAACAACCTTTTTTGCACTCAATCTCGTGGACACTGTTAGTAGTTTTTTCGCACTTTTACCTTTCAAATTGACAAATTATATAATATTGTAGCTTTCCCTGAGGATGACAATAAACATTGTCGAAATATTGGAATTCGTGTTATAAGAGTATACTTCCTGCATGCTGCTCACCCAACTATTTTCCTAGTTTTGTTTATATATATATATATATATATATATATATATATATATATATATATATATATATATGTATATATATATATATATATATATATATATATATGTCTACATTTATATTACCATAATTTTTTTAGATCTCAAACAATAGGTGCATTTTGTAATTTTTTTTTGAGTATATATATATATATATATATATATATATATATATATATATATATATATATATATATATATATATGTAGAAATTGATGTTTTCACGGATCTTCGATATGCAAGATGAATTTTTCTGGGTTTTTATCCGTTAGGTATCTTTTGATTTGTTCGACGTTTCGAATTCCATTTTGAATTCATTCTCAAGAACTGTGAGACGAATATCTGTCCATACCGTCCTGGTCAATCACTCCCCTTACGAAGCAACCAAGCAAGAGCAAGCAAAGACTTCAATTGTCTGTTCTCCACGGAAACTGGTATTTATAATGACTCTCCTCAGTCATTATCCGACTTCGTCCGATATTAGGGCTGCATCCTGCCCATCCAGGTATTATGTAGAAATTGATGTTTTCACGGATCTTCGATATGCAAGATGAATTTTTCTGGGTTTTTATCCGTTAGGTATCTTTTGATTTGTTCGACGTTTCGAATTCCATTTTGAATTCATTCTCAAGAATTGTGAGACGAATATCTGTCCATACCGTCCTGGTCAATCACTCCCCTTACGAAGCAACCAAGCAAGAGCAAGCAAAGACTTCAATTGTCTGTTCTCCACGGAAACTGGTATTTATAATGACTCTCCTCAGTCATTATCCGACTTCGTCCGATATTAAGGCTGCATCCTGCCCATCCAGGTATTATGTAGAAATTGATGTTTTCACGGATCTTCGATATGCAAGATGAATTTTTCTGGGTTTTTATCCGTTAGGTATCTTTTGATTTGTTCGACGTTTCGAATTCCATTTTGAATTCATTCTCAAGAACTGTGAGACGAATATCTGTCCATACCGTCCTGGTCAATCACTCCCCTTACGAAGCAACCAAGCAAGAGCAAGCAAAGACTTCAATTGTCTGTTCTCCACGGAAACTGGTATTTATAATGACTCTCCTCAGTCATTATCCGACTTCGTCCGATATTAAGGCTGCATCCTGGATAATGACTGAGGAGAGTCATTATAAATACCAGTTTCCGTGGAGAACAGACAATTGAAGTCTTTGCTTGCTCTTGCTTGGTTGCTTCGTAAGGGGAGTGATTGACCAGGACGGTATGGACAGATATTCGTCTCACAGTTCTTGAGAATGAATTCAAAATGGAATTCGAAACGTCGAACAAATCAAAAGATACCTAACGGATAAAAACCCAGAAAAATTCATCTTGCATATCGAAGATCCGTGAAAACATCAATTTCTACATAATACCTGGATGGGCAGGATGCAGCCTTAATATCGGACGAAGTCGGATAATGACTGAGGAGAGTCATTATAAATACCAGTTTCCGTGGAGAACAGACAATTGAAGTCTTTGCTTGCTCTTGCTTGGTTGCTTCGTAAGGGGAGTGATTGACCAGGACGGTATGGACAGATATTCGTCTCACAATTCTTGAGAATGAATTCAAAATGGAATTCGAAACGTCGAACAAATCAAAAGATACCTAACGGATAAAAACCCAGAAAAATTCATCTTGCATATCGAAGATCCGTGAAAACATCAATTTCTACATAATACCTGGATGGGCAGGATGCAGCCCTAATATCGGACGAAGTCGGATAATGACTGAGGAGAGTCATTATAAATACCAGTTTCCGTGGAGAACAGACAATTGAAGTCTTTGCTTGCTCTTGCTTGGTTGCTTCGTAAGGGGAGTGATTGACCAGGACGGTATGGACAGATATTCGTCTCACAGTTCTTGAGAATGAATTCAAAATGGAATTCGAAACGTCGAACAAATCAAAAGATACCTAACGGATAAAAACCCAGAAAAATTCATCTTGCATATCGAAGATCCGTGAAAACATCAATTTCTACATAATACCTGGATGGGCAGGATGCAGCCTTAATATCGGACGAAGTCGGATAATGACTGAGGAGAGTCATTATAAATACCAGTTTCCGTGGAGAACAGACAATTGAAGTCTTTGCTTGCTCTTGCTTGGTTGCTTCGTAAGGGGAGTGATTGACCAGGACGGTATGGACAGATATTCGTCTCACAGTTCTTGAGAATGAATTCAAAATGGAATTCGAAACGTCGAACAAATCAAAAGATACCTAACGGATAAAAACCCAGAAAAATTCATCTTGCATATCGAAGATCCGTGAAAACATCAATTTCTACATAATACCTGGATGGGCAGGATGCAGCCTTAATATCGGACGAAGTCGGATAATGACTGAGGAGAGTCATTATAAATACCAGTTTCCGTGGAGAACAGACAATTGAAGTCTTTGCTTGCTCTTGCTTGGTTGCTTCGTAAGGGGAGTGATTGACCAGGACGGTATGGACAGATATTCGTCTCACAGTTCTTGAGAATGAATTCAAAATGGAATTCGAAACGTCGAACAAATCAAAAGATACCTAACGGATAAAAACCCAGAAAAATTCATCTTGCATATATATATATATATATACCTATATATATATATATATATATATATATATATATATATATATATATATATATATATATACCTATATATATATATATATATATATATATATATATATATATATATATATATATATATATGTATATATATATATATATATATATATATATATATATATATATATATATATATATATATTCTGCTACTACGAGTTTAATCACAACGTTTCGATTGCTTAAATCTTCGACCGTCTTCTGGTGATAACAGTTACCAACAGAAAAAAAAATTATAACATTTTATCTTCTCGAGTAAAACAATTACATTATACGATGTCACTTATCACCCAGATGGGAAAGGATGAAAAAAGTAACATAAAACTGTAATTTTGTATATCCCTCACACCCACCATCGATTTTATATACGTCATTCGAGTGATAGTTGAATGAGAAACTTTTCAGGAATAGCATATATTTCTTTCACAAACTTCTACTTCTGGCGGTACCCCTGAAAGCGGTACAACAATGGCAAGTTTCTATATAATGATGTGAAATAATTTTAGTCATTTTCAGCTAGCTACAAACTCTGAAAAATGACTTCAACAGAGATTTTTCGATCCAAACCATACTCGTATTAGCATCCATGCACTGGACACGCGACTGGAAAGTGCATTTATTGAATGCGCATTTTTTTCTGATATTCCTATTCGAACAGAAGATGAAATGATGTATTCAATGAATTGGTAGTTATGAGAAAGTTTATGTTATGATGTGGTTGTCATCAGTTTTTTTCTACGATACGCCATTTTTTAGTAAAAAATAAAAGCCTTTACATTGTCCAAGAAATTATTGGAAAATATCATTTCATTACTACTTTTCTTCGGGTTTGAAGGCGACGTTCTTTGGAATTTCTTCCTGACGTTTCGCTAGCGCGAGTGGCTAGCTTCTTTTATTTTAAATTTGTGGGTAGTAGTACTCAATAAGGCTGCACATTTTTTATTTTTAATAGAAAAATAATTTTCCAATTCAACACTGGCATGTGTTCGGCTATCAACCTCGATATTCTACTTTTTTTTTCCTAGATTTTAACACTTATTATTTTTGTGATGGAAAATGTTTGTACCATACCTCATCTTACATGACTATGATTACTTTCAAAGTTAAAATCAAAAATATTCTTTCAAATGATGCCTTCAAAAAAATTTGAAGAATATTTCAACTATTTCAACCCTCTTTGACTAATTTGTTACCTGGCAGAAAAATATATAATTTTGTACTGTTATGATTCTGTATTTTATATCAGTATTTTTTTATTTACATGAGTTTTTATTGACTGTATATACATTGAATACTGTATTTTGATGTTAAGTTCAACGTATATTAGCAGGTATTAACTTTGACGTATGCAGACATCATTTTAGTATGCACGCATTTATTCTATTCTATAGCAACCCATCATTATTTTTTCATAAAGATTTACACCCTTGAACATTCGTTAATTATGAAGGAACAGCCTGTGAATTGGAAAAAAAATTTACAGCACTATGCTGTCAGGTTTTAGTACTTTTGTATTCGAAACATCAGATGAGGAAATAACAAGAAAAAATGTCCGGACTCTTCGTAGTTGTTAGGGTGAAGGTAGTAAATCATTTTTCCCATTGGCTAGAAAGGTCTAGTGCAAAATTTTCTGTTAATTAATTCGACGGAATTGATAAACTTCCATCCCCCTCATGAAACTTTCGAGAGGATTTCGGTGACTCATTGCTCCACAGTCATTTCATTTCTCCAAAGTGGAGGTTTAAAGCATCCGAGGTGCGCCAATTAAACGAAACTTTAGTCGACATTCAATCAGGAAATTATCACGATTTCTGTACTGAAATGAAGTTGTCAAAAGCAAAAACTAATTTTTGCATGTTTCTCTCGTTGAATCGAGGAGTTCACTCGAGCATTCATTTCAGTCAACTCATCCATTCCCATCAAGTATTTCGAATAATGAACGTAATTATATTTTCGTTCCAGAGGCACGGTATTTAACGCTGTGCAGCACTTCCCTTTCCTAGCGCAAATCATTGAGAAGCGGCTGGGAACATTCGAGAAGGGGTCGTTTCTCTTTATTTTTCAACGCGAATGTTCATAATAATAATAATATTTATTCATCCTTAGAGACGTTCACAACGTATAGGATATGTCCAAAAAAATTGACAATAATAACAGATCAAAAAGATAATTTCTTTGTTAACAAAATAGACAAGACTGGATAAAATACAAAACATATGTACAGTGCGCATCATAAGTGTTACCCCCCCTATCTAACTCGTTACTGGACTCTTGTAAGGAAAATCACCGAAACACGTCGATTTTTGATTTCTACAGTGTACATTTTCGTATGAATAGTGCACCCCTAATTTAATCCCTGACTGGAGGGGAGCAACCCTGTCAAAAAATTTAAATATCATGGGGTGGTGAGTGATAGCTCATTTGAAAGGGGCTTTTATTCTCTATTCAACCGTGCAAAGAATTACACCACAAACAGGAAAGCAACTGAACTAACACTAACTTTTTCTGTTATTACAGTAAATGTTCAAAATGTTCCCCGTTGACCTCCTGGCAAGAATAGAGTCTATTCTGTGTTTCAGTCCTGACGCTTTGCAAGGTATCGCGAGTAATTGTTGCACACACTTCCGTAATCCGTGCACGCAACTCCTGAATAGAGTGACACTGAGTCTCGTAGACTTTAGATTTCAGGTAACCCCATAGGAAAAAATCTAAAGGAGTTAGATCTGGTGATCTTGGAGGCCATTCCACAGATCCTCGACGCCCGATCCATCGTCCTGCATAAACAGTATTCAAATATGTCCTGACAGCAACTGCAAAATGAGGAGGAGCTCCATCTTGTTGCAGTATAATGTGCATGTCAAATTCGTCTGGATTATTTTCGACAGTTGTCACTATGAGTGGATCTATCACTGTTTCCAGCATTTCCAAATAGAGGGCACCCGTCAAATTTTCCTCAATGAATAGCGGACCGATAATATGGTCACCCAGTATCCCTGCCCACACATTAACTTTTTGGGGAAACTGGGTATGAGTTTCGCGAAAAAGTCGTCATCTGCGAAACCTCACAATTCAATGCTACAGTTCTACTCGATGAGGACGGGTTATTCACAAACTCGCTCATAATGTCCACTTGTTTATCTTCTCCTGTAATTGATCGCCCAGAACGTGGTTTATTTTGCACACTGCCGTTCTCATAAAATTTTTCCACTAATTGTTTGAAATAATGTCTATCAATAGGGTGATCCGGAAAACGTTCATTGAACATTCGTACCGCCGCATGATAATTTCGATGAGCCTCACCAAAAATTACAATTGCTTCGCATTTCTCATTCAACGCACGTGGTGCAACCATTATTTGAAGATGAATAGCAAGCACAACTAACAGCTAGAATACACTGACTCGCACTATCCGTGATATCATTTTCTTGTATTGACCATTTATCCGCAAACACCCAAAAACACCTACAAAAACGTGCAGTTAATATCTACGCACACGACAAATACGTCTCACTTGACGTCTAACCAACACCGATATCATACAGGGCCGACTTCGTAATTCGAAGGGTGAGTGCGCTACGTTAATTGTCGTTATTCTTAAACATTCCTAACTCTTGAAATAATGTAGCATATTTCAATTCCTTTGCACGGTTGAATAGAGAATAAAACCCCCTTTCAAATAAGCTATCACTCACCACCCCATGCTATTTAAATTTTTTGACAGGGTTGCTCCCCTCCAGTCAGGAATGAAATTAGGGGTGCACTATACATACGAGAATGTACACTGTAGACATCAAAAATCGACGTGTCTCGGCGATTTTCCTTACAAGAGTCCCGTAACGAGTTCGATAGGGGGGGTAACACTTATGATGCGCACTGTATACAATATAACGTCAAAGTTTAAAATTCAAATAGAAACAGTTGCAGTATTTATAAAAATTGAATGTCAGTCCAGATGGTCTGAGAGAAATTCCTTGACACTATAGTAGCCCCTGGTAAGGAGTAATGTTTTAACATCTTTTTCGAATGCTATAATGCTTATGTTTTTGAAGCGTTCGGGTAGGTGGTTGTATAATTTTATTCCCATGTATTCAGGTGACTGTTCAAATTTGGAAGTTTTGTGCTTAAGAACAATTAACAGATCGGCATGTCGTGTTGGGTAACTATGAAAGGAAGAATTTTTGCTATAGTCCATTATACTTTCTCGAACATATAATAGTAACTTGAATATATATATAGATGAAAATGTTAAAATGTTGTGACTAATGAAGTATAGCTTGCAGGACTCCCTCCAAGGAATACCAAATAGTTTCCTTATCACTTTTTTTTTGAGCAATAAAGACCCTGTCTTTATCAACAGCATTTCCCCAAAGGACTATATTATAGCTGAGATAGCTATAAACCAGACTATAGTATACATCGAGCAGGGCATGTAGAGGCAAACAGTTTTTAATTCTAGAGATTGCATAATACGCTTGATTTATTTTTTGCATGTAGCGGCGACATGATCGGACCATCTCAAACAGCTATCTACCTGAACACCAAGAAATTTCGTGCAGCTTGTACTCATGAGTGCAACTCCATTGATTTCTAACTCAAGTGTATGCCTTTGCAAGTCATTGATTAGATTGAAATAGATCAATTTCGTTTTGTCTAAGTTCACTATCAGATTATTCATTCTGCACCAATTTAAAAATTCTGATATCAATTCCCCAGTTTTTGAGTGTAGTTCTTTTAGACTATTTGCTGAAACAGTTGAAGACGTGTCGTCAGCAAAAAGAGTGAGAGCATTTTCATAGGTTTTAAAGAAATTAGGCAGATCATTAATGAATAAAAGAAAAATTAGTGGTCCCAGCACAGAGCCTTGAGGAACCCCAGAACTCAGCTCATGACACTCCGATTTCTTACCTTTGATCCTAACAAACATTGTACGGTCTGGAAGGAAGTCAATGATCCATCTCAAGAAAACACCTATGAATCCCAGATTATACAGTTTACTTTCGATGAATTTGACATTTAAACAATCGAATGCACGCGACAGATCGAAAAATACGCCTGCAACATGCCTTCCATTATCCAAGGAACTATATATGGCTTTTATGAACCTGCAGGTAGCTGATTGAGTGGATTTGCCCTTGCAAAACCCATGCTGAGAATCAGACAGGATCCTGAATCTAAATAAAAAGTTCAGCATTTTCTCATTTACTGCCTTTTCAAAAATCTTTGAGAAAATGCTTAATAGAGCCACGGGGCGATAATTTGTAATATCTGTAGTCTCATTTTTTTTGTGGACTGGTATGATGACAGCTGTTTTCAGACTTGATGGAAATTTGCCATATGTAACTGATAGCTTCGGAATTTTGGTTTCGATGTTTTTCGAGTTGTCATCAACTCGCTTGAGTCGATATTCCTCGCGGAAACTATGTCATGGAATGATTTAGCGACAGAACGAAAAAATAAAAACAGTTCAAATTCTATTAGCAGCCTCTAGAGCATAATTGATAAACTGGATATTGAAAGTGACGGAGTTATAATTTTCCATAAAATACTGCGTATTTACCTGAAGAACACCCGTTCTCATTATAGTAATACTGGGTATGGAAATTGAATTCATATAAGTTTCACATCCTGCATGCACACAGGCGCCGGAACTTCAAAATTACTATTGGGGCTTGGTCTCCAAAAATAAACATATATATATATATTTATATTTACATATATATATATATATATATATATATATATATATATATATATATATATATATATATATATATATATATATATATATATATATATATATATATATATTTATACATATATCACAATAAAATACGTAAAATAAAGCCAGTGTATTAATATAACATCATATATTCAGGTGATTTTCACATACATACAAAAAACACGAAGTGAATACTAATCCAAAACGACCCAAGTACAACATGTTTAAAATAATGAGAATAATTTCCAAACTCTTCGGTGAAGTATAGAAAAAACAAAAAAACTGATAATCACATCCAGTTTCAAACCTCAAATGCCAAATGGCGAGTCTGAGTACCTACTACAAAATTGTTGTTGTTGTTTAAAATTGTTAAAGAAACAAACATCCAATTTCTGCGTGAACTTCATAATATATATGTAACAAATAGAATTAAAATTATAATTTTACTCATGTTAGGAGGTCTGCCGTCTTTGGTTATTTTTAAAATGAAAATATTTGCTATCTCGTGATTACTAACTTCTTTAAAAAGGAGCTCTGTATAAGTTCAAAATAGCACAATCGTTCAGTCTCTGCTGTGTCATCGTGGACCGTGAATACGTTTTTGATTTGATATATCAGATATCACATCTTTTCATTTTTTATTACAATATATACGGTATACGTAGTCACCTTTGTTAATAGTGACCATGGCTTTGAGTAACTGCGGCGGTTTTGTCACTGTTATGCCAGCGTGATAATAAAAATCTTTATAACCCGACACCAATGAGACCGATACATAATTTGTTCTAAACGAAAAATTTTTGCTATGAGAGCATGGTAGCAGTTTCGCAAACCAGAACTTCACTATGGGGGCTCATCCCCCATAGCCAATTCTCTATGGGGGCTCGAGCCCCCATTGCACCCATGGTTCCGGCGCCCCTGTGCATGCAAGACTCCGAGACGTATAAGTTTTGTCTGCAAGCATAAATGCCTGGCAATATGCGCAATACTATTCTTCGGTCGGAATTCGGTTAAATCAAGGAAATGAGTGCATCGTGCTTATCGGTGTTGTTTTGGATATACTCATATTTGGACACCGAGAAAATATGGAATGGAAGTCACATAGGACACTGATGATATACAAGGTAGACAGAGGACCAACTTTGATTCGGCAATTTTGATGTGTGTTAACGTTAATAAACATTTTATTACACATTGTACATATCGATATGTAGCAATCAATAGGAAACGGGTGACCGTAGCGACCTCTACTCCAAATGAGCTCTAATAAAGGGTTTCATTCCAGATTTTGGAGTGAGGCCCCCTGGTGCCTTCCTAGCACTATTGAATTTGTACACACTTTCATGAGTACATTTTTTTGTACATATTCAATTGCCGAAATTTCCCTTTCCCATCTTCAATACCTTCGGAGAAATAAGCTTGTACTAAGACCTCTTGGACACCCGGTAAATATTGAATGTGTAAGGAGTAAACTTAAACATTTTTATTGGGGACCTGTCAATATATAGAGGCGGCATTAATATTATTGACAGATGTCAAGGCTAGATTGTCATATGGTGCAATGAAACGTCAGTCACTCTTGAGATGTGGTATTGGTTGTTTTCAATCATTGAACTAGGCGAGAATTTCTTTGACCTGTTTTTGTGCGTTCCTTGATTTCGAAATGGAAATTGACACAAAAATTTGTATTCATTTGTCTCCCAAAGTAATTCGCCATATCCATGTGCTATACATGTATACAACCATCCTCTGTCCAGACTGTCCTTTGCCTCCTTCAATTCCTCTCCATGATGACCAAACCATGCGCAAGAGTGCACAATTGAAACTAACTCTTCATCAATCAATATTATTGAGTGGTGTTAGGGCTAGCATTTTCATAAACTGCTGCAATATAATTAATTGATCGTGTCGGAGCTGCTCCACTAGATATTGAAAAGGGACAGAATTATAATTTTTTGATTTGAAGTTGAATTGGTTACTGTGTATCAGATATACATTCATTTCAATTGACAAAAGAGACGGTAATGGCGATTCCGGTTTAGGACTGCAAAATATCAAGCCAAGACGAATGGGTTATGCATTTATTGGCAGACACAGTTCATGATCATTTTCAGATTCCACTCCATAAGTCGATAACGATCCTTACATTTTAGCTCAATGTTTTGGTAATAAATGTGATAGTTAAGTGTTTTCTCACTTACGGAACTGGATTATAATGATTCATTTCTGAAGATACACTTCATTTCTCCGAAATGATGCTTCTGGGAATTCGACGTTGAGTCAGGAAAATATCACGATTTCTATTCAGAATTGACGAAATTCAAAATAATTACTGCATGTTTTTCCCGTTGAAACAATGAGTTCGTTTCAGTCAACTCATCTATTCCCAACAAGTATTTCAAATAATGAAACTAATTATATTTCCGTTCCTGAGGCACAGTGTACAGCACTCTCCATTCCTAGCACAAGTCATTGAGAAGCTGCTGGAGACATTTCAATTGGGACATTCGAAAAGGGGTGGTTTTTCTCTATTTTCTAATACACTCAGAGATATTTATCGCTTCGGAGTCTTGGATTTAATCTTCTTCGACCTGATATCGACTCACTCAATTCGATATTTTCCGCGAAAACTATGCCGTGGAATGATTTATCGAGAGAACGAGAATATAAAAGACGTACAAATTGCATTTAGCAGCCTTTGGAGCATTATTCATCCAATAGATATTGAAAAGTCACGGGATTATAATTTTCCATTGCTAGATTTGATTACCTGAATACATATGTCCATACAGCAATTGGAACAAGGCCAGTTACTTCTGCAGATAGTCTCCATAATAATGATGATAATTTATTTTTGATAGTTTTTGGTGAGTCAGATTAGGTACAGATGTAGATTAAATGAAAACCACGTCTATGATACATGAATGGTAATACAGAATACCGTTCAGTGCACCATTCTTGATAAGAGTAATCCTTTCTTGATAGCAACATTCTCTGATAGTTGAGAGTTCCATTGAATCCAATAATATATTCCAGACAAAATGTGGTAGACGCCGCGAAGATAGATAAAATGAAGCATTTGAAAAACACTTACTACTGATCTGTGATTTCCAGGTAAAATCCTGACAAATAAAAGACTATTGTTTGATGAAATCCGCATACTCTTAAAAGGGCCTTATGTTGTTGATGAAACGATTCAGTGTTGAGCAGAAAAGATACTCAATCTACTCCAAGTATTACAAACAGTGAAGCTTTATGTAGTTCACTGGTAAAAACTTCAAATTCACTGCCCCTACAATCGGAAAATGGAATATGTAGTATTTTTTAAGACTCTTTGATAAAATTAATTTGTGTGGCATCACTCATTTGGTTTGATAATGCCTTCTTCGGAAAGTTTTTCAATCCCTCAACCAATACAGATTCATTCAGAATCGAATTAGCTATTCTTGACTAACAAATTTGGATAGAAAATTGACAGTACCTTTCAATAAGGTATCCCAAGGCTCCACCATCATACCAGGACGAGTGAAATCACCCAAATAGTTTTTCGCCTTATGCAAGATTTCTGATGCAGATGATGTTTACCATGAAAGCGATACGTCGTCTGCTGAATAACCAAAGAATCAAACTATGAATAAACAAAGTGGAATATCTCTGACAAGCGACACATCGTCCGCCCAAGCTGTATAAGAAGTATATATGACTTCAATATCTTATTCCGTTAAGAAGCTAGGGAGATTTTCCCCAAGCATCACAAAACACGTGTTACGGTTTTCTAAACTTTTTCTGGTGAAATTCCCACAGAAAACTGAATTGTCACTTTCTTGATATCGATTGAAATGAGTTGAAGCACATTCTGATTTGAATTTTTATTGGAAATATAATACTTATGGTTTCTTTGAATATTGATGAATGCACTATAAAATCGCTCAATTATGATGCATTTTATTCTGAAAACTAAACAGGCGTTGTTTCGAGAATTGGCAAAACTTTCCAACCAGGTGTCAGTAGACCCCATCTATCTGGAAATGACAAAACTGATTCCCCCTCTCAGCAACGAAAGGAGCCATACAAACTAAAATACCTCATTTTCCTCAACTAGACTGAAAAAAATTTTCTCTTCACTTAAACTCTGTCCAACTCTGTCAAATCATGTTCAGTTTTAAAACTGAGGGGAGTAATCTTTATAACCGCACTGTATAGAACGCCTGTTTCTCTCACCATTGAAAGCAATGATCCATACAAAGTTTAAACCGAATTCACGATCTGAGAAAGTCACGCTTCACGTATTACTTTCGATATACTATTCTTGCATGGACAGCTCACATTATTTCCATCCTCAAAATCACAAAATTCATAGGTGCATTCGAACCCTTTTCCTGTAAGTATTCTCAATAAAGTTTCGACACTCCATCCATATTTCACTGTCGGTTTGAAACAATGTTGAACAGATACGGAAGTTTTTCGAACTCACTATTAATAGGAGGTGGAAAAAATGGGTAGACGTCGGGTGAACGATATCTCCACGTCAAATTTTATTCGTTTAGTCTGACCAGAACATAACTATAAATCTTCAGAACGAATTATAAAAGAATGTTGATGTGTTGTTATGAATAAAACTGTATACAACAGGGTATTATCATGGAGAATAAATCTTCATCTGACCTGTGTTGATTGGTTGCTGTGATGGGTTGGTTGTGCACTGGTGAGATGAATGGTCTCCGTTATCCCCACGTTGTTTATGGCCTTTCGGAATGCAAGGTTGTTCATCACATCCAGTTGAATATACAAGCTATTTCCAACTAATGTGTTTGTCGAGTATTCATTCATTATTGTTTCATTCATCCATGCATACCTCATTAAGATAATGAAATCAATTAGCAGTTTTTTGTGAGATGATAAACTAATATCATTCTGAATGTGAAATAATAATCAAGGTACTTACAATAGAAAATAACTTATCAAGTAGTTGTTTTCACTCACCTACAATTTCAGCAGAATATATTCAAGTTCACCTTCAGTTCCGAATTAGTTCGAACCATTCTCAACATGGAATGGGAAATTACTTCAGAATCCTGCCCTTGAAATTTTCGAATGGATCTGACTCAACAAATCAGGACAGTCGATCTCCCATACACCGATTTGTAGGAGAATTATACTCTATACATTGCATGTCTCGTTTCAAATTCAGTTTCATGATATTCATGACAGTTTTTGAGAAGGTTATCAATGAAAATAAACTTCAAGTGATCTGCTTACATAAGGTTCTGAATGATCATGAAGAGAAGGGAACCTAATATTGATCCTTGTGTTATACAAGACAGTTGGGTAAATGTTTTCGATTTATATTTTATTGTACTAATCAATATGAAAACTTCCATTGTGATGAGTTAATAGAAAAAATAGCCGAAGACATTTTTTTTTTCATTGAGATCGATTCAGAATGTCGAGCGTTCCACTGAAGTCAGTTCAGCGAATATCAGAGTGACTCTGTTTTCAAGCTGCTGATAGCTTGAGCTCACTTATAAATACTGACTTAGTTGATAATTTGATCGGCATTTTATAAAAACTCGCGAGAGTTTCCACCTTGTGCTGTTTATATGGGAACCACAGCTGGTTTACTGTCAAAAATCCATTTTGATACCCAACCCAAACCCATTTTGACATGGAACAACTCTTCAAGGGCATCTATCATCGATACCTCCATTGAACTATCGGGTTGAGGACCGATGGTACGAAAGGTTCAGAGAAGCATTTCAGGTAGTCTGTAATGGCCTCACGTATAGAATATAATCATTATACAATCAGTTTGATTCACATTGGGCCAGAGAATAATTAGGTGCTTCAGAGACAGCCAATTAATATTGTTTGTGAGTGATCTTTATATGATTTCACTGAAATTTGAAATATCTTGATGTGATTCCTAAATTGAAACCAATATTTTATTGCAGGTTATTTCTGCAGAAGCCAGCTAATCCCGATTTGATGTACATTATATTCTTCTGTCATACGCAGCTATCAGTGACATTACTTCTCTGCTTGATATTTGGGAGTAAGGTATGTAACTATCGGTTTATTATAGTGATGTAACGAATAATCGCATTCGCAAATATTTTTCGAATATCAATATCAGAGGAAAAAACAATTTGAAGATAATATTGGGTTGATAAGATAGACATTTATTTTTTTCTCATTCTCTGTTATTGCAAATAGTAACTCAACCTCGTAATTAAATTATCAGCCTTCACTTTACTTTTCATTTGATATAATTCACTTCAACTCTTGATAATGAAGCTTAAGATTCAAATTATCAGTAAATAACAGTCAACTTCTAATTATCAAGAAACAATAAAAGCCATGTAAACAAGCACCCATTTTTCAACCCAATAACTGAAATAAAAACTGAATAAAAGCTTCGACGCTTTCTCTCCTTCATGTCTGTTTCAATGTAGTGTAGGTATGTCCAGAGCCACTAAACATGGTACCGCTCGAGTCACCTGTTACAACTGTAACTGAATAATATCGTACTATAGGAAAAAGAAAACCGCACCTTTCCTTGTTCACTTTGCAGCATGTTAGAGGGTCGAGTATTTTGTGACAGATAAACGAATCGAAAGATGGACAGGGGTTTGGAAAAGTTAGAAGAGGCATGTCATCTTCTCCTCCACTATCACTAGTATCCATTAGAAAACTCATTGTTTCTTTCAAAGAAACACTTATATATCAGCAATGTAATCATCAGACGAATAAAGATTATTGATAACTTCTTCTAGAGTAATCACAGAAGAAATAGTAATATCGGCCGAAGTCAGCCCTCTGGTTACTTCTTCAAATGGTCTTAGTAAATCGATAAGTTTCTCAATAATCATTCAAACTTCAAGAGTCAGGTGGGAATTTTATGATGATGATATTGAGTTCCATTTCGTTATAGCAGCCACATCAGTTTCTTGACCTTCCTTCTTTCAATAAGTTTTCAATATTGTGCTGAGCACATTCAATATGTTTAACATTCATTAAGCTAACACCTTCTTTCGGTAGAAGATATTCGTATTTGCGAATGTTCAAAAAAATGAAAGTCGTTACATAACTAGTTTGTTCTGGTTGCGACCTGGGAGAGTTCTAGAACAGTTCGAATTAATGGCACAGTCGTGTATTAGTGAGCAGCTGACCTAAATCTTTCCAGCTCACAACTGCCCACCTACTTTCAACCGTACTAGAACCGTTAGCAGTCGGAACCGAAACAAACCTCATAATTATCTTATTTCACTTAAATTCACGCGATAGATTTACATCTCACAATATTAAGGTGAGAGTCCCAATGGACAAATTCATTGCAGAATTACGCTCTTCTTTTGTCATATCGTTCTTATATCTCGATTAGGCGAATGATTTGAAATTTGGTATGCATATAAATGAAATATTCGTTCATGCCATTAGACCAATTAAAATGTTCTGAACATCGTATATATCTCAATATATCGTCTTGAAATGGAACACATTCAAGAGGGACTTCAGGGCCCTAAGAATTACAAACAACTGACAATTTCTGATTTTAAAATATGGAATGGCATAAACAATTGAAATCAGAAAGAACCTGAACGAAGGAAATTACTTCAAAACGTATGGTATTATCTAGGACTGTGAAAAAGTTGATTAGCGTTTTAGCACGTCCGGGCCATTTTTTGGCTGATAAGTCAGCTATTAACTACTTGATGAATGCAATAGTATGCTTGGGTAGTATAATGAATGCAAGTCGATAGTGAAACAGTCACTAAACGATATCAATCGTGAATTGGTGTGATGAGACTACAGTGATAGAACTCCCCTCATAACCATGGTTGCTGGCACTTTGGACAGGACTATGGCATTTATGTGAAAAAAATATAATTATAATAGTCGTTCGCTGTCAAAATATAATTGGTCATAGTCAATTATGTGAGCTGTATGTTGTTATGAACAATAGTACGTTCTATATACTTTTACAATTTTTTTCCTGGCCAGAACTCACTGTAATTATTTTAACAACAACAATTGCACTCGATCATATAGCCAACTAAGTTAGTGTCTTTGTCAAATAGCTTCATCTTTTTCCACGCAGAATATAACCAACATCGAATAAAAAACAGATACATCTCATTGACCAAAAAACATACTACTCGTTACTGCTCACATTCATTTTCACTATTCTCATTTTGCTTATATTTAACTGCTCAAAGCAGTTTCCCACAAGTCATCACGTTCATACCTAATATGCCCTATAAACCTCAAACAGAACAACACAATATTCAGAATAAGCAAAAAAGATATCTTTATTTCAACTATAAACTTTTTTTGAGATGTTTTTTTTTCGAAAACTGTTTGCTCGGTATACTTGAGCAGATAGCAGATAGTGAAACTCACTTTTGGCGGCCTATAAATCATATTTATACCTATGTGCACTAGTCTATTTCAAGAATCACATAGAGTAAGTTCGCATATTACAATGTCATTATTTCGGCCTAATACACTTTACCTTATTCTTGGAACTGGTTTTTCCTACATTTTATGGACATACAGACAATGCAAGGCATTCATAGATTGGGATGCTCTCTTACTATTGAATCTGTAAAGAAACGTATTTCATAGGATTTATTTTGTGAAATACAGATGATTTCCTTTCATATAATATAACATTTTTGAAAAAGATTCCATTATATGAATTAATATGATTTCACTTCCTTTCTGTTTCAGCCTCAAATTCCAATTATGTATTATCCAAGCTGAAAACAGTTTCCTCAACTGAAAACTCTGTTTAATAATATGGGGATATTTTTCCTCGTGCTCTCATCACGATATACTTACACTGATTACATGAACGCATCGGGTCTTAATTGAATAATATTAGGTTCCAAGGGTATTTACATGAAAGCTTAATATAAAACTGATGTAAACAGTTCGCGTTCTAGGTCGCTATGAAAGTAAAACATAATCAGGTATCTTTTGATTAAAACTGAAATTAATTCTACTCGCACATTTCATGTGAACGTACAGTATTGAGTGTGGAATGGTTGGATACTAGTGCCAATATTACCGTAAAAGAGAATCAAATTTCATGGTCTGTTGAAGTTTATTTTATTGAAACTCATTTCAAAAATCAATAACTATATTCATCAACAAATAAAACTTCAGTGGCTCCCTCGTGCCTGTCTCGCAGAGCAGAGCTTTCCATAGGAGGGCGATATATTTGAAATAGCCACTCTCAGTTCTCTTTCAATGTTCGGCAAAAAAAACAGTTTCACATAGATATGATGTTGGAAACGGTAAGAGTATTCGAAAGCTCTTTCCTTTAGTGCAAGAAATTTATCACCCAATCCGAACCAAAAATCAATGAGCGCTTCATCAACAAACTGTCTTCTGATATCTCCACGAGACTTGATGTCTAAAAATTGTTCTTCTTTCACCACTGAGAGACCATCACGAGTATTTTGGAATGGATCTCTAACCCACTGGTATTTTGCTACTAAGTTGTCGTCGGTTATAAAATACTTTCTGAAATTCTTCTTCAACATTGTTAAGTGATTTTCCATGGTTGCAATTAAAACTTCGATATGTATTTTTTCAGCGTTGTAAGTTTTGATTAATTCATTAACATTCGTAAACATTTCTATGTTTCTTCGTTTCGAGTGTGTATTCCACAATTCCAATTTTCTACAAAAAGCATTCACTTTATCGGTCATATCCAAGAGATGAGAATTTCTGCCTTGCAGTTGAAGATTCAACATATTCAATTTCTCGAATATATCAACCAAGCAGCTCAATTTCATCACGAATAACTGATCTCGAAACAGCTGTGCTTCCTGACGATCTTCGTCTTCTAAAAATATTGCAATATCTCCTTTCAATTCGTAGACACGTTGCAGGAACTTGCCACGTAATAACCATCTTGTTTCACAATAAAATAGTAACGCAGTATGTTCAGCGCCTGTACCCTTACAGAGTGCAGCAAAAAATCTCGATTTAAGGGGCCTCATTTTTATGAAATTAACTGCAGTTACAACTGCCGTTAACACAATATTAAGACTAGGACTGATATCTTTGGCAACCAAAGCCTCTCGGTGAATCATGCAGTGTGTCCAGATATACTGAGGAGATTTCTGTCTCACAAGCGCTTGTAGGCTTTGGAATTTGCCAGACGTTGCTCGAGCACCATCTGTACATATACCGACACAGTATTTCCATTGAATACTTGCTTCGTTTAAAAAGCTATGCAATATTTCAAATAATTCGTCTGCTGTTGTTCTATTTCTTATCAGTTTGCAAAACAATAGCTCTTCAACTGCTGAAATTCCATAGCAAAATCAAACATACGCGATTAAATGGGCAACCTTGTTGCTATCTGTGGCTTCATCAAGTTGGATTGCGAATAGTCTATTGCGCATCTTATTCAAAAGTTGTTGCTGTATATCCTCGGATATATCACCAATTCTGCTAGCAATAGTATCATCTGAAAGAGGAATACTCTTGAGTTACTTGAAAAAATCATCTCCGAACATTATCTCCACAATTTGAATTGTAGCCGGCAGTACAAGATCTTCCCCAATGGTGTGCGGCTTTTTGCATCTTGCTATTTGGTATGCAACTTTGTAAGAAGCAAGTAGAGCTTTTTAATTCACAGAATGAACTCTTTCAAAAACAGATTTTTGTTTTTTGTATGAATTCAGTTTAGCAACAAAGAATTCACGAGGTTTCTCAACGTACTCTCTGTGAACTGTTTCCAGATGTCGTTTGAGCTTGTTGGGTTTTATGCTATCTGCTGCCAAAACATTCGAACAGATAACGCACAAGGCCTTCATCATTTGTGTCCCTAGATTGCCCCTGCGGCAGGTGTGTGATTAGACCATAGGAGAACAAAATAATTTTGAATAGTTATTAGTATTTTATGAATATCAATAAAACTCATGGAAGGGGGGCGTGGTTGAAATGAATTCGAAATAGTGGGTCTCGAGAGTTAATCAGCAACAAGTAGAAATGAATAAACAAATTGTTTTGATAAAAATGTAGGCGCACTTTGAAAGTCGGCCATTTTTAGTACACATTTTGTTGGTGAATCAAGTTGAAACTTTGAATTTTCGAATGATTTGTACACTATTTATAAAGTGAGATGAATATTTGTGAATATCAAATTATATACCGTGTGACACAGACTCATGGTACACCCCCGTTTTCTCCTTTGTTTTTCTAGCTCTATTTTCGAAATTCGGAACATTGAATATGCTCACTGAACAGCATTTACCGACATATCTGAAAGAAAGAAACAACTTCCAATTTTTCCGGAAATGACATCAAATTTCGATTCTTGAAAGGGACACCCTGTATATTATTACATGATCGGCTAGGGATGATCATGACGAATCCAACGATACCAGGTTTGATGATGTTATCTCCAATGACTGCGGAGATATCGCTATTTATATTATCTATAAGCTCAACGAGTAGGAGAGAGAAACTTTTTCTGGCGGGTCAATCCAATTCTCTCTCCCACTCATTGAGCTTATGAATAAAATAAATGACGATATCTCCGTAGTCATCGGAGAGAACACCATAAAACCTGCTATCGTTGGATTCCTCATGATCATCCCTAACCGATTATGTAACAATATACAGGATGTCTCATTCAAGAATCGAAAGTTGATGTCATTTCCGGAAAAATTGGAAGTTGTTTTCTTTTTTCAGATATGTCGAGAAATGCTGCTCAGTGGGCATATTCAATGTTACAAATTTCAGAAATATAGCTAAAGAAGCAAAGGAGAAAACGGGGATGTACCCAGAGTCTGTGTCACACGGTATACATATATATATATATATATAAAACTCAAATATAGGCATTTGGAAGTGCAGGAAAATAGTAAATGATTTTAACTAGAGAAAATATACATATTATCTCCAATCAACAAAAAATGTATAGAGAAATACTTGTTACGGTTTTTTATTCCGTTTTCACTTATAAAACTACAGGAACTGTACAGAACTCAAGGAGCTTTGCCCTTAGACAAACTTGAGATAATCGATTTCCGAATATTGAATTGAAAAACATCAAATAACATTCATTAACACCATGTTACTGACCCTTTTTCTAGTTGAAGGTCTCCTTTACTCAAGGTTAATAAACCTAACCGCTTATCTCTTGCTAAGAACACTATCTCTACAACGTCATATCGAACTGAAATATCCTCTTCATGTGGCTTTTTTGAGAGGATACAGAAATGTTTCAGACTTATTTTGGTGTCTTTCTTTGAGAAAGTTTCCTCGTCACCACCACCGACATTTTATTCTCTCTGATGAAATAAAGATGTTTATACCAAAGATGCCTCTACTGAAGCATTCCGGTGCATTCTCACCATCTATTTATCTTTGTACCATCAGTAAACCAATCTAATACGATCTTTCCCAACTGTAGCTCATTATTGCGCATGTTTGGGAATTATTTACGATCGCTCCGTACGAAATATCAAACTCTGGCGTAGTTGGCATGCTATCTAATAGGGATAACAGTTATTATGTTTCTATTGATTAGTCAAATAACATAATGTATGAAGGCAGGGTTCACACTTTGAACATGAATTGTAATGAAACGATATTCTCAACTATTAAATATCAGGTGAAGGCGGTAAGCGCTGCCTCCACCATTTCTGTGCAACAGAATACGTTAGTATTGATATGATTCCAAATACACAAATCGTTGCAATTAATAACGAGAAATGCCAATGAGGAAGGCTTGGTCGAAGCAGCTACATTTCATGTCAAACAGTCATGGATGAAGGTGTCATTTGAAATATCACTTGACCAGGAACGAATACTTCTTGCAATTGTATATTTCAAAAATAGGTGGTATCGCAAAGATGTTCCATAGTTACTCCGCTTGCAAAGTAGCTGAGGTAGCTTCAGAGAGGATTTCCTAAAACCAGAAACAAGCTCATTCAAAGTTGAGAAGTGAACTCAAAGAATTTGGCTGAGTGCCACCTCAATATAAACAGCGCTCTACTTTCCTAAAGGCTGCGTGAAGAAGTCAATAATTTGTTTGATGTACAAATTGGGAACCGAAGGAAAAGTGACTCGTATATGGTATAACACTCGCTCAGCCATAAAGGTAGCGAAGTAGTGGTTTCGAATGTATTTTTATATCTCTTTCTCTCTCCCATGGTCTCTTTTGATATGTCGATTAGTCGTCTATGGACGAGACACACGTATAGCCATGTTTATTGATATATCAATATATTATTTATTCCTCAGAAAGTGTCCTTCGACTTATAGGAGAAGAAGTTTTCATATTCCCCATAAAAAAAATTTCTATATGTCATTTCATTACCGCATTCACCAGAAGTTACTTCCTATTAACCACAAGGAATCAGGCCAGGAAGTTTTTGTGAACAAGTAATCACTCCGAACAGAATTTGGATGAAACCCTTCGGCCACGTAAACAAATTTCAGAGATCGGATTGAAAGCAATAACGATATCAAATTGAGCAAAATTGAATTTTAGTTCGGAGGGACACACGATTTCGTCCCATGCTGGCAACAAAAAGTCACCACAGTAGCACACAAATAATGATACACGGGCAAACTACATCGGCCGAATCAACTTCCATCAGTCAACCTAAACAAATATCCGTGAAACCACTCACAAATGGAGGAGATACAATTCCTCATGTAATAGTGAATTGAATTAGAAGAGATAACAAAGTGAAGGGAAACATTCTAATTAAAACAGTAATTTACTTAATGTAACGAAGGTCCATTTTAGTTAATCGAATATCGTTATCACTTGGTTGATAATAGATTTGATAACATAAAATATACCTTATTGTACCAAGGAATTATTCAGTAGACAACTTTCTAGAAAAAAAAACAAAT
This sequence comes from Zygogramma bicolorata, assembly GCA_032362365.1. NCBI lineage: Eukaryota > Metazoa > Arthropoda > Insecta > Coleoptera > Chrysomelidae > Zygogramma > Zygogramma bicolorata. Next base: position 6,815,162 of record JAVJAQ010003427.1, on the reverse strand, counting down.
AGCAGCTGATTTGAAAAACACAGTGAATTGAATCGGAAAGCACCTGTACAGAGAACACAAAAATTCCTGATGATTGAATGATCAGAAGACAAGAGTCCTTCAAACATTTCAAACATATTTCAACTGAATTATGACAGCTACTGAGTTCAAAGTACATTGTCATTGCAGAACAAGTTCGAACAAGACAATAAAAACACTTTCTAATAATCTTTCAACTACCTATTGTTTTATTATTTTTATTATCTTCGTTCTTCTCTCAACTTAGATTTGCATCTGAAATAGCTCCCTCTAGAAGAAAGATAAAAAATCCATATCCTAGGAGTAATCTGTTAGTCTTTTTAAAATCAAACTCAATAATGATTTCAGTAAGAAATTTAAACATAAATAAATACATGCATGTATGAATATACACAGCCAATCATCGATACTTCGACAGGAGATAGCAAGATGAAGTTCTGTCCTACTCTACATTCCAACATATCTAGACAAATAAGGCGAACAAAAATAAATAGACAAGATATACAGCACGATTGTAATCATGCGGAGCCAAATAATCCCTTTAAATACTATGCTCTGAGTTGACGATCAGAATCACCGTCTCCTGCTGCGACAATCGGTACAGGGAACAACATGATATCTGAGTTTAGAATATAAGGACCGTTCTGATCCTAGCAATGACCTAGTTTCAGATTCCACATATAAGACCTCTTATACTCCGGAAAAGACCACTTAGATTCCATATACAAAGCCATTTAGACCTAGGACCACTTAGGTCCCAGACACGAGGTCACATAAATCAAGATAGACCATTCAGGTCACAAGGAAGGGCCACATAGACTGAGGCAAGATGGACCACTCGGGGCAAGATCACAAAGAAAAGGCCACGTAGACCGGAAAGGGGGGACCACTCAGATCCCATAATAAATGCTTCATCAATGATATGGATACTGAATGAAAATAGATTGGAATCACTTAAATTCAGATAGAGCTGAAAGGGTGAGTTTTCCTATCAGACATTCGCAGAATGAATGAAATGACTATATTTACTCTAATACGATATTGAAACTCATATTCATTATCATCAGATTGATAGCAAAAGACACTACTCAAAGTCATGAAGACCCTTTTCAGCTTTGAAACAGTTTACTTCAGCAAAGCAAAATAATGCGGCAATGAGAAAGTAACTATACGTCTGCTTTTACAAAATCAGCTCGAATGAAAATCACTAGAACACATGGATAATAAAATGACAATTGATTCCTTCGAATAAATGCTAACACCAAAATAACAATAACCAATTACAACTATCCACCACACAATGATTTTTAAACCGCGAAGCGTATCACTGGTAAAACACTGTTCCTTTTCATTCATCGTGATAGTCGGAGAGACGCCTGTATTTGAAACCTATGGATCGAATACATAAACGAGATTAACGAGATAAATATTTTACGACACTTCCGGTTATAGGTCCAAGTTTTTTCCTAAGTGATCGAATACATAGATTTGCCTTATATGAAATTGTAGAATTTGATGTGTACAATAAGATTTTCTTAGGGTGCCAGGCTAAATCAACCCGCAACCCTGTGGCAGCCTTGACCAAAGATTTTTTCCTTGTCATCCTATGCTATGGCATACATGAATGACATTATACTCAAAGTAAAGCTGATACTTTATATTTTGAGAAAATAATAGACTGTCTTGATTCTTTTGCACTAATATAGCAGGCTTCCCTTCTTTGAAGTTATTATCATGGATTAAAACATTGTATGAAGTCATACGTTCTCTGTTTCATTTTCTAATATTTTGCTGATATTTTTTTAACATTTTACTAATTTTATTTTGAATCGATTGATTGTCAGTATAATAAATGATTGTATTCTACTTGCCTGGTTTTCATGCTTACACAGGATGCGATTTCACGGCAAGTTTTATTAAAAAAAAGAATATCGAGACAATTTGAGGTTCTGAAAAATGAGAAAAAATATCAAGTAATGTTTGCTTCACTCAGTACCCCCGGTGATATCGAAAATGAAAAAAAACAGCTACACTCCAACAATTCACGTGTCTAATGTACGGCATCCAAGAATATGTAGATGCTAATTTAGCATTAGTACTATCCCTTGACATAGTCAGTGGGCATACTTGAAGACTGGCGTTAAATCAAATCATCTTTCGAACAATCTGTTCAGGCCAGTCTCAAATTACCTACACAGTAGGTTTCGGCTGGCACCTGTCAGAAAACAACTACTCCCCTGGCTAATACCACGAAGGGCATTGAATTATATCCGACCGGTGCCAGTGCAGGTTTCTTCACAGAAGTAAACCCTGCATTTGCTTTCGTCGATACAAATGAAGAAATTGATTTTCAATTATAGGGACGGACACACTTGCAGACCGGTTTCGGGCTATTTGGCCACTCGTCAGTGCAAGGCAGTGCCATCATCAACAAAAAGTCGATGATTTCCCATAATTAAAAATCAAACTCCTTCACGAGTATCAAGCCCCGGCCAAAGCTGATGCGAACAACGAAGTTATTACGCCATCTACCAATGGACGAGGTATTCCAAAAGCAAACCGAATTCGCCCATTCCTCCTGCGAGGAAAATGTAAAAACACTTGACATAGTCAGTGGGCATACTTGAAGACTGGCGTTAAATCAAATCATCTTTCGAACAATCTGTTCAGGCCAGTCTCAAATTACCTACACAGTAGGTAATTATCAGCGAAAAATTTCTCAATGGCGTTTGTCAATATGATCCCAGCTTAATGTCACCCTGCTGGCAGTCATTAAAACAGAAGATATTGAGAACGATATACGTCAATGCCTTCCCAACTTACGATTTCATATTTTAAAATAGTTGCGAAAACGTTTCGGAGAAACAGATCGTAAAACTTTATATATCCCAAAAATATTTTCAATATGTTTATAAAACAACTATCAGTAGGAAATTGGCACCGTTTAATGAAACTTCATAAACATTTTGACATTTGGCAGTTACTATAAAATTTTTCAAACTCTCTCACAAAGTAGTTTTGTAACGACATCTCTTACTCTACTTTTGCAACATATTCAAGTGATACTAAAAAAATCATTGAAGGACAATTTTGTATTGGACAGGAAAATATAATAGATATGTCACCATTTAAAAACTGACAAACAGAAAGATTGAAGCCATTTCAATAATTTCACTTTAGTACTTAATAGCTGTGAATATCACTATATGTGTGGTATTACATATTTTCGAACTCATCTAATGTCAGTATTCCGGATTTTTTATCATTTCAAAATGGCGTCGTTCTATAAAATAATTTGGTATTAATATCGAGCATTTTTATGAATTTTAGCTACTATGTCTAGGAGTGATGGTTTTGCGGCACAGTCGGATATTATTATTGCAGAGTTGCATATTGACGTTGGATTTAACGCAATATTGTGTGTTGATTCTTTCGAATCACCTAAGTACAACAGTTTTTGAAAATTAACGATAGAAATGCCCCTATCACTGAACAGCATATTTTCAGTATTCGTCTAAACGAACTACTTCTCTTAATTTTTTCCAATGACCAATAATACACGACATTATTTTGGCGACAGCAAATATATATTCGCGGGAGCAAATTTTCAAAACACTTATTCAATTGTTTTGTAATTGTAGTAAATACACCCTACTTCAAATAATTGGGAAATCATCATTAAAGAGGCAATATGGTAATAAAAAGAAAATTGTATTTGGAAGCATTCTAATAAAATTGTTTCATTAAAGCTATAGGAGGCAGTTATAAAACAAGCTTGAGATACTTTCATAAAAATCATGAAAACCTGTAGTGCTATAAAACTGCTACGAAGCAATTTACCTCTATAGGAAAATATGTTTTATAAGTTAGTTGCAAAAATGCTGTGATAATTTCCTGACTATTTCATAACAGTTCTTAAATGTTATTCCATAAACGTGACAAAGTCATAAAACACTTCTATTTCCTACAACTGTATTGTGTTCAAAGCTCGTCTAATGTAATCGATTAGCATTCTGGAAGTGATTATAAAATACCAACAAAATGAAAATGTTGCAGCACCATGAAATTATAAAATAAGTTTGGTGGTTCGGTTGTGGCAAAACGCAAGAGAACAGCATTGCATAACGTTTGACTTCGAAGAATGCGGTTAGATTTATGATGAAAATAGTGTATTAATAACACCAAAAATGTTCGGCGGAAGTCCAACTTCGATTCAAGTAAACGATATTTTAGATAATGACTCTGAAAATGAATACTCGGAAAGTTGTAATGAGTATCATAATGATGATATTATAATAAATGATGATATCGGTATTGACTCAATAGATGTTCCATTATATTGTAATGACGAAAATTAAAAATAAGTATATTTTATTTTTAGTTGAAATATAATTTATGGAAAAATAATAATTGTGTTGTAATCAGCTAAGGGTCGCCACGTTTGGATCTGTGATAGTACTACTTACACACAATCTCGTTCATAAATTCGATCCATAGGTTTCACATACAGCGGTTGGTCGTCCCATAACCCTTGAGTCATCCCGAGCACAGGCAGGTATTTCGAATATTCTAATCTATATAGTTATATCAATTGAGTGTGCCCTTCTTCCTATTTACTGTTAGTTTGTTATTGAACTTACGTTTCAGTTAGTTGGTGTATCTCACTACTAGTGACTTGGGGTTTATCGCAGATCTCATAGGCGAAAAGAGAGGTTTTTGTGACAATATTACCTTTGAGATATTACATTGTTAATAATTATTTTTTCATCTGGAAGTGATTGATGAATACTGACATTATTTTGTGTTTGATAAATCCTTTTTTCATAGTGTTCTGGGGTTCAACCTACCACAGTCTGAAAAGAATAAAAACATTATCTTGGAATCTATACAATTGTAGAAGGACATACTTCTGGCTTACTCCGAAAAGTTGCTGCATTATATGAAAAACAGTTCCTTTTCAATAGAACACGTCCAGTTAGTTAGCAACTTCCCGTATAACTCCAATTTGCCCGTCAAAAAATACAAGAATTGATATAAAAAATTCTTATCGCTGTTAACGTCTCAGAAACCCAGTCTGTTTCCGTTCTCAAAACTTAGTCGTAAATTATTTCTCTTCACTATTCATTATTGTCAATCTGTCAGAGATCTGAGATTCAACATAACATTTTGTCTTTCTGGAGTAGTAGCCACTTGCGATACATATCAAGTGAACTCGTAGAGATGTAAGGACAAGTGTCACAAAAGGAAAAGTAAAATGTGTTTATGATAGAAACAAAATAATATCCAATTCATTGGAAAAACAAATCGATAAAGAGATTAAATTCATAAAATCAATTTCGAAAGATAATGGTTGTCAGAATTTTTTTTAGAAAAAACATTGACGGAACGATGAAATTTTGAAAGGGCAGTTGTGATTCGAATTGGAACTACTTTTTTTATTTTTTTTTATCTTTCAAATGAAACTTCCTAATTATTCCCATATTCCCCAGCTAAAAATACGTATTTTCAATAAAAAGTGTATCTCCCTCCTAACCAGTAATTTGGATCCGCCACTGCCGGCTTAAAGAAGCTTCTTTATAGGAAAACACGCGTAGCGGTTTCATGATCCCTCCAAAGTGAAAATCTTGCATTAATACATATTCCAGTATTTTCGAGTTCGTTGAATATTATATTAATGCTTTATTTACTGAAGTGAACGTTTGTCGAGAGCAATGCTTATTGCTTGTAAGGGAATCAGCGAGTTCGTAATCGGCTTACTGAAAAATTCAGATTATTCATTGGAATCGTAGTTTCCAACATTTGAAACCGAAGGAAAACATCTCAAAGGCTCAAGAGAAGTTTAAGATCAAAGTTATTGGGCCTTATTTGGAGAAATGTATCAAATTCCCAATTGAATAAGATTCTAATTCGAATTATACCGAGGGAATGTGAAGGATTTCAATTATAATACAGAGGAGTTTTGTTCTGATGTGGTTGACGACATTTTCTGCTGAATGGAGAATTCAACTAATTAAGTCGAACGGATTGGATGGAATGGAATTTATTTATTTATTTATTTATTTATTTATTCATAGGTTTCTCAACAGATATCAAATCCAATAACAGAGAAACACAACTTATTTATAAGGAATAACAAAGTGTGTACTTAAATCAAAGCTTGAAAAAAATAAATACATCATTGCACACGATTTTCAACAATGGGAGAATTTTTCTCTCCTGTCACATTAATAATATTATGGTGATACAACTAATGACATAAGGAACAATATTTTCAGTGAATTAATCAGCAATATATCTTACTATACGAAGACAATTGTTGCGCACCTGACGTAAAGGTAAGTGAAATATGTCTGTTTCTGAAAAATATAAATTATAAAAATACTGAATATTTCTTAAGGGAGAGTTTGTGCATGAAGTCGTAGAATAACGCTTGATATAAAACAAATGTTGATTTCTGGTGAAATGAGGTTGATGAGCGAAAAAATCTAGAGCAGAAAGAAAATAGGTACAGGAAACAACATTGCTCAATACTTTTTTCAACAAAATCATATATGATACTATTCTTCTGTTTTTGAGACTATCAATTCTATATATATTCAAATTTCTGAAGTAGGTGTTAGAAAGTCTGTCAGTATGATGAAATCTATAAGAGAGATGTCTTATGAATTTCTTCTGGATGTTTTCTATTCTGTTGATATATTTATCATAGATTGGACTCCAAACCACTGAGGCATAATGGGATCTGACCAGAGAATAGTACAGCAGGGTCAATGTTCTCTCTTTTTTGAAGTCTTTTGTGATTCTACATAGAAATCCGAGGTTCCTGGATGCTTTTTGTACAATCGCCTCTATATGTCGCTCGAATGTTAGTTTCGAATCTACAAGTACGCCAAGATCTCGTACGCAGCTTTCTTGTTTAAGAGCAGTACGATTCAAAAAGTACTGATGTGAGAAAGTTGTGTGGTTCCTACTGAATGTTATGTAACAACACTTGTTCACATTGATGAATATTTTATTGATATTACAGAATTCGTGGAGCCTATTGAGATCAGTATTGAGTTTAACGCAATCATCATATGACCTTATGGTACTGCTTATCTTCAAGTCATCTGCATATAGAAGATATTTCGAAAATTTGAAACAGTTTCCAATATCGTTGATGAAAATGCTAAATAACAACGGTCCTAGGTGAGACCCTTGTGGAACCCCAGAACTAACTGACAAGCAGGTAGAAGTGTACTTATTGATACGAACCACCTGTTTTCTGTTTGTGACATATGATTTCAGCCATTGCAGCAGCTCACCATACACACCAAAATTTGACAGTTTATCAATCAGACTTGGGTGGTGAACTTTGTCAAACGCTTTAGAAAAATCAGTGTATATGGCGTCCACTTGTATTCTCTGGTCCATTGCCTCTAATGTGTTTTGAATAAACTCTATAAGATTGGTGGTTGTTGATCGACCCTTGAAAAAACCATGTTGGTTTGAATCTAAAATATTTTTTACTTTGAAGAAGAGCTCATCAGAAATTATTGCTTCTAAAATTTTGCCAAACACTGGTAATAAACTGATCGGCCTATAATTTTCAACCGCAGATTTATCACCACCTTTGAAAATTGGAACAACTTGTGCTTTTTTCCATTCAGATGGAAAAATCCCTTCTGATAGGGATTTATTGAAAAGTAAATATAAGGGAGTTATAATACTATCTATGCATGATTTGATGAAGAACACTGGTATTCCGTCAATACCTGCACTTTTATTCACGTCCAATTTCAAAATCTGATTCTTTATTTGAGTGGTGGAAATTGAGGTTATGTTTATGGAATGATCTGGATCTTCCCTGATTTGTATATTTGAGGGGGTATCGTTTGGCTCAAAAACAGAACCAAAATATTCAGAAAAACATTCACATATTCTTTCATCACCAGTTATTTCAATACCATTATATTTAATATTTGTAGGAAGTGATTGTCTGTTTTTTTTTATTGGACACAAAAGTCCAAAAACATTTGATATTTTCAGATATGCCGTTTTCAATATTATTCACATACTTTTCATAATCAGTTTTAATACTTCTTTTGACCTGTCTCCTCAGCGAAGAAAAACTAGCATAGGTTAAATCCAATTTATCTGATTTCCACTTTTTATGCATTTTCTCCTTTTCTCTAATCAATTTTATAGTATTACTGGTGAACCAGATAGGATGACAACGTTTTTCCATCTTCGAAGGAACAAACTCTTCGATAATTCGGTGAATAAATTCATACAATTTTTCTACAGCCTGATCAACATCCATTTTCTCGAACTCTTTATGCCAGTCTATGCCACTTAATTTGTTATTTATATCTAGATAGTTTGCTTTTTTGAATTTGAGTTTCTCATATGAAGGTTTTCTGTTGAATTTTAATGTATTCAGTTGAACATCAATATTCAGAGATGGATGATGAGAGTCCTCTACAACAAAAGGAACATCGCATCGGGTAACACTCATACCTTCGCAGTTTGAAAAAACTAAGTCTAAGGATTTATTATTCATATTTTTGACACCATTAAATTGAAAACCTCCTAACATACTGAAAGAATCGATAAGTATTTCATCGACTTCATGCACAACATTTCTCGGAAAATAATATTTCCTCTCAGTATTATATTCCCAAATCAAATCGGGTCTATTATAATCGCCGATGACAATGAATTCATCGGATGGATTATTATCAACTATTTCACTCACCTTATTCAAGTGTGCCTGAACATTATTCACAGATGCATAATTAGGTAAATATACACAACAAATATTAATTCTCTTGTTTCGCCCTACACATACACTAGCCCACAAATCCTCACAAATTCCATCACAAGACCATGACCTTTGAGCACTAGATTGATACTCCTTCCTCACTGCAATTATTACACCACCACCGTCCTTTTTGACAGTAGTACTCAGGTCCCGATCCCTTCTATAAACCATGTATGTATCAGGAAATAATTCGCCGTCATATATACTTTGGTTGAGCCATGATTCGGTAATGCATATAATATCGTATTTTTCGGATCGAACGGCTAACAGGAAATCGCAAGTCTTTGTCCTTAGACTTCTAGTGTTTTGATAATAGATATTCAGCTCCATTTTTTATATGTAGATTTAAAGAAATTATATTAAATACATAACAAGAATATTAATTAATAGATACATGCTCGAGTTTGCTCAAGCTATTTTCATCACGTATACTGATGAGACGGCCATTGTCGGTTCTGACAAATATTTTGCAGTCGTAGGTCCAACAAGAAAAGCCTCGGTTTTTAGATATATCTCTTGCCTTCTTGTAAAGTTGCTTTCTCTGCATTGTTAGGTGATCATTGAGATATATCTTAACAGTTTCGTTGTAACTGATCTTGGGTTTCAGATCGTCAGTACTCAACTTCTTAAGTCTACGCATTCTACCTAGAATGTCATCTTTGAATGATTTGCTTGTAAATTTTGCAATGATATTACGGGGTGTTTTATCGTTGGAGTTGAAGTGGGCTACTCTTTGACAACTATCCAAATAATTTCCGGAAAACTCACATCCCAGAGCCTCCACAATAGTTTGAATAATATTGCTCAAAACTTCCCCTTTTCTCTCAGGAATGCCAACAATTTCGAAGAATTTGTTTATAGTATTTACCTTCAAAAGAGAAATAACTTGAAATGAAAATGAGATTAATTAATTCAGTAATTTTTTTTTGGGTAATTGAACATTTTTTATTTATATCATTCCACCTTTTGATGATACTTTTCTCTATTAGATTCATAGGTATATTGCTGAAAAGTGAAATTACATCTAGGCTGATCAGAATATATCCTGGTGGAAATGATTTTTCATTTATAAAATTGGAAAAAGCGAAAGAATCCTTTATATAGAAATCATTTTCAAAATCATAAGCATCAGCCCATACGCAGCACCCGATATCCTATGGACGTCCAATTCATGTCCATTTCATGTCGGAATATCCTTGGACCAATTTTGGATATCCAAAGTATTCCCAGTAAAAAATATCCATACGATGTACAAAATGGATATCCCTTCGGATATCTATGAAGGATATCTTATGGACATCCATTTCGTACATTTATTGTATAAATAATTAATGTTTCTTCCGCAGTGGCACCCTACGAATTGTCAACGTGATTGGGCCATTTACATGGACATTCCAGCAAGAAAGTTGATATATATATATATATATATATATATATATATATATATATATATATATATATATATATATATATATATATATATAAAACTTTTTATCCTTTTAAATAATATTTGAATATAGCGTCACCTCAGAAGACGTGACGCGCGACGCGAAATGCAAAAGCGCTGCATTGTGAACTCACCTTGACTCGTTTTCCTGACGTGCAACCGTCTATGGCGTCTGTCAAATGTCGTAAATTTGAGAGTCGTTGAGTGTTGGGTCGGTTTGAAAAAATTATGTTGAACTGAGTTGAGGCGTTGTGGTGTGCATTGTGCAATAATTGTGTTTATAAAGAAACGAAAAATAGTGGTGTAAATTGTGTAAATTGTAAACTGTGATCATTGGCATTTACCGTGAACGTGAACTTTTGGAAGGAAGCAAGTGAATTGTCGAGTACTATATTCATATGTTATTCAAATTGAGAACTATTTAAATTCATCAATAACTTTTCTGTTGAGAACTCTTGGCAAACTATTTTTCAAATTTGAACTATATCAAGTATTTTGTTTGAAAAGTAGTGAAAAAAAATTAATAAAAAATTCTTATTGACGACATAAGTTTTTTAATCGTTCGTCTACCACTCTACAGTTTATCTTAGCTTGTCTAGATTTTTTAAATACAGCGAAACCAATCTAGCAGAACATTTTAAATTGCACATACGGTCAAGTTGAGTGCCTTATCACAGGATATATTACTAACTATAATCCGTTGTCCAAGAAGTGTGCAGCACTTTTTCACGTCTCAAGCTAGGTTGGATTCTGTGTAACGAATTGCACAAATAATTATGTAGAATTATGAACGATATCTTATGGGTATCCATGAAGGAAATCTTATGGATGTCCATAATGGATATCTCATGGATGTCCATGAAGGATATTTTATGGACGTACAGGTTGGTGGCCTAAGAATGTCCATTGGACGTCCATTGAATATTCTTTTGACAAAAAATGTACGTCCATCGGATGTCCAAAATATCCTTTATAGATATCCACTGGATGTCCATGTGTTGTGTGGGAGTGAGAATTTTTGTAATAATTTGGGAAATTTTGCTATTTGGAGCATCAATGGAAGAAATTATGGGTCTGAGTTTCATATTGGGTTCATGTATTTTAGGGAGTCCACCCACATAGCAAAATTATATACCAAGTATGTGCTAAGCATATTCCTAAACGGATAAGAATATTGAGATTATATCCCTAGCATATACACAGAATATGGTTACTATATGCTGAGAATATGCTAGGTATATTTTTTGGCCACAAGTAGTATATGCTACGTATATGATTGAAATATATACCCTGAATATATTCAAATATCCTCAGAATATACCTATATCACCAACATAGCATATGCTATATATATGCTCAATATATGTGCCAACTGGATATGTCCAAGATGAATATATATTTTTGGTGAGGGACTTTAGGAGATGCAACATAATTATCCTTAAAGGTTCTAGTAGTTAGTTTCTTGGCATTTTCTGAAGCATGAATGTCATCCTTGATTATCTTCAAACAAAAGACATCAACTACTTTTGAAACATTTATGAAAAACTAAGAACTTCTCATTCACATGTTATTGTTTTTTATCCTATTTCAGTGTCCTGGGAACGCTGCTGATTTTGGGACCTAAAAATATAATGGATTAGAACAATATACCGGATGTCCCGGTATACATGTTACAATGGAATATTTCATTTATTTGAAAAAATAAAAATTTAAAATTCTGAATAATCAATATAGATAATTATACATATTGCTTTGAGCAATGTAAATATCGGAAATCACTTCTGGTTTATGAGATATTCCATTGGAACATGTAGGTATACTGGGACAGTGGTAGGGTCCAAAATTCGAAACTCACCTCATCTCAGTTTTCTTTAATTCATTTTCAACCCGTTCTTTAGCTTTAGCCTACCATCTCTTTATTTCTTGGATAATTTCATCTTCACAGGCATTTTTTGTTTTCTTATTACATTGAACAGCATCTAAAATAGATATTCAAGATATTATTCTATGAATGAAAAGAGCCGTGAAGAAAGCTTACCCTAACCTTTTTTTTCGATAACTTCCCCACACTTCACTATCGGTATCGAATATGCACAATCCACAATAGAGAACACTGAACACACACTGATGTCTTCTTTGAAAATGAACAATTTAACTGGTAAACTGATTGTAGATAACATTCAATTTCAACAAGAACAAAGAACAAGAAGCTTGGAAAATGGAAGCTTAGCTTGCGACTTGCCACGCACGCATGCATGCAGTGCTGCCAGGAAGATTTTAACGAAGTACCACCACTTGGGATTTCAACCTAGCCAGTTTGTACTAAATGTCAAGTTGAAAATGTATTAGAATGTAATATAATAGATTCTAAAAAGTAAGGTTACGGGGTTGATTTGAGTGGTTAGTTCACAAAAATGTAAATGTTGAATTGTTATGTACGTATTTTTTAAAACAAATATTCTTTGAAGTATTTACGGGAATGTGTCCCAAGATCCCTAGAATGTGCTACAATATTCCTTGACAGATATAAGACGGAGAGCCAGAGCCCAAAAAATTCTCTGAATTTACTAAGCCTGTTTTTTTATGGCTTATTGCAGTGGTTGTGTACGCAAACATACTGCGGTCAGTCAGGCGAAACTGAGAACAGGTGTCTCAGGTACGCTATCGAACCTGCCGTACCTGCCGAGGTAATGAAACGAATTTACTAAAGCTGAAAATCGTTATACAGATTGTATGTTGTATATACATAAAAGGTACGACAGTCAGTCAGCTGAATATGGGGACGGAGCTGGTCAGTCGGTCGCAATGTATGTACAAAAAATAAATACGGTGCAATTAATTTACTACACTTCAAAATTTTTGTGAGGGTATTAAATGCTATATGAAACATAAAAAAATGATCAGTTATTGATTTTGCGGGACAACGCCCGTCAGTCAGCAAAAATAGACATGAAAATTTCGCGCGGGCTTGGCGTCGCAGGTGGCGGTTTGCTTTTTTTCTTTATTATTTATTATTAATAATAATATAACAATATATAACAGTTATTATACTTCTAGATAATATTTATTACAACTAATATTTGCTTAATTTACTACTCATCAAATTCTTGCTCCGAATCATCAAATTCATTCATTTCGCTCTCACAATCAGAATTGTCAAGCTCTGTCGTTTCCGATTGAGTTTCGGGTCGGGAATCTGAAAAATCAATATAATTACTGTTATTATAAACAATAAAAAATTATTTTTTACATTAAATATAAAGCAGTGAACTTTGCCAACACTATTATTTTCATACCTGAATTTTCCTGAGGAGATTGAATGACGACATCTTTAACGAGTTGTGGTAACTGATCGCCTTGGAACCAATTAAATTCATATTTATTGTTGTTTATTTTCCACCCGTGATCGATCGGAGACAGTTCTGTCGTTACTTTTCGATGTGCATTTCACCAAATGTTTGCAATGTATCTCGCTCTTCAAAATTGTTGCATCAATTCTGATTCACATGGTGGCATACTGGATCCATCAAAATTTTTTACGTTTATTTTGAACGAACTATCGGTGGTATTAGAACATGTATCCGTTGTTGAAGATTGTTGCGTCAAATCTGATTCTGATGGTGGCATACTTGATCCATCAAAATTTTTTCCTTTTTTTTTTAACGAATCATTGGTGGTTATAGAACATTTATACGTTTTTGAAAACAAAACGAATCGCTTAGTTAAGCTGTGCCGATACTCTGATTCAAAGTCGCTTTCAAGGCCGAGCGCGCGCGCGAAATTTTCTTTTCTATTTTTGTTGACTGACGGGCGTTGTCCCGCAAAATCGATAACTGATCATTTTTTTCATGTTTCATATAGCATTTAATACCCTCACAAAAAATTTGAAGTGTAGTAAATTAATTGCACCGTATTTATTTTTTGTACATACATTGCGACCGACTGACCAGCTCCGTCCCCGTATTCAGCTGACTGAGTGTCGTACCTTTTATGTATATGCAATATACAATCTGTATAACGATTTTCAGCTCTAGTAAATTCGTTTCATTACCTCGGCAGGTACGGCAGGTTTGATAGCGTACCTGAGACACCTGTTCTCAGTTTCGCCTGACTGACCGCAGTATGTTTGTGTACACAACCACTGTAATAAGTCATAAAAAAACCAGGCTTAGTAAATTCAGAGAATTTTTTGGGCTCTGGCTCTTGGTCTATATGATGAAAAGAACATTCATAGCAGTAAAGTACTTATGCTGGGAATATACTAGGGATATTATTTGGGGAATATGAGTTGAAACATATCCTCAGCATGTGCTCGAGTTATGAATATGCTATTGATTGCTATGTGGGCATAATATTTTGGTGAAACAGAATTATAAATCATGTACATTTTTGCTTCATTATCTGATATCATTTTTGATTTTTTTAAATCTGTAATAATCTTATTTGCTTTTTGTTGTATTGTTGAACTAGGATCTCTATTAAGTTCAACATAAGACTCACTATCATTAATAATCTCAAGAGATTTCTCAATATAATCAGATTTTTTTATAATTACTGTCACGTTACCTTTATCAGATCAAAATCATGTGCATTAGCACAACACTCTATAGAAACAGGACATAAACCAAATTACCCCAATACCAAAATTTTACGTACAGAAAAAAATATTTCCAAACGCCTTTTTCTTGAAATGGTCGAAATAAATAAATCTTCAAATTGTATGAATAACTTTCCAATGCTCGGTACTTAAACTCTCTGTACTAAAAATTCTCCCGTCGGCGTGAACGGCTCCCGCTTATATAGGCGCTCATAGAGTGGAGAATCATCCAGACAAATCTTCACAATCTAATATTCTGGGTGAGCCGCGATCACGCAGGTATAATCTTTCCCGGAACTACTGCACCAATTCGCATCCATAGTCGGCAGGGTCGGCGCCAGCACATTTCGTTTCAATATGAATTTCACCTAAGATCTCTTTCACGATTTCTTTCGAGTCCTTATGCAGTCAATAAATACAATTCCATCGTAGTCTTCTCAGTCATCTCTAATGGAATTCGTTGCCAACAGAGGTGTTTCCCTAAGTATACAACTTTGAATAGCGACATAAATTCTTATATTCTCCACCATCGTTTCCATGATGTTCCCCAAACACCACCGGATTTTTCTTCCTTATGTCAAAGACAGAAATGTACAGTTATGAGTCAGAATTTTGTAGTTCACGTAAATATATGATATACAACTAGAAGAAAACAATTTGTAACAGTGATAAATGCGTGAAAAATAGCACGAACCAAATCAAAATATCTCCCCATGCAGTGAATTCAACAAGATAAATAACTCGGAGCAAACCGCAACTCCACTGACTTGTTCGCTTTCAGTATTTAACACTTCCGAGAGTCCTCAAAGTTTCCTTCATGCTTCCGGATTTTCTCACGGGATGAAGTGCCGAACTCTTGACTGCGTTGATCGTTTTAGGGGCAGACGATGGTAATATTCCAGAGCGTGCTCGTCTGGTTTGGAATTGGCCAAATCGATTAAAGTTTTTTCTTTTGGAATGCATTTATTTATTCTTCTAGGTTGGCTACTCTGTATATTTATCATTGGTGTCAGTTTTCACGTCAAGTATCATCAAAACTGAGTTGTATATTGAGGAAGATGATTATTATATCTGTAGAGGAAGTGAAAGTATCATCAAATAATGAGTAAACAACCTCTCGATGTATATACAGGGTGTAACTTAATAAGTGTAAAACATTTAAGGATGCGATTCATCATCGAAAAAAAGATAGGATCTTTCATATAAAGAAACTTCATTGGAGCATCCCTTGTTAAGATACAGCCCCTGAAAGGGGGTACATAAAATTTGTATAACAATTTTTTTATTGAACATTGACTATGATTTCTACATGTTGTGTGTTTCGTTATTGATAAATTAGTTTTGTTTATTACCCTTTAATCGTTCAATGCAGGTACTAACTACAAAATAACAATAAATCCAGTTCGCATTCATGACGATGTATCTCTGTAGTTGTTCGTAAAATAATTTTTTGTTGCGAACTGGTTCATTATGGGCAAAAACCCAAGAGACATTTTTTGTTTAGAATGAAAGAGGCTATCTTCCACCCAAATATAAGATTCACAATGGAAATCGTAAGCAATAACTCCCTCCCATTCTTAGATGTCCTCATCACAAAAACCAATGACTCCATTCACTCCACATTCCTCCGCTCCCCCAAGGACAAAATTGTCAACGAATCACAGGGTATATATGAAATACCATCTTATGATTGCCAAAGAACATATGTAGGCCAGACCAACAGACGTGTGACAAGTAGAGTATACGAACATCAACCTGCTGTCCGAAAATCAGACCCATCTTCAGCTCAGTCCAAACATCATCAAGAGTCAGGACACAATATAGACTTCGAGAACACTAAGACCATCGCCACAGCAAAAACACTACATGCTCGTATAATTCGCGAGGTCATCGAAATCGAGAAGCGACCTTCCTGCTTAAATAAACGTGACGACGGTCAGAGACTTCCAACTGCATGGAAACCCCTAATTTTCAGATGCCCAGTCCCCACCAAGACATCCAACGGTGCTTTAGCAGCACCCGCTGCTATAAATACCACCCAACATCCTTCGATCTAAGGAGTAGGCAGATTGAGACCTTAGAAAGAACTCGTGACGAGACCTGGTGAGTAGGCAGATTGAGGCCCCGACGTCAAGTCACAAACCCTTGCCCCCTGTGACAACACCTGAGGAGTAGGCAGATTGAGACCTCAGCGTGAAGTCACATTTACTCTTGAAAATGGCTCCAAAATCGGAGCCGAAACGCCGAGAACAAAACTCTGGACGCGGTTCAACCCGAACTCAACAACAACATACGACTGACTGCGAAAACCTATCCGAACACATTTTCTGGGCCTATATATATATATATATATATATATATATATATATATATATATATATATATATATCACACTGCGAATTCGAAAAAATAATTCTTCGGTACACATCGTTCATCTGATGACGTCGTTGTCGAAATGTTCTGTCTGCGATGTGATATATTTCGAGAGAGAACGGCGTGTATTTTCTACGATTTTTTCTTACGTCAAATACTCCTACGTCGAATTCTTCCTACGTCGAATTGTTCCTACGGCGAATTCTTCCTATGTCGAATTCTTCCTACAGCGAACTTTCCACTATGGGGTGTATGGATCATCATCTCATCATCGGAAACGTTCGTGTTTTGATGACGTCAGTGTAGGGGATGACATTCGCCGTGGGAAGAATTCGCCCTAGGAAGAATTCGCCGTAGGAAGAATTCGACATAGGAATACGCACCCAAATATTCAATACCAAAGCGGGGTAACGATTGTATATGAAATTGATTCAAACAAATGAGGTGTGCGGGGGGGTCCTTACCTATTTTTCGAAATTTTTTCAGAATTGTGACGTCAATAATCAGCAACTTTCTATCATATTCCTCTCATTTGATAGATATCAAAAATACAACTCCATTCGAAAGTTTTTTTAATGGTTAATATTTTCCAAATCAACGCCGGAAAAATATTTGTTGGAATCCAACTCATTCGCTACACTCTTTTGAAAAGCTATCGTGAATTAAGGTATCGATACTTCATCACACATTGAGATTTGGGGTTTCGCATTGTGCTAAGAAAACAACAATTATGAATGTGGAACTTCAATTGTTGCTGAATTCGAATTTCTTACGGAATATGTCACAATTTACGTTCGAAAGAACGAATAGATGGTCTCATGATGCTTTCTGAGATTTTCTCGCAGGGGAGCAGCTGATTGACTATAGAAATAAAAATCAATAATCAATGAATATATTTGGAATTAATTCACCCCAGCTATATACATTTTTGCATGAATAGAGCACCCTAAATTTCATACTTCCATTCCTTTCCGAGAGTAAGGCTTTCAAAAAAGAAATTATATCAATATGTTATTCTCCATTCATTCTATAGATGATTTGATATTCGCTTCACAATTTTAAGAGTTTTCAGTATTCAGAGTTAACAATATATCAAAAGGAAGGAGACTACTGAACTAACACTAATCAATATAATATATACTCACAATTAATATTCAAAATATTCCTGGTTGACCCTCTAACAATTTTTACACCTTATCTGGTAATCCATCCATCAAATATTGTAAAACTCCAAAAATCTGTTCGCAATATCCCCGCTTATAGATAATGAAACTCATTTTGATTCCAAACCGATAAGAATCGGAACCGTATTGTGTTAATACCGTTTTCCTTGATAGCTCAAGAATTGATAGAACAAATTTCAATTTCTCCACACGAATATATGAATGATCAACAAAGAATGTTTCATTACATAAATGTCAAAGATACATCAAGTTTATGATGATAATGATTATAAGGAGTCTTCGACCCCGGCGCCAAGTCACGCAAAGGATGTGTATATTAATATGTATGTATATATATATATATATATATATATTTATATATATATAAAAGGGATAAATTCACAAAGAAAACTCTTTGTTATCTTTCGAGCTTTCGGTAATGTTTATTACCTTCTTCGGGAGAACACTATAAAAGGGTTGATTACAATATACACACACACATATATATATATATATATATATATATATATATATATATATATATATATATATATATATATATATATATATATATATATATGAGTTGTTTATTGTGCTTCGTTTACAGCTTGTGTGAAATTCAAAACATAAAATCGTATCTATGGCTTGTGATATATTATTATATATCCATATGATGTATATTATGCTCTCAGACACTTTTTTTTACTATGTACTAGTGCATGTTTTTATTTTAGATAAGGTAATTTCGTTGTTATATTTTAATCGTACAATTGCTTTTCCCTTACGCACAGACATGTACCTCTGTAGGGTGACCAATTTATTCAATTCTCCCATGTTATACTACTACCTGATGTATTGTAACTTTCATTGAATAAATTCATTCATTCATTCATATATTATCAGTTATTTTCTAAATGGGTACTTACTGACGTGAGATTGGAATTAAATTGGATCAGAACAAACAGAAAATACATGAATGAAATGAAATGACAATGACAAGTTGACTCAATCAAGGCGGAAAATTTTGATTAACGGGTGTTATATTTTTTTCGTTGAAAAGTAATAAATAAGTATATGTCTGACTGAGGTTATTCAAGTCGGTTCGTTTATTCATAGAATGTTGTTCTTTATGAATATGAACCATTTCTGAAAATATTCTTTTCGAAAGATTCTTCTCTGTGTCCAAGATTTCAGTATTCTCATAATCCATTCGATGATCATTACGATTCACATGTTCCGATAAGGCACACGAATTGATGTTCCTTCTACAATCGCTTCTGTTTGAAATTATGCGACTATTGAGATTCCTAGCTGTTTGACCAATATACGTCTGATTACAATCTAGACAGGGAATTTTATAAACAATATTAGATTTCTGTTTTTTCAAAATTGAAGATTTAACTTTAGAGTGTGAGATAAAAATGGTATTTATGAATTTCTTCGTGATTTTAATCTTTCATTCTTCAGAACATTGATTAATTTAGGAGTGAGTTCATGAATGAATGGTAGAGATCTGAATATGGTGGGAAGTTACGGGTTTGGAATAATGTTCGTGATACGTGATTGATTATTATTGGAAAATGGTAAATTATTAATGAGATATTTGGGATGAGAATTTTCTAGCAAAATATCACGTAATTCTATTAAATAATTGTGGCGGATGCTGGGATGACTTATTTTAACGACTATACTTTTAAGCGAAGTAACCATATTTATTTTTATTTTATAGGGATGATATGAATGAAAATTCAGAAAACGATTACTACATTTCGGTTTTCTATACCATCTGGTGATTATTTTGTTTTCCTCAGTTCTATTCAGTTTTATATCTAACTATGGTATACAATTGTCTACTTCTTCGACAGTGAATTGAATATTGACATCATGAGAATTGAACAAACTCAAAACATCGTTCATTCTATCGGAAGAAACTGAAAGAATCAAATCATCCACATATCTTTTCACAAAAGGAACATTGAAAGGAAGTTGAGGTAAGCAGTTATCAAGAAGATCGTCCAAAGCATAGTCAGCTGAAATCGGAGATATTTTTGAACCCATTGGTGTGCCAAATATTTGTTCATAAAATTTGTTTTCGAAAACGAAATGAGTAGAATCAAAAATGAAGTCTAATAATTTGAAAAAAAATTGATTTGTCTAAATTACAAAAGTTTTTTACAATACATTTCTCAACAGTTGCGAGAGGTTAATTTGTAAATAGGGAAACCACATCTAAGCTGATGATGACATAATTGAAGGGCAGTTGATATTCATAAAATGAATTCACTTCGCTTGAAAGTAGAGTCGTTAAATTAAGTCATCCCAGCAAACGCCAAAATTGTTTAATAGAATTACGTGATATTTTGCTGAAAAATTCTTATCCCAAATATCTCATTAACAATTTACTATTTCCCAATGATAATCGATCACGTATCACGAACATAATTCCCAACCCGTCACTTCCCATCATATTCAGATCTCTACCATTCATTCGTGAACTCACTCCTAAATTATTAATCAATGTTCTGAAGAATGAAAACATTGAAATCACGAAAAAATTCATGAATACCATCTCTTTCTCACACTATAAAGTTCAATCTTCAATTTTGAAAAAACAGAAATCTAATATGGTTTATAAAATTTTCTGTCTAGATTGTAATCAGACGTATATTGGTCAAACAGCTAGGAATCTCAACAGTCGCATAATTTCACACAGAAGCGATTGTAGAAGGAACATCAATTCGTGTGCCTTATCGGAACATGTGAATCGTAATGATCATCGAATAGATTATGAGAGTACTGAAATCTTGGACACAGAGAAGAATCTTTCGAAAAGAATATTTCTAGAAATGTTCATATTCATAAAGAACAACATTCTATGAATAAACTAACCGACTTGAATAACCTCAGTCAGATATATACTTATTTATTACTTTTCAACGAAAAAAACATAACACCCGTTAATCAAAATTTTCCGCTTTGATTGAGTCAACTTGTCATTGTCATTTCATTCATGTATTTTCTGTTTGTTCTGATCCAATTTCATTAAAATCACACGTTAGTGAGTACTCGAATTATAAAATAACTTTTTGAATTTGATAAGACATCAATAGCTTCCACAAAAACTATATATATATGAGGCGAAGGGTAGTCTTGACTGACTAGTTGAGGAAAAAATGATTGCCTCTATCCTCAAAATCAATCTATATTGGAGTACTTCCAAATGAACTATCACTGCTGTGAATTCCTGGAAAGGGGGAGTAACAGTGGTGATGCGAACTATATACATTAAAATTCAGCTCTAACAAACTATCATGACACGCCTGAAGCTCTTGTATAGTGAAACACGCGTAGTGGTTCTGTGAACTGTCTAGTGGAAATCACACAATAATTTTTTTTTCTAATTACGTTTTCATCGATTCTTATCAAGTATCCAACTCCATCAATTTCATATCATTTTGATTGAAATCGATGTTACGTTAGGCAAGTTCTGAATGATAATAACTCAAACACTGATGGAGAAAATTTCAATTTATTCACACGAATTTGTAATGATATAATAATAGAAACATTTTTCCGATACATGAAAGCTATAGATACATCAATTATCGAAAGATCTGATTCAAGTGTTATAGTTAGGGTTCAATCGTTTAATCGCCAGTATAGAAGATCTTACTAGGATGAAATGATACAAACAGTGACATAATAACAAAATGACAACGGCATGCATATAAAAATAACTATTTCACATAAAATACATCCAAAGGATACAAAGGAACATGGAATAATGACATTTTGGAGAATATAGCAATATTTGAACATAAATGTCTGAATGAACTATTTCTCAGCACCCCACTATATACATCAAAATCGAACTATAACGTAAATGAATTCAATCGAAGAGTCCGGATAGCCGTATCACTATCAATTATACACCTTTTGTTAATTTGTGGTTAACTAGCCAGTCCTTCACGATGTAACTCCACCACTACGGATCTAGCATGAGCCGAAATAATGCATTTCTCACTATCCACTTAGGTATTTATGGTATTCAAAAACGACGGTCGAACGGACGAGAGTTCCATGGTGTCGAAAACCCCATCATCCAAATTCATGAGCAAGCCCAGATCGGACAATCCGCAATACAGCACCAATTCCTCTACGGGCGGCCTGGACTTCGCCTATTCCAAGTATAACGAACAAGACGTCCAAGAAGAATTCCTGAGAGTCTATACGCAGCTTGAGGTCCTCAGAGAGAGAAACATGAGAATGGGAAACCGACATTTGGCATCGAAAATAATAGCCATGCAAGACGCAGCTAGGTCACACGACAGCGCCGTTCAGAATCCCATCAAAGCCAGTAGCAGCTTAGGTAAGATTCTCTTCGAGATACTGTTTGAATATCATTATCCGATGAATTGTTATTTTTCTCATATTCTCGGTTTATGACCTGGATCTGAAAACATAAAAAAAATTGTGGAATCCATACTGATCCTCAAGTCTAGCCTGAAAAGTTTCTTCTCCAATGAAATAAGTTTCTCCTGATTAAGGTTACTATAAATTAATCAACAACTTGTTACCTTCGAATTTATCTACCTAAAGAATACGACGATCATTAGGATGTATATGAAATACTAATCTCGATGACGTTTCTGAGAAGCAACTCTGTTTATGTTTTTAAAAAATCCTATTGATTCAATATCAGTAGGGAGTGTTTCATGACTTTTCTCGTGTTTCAAGGGGAAAATCGGCCAATAGTCTGAGAATCGACAAATTGCTGACTTTTTTTAATGCCGTCGTTCAACATTTGCATATATTCCATATTAACTTTTTCCCAAATAGTGGCGGGTCACAAACCCGGAAAACTACAGAAATAAAAAAAAAACTCAAATTAATTTATTTCCGCTCATGATACCACTAGTGTTCGATTCATTACCAGAAATATTTCCGGATTTGTGATTCAAACACGAGTGGTATTTGGGGGTAAATACAATAAATGGAAGAGGTGATTTTCTTATGGAATGAATAGATTTTTAACATGAAATATTTTTTCGCAGCAATCCTTATGAACAGCAAATGTAAAATATTGCAACCTCTTTTTTTATCTTTTGTATGCTCATTGGAGAAGAATATCGTCTGTTTATCGTTCATCAAAATTTTCAAGACGAAGGGTGACTGGCTGGCTATTTGAATTCGTAAAACTTTCTGGTCCTGAAAGGAGGCCTGGCGTGTAATAATCGAAAAAAAAAACTAACCCAAAATGTAAATTTTTGCATCGTTCCTCCTGTAAAACACTCTTAAGCCTCAAAATTTCTGTACGCGGCTTTTGGAATGCTCCCAGAAGGCAGAGCATTCTACAGGCAAAGGACAGCTAATATTCATCTCTGATTTTTCGATAGCTGAAATATGTCGAACGAATTCACTGATACCTAATGTATCACTCTAAACTTTTTTGAAAATCAGTCATGGGTGCCACTTGAAAAGAAAGTCAATGTCAGGAATAATTTTGAGGAAATACATCCACAAAATCCAACTTGGCTGCTGCATTTTGAAATGAATCAAGGTTCATGCCAAGCTTTATTTATGAGGCAGAGTTCAGTCAGACTGGGCAAGAAGACCTGAAACACCCAATATGTGAATTCAATCGAAATATCAATTCAAATTCGAATAATCAAATTATCACTGCTTTCCTCTACGTGAACCTCATCCCCATCTCATGACTAGGAATTATTCAATTACTTTGACTATGGTTTACTCATCGAACGATGAAAGAGATTGCTTGCCGTTTCCGAAAGCTGATTATTTGCCTTCAACGATCTCGAGTAATACGAAATGCATCGAAAATCACATATCGAACCGACTCGAACTGGCATCAGTACATATTCAATCGAGTCGAAGAACCAATAGTAATATCATGCGAAAATAAATCAATTCATTTAATGAAGTTTCTACCTCATACACATCTGCTTCGAGTTGGGATGAATCACATTTTGCCCAGCCTTGCCTTCGTGACAGGGTATTCCAATTTGTTAGCGAAATTCGACCAATCAGAACAAAAATTGCATGAATTAGCATGCCAAAACTGGTCTGAATGAAACTCTCACACGACGACAAAGTCTTTGTAATGTAAAAAAGTATTTTGAACAAAGTCGTATACAGGATAGATTGACGAAACGAACAAGCCTGATATTTCATAGTTTCGGTACTCAAAATAACCTTAGGTTCCATATATTATTGTTTCAAAGAGAAAACTTTCAATATACATATTCTGCGTCGTTACAACTCCCCCAGGGGTTGTAAATCCCTGAAATTATTACTAAAATGAAGTATCGTGAACGTCTGTGAAAAATAGTAATTTTCCAATGACACCTTGGAAGTTATGGAATTCTTCTCTTGATGCATATGTTAACAGAGATTTCCTCATTTCGTAGGTGAGTCTGGATACCACTTTTATTTTCTCCACATGTTGGTTCCAGATTGATCTTGAAACTAACACAACTTCAAGATATCCAACCCAACTCGAAAGATAGATTTCTTCATATCGAAGCCTCAGATGTCTCGGATGATTGATTTTAGGAAAGTTGTATCGAAACCGCCGTCTAAATCTAACAATTCTGCTAATGCTACGACATTGTTCCGCTTCCGTTGACATATCTGATCTGTCCACATATTGATGTTTGTAAAGTGGTCCAGTAGTCATTTTGCCATTCCCAATATGTCTGCCAAGTAATTCTCTAAGACAATTTTGTCTCAGTACTTTCGCCGAATCATGTAGTCACTTTATCCAAGTTTCTTGGCTTTGATATCTGGCAATTTTTTCTGGAAGCCTATTTCAGGGACTCCGGCACTGAATTTTGCCAGAAACCCAGGCTGGATTTGTAATCCTGTGAAGTACATTCGGAGAAGCTCTCCTATCGTCTCTGCTCCTGTTTTTGTGTACTTCCCAGGTTTCATTTTGACACTTTTCATCTACACCTGAGGTTCTCTCGAGGACATCTCGTGGAGTCTGGCATATTCCTGAGTGTCTTATCTCGTCAAAATGTCTCCCTTATGCATCTCTTTCCTATAGTTGACTGCCACCTCTAGATCTACTAAAGTACTTATTTCATGGCTTATACCTTTTAACTTATAGCCAGGTCAATATTGTTGACTTTAAACTTAGTTTCGTTACCTTTTTTGTGGTGCTAATTTCGAACTGTATTTGTTTTAATATTTTTTTTTCAGACACATTCCATTTGTTAATACAAAATTGGTTTCCTTTGTTATCTATTACCTTCCTTCGCGTTCTATTTATGGTAGTTGGTAATTATGATGCATTCCACCACGGTGTTCCATTTCCATTTTCCTAGTTGATGGTGGTTCTAGCTCGTATGGAAGATATAGCGACAGTCTTCGTTTTTTCCAGCTTTTCAATGAGTAGAATATTCAGTTTTCCCAGATTTGAAAAACAGTATGATTCATTATGCAATTCACAAATGGGTGGACATAAAACACAACGGCAATGTATTGGTGTTTTCAAAAAATATATACCTTCTCGAATCAACTGACACTTTCATACATCCTCCTATGCATCGCTGTATAATCGCAAAAACAGATCGCTGATACTTTTTGTCAAACAAACTGAACATAAAGATTCTGAACAATTTCGGAATAGTTCATAAAAAAGACTGTGCAGAACATTTCATAATTCCATGAAATATCGTCCTGTACATTCGCCTTGAGTTAATGTCCTTGACGTATTATGAACCTCTTTTTTGATCGTCGCATTTCTGAAGAGATCTCTTAAAAAACCATTATGGATATTGGAATGCCAATATTATTCGCATGAAAGCATTAAAATATATATTCGATGAAATTCCCCTCACCATAACTCATGATGGATACTGGTCTCATACTCTGATAATGACATTTTCCTTCAGGCCCGATGTTAGGGTGTGGCTAAAAAGCTAGCAGTGTCGAGAGAGAATTCAATAATTACCTCAAAAGAGTATTTGGCAAAGAGTCGATAAGTTAATTGCAAGAGCTGAAAATATTATAAGTTGTTTTGTTTTTCCACAAATGGGATTTTTTTTCATCATTTCTGAATTCAAATAAAATGGAAAATTGTTACGTTCAAAGGTAACCGAGAAAAATTGTATCGATGTTAGGTTTGAATTTCTGTATTGAAAAAACTCCATAACTAGGTTGCTCGATTTATTATGAAGTATCAGAAAAATCTCTGAAAGTATCTTAAATCAGATTTTTCAGTTTCTTGAATATTCAGGTCTATCCTGGTGAATCTTGAATAACTTTCAATATTGAATATTGGTTATTGGAAACAATCGAATAACTGTTATAGAATATGCACATCGAGATTTCTGAAATATCTTGTAGGTACTGATTTTTCCATATGATATATTATTCAATTCCCGAAAAATTTTTGAAAAATATTGACTGTTGAAAGTTATTGATGTCTACCATAATGGTATTTAGTCCCATTCTTGAATATTTCTCAATAATCTATTGAAATTCAAGAATCAATAGGCCACCAGAAGAGACTCATTACAATGTTGGAAAGACTGTCTTTGGCTGAATTCAAACTTGAGCTTGAATTTGAGCAATAGTAAAATACTTTGGATAACTTTGCAAGTGGTATTAAAGTGGTGGATATTTGAAACATGTTGGCATCAACAATTCTCAAAGAGGATGCTAATATGGATTCCCCGGTCTAATGTTATTGTTGAGTCAAAGAAGTTGATACCACTGTTTCGATTTTGATCCAGCAAGTGATCGGAATACAATTCTAATATTCCCACGAAATCCATATTTCTCGCACCCATATCACACCCTGGTTGAATTCTTATTCCACGAGATGACATGGAAGCTATGGAAGACTGTTCAATATGAAGTTTTCTGTCATCAGCACCCTGCACAGACATTTTCGAACCTAGAAAATCATTTATCAATAGAGATGTACCAAAACAACCCCTCCTGTCTGGATGGGAATCACTGTCACATAAATTTTACGTCATTGACCAGTTTGTATTTCAGAACGTATTTGTCCCCTGATCGGCCGATCAGTTGTGACCTTTGATACGGTAAATTAGTATGGTTGGTTGCTTATCTTGTGGTTCCTTTATTCGTGAATTAAATCTCGGGACTCTCTCTCATTCAAAAATCTTGATACCAAAATAAGAGCATTTTGCTTCCGTGGGTTTGGGTTTTTTGATCTTTGTGTTCGAAAGGAATGGTTTCTTCCAATGAAATAAAGTAGTTCATGTCTGAATAATCATAATCTGAACCTTTTGGTTTTATGCAACTTCATATAACACTGTTTAATATTTTATTTGTTGCCGCCTGATCAATATTATATAGGTAGGTTTGAGGTAGTATATGTCTGAATGTTTGCCTGCCTGTTTTACTTCTTGGGTTTGTATTGAGGTCAATATTATAGTTATAGACTACGACGAAATAAAACATCTTTGCCTGGAGTATTGGATATTATTGCAATTCAGTTTCCAAGATCCCGACTGAGGCGGCAAAGCGCCCTGAGGTAACCATTTCAACACAGAAAAATACATCATCGACTGAGGCTGGAAGACAAATTGAGTTTTTTCAAATTTCTGCCGGAGTTTGTACACTATTTCTATTCACATTCACTGATGAAACTCTTAAAAAAAAAATATTTGTAAGATCAATTCCAATACATTTGGGATTTCAAGTAGATATTTCACTCGAACCAATTTCATGACGTTCCCAAAAATGTAAATTTTGTGTTTTTCTGTAAATGCCATAGAGGTTAAAATTAAAGTACGTAGATGGTCGAGGTTTGCTCGGTATAAATTTTTGGTAAATCGTGTTTTCGCAAATTATATTCAGATACGAATTACTAATAATATATGATATTATTTTTTGATCAATAATAAAAAATAAATATGAACTGGTTATCTACATGAAAAACGTGTGCAACATTTTCGAGAAATGAATCCTTGCTAGATGGAATCATCGCCCCCGGAGACCCCTGCATACAAAATTCATGAAAATCGTTGGAGCAGTTTCCGAAGAACATTGAATGAATTTTCTGGATATATTCGAGAGGCGAATAAATTATTCAAGAAGTGAGATTTGATTCACTTCGTCTCAGTTTTTTCGAAATGGGAGTCGAAACGTCGAACGATCGAACAAAAACCATTAACGGATATAAACCCAGAAGAAACAATTTTTGCATAGAAGAAGATCGGTGAAAAACATCCAATTCTACATTCCACCTGAATGGGCAGGATATCTTAGAAAGCGGTTATTGATATTATCCATTAATAAAAACGGACCAATCATCTCGTGAGAGGGTCCAGGGTCCGACGAATATTGAGAGAGAAGTATTATAAATAGCCAGTATCTCTGACGCAGAACAGACAATTGAAGTCCATACTTCTTGCTTGTTATTCCGTAAGGGGGTAACTAGCCAGGACGGTATTGAGATATATTTGCCCAAGGGTACTTGATAACGACTTCGAAATGGGAGTCGAACGATAGAACAAAAACCATTAACGGTTATAAACCCAAAAGAAACAATTTTTGAATAGAATAAGATTCATGAAAAACATCCAATTCTACATTCCACCTGAATGGGCAGGATATCTTAGAGAGCGGTTATTCATATTATCGATCAATAAAAACGGACCAATCATCTCGTGAGAGAGTCCAGGGTCCGACGAATATTGAGAGAGAAGTTTTATAAAAAGCCAGTATCTCTGACGCAGAACAGACAATTGAAGTCAATACTTTGTTTTGGTTGTTATTTCGTAAGGGTGGTAACTAGCCAGGACGGTACTGAGATATATGTGCCCAACAGTTCTTGATAATGTCTTCGAAATGAGAGTGGAACGATCGAACAAAAACCATTAACGGTTATAAACCCAGAAGAAACAATTTTTGAATAGAAGAAGATCCGTGAAAAACATCCAATTCTACATTCCACCTGAATGGGCAGGATATCTAAGAGAGCGGTTATTGATATTATCGATTGATAAAAACGGACCAATTCTCGTGAGAGAGTCCAGGGTCCGACGAATATTGAGAAAGAAGTATTATTAAAAGCCAGTATCTCTGACGCAGAACAGACAATTGAAGTCAATACTTTGTCTTGCTTGTTATTCCGGGGGTAACTAGCCAGGACGGTTTTGAGATATATTTGCCCAACAGTTCTTGATAATGTCTTCGAAATGAGAGTGGAACGATCGAACAAAAACCATTAACGGTTATAAACCCAGAAGAAACAATTTTTGAATAGAAGAAGATCCGTGGAAAACATCCAATTCTACATTCCACTTGAATGGGCAGGATATCTTAGAGAGCGGTTATTGATATTATCGATTAATAAAAACGGACCAATCATCTCGTGAGAGAGTCCAGGGTCCGACGAATATTGAGAGAGAAGTAATATAAAAAGCCAGTATCTCTGACGCAGAACAGACAATTGAAGTCCATACTTTGTCTTGCTTGTTATTCCGTAAGGGGGGTAACTAGCCAGGACGGTACTGAGATATATATGCCCAACAGTTCTTGATAATGACTTCGAAATGAGAGTGGAACGATCGAACAAAAACCATTAACGGTTATAAACCCAGAAGAAACAATTTTTGAATAGAAGAAGATCCGTGAAAAACATCCAATTCTACATTCCACCTGAATGGGCAGGATATCTAAGAGAGCGGTTATTGATATTATCGATTGATAAAAACGGACCAATTCTCGTGAGAGAGTCCAGGGTCCGACGAATATCGAGGAAGAAGTATTATTAAAAGCCAGTATCTCTGACGCAGAACAGACAATTGAAGTCCATACTTTGTCTTGCTTGTTATTCCGTAAGGGGGGTAACTAGCCAGGACGGTACTCAGATATATGTGCCCAACAGTTCTTGATAATTACTTCGATATGAGAGTGGAACGATCGAACAAAAACTATTAACGGTTATAAACCCAGAAGAAACAATTTTTGAATAGAAGAAGATCCGTGAAAAACATCCAATTCTACATTCCACCTGAATGGGCAGGATATCTAGGAGAGTGGTTATTGATATTATCGATTGATAAAAACGGACCAATTCTCGTGAGAGAGTCCAGGGTCCGACGAATATTGAGGAAGAAGTATTATTAAAAGCCAGTATCTCTGACGCAGAACAGACAATTGAAGTCCATATTTTGTCTTGCTTGTTATTCTGTAAGGGGGGTAACTAGCCAGGACGGTACTGAGATATATGTGCCCAACAGTTCTTGATAATGACTTCGAAACGGGAGTCGAAGGATCGAACAAAAACCATTAACGGTTATAAACCCAGAAGAAACAATTTTTGAATAGAAGAAGATCCGTGGAAAACATCCAATTCTACATTCCACCTGAATGGGCAGGATATCTTAGAGAGCGGTTTTGATATTATCTATTAATAAAAACGGACCAATCATCTCGTGAGAGAGTCCAGGGTCTGACGAATATTGAGAGAGAATTATTATAAAAAGCCAGTATCTCTGACGCAGAACAGACAATTGAAGTCCATGCTTTGTCTTGCTTTTTATTCCGTAAGGGGGGTAACTAGCCAGGACGGTACTGAGATATATGTTCCCAACAGTTCTTGATAATGACTTCGAAATGAGAGTGGAACGATCGAACAAAAACCATTAACGGTTATAAACCCAGAAGAAACAATTTCTGAATAGAAGAAGATCCGTGAAAAACATCCAATTCTACATTCCATCTGAATGGGCAGGATATCTTAGAGAGCGGTTATTGATATTATCTATTGATAAAAACAAACAAATCATCTCGTGAGAGAGTCCAGGGTCCGACGAATATTGAGAGAGAAGTATTATAAGAAGTCGGATCTCTGACGCAGAACAGAAAATTGAAGTCAATACTTTGTTTTGCTTGTTATTCCGTAAGGTTGGTAACTAGCCAGGACGGTATTGAGATATATGTGCCCAACAGTTCTTGATAATGACTTCGAAACGGGAGTCGAAGGATCGAACAAAAACCATTAACGGTTATAAACCCAGAAGAAACAATTTTTGAATAGAAGAAGATCCGTGGAAAACATCCAATTCTACATTCCACCTGAATGGGCAGGATATCTTAGAGAGCGGTTATTGATATTATCGATTGATAAAAACGGACCAATTCTCGTGAGAGAGTGCAGGGTCCGACGAATATTGAGAAAGAAGTATTATTAAAAGCCAGTATCTCTGACGCAGAACAGACAATTGAAGTCAATACTTTGTCTTGCTTGTTATTCCGGGGGTAACTAGCCAGGACGGTACTCAGATATATGTGCCCAACAGTTCTTGATAATTACTTCGATATGAGAGTGGAACGATCGAACAAAAACTATTAACGGTTATAAACCCAGAAGAAACAATTTTTGAATAGAAGAAGATCCGTGAAAAACATCCAATTCTACATTCCACCTGAATGGGCAGGATATCTAAGAGAGCGGTTATTGATATTATCGATTGATAAAAACGGACCAATTCTCGTGAGAGAGTCCAGGGTCCGACGAATATTGAGAAAGAAGTATTATTAAAAGCCAGTATCTCTGACGCAGAACAGACAATTGAAGTCAATACTTTGTCTTGCTTGTTATTCCGGGGGTAACTAGCCAGGACGGTACTCAGATATATGTGCCCAACAGTTCTTGATAATTACTTCGATATGAGAGTGGAACGATCGAACAAAAACTATTAACGGTTATAAACCCAGAAGAAACAATTTTTGAATAGAAGAAGATCCGTGAAAAACATCCAATTCTACATTCCACCTGAATGGGCAGGATATCTTCGAGAGCGGTTATTGATATTATCGATTAATAAAAATGGACCAATCATCTCGTGAGAGAGTCCAGGGTCCGACGAATATTGAGAGAGAAGTATTATAAAAAGCCAGTATCTCTGACTCAGAACATACAATTGAAGTCAATACTTTGTCTTGCTTGTCATTCCGTAAGGGGGTAACTAGCCAGGACGGTATTGAGATATATTTGCCCAACAGTTCTTGATATTGTCTTCGAAATGGGAGTCGAAACGTCGAACGATCGAACAAAAACCATTAACGGATATAAACCCAGAAGTTATGCCACACGAAACATTAAAGCTATTTTACACCTTCTGTGATAAAGTTGACAGGACAAAAATGTTTCGTTTATTCAGGGCCAAAATCATACTTCCAAGGGAGATACGAGAACAACATCGATTCCAAATGAAATTGAAATTCTGTTTGGAATTTGCACCACCGAAGGAAACTAAAGCTGTGTTTGATTGATTGATGTGTGATTTCCTTTTTGACTGTACGGATGTTTATTTTCATGTTCACATTCGATTTTATAAATCATGTTTATCACCTACCAAACTCATGATTGAATTCAGTAGGAGAGAAACTCACAGTCGAACTCCACCAAATAAGATTGTGTGACTGTAAGTTTCTCTCCCACCCAGTTCCATCTTACCTCCACTGTAAGTCATGGATCGCCTCCGTTGGATAATCTTATTTCAAATTCATCATTCATTTTGTGGCATTCTATTTATCTTGTGATATATATTCGATCTTCGTGTCTACTCATCATGTGCTTGGTATAAAATTTGATTAAGGAAAAGTGTCAAAAAATCCACCATGAATATGAAAGAATCGAATATTGGAATCGATAAATTTTTATGACACACCGAAATTTCCAGGTGAATAAAAAACCCAATCAGCGAATATATACGAAACTATCTCATGTATTTTCGCGGCGATAGCTTTTTCCGGCGGCGAAAGCATTTCACATCGATAAAATAAACGATAAATTGTTCTTCAAGAGATATTTGCGATTTCCGAACCGTCACTTCACACATACATATTATATTTATGTTTATTCGAACAATAAGTTACAATCGTAAAAGTGCCTTTTGTTCGCTGATATCATCGCAAACGCAAACACCGAGGCGTGTTGTCGAGACAATAAAATGGCTCAGCACAAGGCCTGTTTATATGTTGGGCACCCGATCAGGTCACTAAAATTGTAGGGACGCTAAAATAGCCTTCCACTCTATGAGCATGAAGTTCTCTGTGTGCTGATTTGGCCTCATCATGGCCTAATGTGAAAGTTTTCAATTTCATGTAGAAGAATAATTCTGAAAATTGTAGTGAAATGAAAGGAGAAATGAAAAAAATCATTAAGATATATCTACGAATTAAAAAGCTGTTTTTGCTCATATGGCGATCCAAGGGCGTAGCTAGGATTTTGTTCAGGAGGGCGGGGGCAGAAAAGGAAGAACAAATATGAAAATATATATAAATTTTTAATGTGCTTATAATAACCGACGGAGTTCTCCGCAAAACCGTTTCAAAACTTCACTTTCAATAACGTCCCTATTTTCTCAAACCGTTTAGAGGTCTGTGGTATATTGTCAAGATTTTCTATTTCATTTTTACTTTCACTAGTAGTCGTATCTTCTCTTTTCCTATTCAAAGTTGCTGAAAAATACACAACCAATTTTAAAATAAATAATTATCAACAAATCGCTAACGAATAATAATGATTTTGTTTGTATCCGGGCGAATTCTGGCATTTGCCATAAACTCGAATGTTATAAATAATTTAACAAAAGATCAAGTATTGTTGTTAAATTAATAATAGGAGGAACAGAAATGTATACGACCATACCTACATACTGAATAAAAGTCGAAGTTTATGTAGATTTTACGTGCAAAATTGGGTTACACACAAATTACTTACCCTTAGAAGAATTTCTTTTATCCATTTTTATTCATATGAAAAACAAGCATTATCTGAGTAAGATTAGGCGATGTCACAATAGTTTCACAATAAACATCTATTGTATTTGTACACAATAGAGATGCGTTCGAGTTTCGAGACTATCAAAGAAACGTATAGGTACCGAGTTTCACAGATAAATTTACTCTCCTGAACACAGAACAGGAACCAGAGAGAAGATAACAGGAACTGCTGGATTTACTACCCTTTGTGGTCGTGTACCTACCCGTCGTCAAGCCTAGGCAGTATCATCCCTGCCATCCGTCTTTTGTCTAGGATCTCCGCATTCCATTGTTTAGGGATGAGTATTGGGTTCGCCAACATCTACCTCACGGTCTAGAGATGGATGGGTACCGCTTATGCAAGGTTGATTCCTGTCGCTGGCAGTGTTAAAAATTGTTATCAAAGAGTTCATTTCTTCAAGGGTGTCATATATTCTTTGGGTTGGGAACTCTACGACCAAGCGCTTATGCCCAGCTAGAGGAAGGCAGCAGCCCCCCTCTGCCCGTGCCTGGCTTCGCCCGTGTGGCCATCCAATGTATGACGTCACTCGACCTAGGTAACTCTGCTCGTATTCGCTCACTACGAACTCATAAATGTATTATTTTTGAAGAAGCTTCGATCGTGTCGTATTTTATTAGTCACAAGATGGATGAGACTAAAAAGTAGTCAAGCCCGACGCGGATCCGCAAATGTATCAAATTCGACAGTAGTTAGTTTTTGTCTTCAATAGACGTCTCTATGCCAGGGAAAAGATGCCAAGGAATTAACTTGCCGCACGAGGTGAAACAGTTTGCTCAGTATGCTGGAACGTTTCTTCAGCATAAAAGTTTGCATCGATAAAACATTGATAAACATTCATTCTGATTTGAATGCTCCGCTGATAGGTGGTCAATAATCAATGACTTGATCGGCAATCCCGAACCGACTGTAGAACTATTTGCAGCAAAGAGTGATAACAACCGACACAAACCAGAAATGTGTCTTAGACTGGATTTTTGCTTCCTATTCAGGTATAACCTTGTTCCTGTGTTCGATTTTGAAGTTTTCTGAGTTTACATTTTTTCTGGAAATAACCACAAAATATTTCCCTCTTACACCAAGCTCAATCGACCAAAAGGCGTGCATTTCCATAATTTCAAAAATCGGCTTTCAAGCAAACGCTTTCGTGTATAATAATTTAGGATAAAATCCCTCAACCTGCGGTATCAAATTATCATACACTCAAGTCATCTGCTGAGCAAAATTTCGAAACTCATCGATGTGCACACATTTCAACCGATTGAACTTGGTGTACTCGGGATAAAACCCCCGCATAATACACCCTTATTGCAATATATACCTAAGATAGTGTCACTACTTCGGTTCGGATTTGAAGGCCGTCGTTTTTTGGAATTTCTTCCTGACGTTTCGCTGGCGCGAGTGGCTAGCTTCTTCAGTGGCTCATACATCTTGAGTTAGACTCCGATGACTGGTATTACGACTTCATAAAGCGTATTTATATGGCATCAGGTAGCCAGGAGTGATAAATATTTTTTTTTCGATCCCCTCAAAATGGGATTCATATTCGGTTGAGGTTCACAGCTTTTTCTTTTCTGTAAAAATTATCCCTGTGTTTGTGGATCCGTATTGCCTCCCGTATCAGTCGACTATGGTATCCCTGGTTGGGAAAATAAGTTGCAAGTTTTGAAACAGAATCCTGTGGTTTCCTTCACTGATTGCGTGTTCTGCCACAGATGACTTGTCAGTTTGCCCTAGTCTGCAGTTTCTTTCATGCTTTTTCAGCCTAGTTCCCATAGATCTTTTGGTGGTACCGATGTATACCTTCCCACAGGTGCACGGTATGCGATAAACCCCTGCTCTGACAGTGGGTCTCTTTTGTTTTAAGCCGAACTGAGGCTTTGTTGTATCTTTCTGGTTTTGCAATTCGGTCTGTGACCCTCGGAATATATGGAAGATAAGCGTGTGCAACTATCCGAGCGTCCTCTCTGTTTTGAACCGCGGGACTCTTCAGTTTCATGGCCTCGTTGATCTCGGGAACACTGTATCTATTCAATCTCATGGTCACTTGAAGATGTTTTGTTATTCCTAAGATAGTTATCATTCATATTTAACTTGAAGGCCTCAGGGTAGTTATCATTCAAATATCACTTAAAGGCCTTTGAGTAAAATATAAATGATAACTATCTTTGTGTTGTATTCGATATTCCTAACTTCATAGAATGTAAGCTTGAAATTGCAATATCAATGTATTTGATCTCGGATAACGAAGAATCAAGAATCCAAACTAGAATTAATATAGATACCAGTAAAAAATTCAATTGAATGAATAAAGAAAAAATTTCATTACATTCATGTATCTTCATTCCGTATTTTGCTGGATTCAAGACAATTTCGCAAATATCCTGCTGGATTGAAGATGCTTCTGAATTGCAATCCCTAATCTCGGCCTGGTCTAATGATGTCAAAAACGAGTCAGAGGTCAGATACGATTCACGCTAAAATGCCTAATCTTATATATTCTACTTCCCACTCTTCCCAGTCAATGATTGTTTTGATATATCGTATACTTCAATTCCATCGACTTGAATATAGTAATAATATCATGGCACTTCCGAATGGATATTTTTTAAACCAGCTAACGTCTCCCAACGAATGTCAACCCTCAGAAAGTAGAAACTTTTGTAAGCTAAGGATCAACAAGGTCGGTCCCACCTTTCAACGAATGATTCCATCACGATTTCAACCGTCATACATTCTCCCCCTTCCACGACTTCCAATAGTTTTTTCAATTGTCTTTGTACAAGACTCTTCTGGAAGTTTTATCAGCCTAGTATAGCAATTCCATTTTCCATCGAATTTTTAGATCCATACCAAGCTTTAGAGCTGTAAATTATTAGAGAAAACTACTCAAATTTCTATTACAAATTTTCACCGTTTCACTTGTACTTTGAATGACTTTTAAACGTGGCCTCATTCTCACTAGTCTTGTGGTGCTTGGGTCTCAATCTGCCTTTTTCCAAGCGACTGT
Source organism: Zygogramma bicolorata (assembly GCA_032362365.1). Lineage (NCBI taxonomy): Eukaryota > Metazoa > Arthropoda > Insecta > Coleoptera > Chrysomelidae > Zygogramma > Zygogramma bicolorata. The sequence goes on along the minus strand of JAVJAQ010003427.1, from coordinate 6,777,955 downwards.
AGTAGCCAGATTGAGATAGTGTGTTTCATACAAGTGTATCCTTTGCTACAAAAGAGGGAAATGTTTTTGCTTGCGTAGAGCTGATCAATCGCAGACCCTGTTCTGGCCTATCGAATCTCTTCAAATTACCCCACCAGTACAAACAAATGCTCTGTTACAATGAATGCCAACTGACATGGTACGAAGAAACCCAATGATCCTCAGACCATCTAGAGTTCACATGTATATATACACTACGGTTTCAAACCGTTTAAATTTAAATGGTCGTCCATCATAATACTGTTATAGGTAGTCGTGACTGTCTTGAAAGTATCGTTCAAATTTCTCAATTTGTTGATGGTTCGCCAGTCTTCGAATAGGTTCACCGTCGTATTGTTTTTACTTGATCTTCACAAGGTCTGAGCTGTATGAATGGGTTCATCTCGATCTTGAGCAGATGGCGCGATGACGGCTTATTGGCTCGTAGTCAGCTTCATCCTTATTCGGGGTTTGATATTGATCCCGGTAAACTTGAAATTATAGAAAACTAAACTTGAGAGAAATTGTTGAAGTGTTGGCACGAGTGACGTTGCTATCTCAATTTGAATTTCCAATCGACCAACTCCTGGCGACGCCACCGATCTTTACGTTCGACTCAAGTTTAAACCGATCCTACAATCAATTGTGACATATCACAAATTTTAACCAATCATCCACCTACAAATTTTATTCTTTTCACAGGTATAATAGCAGACAAGAACATCGAAGAAGTCTCAACGGTGAAAATAAAAAGGCAGAGCGTCTCTTTCGCAGCCGAATTGAAATCCAACGATGAAACTTCGCCTCCCCCGGCTACTGAAACCAAAATAACCGAGGAAAGTGCATCGAGTTCTACATATCCATCGACGGAAAAGAAATGTAAGGAAGTCAAGAGCTCTGGACCAGACACTAATGGCCGATATCTTATGTCTGGGCACGCTCGAACACATTCCATTGTTATTAATTTAGATGATAAGAGTCGATTTACAGATGAAATAACTGTTTAATAGGTTTTTTATTTACCATGTACCTGATGATGAAATAAAGGTTGTATCTAGGTATATCATAGGTGTGTTTTACTGAAGGTATTCCTACATTCTCAAAACGAGATAGGTAAATTCATTAATGATGTGATTTTCCAATTGTGGAAACCCATAGACCTCGAGGTTTATGATGGAAACTACATTGTACTGATGAGAGGCCATATAACCAGAAATCGTTCTACAACTGTGTCCGTCCCAATAACTGAGAATTAATTCCTACAGTTTTATCACCAGAAGCATGAGCAGGAATTTCTCCTTTGGAGGATCCAGCACTAAAACTTGTCGGGTATAACTCTTCGTGGTACTAGCCAGCGGAGTAGATGTTTTCTGGCAAGTGTTAGTCCATTAACCTAGTGTAGAGCTAAGTTAATACTGGCCTGACCGAAGTTTTTTTTAGATGATTTGATTCATAGCCAGTCTTCAGTTATGCTCACTGACTATTTGTTGAATATCATTTTTCAATTGAGTTTGGCTTCGAAAATATTGAATTTGTACTTATTTTCAATAATTATGTTTGCAAGCCAAATTTTTGTGTTATTAATGAACGAATATTTCAAATTTCGAGTGAGCCAGCTTTTGATCTGATTTACTGTTTGTGTAATTGGTTTCATCTCCCCCATCAAAGAGTACTTCAATGGAAAAACAATGTTGGTTAAAATCGCATCTACAACAGATGAGATAATCAGTAGGATTGGAATGTTCGTTGAAAGTAAAGAAATGAAGAAGAGCTAGGGCACACTCAGTTATTAAAAAAAGTTAAATCGTGATCGAACTCTCGAAGAAACCAAATCCAAATTATTTGGTCATATTACTCCATATTTCAGCATTTGGTCAAAATATTCTATTTACCTCATCTGTCTCAACCGACCTCCTATAGTTTACAAATAAAATGAGGACGATGGCGTCGTCTTCAGAGCATTACTCGAAATCAAACTGACATTACAGTCGTATTTCTGGTCAGAAGTAGTTGAATTATATTCAACTTGAAGCTTCATAGCCAGACACTCGAGAACAGTCCCCTTGTCGGTAAGAATAGTAATATATAGTATATAGCATATATATATATATATATATATATATATATATATATATATATATATATATATATATATATATATATATAGTCGCCGAACAGCCTGCGTTGTAGACGAAGCTTGCGCTAGCTCCCAGTCCAACTTTTTTTACTAATTCTTCATAAGAGTATTCAGTGAAAAAAAGCTCCACCTATACTTTCCACAAGACTTGGTAATTATTATCAAAAAGTTCACTGGAGCTTACACTACTGTTGAGCCAAGTTTCCGTGAAACAAAGGACTTTGAAATCACATGAGTTGATGTTCTGAGAAAACTCCTGCGTTTTTGTACGAAGGCCTCTCACGTCCTGAAGGTATATGTTGAAGTCAGTATGTCCCCCCATTTTTGGATCGGTAGTATAAAAGATGTGAGTATGGAAGTGAGAATTATAGTTTTTGCAGCATATCGGAGTTTCTGATTTGTAAAATTGGTGATGAGTCCGTTTTTCTGATGAAGATATTGCCGTTCTTCACCCAGACAAACTTGAACCCTCTTTTCCTTGCGGTATCTCTGGTTTCTTTGTGAAGGATTTAGTTCACAAGAGTAAGATGTTCATTTATGTATATCTTGTTCGAGATGCCATCTACAGACAAAGCACCATCCGTAAAGTTGGCTTGTGATCGCTTGAGTTTGTTTGCTGTGATTATATTGTCTCTTATTCTTCGAGTTGAGCAAGCAACTATTATATTCTTTACCTTATCCTTTGGAGAATATTTTGCGTTACTCGGTACACGATGGATGTACTCAATGTCATTTTCCGTTATTGTGACATTTAAGCTGGCACATATTTTCTTCATTATTTCATTAAGGTTTTCATTATCTCTCTCTTGTATTCCGTGAATCTCTAAATTGTTCAATCTTGATGCTTGATCAAGATTGTTTATCTTCGAGTTCAATGTTTCGATATCCAATTCAATTTGTGTATTTTCAACAGATATTTTATCGACTTTTTTGACACACTCATTGATTTTAGTGAGGTGCTCTTCAAAGTCAGTAATCTTGGCGCTGCAGAAGGTTACAGATTCCCTGAGATCTTTCATTTCGTTTCTCATTTCCTGCATATCGTCTCTGAGAGCGCGTAGGATAGCCATTATGTTGTTATCTGGGGGGTCTTGATCCCAGCTAGTGCTCGCATTCGGCGACACTGTCGTGTTGGTGGTCTGCCTTCCTGTGGTTGAGATCTGCGAAGTTCGTACATCGGTGCGATCGCGTTCTCTCCTACGACAGGTGGGACAATTCCATGATGCGCCGTCGAGGCGTAGGACATCCAGCTGACTGAGAGAGAGATTCAAACAATGACCATGGAAAAACTTCTCGCAAAAACTGCTACACTGGAGACCAGGTTTTTTTCTGTTAACCGGCTCGTTGCAGACACCGCAGAGTCTATTCATTATAAATAAGCAAAATTTAGACGTACTGTTCACAATTTAAGAAATGGAAATTTATTGATACACTGCAAGTCAAGATTTAACTAGTTATTCTACAGAATAATTCACTCTTGAGAAAAGCCACTAAACAAGCGAAATTGACGAGAGCAGAGACTATATTGAAACCTGTTGCTGAGAACGGAAGAATCAAAATTCAAATCGAATAAGGTGATCAAATCCAAAGAGAAGGTTGAAATGGATTTTTTGGTCATAAATTAAATTAAAGGTTTGATTGATCAGACTTGGGCCCGGGCTCAAGGAACGTCAAGAAAATACAACAAATTCTTGCCATCCCTCACGTGAGAGGACTTTCAGAGAGGATCAAGAAGATAGGAGGAAAAATAATCGCCAGAAACTCTATTCGATCAGGGAACACAATACGCAGCCAGCTCACAAAAAATCGACCTGTGAATAAAAACAGCTATACCAACAACTGCGTTTACCGGATACCAAGCGAGTGCGGCAAATGCTACATGGAGAAACCAGAAGTTCATTGGAAATGAAAAACACACAACGAGGAGAAACCACGAAATCAGGAATAGCGGAGCATGTTTGGACAAACCATCACAACATTGAATCGTCTGAAGCCGGGTCATACACAAGGAGGAGCACTGGTTCAAGAGGAAATTCAAGGAAGCCGCCTACATCCTCAACAACGACGCATTCAGTCATGCCAGCGTGGAGATCCGGAATGTGTGGAGGCCGCTTATCCAAGGCATAGACTGACTGACTTGATGGAAGAGAATCTGGCGCCAATACATCCATTTCCCGCTGAAAACCGACTAGCGCACTTTTAGTATCACCTGTGCGTCTCATGGTTAGTACCGCCCCTTCCCCCACCATAGGGAAATCGACCAAACCTCGAAATATTGTCAGTCATCACCCGAAGACTATTGCGGAAACGTCGTGGGTACTCAACTTTAAACCCGGTTTCAACATTTTCATACTATTTCATTGATTTCCTTATTTGAATTTTTTGACTGATATTCCACTTTATAACTTAGGATTGGTTGAATCAATTTTCAAAATCAACCAATATTGAAAACACGATTAAAAAAATTACAAAAAGGTATCACAAGATCCCTTTCCTCATTTTATCAAGAGTCAGCTAATTATCTTGGGCGCCCAAGTGCCTTGGGGCGTCTCTCACATTTTTCGTTAGCGAGGAAAACCCACATAAGCCCACAGTGATTTAAAAAGTATGCACCCTTCGCAACGAGTAAAGTCCCACAATTTTTTTCATCGAAGGAGTAGCATCATGCTTTTTAATGCAAAGTTTGTCTTACTTGAATATTATGTCCCATTCTGAAGTTGAGGGATGAATGTATTATTGCGATCGCACTGTATGAATGCTGAATCATATGGTAAACAACCTCTGATAGGATGAGAAAAAACCGTACTCTAGTTTTGTTTGATTATTCCACCCTCAATTTTCTTGTCACAATATTATTTCATTTATTTCCTTATTTATATTTTTTGACTAATATTTGATTTGTATTTTGATACTTTCGTTCTTAGCACCAGGTTTCAATAGAGTAATAATATAGAGAATGGAAGTCCGAACCATTACCATTCACATATAAACTTATGAATAAAGTTCCTTTGCAACGAACGATTTAAACTTTTTGCAGAGGATTAATTACCCTAACACCAAACTGATATTATTTGCACTCGGCAAGGACAGCATCTTCAGGAAGAGAAAATTGATACTGAATCTGAAGTCTGGGGTGAGCTATCATACAGTTTACAATGTCAGATAGTGCTGTAACTACCTGTAAAGTTTTTTGGTCCAATATGGATTTCGTCTCTTACAACTAATTCTTCTGAATAATTTCTCAACAATAAAATAAAAATCGGGCTATAATGGATAATCGCTTTATTGTCACCATGCTAATTTTACATGTTCTCATTATTATACCCTCGGATGCATCTAGGAGCCTTGTGTCATGCACAAACATGAAACTTCTCCTAGAGATAAATTGAGAAAATTGAGTATCAATTTTATTCTCCTGAAGTTGCAAACCTTGTTAGTTAAACGCGCGTCGAGTGCAAAAATATCAGTTTGTTGTTAGGGTAATTGATCTCTAGGAAAAGTTTCAACTTTTACACCAAAGGTTCCAATCTCATCGTTCATGCACAAACATGTTTGATCAGTTTCTAATTGCTCTCACTCATATTGTGATCATTGTCCGGAGCATGTTGGGCAACACTACTTTTCTCCCTTCCGTTTCTCATGTGTGCAAAATTCCCTTCGGAATAAGTTTTCATCTACACCCGTACTCTAATAATACACTTATATGCCCACAACCCGTTTTATAATTAAATCCATTACGATACAGATTTTCAACCAATAGAAACCCATTATTTTTCAATCAAGCATGATGTGCAAGATTTGCATTTTGACGTTTGTCAAGTCAAAATCAGTAGGTATTTAATTTTTGAAGAATTTAGTCAATTTTCGATAATCGTTTAAGAATGTCTTATAGCAGTGATATAGAAGAATTACCAGCGACCCTCCACAGATGTCTTATACAAGTAAAAAATACAATCGAAAGGATTATATTTTTCATTTGACAAATGCAACAAATATGTTTTTATTTTCAACCTAATTATATGAGCTCTCGTGTCCGAGTTGTCAATGTCGCCGGCATTGGTCAGTTACGCCCGGGTCCAATTCCTGACCTCGCCAGAAGTTTTTTTTCATTTTTTTCTTCTTTTCATTTCTCATTGTTGTATTTTCCGTGGTTATACCATTGATTGTAATTTTGTAGAATTTTTCAAAGAAATACGATTGATTACCTACTATTATTGTGTTCAATATAAATACCTAATAATATAATATTTTTAGTTCTTCTTTATTTGGGTGGGTGGGTGTAGATAAAAAAGCGTATGCAACTCTCATGTAATGGTTATCAATACACTCGCATAAACCATACGAAACTCACCTTCGGCTCGTTTCGTATCCCGGTTCATGCTCATGTAATTATAACCATCATTACACGATCGTTGCATAATGTACTATTATAGCTCGTCGGCTCTGGCCAATGCACTTATTGTTGCAATCTGACAACTGAATTCGTAAATTCCCAACTTTTTTGTGTTTACTAATTTTTTTTGGATAACCAAGTAGCTGTGGTAATATATAAGAAGTTTCATATACAACTTTCATATTTACTTCATCGAATATATTTTCAGTCCTCTAGTGTACTGATGATGAGATTATTTCTATAAACTCTTTACAACTCTCATCTTTTCGAAAAGTCGAAGATTCATATTCACTTTAGCTACGTACCTTATCACTCTCTTTCCATTGTCGTACTCAAATTGCTTCAAAGGAAATGGTGTTAACCTATGGACAAGAAATTGTAGTACTGCCATTTTATGGTATGGACAATGATTCGAGTCGTTAGGAATGTACCTGATCGTGTTCGTGTCTTTCAATTATTTACAATCGAAACGTCGTGAATGAGCCCAATTCAAAACTTCATTTTCAAAAGTCTGTTTTATTTTTTATTTTATTTTTCACTTCGATACAATTTCAGTTGATGCGCGCCATCAGCTTATTTTCTATATATTTTTCATCGAAAAATACCAGAAATGATATATTTTCTTGGGAACTTCGTCCAACCTCAATCAATATCATCACCTGTTCAGAAGATCAAATTTAGGAAGGAGAGGTCTGCAAAACCACTACAGAACACGTGTAGTAATTTTATTGAACACTTTTTCAAATTAAATTTCTACCGAAAACTGAATTAGTACTTATCTAAAACAATGGAGATGAACTGCGTAGTAAAATTTGAATTGAATATTTGTTGAAATAATTGCAATTCATCTCAATTTGGAAATTATTAAATGCAAACTAAAAATGATAATAACTTAGGAATGGTCGATTTAACTTTCAAAATGAACCAATATTGAAAAAAATTCCAAAAAGGTATGACAAGCCCCATTTCCTCATTTTATCTTTCCTCATCCAACAACACTCTTACGAATGTGCCGAAAGCCTTGTGCGGGCAAGAGTCAGCTGATTATCTTGGGTGCCCAAGTGCTTTGGGGCGTCTTTCACATTTTTCGTTAGCGAGGAAAACCCACATAAGCCCACAATGATTAAAAAAGTATACACCCCTAGCAACGAGTAAATATCCCATTCTAAAGTTGAGGGATGAATGCATTTTAACGATAGGACTGAATGAATGCTGAATCATATGGAAAAAACCATGCTTTAGTTTCGTTTGATTGTTCCACCCTCAAATTATTAGGTTTGGAAGAAGCAATCTCATCCGCTAGACTAGAATGTGATTATCCTGGTAAACCAAGAAATGTTTCTGTTAGATTGTTAGCAATTTTCTTGAAGGAACAATGGCAACAATTTTGAAAAATTTTCATCAACAAAGAACATGCAGATGCGAAGTGCTTCATATTCTCTTAGGTGGGCAAAGGGTAAACATAAGAAGAGAATATTCTGCATATATGTTACCGGACACCATTGATATGTCCCATGCATGTTCTTGGCATGTGCAGGAGTATAGACCGCGGGCATATCTGACAGACGACAGTAAAATGATAGTTGTGAATCCAGCCTGCTGGACAAACAAACGGATCTACAAATGCTTATTGTGCACTTGTGTCATATTTCAAAATAGTTTTTCTCGATAATAACTCAATTTTGAGCGATTGTGATGTTTCAATCCATCGATTCCCTTCTATTTTCGACAATAGAAAGAATATCAATCCTCTTGCTGTTAAGAGACGTGAATTGAGGATTCAAGCAACTAGAAGAGCAGATTCAAGTACTGATAAGTTGAAATGGGCAACGGTATATTCATGCATTTTGTATCTCAGGATTGCAATTCTAATCTCATTAAATTACCATTGTTGTTTACGGAAATACGATTTGTTTGTCCAGCAGGCTGATGCATGTGAAGTCACATGCCCGTGGTATATCAGTGGTATTCACTTAGGATAAACTTATATGATTAGCATGTGCTAGGAGCTAAGTGAAATGCATCGATATAGAAAATTGTAAATATCTCAGAAACAATCACTTTCAGCTTTGTTGAGGAAGTGTACCTTTTTCACTTGGAAAAGGTGTGGGAATCAGTTTTTTTCATGGAAATTACTGAAAGGTTACTGTGAAAAAAGCAATCCAAAATGAATAATGCCAGCGTACGCAGCGCCCTCTAGATGTTACATGAAAATTAATACGAATGGATTTCCCACGCCTAAATTTTAATTTGAATTCGACAGCATTCTGATTGGTCAAATTCAAATTTAGACCAATCAGAAAGCTATGAGATCGTCGTACGATCGGATTTCGAATCTGTCCTAATCCAGCCTAAGGATTAACAAAATATTCACCGTATATTCTGCAATTTTTCATTAACCTGAACGAAGCTTACTAACCTAACCCATCTTGAAACATTCATTGTGGGTCTATCGCCAAGTAGAATGAATTTTGCAAAATTTTAATCATTCGGGTATGTTCGGAGACTGTGAGTGTTACGAAATGTGGGTGCAATGACATGCTCTCTTGCAAAACGCATGAGAAAAAAGAAAGCTTCTAATAATTCGGGAGCTATCGGAAACGAAAATTAATCATTTTTGATGTAGGATGATATTTTTTTCACATAATCGCGGCATATGCAATTTGCTCGAAGCAGATTCTGGTTCGTATTAAGTATCAAAGATTAGTGCACATTACATTCTGTGAGTTTGATACGTATGACCACGGTGCAAAGAAAAACCAGGGAAAACTTATTTTCGTCCCTATACCGGAGGCATAGTCACCATCCGGAAGCATAGCCACCACGTATGCGTCGTACATCTGTTTAAAGCTTCCTGAATCTTGGAAGTTATACCACAGGGGCCTGATTTTCGAATCGGGTGAATTCTCATACCAAGAGAGAGTCGACTGTCCTTCCCTATTTCAAATGGTCTTTGTCCATAAGATAGAAAGATACATCTGAATTTTCACTTGATGGGAGAGTTCACCTGATTCAAAAATCAGGCCCCAGATGTCAATACAATCAGTGGTTATGATATATTTGGACAAGCCGCTTGATATAATCATTACTGAACTCCACAGGTAAGTTCCTTTAATCGTATAATTACATTTCAGCGGCTCGTCCTCTACTCTTATTGCACAAGTATATTCCTAAAATGTTCCAAGGATGTCCACGTGCGACAATAGATATGTTCCGAGAATTTCGCGGAATATCTCGGGAACACATTAGCGCAAATTGTACATTCCAGGAATGTCTTACGAGGATATTGTCGGAACGCCCATGAATGTTCGTATACTATCCGCAGGGGTATTCCCCTAGCAGTACGTAAGACCCTCCAAGGACGTTCAGGGAACATCTTGAGGAAACACTGATAAGCCACCAATGGACATTCTTGGAATGAACTCTCAGTGTGATGTTAGGGTAATTGATTTTTACAAAAACTTCCACACCAAATGTTCCAACTTCATCTTTTACTCCTGGAATAACCTGGTAACATATTTCCAGCCTCGAGTTTCGTGAACAAAAAAATTATTGAAATGTTTTCATCTATTTTTCTAACTAATGCAACAAGTATTCGATGAGAATTTTCAGTAAGTGCACTAATGAAATGAACACACACACACTTACCTTTTGCTATCATTTAATGATCAATTAGAATTCTGATTAGTTTTTGTTCAAATACTATTCAATATAAAAGTTAAAAAGCATACTGATTAGCTTAGGTAGTGATATCCTCTCGAATACATTAGAGTGTGCTCGGTAAGAGATTGTACTTGAAGAAATATTCTGAAGATCAAGCCCCAGTAATGGAGAAATATCTAAAAATGTCAGAGCAAACAGAAAAAAAGGCATAGACCATAATTTGTTCAAGGCCCGCAAGTTAGTGAAACAATTGCCATATACATTCGTTTGTCGAATTTTTTTCTCAATACTGTTCAATAATGATATTCTCTACCTACATTCATTTCATATAAAGGTAATATTTTAAATATGAAAACCTTTCCGGAATATCCGATCTCTATTAATCAAACTTAATATATCAATCCTCCATTGTTGTTTCGATAAACTGGTCCGGTTCCCTTCTTTTGCGCCTTCCACCATCACCATTAGCTACATTTTGTAACAATTTCTTTAATTTTTTGACAACATTGGTAGGTATTTCTATCATCCTTGGATTCTTTCATAAAATATTTCTTTCGACTCCATTTGATTTATTCGCATATATTATTGAAAACCAACTGAGAATTATAATCTCACCACATAGAACTTACTCACTTCTTCAGATTTGTGTAGTTATTCCAACAAACTTCTCTCATTTCTCCCGAACCATAACTATGCATAATACATGCCAAATAATGATTCATTATTGAAGATGAACTACTTGTGTCGCAACATTATTTTTCATCAATTATTAGGGCTATAAAACTTATCAGCTAAAACAGAAAAAAATATCAGTAATAGATCACAACAGGAATTGATGAATATATGTCGGAAACATGATAGATTATTAGTGAATACTGAGAGCAACGTTTTTACTCACACTATTTTGGGATCTTCCCAGCCACTCATCTTTTAGTTCTTATTGAATTTAATGAAGTCTCTATCTCGAAAAATGTTCCTTCGGTAATACTTCGGTCGCTATGAGCACCTTTTTACTGAATTTTGTTTGTGGAACTTACGTAATTCGGTCTCCTCTACAGAAAATCTTAATGAAATCATCGGCAGTCTCTTATATTTTCGGAGATACAGGGCCTTTTTGGTGTAAAACTTCACAATTTTCCACATCAAAATTTCTGGCGTTAGAACACACAGAATTCGTCCTTCTTCTGATCAAACACCACACATTCTCTTATTTACTCGTTTTCAACATTTTCAAGCAGATTAGTTTTTCAAAAAATCCAACTTTCTCCAAAAGTCAACACTAAAGCATTCAGTTCTCAACAATAACAATGAGAGCGGCAACACTGCAAATACATCACTTTCGACTGTCATTGCACCATGACATCACAACAAATTGGTTAAGGTTTGAAAATAAATGCATTTTTTGGAAAACTAATGTTTTTTTTTCTTGAAAATGTTGAAAACGAGTAAATAAGAGAGAGTGTGGTGTTTGATCAGAAGAAGGACGAATTATGTGAGTTCAAACACCAGAAATTTAATGTGGAAATTTGTGAAGTTCTACACCAAAAAGGCCCTGTATCTCTGAAAATTTAAGAGACCGCCGATAATGTCATTTTGATTTTCTGTGGAGGAGACCGAATTTCGTAAGTTCCACAAAAAAAAAATTCAAAAAAAAGGTGCTCATAGCGACCAAAGTATTACCATAGGATCTAGACATTCACTGTTGGCACAACTGAAAGACTTCCATACTCTACATCAAATAGGTACACCGGACACCAACATTTTTCAAATAATCCACCAAAATTGGATATACACTTTGTTTTTTAGAACAATTTAGAGGTCTTTCTGGCGCTCTTGTATTCAAAACGTATTCGTGTCTCCATCTCTCTCTGGCTACTTGGCTGACAGTAGGTGAGAGGAAAGAAGAGAGACAGACGAATACGTTTTGGATACATGAGCGCCAGAAAACTCCTTAGATGACAGTTCTCGCTTCGCGGGAAATCCGAATAGTCGTGCGTTTCTTGTATCGCCGGGATCAGTGAATTGGCCAATAACTGCCAAGGAATCTTTGTTAAAAAAATATGTTTCTGGAATGATTTCGTGTGTGTGTTCTGGGAACATTTCACTGGAACGTTCCGGGCATATTCCATATGAGGCCGGGACATCGCAACTTATATGGGTCCCTTTTCGATAATTCTGTCCCTGATGACAGTGCATTACCTAGGCAGATGCCCCCGCTTGCACCATGCAATGCCAAATATGTGCTGCTATATTAACAATATGGCTTGAAATATATACTGTCTGTATGATTATGATGAGGTATATTGTCCACTCTCGAAGAAATATATTGCATAACCTACGATAATTTTCTGCGAAGAACTGTCAAGTTCAAGATCCTGTAAGTTTCCCTTTTTCGTCCACCAACAATTTCCTCTTTGCTTCCGGCTCTCATGTCCATATTTGAATATCTTCAACAGACCATAGGTGTCTTGATCATAGTCGCTATACTGTATATCTAATTCTTCAACGTTTGTGATCCATCACTGCTTTATCTACTTGGCATTATAATTCCGAAAGTTGGAAAAAGACCAAGAGGTCTGAAAAATCGAATTCTAACTCACCCATGTGCCAATTGATGCTGGTAAATCTTTTATTTCGTCAGAGTTAGTCATTTAGCCACATACCTTTGGCTGTCAATGACAAACCCTAAAATGTTACCTGTTTTAAGGAACATATAAGCAAAGTATACTTTTATTATAACTTACACTAATAAATTACACAGGATGAAAAAGAATCTCAGAAATTCTCTCTTATCCATGAGTCTCAACCTGATACACTTTCAGAGTGGAATTGCTATCCTGTTTGAGTGCTCTCAAATCTAAAATGCGTAACCAGTGGGAAGATATCGAGTATTGATTTAAAAATAATTATTTCTTCGCACTTTGTGCCCCAAACTTCTTTGTCCATTCATCAGTGGAATAAGTTGAATAGAAATTGCCCCCCCCTTTATCGACTCCTGAATGACCAGTTCGCCAACACAGGAAGCTATTTTAGAATGGCGTTGGTAACAAGATCCACTCGTTGAGGAATTTCTGTAGCAGTCAACAACGTTTGATGAATCACCAAAAACACTTACCATTGTACCTTTCTGTATATAATTCATTCCCTAGAAATTTTTCTTATCCCACCTGGCAGCATATCAACGCAGACATAGCAAGTTAGGGAACATGATTTTTGTGAAGAAAGGAGTTTTTGGAGTGGCTCATAAGCCTTGACTTTCTATACCCACGTCTGTATAGCCTCTCATGTTCAAAAGATAGCAGTACAAGTCTGCTTGCACAACAGAAATTCATTGATTTCATTAATACCCACCACTACCTTCCTTTGTTGCCTTATTGAGGTTCGTATCATTAAGAAATTTCTGAAAACAACGATTTGTAAGCAGTCTTTCAGCCGTTTACTAGGGCTTCCATGGCAGGACTATTATCTGGTTCATTGTTGAAGAATTGTGGTTAGCGCTTGTTCTAAGCACCACGCTGATACTGATGAATTGGTCTGTACTCAGAGGTACCCTATTCAGTTGTCCCTGTAGAATGAAACTCAAACTGATTACCAGGCTTCTGGGATGGATTCTCCTCTTAGCTGGCCTAATCACTCCAAAATATTGTCACAGCAGTTATATATGCTGTGATATCGTCATCAGAAGGATCTTGTAATGTTTATTACAATAAATAAAAGAATTGTGATTAATGGTGCATTGTACTGCATTGGATATTTTCATCAACAGGATCCTATAATAATAATGCCTATTGCATAAAATATTTAAAAATATTTGTGACAAATGGTATGTTGTACTGCATTGCATATTTTCATATGTACTTCACCCATTGCGACTAATAGAATCTCTAGGAAGTCATAATTCATAAAATAAACGAATATCATTATCATTTGCTCTACCTATCCATGCCGAACATCACGTATTGTGACTGATCGGTAGGAAATAATCGTTCTTAAAATAAACGAACCTCATTAGTATACCTATCCATTGCCAAACATCTCGTACTGGAAATGATAGAATATCTGGTAGATCATTACTAATCTCTGTCGCTGAAACATCTGCAACGACCGACAGATTCTCTGGGAGATCATTGCTCATATATACCGCCGAATATCTCCTATTGCGTCAAATAGACTTCCTAGGAGATTATTACTTATGTCTAAAGCATAACATCTCCTGTTGCGATCACGAAGGAATGTGAGCTAACAGATTTCTCTGTATTGGTCACTAGAGTGGATTTGATCCTTACATAGAGGGGCATACACATGGGAGGATCTCTTGAATTTTTATCCAAGGCCCTTTCCAACTTGCAAGTTCTGTTCATTTCTTTCTCATCATTTCCTCCTGAAAATGAAGCTGAAAGTCAGTATTATCAAATCTAAAATCAGATCCATTTAATTGTTAAGCCGACGCACACTTGGTACGGTATCTGTGCTTCCGGTATAGGAAGAAAATATAAAATATGTTTGAAATTCTCGTGCATCCGAATAACATATTTTTCCATTCAAAATTATGTAAAATTTTCGATGTTTTTGTGACAACTTTGGCTTTCGATAGAAACATCTCAAATTCCGATTCACTGGACTGCCTCTGAGACACCGGCCTATAATATAACTGGATGAGCAATGCGGCAATGCTATTGCCTAAGGTGGCTATAGGCTATATACTGGTAACCGGGTTACAAATGGAAACGATTTTCAGTAGCCGGTTGCATTTTAGCGATATGCGGTAATAGAGGGGAAGTTGAAATGACGTCATTAATGATGTCACTATTTATTACCGTGTTATTGAAAACGTAACCTTGCTCGACAGCAGGGTTATAGGCGGTTATATGAGAAGATGATAAAAACGACAGAGACAGAGGAAGAGAAACACAATTGTGTAGACAGTTCACAGTGCATTTAGCATGCAAACTGGCTGAAAATATATTTTTTTCATTCGAAATAGTTGGAAAAACGTATTTTCCTAATACTGGTTCAAATTTATATTATGATCTATTGGCATCCTTAAATGAGTTTCACATGTTTTTCCTATTGGAAATCGTAAATCTTAATCATCAATCGAGTTCAAAATGTGGAAATATAAATTCTTGTCACTTTAGAAGAAATCTTCGAAAACAACTTGATATTTAAATATTTCCATATCTATAAAACTTCCAAAATAAATAGTAAACAATGACATAACCTCACTGTTTTTCATTCAAAATAGAACGCGAGATTAATCTGACGTCTGATGAAAACAAACACGACCTACCTCAATGTTTACTTGATTTGAGGTTATGGTTGTTCGTTAGTTGATTTAATTCCTGTGATTTGCCTTGTTTTTCGGAATTTTCCTGTTGTTTTTCCCAATTATAACATAAGTAACAATGGTTGTTAAGTGTTTAGTGAAAGGATGAAAAAACAATAATGTGAAATCATGGAATAAAAGTTTTTTAGTCAACAAATGTTCCAATTGAGACAACGGTTTTGACTGATGGATTCTAATGGTTTATTTATTTTTTATTTAATTTATTGTTTCCAAAAACATCACAGGTTCCATAACAAGTAGTTTGAGTTTGCTACATTGAAAAAAAGATTTCAACTCTGAAGTAGTGCTTTGTTTTCCTTCATTTTCTTCGGTCTAGAAAAGTCAAGATCTTTCACTCGTCCTGGTTCTCCAGGAACATCTTTAGGTGGCATCCAATAAGCTTTCACCCCTGTTCTAGTAACATCTTCTTGCTTTCGCATTGCATTGTCAATCGAAAACAAAACAGCTGCGACATGTGTACATACTTCACCAAAGCCTGCAATGCAATTACAAAGAGCACTTTCGACTGTGCCATCCTTATCAGTTATGATCCATGGGGTAAGTAATTTTGCATTCAGTCTTTGAGAATGCATAACCTGAAAAACATTGAAGTGTTACATATCAACTAGAATATTTGTGTAACTTGTTGATAATTGATCTGGTGAATTTCAAAATGTTGATGATTATTTTTTTCGAGGAAAATGAGATTACAAAGTTCTTGAATATTTATGAATGTAGATATAGATAAAATAGAGTAACTGACTTACTTGTCCTAAAACCAAGATGAGTTTTTCAAAATGCTTGACAAATATTTTCCAAACCCATCCACAAGCTGCCTAATTGTAAGCCTCCAAACCTTTGTAAGCTTTCATTTCACTGAGTGTATATGCACTTTCAGTGTGAATTAGCTAATTGACAATATCTGGATACATGATATGTGGAACCATTGAGAGCTCGGTAGAAAACTCTTCGAAATCAACATGAGGATCAATACCCAAAACTGATATTTTAGATGAATATCTTCTACGATGAGTTTCGTCGAGAGTCGAATGATATTCAGATAGATCACTCATCTTAAGGATCTGAATACAGGAAGCACAGAAAAGTAATGAGCTTGGAAGGGTATGGTCACCTCATTTTATAGCAGATTCCATAATTACTGAAACAAATCAATTAAGAATCCAGGTAGAGATCAAGATGTTATCATGTATCATTTCAGTGAATTGAATAAAAAATGATAATTACTATGGTCTTCATAACTACTTCATTTACCTGGGTAAAATGCAGATTTTATCCCATGATTTTAAATTGTAGTTTTTTCATCCTTTCACTCGGCACTTAACAACCATTATCCTTTATGCTGGAACATGGAAAAACATTTTTTAACAGGGAAATTCTGAAAAACAATCAGCAAATCACAAAAATCATAACCTCAAACCAAGTAAACATTGAGGTAGGTCGTTTGTTTTCATCAGACGTCAGATTAATCTCGCGTTCTATTAAAATATAACCAGATCTTTCCATATTTCACGCACGTTTTTGCGAAATCAAGTTTGTGTTACCAGTTTTGAAATTTCGTGAAGTGGGGGTTATAACTTGACGGTTACCGACTTTTGTAACCGGGTTACTCGCAAAAAAATCATTAAGAGGTTGTCAGCAAATCAGACGACCGATATGGCCAACTTGACCAAAAATTGATGATGTAGGCGTAGTAGTACTGCAAAAAATCTTCCAGGTACCGGCACTCTTGCAGTGGAGATGACAGTCCTGTGTTGCCAAGTGGCCATGTCGTTGCGAATTCTGGTCCAGATCCGTAGAAACACAATGCAAATTTATTCCAACTGAGAAATTATTTTCAAACTACATAGAATAAAAAAGGCATAAAGTCAAACAAAAATTTGGCGCGTTTTGGTGTTTTCAATAACCTCACATATCCAGTCCCGATAAATTCTCTATCCTTTTACAAAAACATCAGAATTGGCAACAGCGTGTTCCATGGATCGAGTGATCACGAAAGTTAATAGAAATTTCTGATAACCAGTGCTCCCTCATGGCTACTGATGAACTACGACGCCTTGTCCACAGGTTTGTCTGAAACAATATCGCAACATTAGAAACACCAGTATATAGACATCTTACCATTGCCATATAAGAAAAATTACGCCTTGAATATAGTATGTGTTGTGCTGGGCTGGGCTCCGTTGCCAGGTGTACTGTGTGTGTGTGTGATTGGTTTTTTTGGCTTTGGAGTAAACCAATTAGCCAGACAATTTTATAATACAGAAAACCCCAATTTAAATGAAACTGTAACTCAGATATTCATATATTTTCAAGTTATTGTTCTGTTTTTTTTTTTTTTTATTGTTGTTGAGTATATGATTTTTTTTTTCTTTCTCTCTCATTTCCCATGGTATATTGACTTTTGAATTTTTTTTTCATTATTTTTTTCTTTTTTTATTTTTATTTATTTTTTTTTATTTTTATTTTCCCCAATTTTTTCCCATTGTAAATACAGTATATCATCATATCCGATGTATCCGGTCACAAAAATTTGTTGTTAGTAATTTTATTCACATACTACAATTTCATTTTGCATCTTATCAAATGTTTGTACAGAATTTTGTATGTTCTTATTCCACCTAAAAGTAAGACATTCAGATTAACTGGGCCAGGTGTACTGAAACTGACTTCATTGGCTACTAAATTGGAAGCTTCAGTACTAAATTCTTTCTTTAGCGACAAAACGCGGTAAATCCGAATATTTGTGATGAACTAAAATGCGGGAAATTTGAAAAACTGATATAATTCAAAATGCAAGAAATTAAAAAAGCTGATATAATTATTTTTTCCATGTAGGAGCACATATCTGACGAATGACAATGACGCATATTGGCATATTGTATGAGAATACTAGATTTCCATTGAGAATACTAGGCTACTAAAAAGAATCGAAAAGTACTAAATTTAGTAGAATAATACTAAAATTCCCAACCTTATGACATTTCAGAACAAAGCGCTTGCGCATTGTCGAAATGTCAAACATGGGCGTCTCCGTTGGGTTAATAGCAGATATTTTCATCTCACTGAGAATTGTCCCAAAAATCATTCTATTTCCTGCTTTATTCTATCTTTTTACTTTTTTATAAACCCGCCTCAAAATGAAATAAATCAACTAATCACTCGAATGAAAGCGGTCAATATGAATGAACACATAACATACTTTACACGCCACTGATAATATTGACGTTGTGACGTAATGACATTGATACTTTGGAGCAAACCATATGCGCACTTTCGATTTGGGAAGGTTCAATTTGACGTAAATTTTTTTTTTTTTTTTTTTAATTCATTATTTAACGTCGGCCTATTTCCGCTACCAAGGCCAATCACCGACGCCGGTGAGCACACTTCCCCCAACCGGAAATTTTGCCGAACCCTCTGGTATTCCAACCAGAGGTAGGGATCTTTAACGAGCCCAACATCCATGGACTCGGGACCGACGGCTTAACGTCCCCTCCGAAGGACGGCATATCCTCAATATATCTTGTGCTCATTGATATATTGTCTGCGAGCTATGATATGCTACTTCGCTGCAGCTGTACGGGCTTTCGACACGGTATTTCCCTGTATGGTCACCCATCCAAGTACTAACCGCGCTCGGCGTTGCTTGACTTCAGATATCGAATGACTGTCAGTCAACCTGAAGAGCTGGGCCATGCCCGACGTAAATTTAGCAAGGGACGAAACGGACACTGCACATTCAGTTATATCTTTGTATATAGACTATATACAAGGGTTATATTATAGGACGGTGCTCTGAGATAGTTCCGAATTTCGCATTTTTCTTCCGAAATTATGTCAAAGTTGTTGAATTTCCATCATAATTGTGACAACTTTCATTGAAATTTGGAGAAAACATCCGAAATTCGTAACCATGAGGATCCACCTTTGGATCCTGAATAATGTTAGACCCGGCAAAAGTGTATTGGCGTTATTGGCAACACTGGTTTCCAGAAGTAACCTTATCCAATATGGTTCCTACCACAACAAAGTAGTCGGCTATTTGTTTTAAAAATATGTATTGTGATTATTATGATACTACATGAGAAATGAAGATATTTGATACCTATTGACCATAGAAAGTAGTGAATAACATTACCTACCCATTACGAACTTCTAGGAGTGAATAAATTTAAGGCGCCATGATATGCCAAGCCCATTATCCTTTGATGATATTCCTTTTTTATTTATTTTTGACATATCGTATTGTTAGGAGCAACCCTTTAGGTAAATATTTTGATTCAAAAACTGTTTGAATCTTCTCAGTGGAGTGGCTCATGTACTCACGATATCAAATATTATTTTAGATGAAGAAGACAAAAATTTTAACATAACCATCAAAGTACTTAATCATGAAATACCAACTCAGTTACCACTTGGTGAAAACATTACCATTATTTGTAAGACGAAATGGATGTCTAGTGAAATGATGTGGATGTTCAATGACAAGGATGTATCTGAACAGGAAGGGTATGGTTTTTATCCACTGATAACTAGCATGATTCTTGAATGTGATATCACCTATCACTTAGAAATTTGCAATATAGGTACATATTTTGTAGAAAAAATATCCTTTACTGCATCAACTCAGCAGTATAATTGTTGATGTTTTGGAAGTTTTGGAAACAGTGTATGAATTTGTAAACCTATAAAACTTGCTATGTTGCCTGAGGTAATACTAGTAAGTACTCGTAAGAACTCTTTTGATGCTTGTTGCCACTAGTTTTCATTAAAAAAAAAACAGGCTCTGCATGACATCAAAATCTGTACTGATATAAATTTGTTTTTCAACTTATAGTAGGTACCAACATCATTTGTTTGCTCAGTCAAGCTCAAATAATCACATCTATAGTCGTAAAATGCAAGTCACAAATTTCGATAATGCAAAGATCTCTATATAAGTTAAAAAAAAATTGTCTTGAAAGAGGTCCACTCACCATGAGAGATGGTCATCTCATTACTAGAATGATCATTTGCAAATTAGCACACAATGTCAAAAATATTGAACTTTGGAAATACTTCATGTTGACAATGACCACCATTTCCAAAGTTTTTGTTCTTTTTTCAAAGGAAAATCTTATATATATAATATGTGAAATGTTTAGGTATTCCTGTTATTTCGTTTCTTTTGAAGTTTGTATCTTTGGGATTTTGGGAAATATTATTGGCAATGAAATCTGTTTGAAAACAGTCCTGAAAAAAAAATACCGGTTTTCAGGTTCACAACAAAATTGTCTTGGGAACTATTGTTCAAATTAATCATAGTACATTCAAAAATCCAGCTCTACCTTCAGGACTAATTTTGGATATCTGGAATGAGTTTCATTATACTGCAGCCAAAAAAAATGGGTTTTTCACTATGGAAATCTGGTGTACAACATCATCTAGAAATCTTAGAAATTCAAGTTGACATACTGACTGTAATCCCTCAATTGAAAATTTTATATACAAAATTCAACCGACTGAAATACCCCGTGAGGGTTTGTCGCCTGTGTGATGGGATGTAAAGGTTTTGCCAGACCTTGTTTAGGGAGTTAATATACAGAAAGTCCTGGCATTTGTAGGTGTGCTCGACAATTGAGGGGGAAGATAAAGTATATGCCACTTATTGATATTTTGTGTATATCTTGAAAACTGTGCCTCGGAATCGAAAAAATTTATAATTTACCTAATGAAAATTCACAAAATTATCAGTATCTCTTGTTTCCTACACCTTCAAAAAATTTTGATAGGTTTACAAATACAAGCTATGAGAAATTCGAAATTCTTGAAAAATACTTTTACATTGCATATTTTGTTAAAAATTATTTCTTTCGTCAGAACTGTTTATCTGCGAATACAGTAAAACTTTTCATATTATTGTTTGATCATACAAGATAATTGATTCTAGGAACTTCATTACCTCAGAAGTACATGTGCAGAAAAAATATGATTAGTTTTTCAAAATCAAATATCTTGAAAAATTGTGTAAACTAGTATAAAGTGTTTGCTTGTTATTTCTCTCTGCCATGATTAATTATCTGTTTTTGAAGTTTGTTGAACTGAATATTTGATATGTTATGCAAAATGAGCGTTGTAGCCCAGAAATGATTGAAAAATAACCTGTTCAGGGAAATGGGACATATCACCAAAAACCTTTGAATGGTGTAAGTAACTCACAACTATTCGAAGAAACTTTCTAAAAATACCCTCTTTTCTTAGATGAACGGTTTTGAAAATATGAAGGGATCTTTAACACAATATGCGAGTTGAAAAGTAATTTAATTTCCTTTCACAGTCTGGAAATGGTTTGTAGTTCATAGGTGTATGAGTCAAGTATTGTACTTGGCTCCAATGCACCATTTTCGAAATACAGATGAAAGACCAAAAAGTTGAATCTTCTTCATCACTTTTTCAGTGACTTGAATGACGTTTATTTGAAACTTTTTCTGGAAATCGTGCTCGGAATGTCACCACTTATGCATAACTCGAATAACCATAAATTACATTTTCCAGCTGAAAAAATTCTATTCGGTCACCTAAAATAACACTTATCAAGAATTGTGATGTTCTGTGAATTATTTAAAATTGTAGTTCTCTACTATTTGTACCTTCTTTTGTTCACTTCTCCCATCATTTTGAGATGAGTACACACACCTTTTAAGTTTTCAAAAGAAATCCAATGTTCTCACGCAGATGTTTGAATAGGATTTTTTCATCATCAGTTATATGTGGGTGAACTATGTTCTTTGTTCACATGTTTGATTACATGATTCATAAGTGTTATTCAAGTATAAAATAATCATATATTTTTTTAAAGGTTATCGACCAAACTTTCTGGTTTATTTTCAATAGCAAAAAACATATTAATATAGCATTATATTCTTGATTTTATTAAGAGGTGTCGAACTTGATATAATATGCGCGTCAATGGCGCATCCAGCCTTGTCGTAGTATTGGACTAGTCAAGACGGGCTCCATTTCGATTAAAATCATAAACTTCAATTGAATTATTTGCTCAGAAAATTCAATTGGGATTGTATTTTAGTTCAACAATGCACTGGTTTGTGTCTCTTACGGAAACATTTTTCCTTTCAGCTTCAAACTTGAAATGGAAAGTGAAAATATCAACAAGGAATCAGGAAATAAGTATGAAGTGTCAATTTTACATATTTTGAACATTGGCTTCGATCATGTCGGAAATTATATGTGTCATGCCATTATGAAAAAGAATGAGAGTGATTTAGATCTTCGCCAAATAGTTTTGAATGTAACTTCACCTGCTCAAGTAGTACAAATCTCAAAACCGGTGTATACAAAAATGCATGAAAATGTGGAATTATTTTGTGTAGTCAGTGGTTACCCCATTGAAAATATAAAATGGTTGATAGACAATGAGTCATTGACTGATATTGAATGGGATGTGAAAGATATTAATATTACACATAAAAATACTTCACTAAAGATTGAGGTGACTAAAAAAGATAATGGAACTTATACTTGTTTTGTGAACACTACAATCTCTCAAGCAAATATGTCTACAGATGTATTTGTCCTCGACAAGCCACAAGTGACTTTGGACTTCATTAAGCCCATAGGCACAAACAAAATATATTTCAACTGGACCGTGAACGATGGCAATAGTCCAAATGATTTGAAATATATAATTAAATTCAAATCTGAAGACGACAAGGAGTGGACTTACTATCCAGATATGATAAATCCGAACAGTACCTCCTTAGTACTCAATGTTCAGAACAACACGGGATCATCGGCCAAAAATGGTTCACTGTACACCGTCAGAATAATGGCAAAAAACTCCCAAGGTGACAGTATGTATTCCACCAGTAGTTCAGTCAAATTATTAGATGAGGAACCAATATTCGTTCCGCAAGTTACTGTGACTGGAGTTACTTCTAGCTCAATTACTATTAAGTGGACAGCACCTCCTGAAAAGTTCAAAGATCATATACACTTCTACCATCTCATCTTGAAACAACATAATACAACGAAGAAATTTGAAGCTGTTCAGCCAGCAACTAAGGACTACCTATACATGTTTTCGGACTTAGATTCTGCTACCACTTACAACTTCAAAGTGGCAGCTTGTAGTGATTACAGCAAAGAATGTGGTCCATGGTCTGAACTTGTCAACGGTACTACTATGGATGGCATCGCTGGTCCACCTTCAAATGCCTCTGTGGATTGTAGATTTGATAACATCAGCCATACAAATTTCGTATATGTTTCCTGGCAGCCACCTAAAGATCCTCATGGAACCATCATGTCTTACAGTGTAAGTAGTTTATTCTCTTATTATATTTCCAATTTTTACTGATTTCAATTATTTTCCCATGAAGGTGACACTAGAGGGATCAGCATCATTTGTAAATGACCAGGGTCATGTTGAACATATAACCTGGGGTCCAAAATCTACCAGCATCAAAGAGATGACTTTAAGTACCCGATTCTACAATGTTTCTGCTAATACAAACTATACCGTTAGAATATCAGGAGTTACCCGTCTGAGGAAAAATGGTCAACCGGTCACGTTGTACTGCACGATGC
Organism: Zygogramma bicolorata; assembly: GCA_032362365.1. Classification (NCBI taxonomy): domain Eukaryota; kingdom Metazoa; phylum Arthropoda; class Insecta; order Coleoptera; family Chrysomelidae; genus Zygogramma; species Zygogramma bicolorata. Next base: position 6,753,811 of record JAVJAQ010003427.1, on the reverse strand, counting down.
CCCCAACTCTACCAGATAAACAGAAATTCGCGAGATACCATTGGAAGAAAATGGAGGAGCAGGGTAAATGGATGTTCAAACTATTTATGCCAAGAGTTTCAGAAAGAAATGGGCCGATTTGTTGTTATCGAATTTATTTGGTTCGAATGGAGTCTCAGCAGAAACTTTCTGATCTGCCTATTCCTGAAGACCTAACGATCATGTCTTATCAAGAAGCACACCGTACTCCCAGGGGTGGAGCTTATGTGGCAGAGATGTTCACCAGGTACCAAATTTTATATTATTTCGTTTGTTCATGTATATATATTTATATGATTACTTGTTATCAGTGTAGTTGTTAAAAATTCTATATGGCAACAACCACTCTAGTGTCACCATTTTTTCTCCAAATTTTTTCCCGTGTCATTTCTATGTTACCTTGGAAATTAAAAATTTCTGTATAATAAAAAAAGGTTATTTTTTTGCAGAAAGGTATTTTTCCCCTCAATTTTTGTGTAAGTTTCTTTCCCACATGTGCCATCTAGGTTTTTCATTTCAAAGGAATATAATTGTCATTGAATTACAAAAATCCCTTCAATATCATACATTTTTTGGAATTTTGTTCAACTTTCGAAAGAATGAAACGTTTCTGAAAATTGCAGAAAGTGGTTCAGTATTCTTGAACCATATTTTTCAAAAAAGCATTCTTATATAAAATTAAAAGTTGTAGATAATTCACAGATGTGTGAAGGCATACAAATCCATAATTTCAATATCCTGACTTTTTGTTGGATTTATATTTCGATTCTTCTAGTTCTTCCTTCCATCCAGAAGTATTTTTGGGAGATGAACAAGTTTTCAACTCTTCGAACTCTCAGTGTGATGAATGTATTGGTTTGAGACCTTATAATACTCCCAGAGAAGAAAAGATCAAGAATACCAGTACCAATTTAGTGAATAGAGTAAGAAGGAATGAAATACTCCCTCTGCCACCTTATGATGGAAACCTTGATATCAATAGTAATTACACTGGTTTCATTGAAGTAATTGGTGAGTGTGTATATTATAATGCTCTACTTATTCCGAAAAATGCATTCTATTGATGAAGTTCAATAAAGCAGGTTTTTTCATCCATCTCTGAGTCAAACGATTTGTCATTTCATTTATTGATACATTCAAAACAGTTTTCATTGGTTGAAGGAATCCATTGGAAATGATAGTGACAGAATATATCAAAGTTTCCTGTAGGATTTCTCACTTAGCTTACAAAACCGCGACACGTGTTTCGCTATACAATAGTTTCCTCAAGCAGGGTGAATGATTTTGATTTTGGTCAGTGAGAATCATACAGTTAACAGATAGTTTTTGTTAGAATGGATTTTCATTAAGTATCGGCCAGTTCAATTCCATCGATGGTGACAGATTTTCTACAATATGCCTTTGAAAGAGGACATACAGCTAAAACCTATCATAATATGTAATAAAGTATAGCATATCATGCTGTATTTTACATCATCAAGAAAACAACATTTGGGTTTGTTTTGAACGATTTTTACAATTAGCCGTACATTTTACACATAAGTTCAGCTGAATGTATGATATACTGTTTGGAATTTTTTACATAATAATGTAACAAAAACCAACGTTTTACAGTATGTGGAGCATAACTGATTCCATCATAAGATTGAAACGAGATGAAGAATATTTTGAGGTCAATTTTCACAAGAAGTTCAGAGTTATCATTTTGACTTACTGGAAGCCTGCAAACAGTATTGAATATCAAAATGGAATGTGTGATCATATTTTGGGAATAATTTCTGCTTCCATTTTTGAATCTATAGAAATGTTCTTTCTGGTCCTGATCACTGTTAGAAGAAGATTATTTGTTTTTCAGTACATGGAGAAAAACCTGTTTTCATGGCAGCTTATAGTAATTATCTAGACATGATGAATCCTGGCCCAGAAGTTGTTGCTGCTCCTGCAGCGGGTACTTTCAGTCTCATTGTACAAATTTTATGTGGTTTGGTTGTTGTTATTCTCATTTTACTTGGAGTATTATGTGTATTACACAGATATACAAAGCAAGCTCATGCACAGGCTGTTGAGATGATCACTTTCAGAACATCTTTGAGGTAAGAGACAAAAATGTCGTTTTTATAACCTGTGGGTTGAAATTTTTGGTAAGGAGTCAAATGACCATCTAATGGAATCAAACGAGATATTGGCCCTTCCAATTATTCCGAACTATTAATATCTCAGTCGAAAATACATGGTGTATCTCCTACTCGAGACCTGTAACTAAATATTTGCAGGGATATCTTTTCTGTCGAGCGGCATTCGTAACTTCAACCCACGCGCACCCTGGTAGCCCCCAAACTTTTTCAAATGACAACATGCCATGTGTTACATATTATTTGAAACGTCTCAACAAGTATAATATCCGTGCTCAATGTTTGAACTCTCCAATAGCCTGACATTTCAATAAAAATATATAAAAGACTACTTGGGACGGAAATCTCATTGTAGTAAAATAGTAGAAGCTAAAGGTATATTGTTTGTTGATTAGCTAGGCATTCTGTAGTATGAGTTTAACTTACATAAAATCTGTAGTATCTGTAATATTTCAACACTGTGAGTGGAACTTCTAATGTCTTCCCACAGTATTTCCGGATTTTCCCAGACTTTTTTTTCATTCTCGTATCGTACATTGAAGTGAGAGCTGCTCGAGAGCATTGAAAATCTGGAATTTGTTGTTGACTACATATACTATCTTTTTGTGCCCTACAAGACTTCTGTTCGGATTGTTGACAACAATGTTTTCCTAGGTATACAGACAATTAAACATGGATGCACTTTCCATGGGGTTAGTTAGTTACCTAATCCAACAGTACAAATAGAAAGTGTAACAGTATATTTCATTGACAGTGGAACATTTAATTGCTTCAAAGTATTGAAAACACTCAATCAAATCATTCAAAATTTTTACGTTTGAAATTTCGTATTGCTGTCTGAAAAAGTTTGGGCTAGATGGGGATTGCAGATGTGGAGTTACGAAAAGACGTTCAGTTGTGAAAATAATGCACGCCTTTGAACTTTTCTTGATTAGTTTCGGCTAATTGGAATATTTTCATTTGTTTCCAATATTACGAGATTGATTTGCAACAGAACGTTTCGACCTGTCAGAATGAGCATATTCTCAGTTTTTTGATCGTATTCATACCAGACTTGCGTCGATATGAAATTATATCGGTACACTTATCTGGAAATGCTGACTCTATGCATTTTGTAGACTGAAGAAAATAACATATTTACATTTGAAAGTGGAAAAAAGTTATGTCTACTCTAGGGAACAAATTACTTTCTTATCTGCTCCTATTTTTAGGAGCCTCAGGGGTCGACAAAGGTTAGTTTCGCTAAACCCACCCGATATGTGTCCAATAAGCAAAGAAGATCTTGTTTCGGCTTACATAGAACATCATCGCGATTCAGATTATGGTTTCCAGCAAGAATTTGAATTGTTACCAGACCGTTTTTCTGATAGAACAACAAGAGCTTCGGATGCAAGGGAAAATGTATACAAGAACAGATATCCTGATATCAAGGCTTATGATCAAACAAGGGTGAAGTTGTCTCAAGTGGACAGTATCGCTGGCTCTGATTACATAAATGCCAATTATGTATTGGGTTACAAAGAACGGAAAAAATTCATTTGTGCTCAAGGGCCAATGGATACTACTGTTAACGAATTCTGGAGAATGATTTGGGAACAACATTTAGAATTAATACTCATGCTGACTAATCTTGAAGAGTACAGCAAGACGAAATGTGCCAAGTATTGGCCTGACAAGACTGATGGTGATAAAGTGTTTGGAGATATCACAGTCACTCATCTACAAGAGACGAGGTACTCCGATTATATTGTTAGAGATTTGAAAATTTTGAGGAACAGCAATGGCAAAGAGCTGGAAGAGAGAAATATCACTCAGTATCATTACTTGGTGTGGAAAGACTTCATGGCACCAGAGCATCCAAATGGAATTATCAAATTCATAAAGAGAGTTAATGAAGCATATTCAGTAGAGAGAGGTAGTATTCTGGTTCATTGTAGTGCTGGAGTTGGCAGAACTGGTACCTTAGTAGCGCTCGACTGTTTACTCCAGCAGCTGAGAGAAGAGGGGCATGTCTTTATTTTCAATACTATTTGTGATTTGAGGCATCAGAGGAATTTCCTAGTTCAGTCTCTGGTGAGTCAATAATTAATAATAATAATAATAACTTTATTGGTCAATATAGGAAATCTTAATGTACATAAAAAAGGAACAGGTATAAAAATTAGTGCCAAGAAACTTTATAAGTAAAGTTATGAATTCAGTTACGATAGACAAATGAAATGCCGATATATATTTATAATAAGTAGTCGGGTATGCTTATGTTTGGATGTATTTTGCATTCAGGTGTTCAATTAAAGAATTTTTGAAATTGCTAAAAGATATCTTTGTGAATTTTGTTTTATTCTAAGAGCCCTTTGTTGTCACATAGAAATTCAAATGTCCCCTTGTTGGGATCATCAATAAATTCAACTGTGATAGGTGATGAATAGATTGAAGTAACTTAGAGATTTACCATTTCCTATTTCAAAGGCAAAAGACATAGAGAAATGGAACAGTCTGTCTTGCAGAGTTAACCGATCAAGAGTTTGATTATTGCCCTTATTACCATATTATATTGATTTGATGTTATGTCTCTGAATGCTCATAGGCAGCAAATCTTTGGTATTGCTAATGATCATTTTTTACAGAAACAATATATTTTCATTTATCGAGCGTTGATGGAAGTTGCTCAGTATGGCGATACAGAAATAAATGCTAGTGAACTGAAATGTATATTGGATAAATTGAAGCAATGTGATAATGGCAAAACCAAATGTAAATTAGAGGAAGAATTCGAAAATATAATTAATGCATTTGAAGACAGAAAATCCTGCTCGGTAGCAAGTGGGGAAGAGAACAGAGAAAAGAATCGATGCGATAATATAATACCTTATGATAGAAATAGAGTTATACTTACCCCCTTGGCAGGGAAAGAACATTCCACGTATATTAACGCTACTTTCATAGAAGGCTATGATAATAGGGAGTCATTTATCATCACTCAAGATCCTCTTGAAGGAACGATAAATGACTTTTGGAGGATGGTATCAGAACAAGGAATTAGCGTTATAGTTATGTTATCAGAATTAGGTGAAGGTAAATGTCCGAGGTACTGGCCAGAGGAAGAAGAAGCGAATTATGATCATATCCATGTCAGATACATCCAGGCGGAATGTTGTCCATATTATACACGAAGAGAAATGTTAGTCAAAAGTCGTGATGGTGAGGAGCAACCAGTGACACATTTACAGTATCACGGATGGCCTACAGTTGATGGAGAGGTAAATATGCTCATATTTTGATTGCTGCCTTCAATTTTTTATCTAAATTTCATGCCATTTTGATGATCCATGCTTTTCATTTTGCCACTTTTTGTGATTGAAATTTTTTTTTTAATCGAGTTATCTTTTATCCTATCCATGTCAACTAAATGGGTTCGATTGGGTTTCTCTGTTAACCATCTGACGTCACACTCAGAAAGAAATTTGTGGAAGCTGAGAATTAACGAGGTTTTATCTTTCAACGTGTGACTCCTAGCACTAGCGAGGATTTCTCAAAGACATTTGATAAAGTGAACCACAGTGTACTTCTATTCAAACTCGAGAAGCTCGGATTCAATGGCCCACTTCTCAGCTGGATCGAAAGCTATCTTTCAAACAGGAGGCAAATCGTTAAGATATGCGGATTCCAGTCGTAGGAAGTTGTTGTACTTTCCGGAGTCCCCCAAGGTTCACACCTTGGACCACTTTTATTCAATGTGTTCATTAATAATATTCATGAATCTTTCAGCCACTCGAAGTTCCTTTTATTCGCCGACGACCTAAAGCTTTATTCTGTTGTCACTAACATCACCGACTGTCGGAATCTCCAGTCCGATCTGACCAACTTGACCGATTGGTGCACCAAAAACTATATGGATCTGAACGCTGCTAAATGCTCCGAAATATCCTTTAGCCGCTCCAGAAACCAAATAACAGCTCCATATATAATAAACGATACCTGTGTTCAAACAGTACAAAGCATCAAAGACCTGGGCATCCCTTTGACTTCTGACCTCAACTATAGCCTTCACGTTTCTAACATAACGTCTAAAGCACTCAAGATGCTTGGCTTCATCAAAAGATGTTCTAGAGACTTCACTTCGATTGCTACCATTAAACTATTGCACGTTAGTCCGTCCTCACTTAGAAAATGCAGCTTGCGTATGGTCTCCTCAATATAATACCCATATACAAAAAATCGAAAGAGTTCAACATGCCTTCTTACGTTACATAGCTTTAAGGATGAATCGTACTGATTTCCTCTACAAGGATATAGAAATGGAGTTGAATATTAAAAGTTTATGTTCTCGGCGCAGTGAGAGAGACCTGTTGATGTTGTACAATATTATATATTCGCTCTACTAATTTATTCCCCTACACAAATCAAGTGCAGCCAACAATTCTTTCATCCCAAGAGCATCTAGGCTTGCTAATCACCATTCTCTTACCCTGAACTTTTCTGCAAACCACACTCAATTCAGGTTGTGCATGAGAATCTGTGATATTTGACGCTTCATGTAATATTGTGGTATTGTTTTTTTTTTCTGTCATATTGTTTTATTTTATTATGTAAAAACGTCATGACCTATACCTTTTACTTTTTGTTTCTGATTCCATATACTTTTAAATGTTTGACACTCGAATTTGATGTATTATTAGGTTTAGTGTTGACTTGTGATTATTTATTTCTATTTTGTATAAGTCAATGAGCATACGCTCGTAAATAGATAAATCGACCAAACCAAACGCCAAACTCATTTAACAACTTTTGTTTGCGTTAAGTAATTTTTACATAGTTTTGACCTACAACGAACACATCGTGTTATGAATGAATACTATTGAAAAATATGGATAATAGAGTGGTGGAATATTAGAAATCAGAATGCTCATCCTGAATGAACGCTGTTGACGTATTGATTAATAGTGGATACTTTCTTCAGAATACATTTTTTTCTCAAACTCGATATTGAAAAAATGCGTTTTCAGTTGACATGGTCATGTAGCCGATTCCAAAATATATGTTTGGGTATTTTCCATTTGATTGTATCATCGTATTTATTGCTTTTAAGGTACCTGAAGTAACGAGAGGACTTATTGAAGTTGTGGATCACTCTCAAACAATGTTGGTGAATAATGGTTGCTCACCCTCTATAGTAGTTCATTGTAATTTAGGATCTGATAGAAGTTCAATGTTCGTTGGACTAAGTATTCTTGTACAGCAACTCAGGACTGAAAGAAGAGTTGACATTTTTACTGTTACACGAAAATTGAGGTCTCAAAGGCAGGCCTTGATCAATTCATATGTAAGTATATTTGTACTATTCAATGGATATATTTCTTCTGCAATCGCAGCCTCAACTTACAGATTTTCATCCACTGAAGTGATCATTAAACTAGTTTGAAAGTTATCATACCTGAACAATAATGGAATAATTAAAAAAATATTGCGTCTTGAACTACTTCAAAAAAATCTTCATTTGAATTCTTTATCAAAAAATATAACCCAAAAAATCTTGAATCTAATTGTCAAATATTTCATAGAGATGTTTATGAATTTCCCTCCGATCACCAATTATTTTGGTAATACTTTATTTTAGGTTAGTTATCAATTATTCATTACAATTTGTATACTTTTCAGGCACAATATGAATTCCTCCATCGAGCTATTGTAAATTATGCAGAACTTCATGGTCTTTGTGAAACATAAATGTGGAAAAGTTGGTGCCATATATATAACTTTCATTCCAAAAAATCCTTATTGGTCTCACTGATAATTAGGTATTTTTGTATAAGTAATTTGTATATTCTAAGAGTGATGTAAATTAGTTGAAAGATAATAATTTTTAGTTGAAAACCAAAATATTTTGTTCAACACCAAAGGAGTTTATAATTAGGTTTCATTTCCAAGCAATGAATTCAGTTTTTTTTTTCGTTCCAATAGACAAAGGATTTCATGCTTTGCTCAAACCTAGGGCTGCCATATTCACCAGGCACCTCTGATTTATTGAAATTCCATCACTATATCAATTTCTTGGATCTGAAGTTCCAGGACTGCAATGAATGAAAGTTTGTGAATGAAACGGTTTTTTACAGCCCGTATAGTTCTTGAGAGTATCTTATAGAAGCACCAGGCAATATCTCGATTTTTGTGCTACCGATGTTGAAAGTTAACTGGTTCCAGTTATCGAATTTTGACCTAGTCATTGTATATTGCATAATATTTAAATATGCATAATAACTTGAATTGAACTGGCCGATACTTGATGAAAATCCATATTAACAAAAATATATTACAGTTTCCTGTATGATTTTCACTTACAATGGGTTTACAAAACCGCGACACGTGTTTCGCTATTACAATAGCTTCTTCAAGCGAGATATCTTGGTTTTGTAAATCCATTGTAAGTGAAAATCATATAATTTATAATATAATATATTTTTGATGCATAATAACTTTTCAGCTGAACAATGCTAAAATCATGAATATTGTATATACAATTATTATGATGGAAGTAATTACGAAGTGATAACACTAAAACATTCATAATCTATGTAAGATAGATTTCCTCGTTGTTGAAGGGTGCCTATATTGTCTAAATTCTGCCATAACTCGGTTCCTCTATTACCCTCTATAAAAAGACCAATATATTCTATGTAGTTATTATATTCGCAATTTTTCAGATTCAGTTTGCCATGGCCCTAAATTATTCTATATATCATTCATTATAGATAACTAACATCTGTCCGAAATTGAATTTTGGGCAACGCTTGTAAAGTTTTTCCTTATTTCGCCATCTATCTATTGAAAACCGAACTACACTCAGTGAAGTTTATCTAGTATCGTCTCTCTCGAAAAAGGCGCTGCTAGTTTTTGCTACGTTTCACAGGTGAAGCTTGAACAATATTAAGCTGTGCTTGGTTTATAGCCGAACCTTAACTTTAAGTGTCTCTTTGCCGAAGACTAATTGATTGGATTAAATTCACGATTCTGCTCTTGCTGACACTCCGCCTTCTCCAGCAGATTATTATTATTATTGACTGGTGTGCTCTTTGACATAAATCAGAGGTAACTGCAACCATATGTACACAAGTATTTGTGAGCAATTACTCTTTTTAATTTCATTCCACGGTTTTGGTGGTAGAACTAGACTCAGATGAACATTCTCTTATATCATAGAATAATATTTTTACAGATAAATTTGTGAACATTATCTAACAATTTCGAAAGGTTCATCAATTGCAGTATGAACATAGGGAGAATGAATTTTAACATATACTGTCTGCTCAAGTCAACAAAGACTGTGATGTATGTTGTGAGTATTAGAGAAAATTTGTATCAAAACTAGGAAATTAATTATCACGTCTTGTGACTTGTGGTAAAATTACTCAATGTTTGTTAAGAAGTATTCATTGATTCGATTAAGAACAGCAGGACGATTGGGACAGTATTTTGTGGTCAGAAAAAACTTATTTTGAATGAAGGCTTCTTTCAGAAGAATTAATGTTACCACCAGCCAGGAAACGAATGAAACCATATTCGATTAGTGTTTCCTACTCCAGAAAATCAATGTAAACTCTGCTGAATCAATAGATTGTTATGAGATTCATGTAGAGCATGATGTAGGAAAAACAAATCTAAATATGAAAAAATGAAATAAAAGGGAGAAAGTTTCTCACAAATACTAGTAATAGTAATAGTTGCAGATACCGTAGATAAAAAAAATCACTTGTTCGAACAGAATCTTGAATTAAACGGTAATGGTTCGAACTTCCATCGTCTATATCGGTTGTATTCGGGTTCACAACAAAAACAGTTCAGGAACGGTTCGAAATAGTTGGACTGTTGAGGTGTGAAGGGTTTGTCGCGAATATATCTACATTAATTAGGTGGGTGACTATTTTTGACTGTCCTATAACAGTATTTACTGCGAACCCGAATACGGCTATTATTAACTCTATTGAAACCTGTTGCTAAGAAGGAAAGGATGAAAATACATAAAATATTTTTTTTTGTCACAATATTATTTCATTTCTTTATTTAATTTTTCATTTTTTTCAATATTATTTTCTTCAATCATTCCTTAATTTCATTATTGGCCAAAAAAATTATTTCAATCTTTGCTTGGGATTTGATTTTCTCACTTGATTTGTATTTTTATCCTTTCATTCTTAGCAACAGGTTTCAATAGAGTTGAGAATATTGACAATGGAAGTCCGAACCATTACCATTCAGCAAGGAACATTGTCAGCCACTTTCAAGCAAACATAGAATCTTGAATTGTAAGTTTCTGGAGGAATATAGGTTTTCCATTACTGTTTTTTTTTACGGAGGTGTTGAGTTCATTTTCGGCAAAATGCATTATTAAATTCAGTCTTAGTATTACCAACAACATTTTTATAAAACATTTCTGGTAAATGTCAAAATGTTAAATTGGAAGGTAGAGTTGAATATCATGTTTTCCAGTTTTCATAACTCCCAAAAGGGGTATTTTTTCAAACAAGGTCATGACTCTTTTTTTTTAATTTTTCTTTCGACAGTTTACAAAACAAGATATTTGTGGTATAATTTCCTATTATTCATTGGTGTCTGTTGCACTTTCATTCAATTTAAAAATTTGTAAAAGAAGTACCATGTATGGCACTGAAAAACAAGAAGGGAAACAAGTTTTATTGCTTTCACTCCCTCGCTATCTCGCTACAATTTTATGTAGTATTTTGGCCACTTTTTCTGCGTGCTTATAACCCATCATTTTCATGCTCATAACTGTGGTGCAAGTGAACTCAGATCAGTTGACAAGAAACAACAGATTTGGTTCTCTAGTGAACCAATTGACCTGGTTTGTACAACTCGACCTAAAAATCCAAAACAAAATATTCTGAGGAATATCCTCGCCGGGCCACCGTGCTGGGTATTCGCACGATAAAAGGTAAGGCCTCGTTGATCCATTGCTCACACAAGTTTCGACTTCTGAGGGTTGACGTTCGTCAGCTGGTTAACGGAAAGAACAATTTTACAATTTTTTACAATATACTTGAAAATATTCTGTTCCGGACTAAGAGAATTGTGAAAATGTTTCATTCATAATGGTTGTTGGCAATACTACATATGAATTTATACCAAAAATGGACTAATTACTCCCCGTGAAACAAATACGAAGATGTAAATCCAAAATTTTGCATTATCTATCAGGCATAAACCAAATCACAATTCTTGTTATGGAACGAAAGCATGAATACAACTGTCCGGCGCGTTGTAGATCTGAACTGATTATAAAGTGAGTTGACTAAACATCGATGTTTGGATAAATTCGCTATTTTTCCAAAGACTATTTATTGAATACGGTGATTTTAAAACTACTGGTCATTTTGATAAATCAGAGGTATCTGCAACCACACAATCAAGTTTTCGTGAACAATTTGCTCTTTAATTCTATTTAATTTCAGGGTTTTGATGGTTTAGAAGTAGACTTAGGTGAACACTCTTTTATATTCTAGAATCATATTTTTTAGATATATTAGTGAACATTCTCGAATAATATCTTTTGAGAATTAAAACCCCATTTTATCTTGATGACAGGAACCAGGGAAACAAAATTTTGATTGTGTTTTGCTGATTGTGGTATGAGCAATATATCACCTGCACAATATTTCTGAGATAAATCGGTAACCAATTCAATTGTATTTGAGTTTATACTCGAGTGAACAAGAAGTCCTATTGTGTTGTGAGTCTTACAAAAATTCAAAATTATACTGGAGAAATTTCAGTCAGCGCGATGGAGACTTTTCATTCAACTTAATAAATCAATGAACTGATATTTCTTCATTTCTGTCAAATTCTAAAACAGTTATCAAGTTGTATTAGCGATGAGGGCAATGATCAGAACCATTATTGTTCCTCTCGAAAAATTCTATTTTGTATTGATCCATTCTGAAAAATGTCGTTTTCCAATAAGAAATTGAGTCCAAAGTACATCAACCATAACTCTTGAGATAATATTTTTTGATTTTGAGACTTCAGCGGAATATTTTCAGATATCTAGAGTATTTTTCGAAAGTTTAGTATGACTCGGCCGCGTTAAAAATAGTGACCTTATCCTCATAAACCGTTATAAAAATGTGTTTGAGTCAAGGAATTCATACAGCACATTTATAACAATTTGATTATGGAAGCAATCAGCTGTTTCCAGTGGGGTGTGATGACGATACTGATTCAATGCTTATTACCTGGAACATTTATTATACGAATTTTCAATTCTTATGAAATAACTTTATATAATAAAAATTTTTAATTTTCTCACCATAGAAGAAACCGTGTACAGGAGTATTCCAAATTTCTTGACTGAGGAACATTTTTTTGGTTCTCCAATTTCATCAAAATTTGAACTTGGAGATGTGAATTTTTTCATGCAAATGATACCTCCAAATTTAACGTTTGCTGTGTTGCATTTTTTCGTTTACACATTTGAACGTTTAAAAATTGAAAAGGAATTGAAAAAAATAGTTGGTTTTGAAAAATTTAAATTCGCTAAATTTCACTTTTGAAATTTATTTTGAACATATTTCAAAATCACATGATGATTGATTAGTTGAAATTAAACAAGATTTAATGTTTATGAATTCCAATCTTGCCTTACGTGAACACTCGTTTATATTCTAGAATCATATTTTTTTAGATATATTAGTGAACATTCTCGAATAATATCTTTTGAGAAATAAAACCCCATTTTATCTTGATGACAAGAACCAGGGAAACAAAATTTTGATTGTGTTTTGCTGATTGTGGTATGAGCAATATATCACCTGCACAATATTTCTGAGATAAATCGGTAACCAGTTTAATTGTATTTGAGTTTATACTCGAGTGAACAAGAAGTCCTATCGTGTTGTGAGTCTTACAAAAATTCAAATTTATACTGGAGAAATTTCAGTCAGCGCGATGGAGACTTTTCATTCTACTCAATAAATCAATGAACTGATATTTCTTCCTTTCTGTCAAATTCTAAAATAGTTGTCAACTTGTACTAGCGATTAGGGCAATGATCAGAACCATTATTGTTCCTCTCAAAAAATTCTATTTTGTATTGATCCATTCTGAAAAATGTCGTTTTCCAATGAAAAAGTACATCAACCATAAAACTTGAGATAATATTTTTTTTTATTTCGAGACTTCAGCGGAATATTTTCAGATATCATGAGTATTTTTCGAAAGTTCAGTATGACTCGGCCGCGTTAAAAATAGTGACCTCATCCCCATAAACCGTTATTAAAATGTGTTTGAGTCAAGTAATTCATACAGCAATTTGATTATGGAAGCAATCAGCTGTTTCCAGTGGGGTGTGATGAATGTGCTCTACAAATTTCATGGCATACCCGACGAGTATTTAGACATTTTCTACGCAGATGACGATACTGATTCAATGATCATTACCTGGAACATTTGTCATACGAATTTTCATTTCTTATGAAATAACTTTATATAATAATAATTTTTAATTTTCTCACCATAGAAGAAACCGTGTACAGGAGTATTCCAAATTTCTTGACTGAGGAACATTTCTTTGGTTCTCCAATTTCATCAAAATTTGAACTTGGAGATGTGAATTTTTTCATGCAAATTATAGCTCCAAATTTAACGTTTGCTGTGTTGCATTTTTTCGTTTACACATTTGAACGTTTTAAAGGTGAAATGGAATGGACAAAAAAGGTGGTCTTGAAAAATTGAAATTCACTAAATTTCACTTTCGAAATTTATTTGGAACATATTTCAAAATTACATAATGATTGATTAGTTGAAATTAAACAAGTTTTAATGTTCATGAATTCCAATCTTGCTATGCAATGATCATTAAACAATTCCTGCTGAATTGACAAAATGAAATATCCATTATCAAAAATGAGTTTTTAAATATGATTGTTCTGGCAGCTGACAAGAGGGACTTTCAGAATGTGATTTTCGAAACTGGCATCGATTCATTTAAAATACCCCACAACACGCATACAATAAGTTCAAACTATTTTTTAATCAGTATTTCACTTTTTTTATCACGCGAAATGCTGAGTGAAAACTTGTAATCAGAATTTTCAGCAAGTGATCCAAATTATCCAAATGACCATAACACAAATCATCAAACATGACACAAAGAAAGCACAATAGTTTAGTACCGAATGTTATTATTGTATTTTCCGATAACAAAAATTTATATATGAACACAATGCTCAACGATGTGCTGTATTATATACTACCAGTTTATATTCTAAAAATATAATAGCTCTCTTTTTTTTCATGTAAATGGTGATGTTAAATGTGGTAGACTAGAATATGTTCAAATCTAACCTGCTTCGAATGTAGCGCTTATTATGTTAGCTATGGTCACATACTGAAGCTTGTATCTGAGAGATACTGATTATTCCAAAGAAGTACTTCTTAGGAAGTTATTTTAGAATTATATAACCTTTACAATTTTTTGTGAATTTTTGATGGCACATTTCGCGAGATGAAGTTTTTCCCAATAACATTTTGATTTTGAAACAATTGAGTTTTTACAGCTTCATTGCCCTGAAATTTTGCAGCTTGTTGATTTGAGAAAAGTGCCTTTTGTATTTGACATATTTCATGTTTGGATAATGGTGAAAGCGAATACAGTTCTCAAGCAGGCGTTTTTATTTACCACTATGTTATTCTTTCACGAATTCACCATATGAGTATGTCTTCAAAGCTGCAAATATATTTTGAACTTGAGGTGGGAGGAATCATTTCTACTTTGAAAAAACTGTGGAATTATTTTCCACCATATACACATGATTTAATACTGAAGGTCATACATCTTCATCAAATGAGATGATAATAGCTTTAAAAAATTAATTCATTCTTGCAAAGCATTTTGAATGTTTGAGAGACATATCAATTTAAGATATGTTACACATAAACTAAATTTGACCTGATATTAAAATATTTGTGAATGCTTCCGGTTACAAGTTTCAGAATCTAGCCACACTCCAGTTTGCTTATTGTACCGTGTAAAATATTACTTTTATCATTGTGAATGTCACCTTGTATGTTATAGATATGTGTATATAATTTGCTGTTTGTATTTAGGATACAAAATTAAGACTGTATATGCATTTATTGCAGCTGAAATATTTATTTATATACATTATTTTTCTTTATTTTATAATGCTAACATTTTTTATATGTAATAAAATGTCATTATACATATTGATTTTTATTTTCAATTATAACATACTATATACTATTCTAATAAATAAATAAAATAAATACCTAAAAACTAATGACTTTGGTAGTAACTAGTGTTTTTTTTGAGCAACATTTTTTTTCTTTTGGTTAGTTTTATTACCGTTATTATTATTGTTTTTATTACCGTTATTATTATTGTTTTTATTACCGTTGTTAGGTTTTTTTTTACATGGTATTGCTGTACATTTCATCATCTTGGTATGCCACTTTCCACCCTTGTCTATCTGTCTTCCGAAGGTTCCAGGTGCCATTCGTTTCAGTAATCTGAAAAAAGTGTTATTTGAATAATCTGCATGGTGTCACGTTTACTGTTGTTTGAATAATGCAGTATTTTCGTTTGAAAAGTATATCCAAGTTCGACTTCTAGCGCTGTATGTAGATTTATATTTTGTGAGAAGTGAATTTGTCTTCGACAGGAGGAAAACAAATGTTCAGAAAACATCAAGTTACCAAGAAAAAAAATGAATTTGTATCCAATTTAATCAACTGAAGATTGTTAACCACTCTCAGCAAAGAGTTCCACAAGACGAATTCTGTGATAAAATCTCATTTTTAATAGATCATAGAAGAATGACCTAGAAGAAACTAAAAATGAAAATAATAACAAAGTCAATTACAAAAAATTTTTGGATCATAAAAAATTATACGATAATTTCTCTAAAGAGAATTTTGATTATTTTTATAATATTCTAGATTCTGAAAAACTAGCCTGCGATATTATTGATAAAATCAAAACTAATATTGAAAAAAGTACAAATGTTTTGAAAATAAAAAATTATGAACACAAAAGACATGATTGGATAACTCCTGGATTAATAACTTCTGCTAAAAAGAAAAATGATTTATATAAAAAGTATAAAAAGGAACCATCTAACCCTATATTACTCGAAGAATACAGTGTATAAAAATAAATTTTCATCCATTATAAAGAAACAAAAAATCAACTATTATAAATTACAAGTGGAAAATAATTCGGATACGACTCGAGATTTATGGAATTCAATAAAAAACATTTGTAATGAAGAATATTCCAACAAGTCAAATTTATCAAAATTGATAATATTGTTATTGACACAGGAAATCAAATTGCAGACTGCTTCAATGAGTACTATGCGAATGTAGGAAATAACCTAGCCAAAAAAATTTGGTCCCAGTCACTCAAAAAACCTCCAGCATGAATAAAATTCCAAATATTATCAATTCTTTTTTTATCAAGGAAACTGATGAAGCAGAAATAATGAATATTATAGCCAATTTAAATAAAACAAATCACCTGGTATAGACGGTATAACATCTGAATTATTGAAAACCATCTGTATTTCTGTATCAAAACCTCTCATGCACCTATTCAATGTAATTATAAAAACTGGTGAATACCCAAGCACATTCAAAATAGGATTAATTAAACCTCTCTATAAAGCAGCTGATATCAATGAAATTAAACATTATCGTCCTATATCTTTAATTTCAACATTAGCGAAAGTATTTGAGAAAATGTTGAAAATCAGAATTGATGAGTATCTTGAAAAAACAATATTATTTCTAAAATGCAATTTGGATTTCGTAGTAATATACATATCAAGTGAACATGCATTATGTCATCTAACAACTAAAATTTATGAAGCATTAGAAGAAAAATCTCCAATTGTCTGTATATTCCTTGACCTAGCTAAAGCATTCGATTCGGTAAATCATGAATTGTTATTAGAAAAATTAGACAAAATTGTTTTTCGGGGAATGAGTTTCAAATTACTACAGTTATCTTAAAAATAGATAACAATGTGTTAAAGTAGGAGAATTTTTAAGTTCAGAAAAAATATTCAATTATGGAGTTCCACAAGGAACTGTTTTAGGGCCCATATTATTCAACATATTCATCAACGATATCTTTCATATGAAAACAAGTGGACTCGTACATAGTTTTGGGGATGATAAAGTAATAATTTACAAGTCGAAAACATGGAAATCTCTCTAAGAACTTATTCAGAATGACTTCAATAATGTTGGATATTGGTTTGACCACAATTTGTTAACATTAAATTTTGAAAAATCTAATTACCTTCCTTTCACTTCTTATCGAAATCAGGTGTCATAGTAGACAGACATTTGAAACGGAACTTCCAAATTGAATGTGTCATAAAAAAGTTACGACCGTTATTACCTAAATTCAAATTTTTACAGAATATTTTGGATAGAAAACACATGCAAATGATTTATGTTTCTCTAGTCCAATCTCAATTGAATTATAGTATTTTATCATGGGGGGGGAGTTGACCAAATATATCTTAAGCCTTTGGAAGTATTACAAAAGTGGTTTTTGAAAATCATATTTAATAAAAACCTAAGATATTCTTCTGATAAATTATATTCTGACTGTAAAATAATGGATATTAGACAATTATTCAAGATACTCACTTATATATTTTCTCATAAAAATTGCATTAATTATAGTAAGCATACTCATGATACACGAAATAAAATCGAAATAACTGTGAAAAATAACATATGTAAAGTCACAAAAAAAATTTCTATATTTAGCTCCATTCATTTATGATAAATTACCAAATTCAATCAAAATTACCAAATCGAAATACACTTATAAGAAAAAAGTGAACACATGGATTACTGAAACTCCTAGACTATATTTCCAAAATATTATTGAAAGAAAATATCCAATATAGCCTGTGTCATGATTACATTGTATCTATTCATTTTCACACTTCTATTTATCTTTTATATTTATGATTTTTGTTTATATTCTCATATTCACTTGAATTATATAAAAATCTAAAATAATGTTTCCTCACAAGTGCACAACTTCGTGAGGTTCAATTATTTATTCACATATTGTTATGTTTTTTTTGCATTGTTATTGATATTCATTGTGAATAAATTGTTATTATTATTTTTATTATTTTGTTGGTTATTCATGATATGGCTGCAGACCATAAAATGATTAAAATCAAACTGTATCAGTGGTTCATAATTCGGAACAGTAATATTTTATTTCGATTTGACTTAATTTAAACAGGTTTGGGTTTATGGCCCACCTTTGTGACCCTTCCTGGTATATAGCATGCACATATTGAAATACCTTCGAATCTTACTTTACAAATCTGTTGTCTTGTAGGTTGAAAGTGCGTGCTGTCTTGCTCAATTCGCAGGCAAAGCGTTCTGTACAGTCATCACCGTCTATCGCATTCAAGGCAAGTCTAGCAAAATCCTCAATATTCTCATCCCTTTTTGCCCAGACCCCCTTTTTACTTGGTTTGGATCCTAATTTGGGCAGAACTATCATGGATAGGACGAACATTACAGCCATACCAATGAATCCAGATATTGCCATGAACAATGGCTCCAAAGTTTTCGGTTTTTTATCCTCCATCATTTCTTTGTTGATTGTTATATTGTGCTGAAGAAAAAGGTTAGTTTTCGAGGTTGTTAACGGTATCCATGCATTGAAAAACATGTATACCAGAGTTAAATTATTAGACTCGTTTCATGGTAAACTGCATGAGAAATAACTAAAAAGTAATCAATTCACTGTGATTTAACTCCGCCTTTCTGCCCTTATTCTCATCAGATATAAAATCTGGAACGACGTTTAGTAGAACTGTCGCCATGTTGTTTTCAATAACTTTCCCCCTGGAATGGTAATCTTGAGGGATAAAATCGTCTAGTCACGACGTTTCAAATAATAAAATAAATTCGGAACTAAAACTTGAGAAATAACTAAAAAGTAATTAATTCACTGTGATTTAACTCCGCCTTTCTGTCCTTATTCTCATCAGATATAAAATCTGGAACGACGTTTAGTAGAACTGTCGCCATGTTGTTTTCAATAACTTTCACCCTGGAATGGTAATCTTGAGGGATAAAATCGTCTAGTCACGACGTTTCAAATAATAAAATAAATTCGGAACTAAAACTGTTCGTAAATATCTGTTGGTGATAAGGGTAGGAAGGCAGAAAAATACGTTAATATCTGGTTTTGGAAACATTTTATGCAGTTGAAAGAAGAGAATTTTTAAATAATCATCATGAAACGACTAAATAATTCACACTGGAATACAAGTTTTCGAAGCATGGATACGTTTGAGGAAATAAGGAATTCAATCTTACCTGATGATGATGTGAATGAAACTGATATGGAGGTCTATGCGTTGTTGCTTTCGGCTTTTTGACTTTATAAGAAGCATATTCTGCAGACTGAAAAAATCAAGCATTATTCCAGTTCATATTCAATAACTCTCTAATAGTCATACTGGGGAAGGAATTCAATTCATTTAATGCCTACAATTGCTTCAAGGACTAGAAAGAATAAATTTTTATTGCACTCAAGCGAATTCTAAGGATATCCATCTATTGAAAAACATATATCCATCACTGATGAAATGAGAGAACTGATAAACAGCAAAAGAAAACTCACAATTCAAAAGCTACTATTTCATCGCGGCTTATTGTATTCCTTTACCTGGAGGTGGCACATTTTAACATGCGCTTCCCAGATAAATAACGCCTTGACCTTGGCTGAACATGAAACTGTCTTCATTATTTTGAAGCCCTACAAATATACCAGTTTGCCCCAAAACATAATTTCCAATCTTAATCATTTCAAGGGGAAAGAACCCAAAAACTAATTTGGCTTGAAATTTCACCAATTTTTTTTTTTTTAAAGTCCCCCACGCTAAATTGACCAAAACTATTGCTCATCAAAATGTTTCAGTATAATATGCTGTCTACAGCACTTTTTTTCTACGATATCTGTTAGCTTACGAGTATTCGTTCGAAAGCTATCCAATAACCTTTTGGGGTCTGCAATACTACGATATAACTCGAATAACCTTGTTTTATAATTGCCAATCAATATTTCAGTAGGTATTGTAAAATATAGTGCTCTAAAGTAGAGCTAGCACCGCTTTTATATCGGTTATTGGACTCTGAAGGCATTTCAAATGAAGTTTTGTATCGCATAACGGTCACCAATTTTGGCCACGTTTATATAGCAAATCTCCGAAAGCGGTTTCAGGGAACTTTGTTCTTGGTAACTATATATACCTACAGTGAGCACGTAAAGTTTGAAACAAATTCGGATAAAGCCTGATATACGGCTATTTGGGAAAATTTCAGACTTGTATATAAATAAAATAAATTGTCCAAAATGATAAACAGAATATAAAAACTTGGTTTGATGAAAAAATACCGACTGTTGCTTTTGATAATACATTTTATCTTCCCTTTACTAATTATTAAAATTCACTTTCGAATTTGGGCCCAATTAAAATAAATAGTGAGTACGAAATTTGTGAAACTGAGTCTATAAGATATTTAGCTATAATAATTGACAGGAATTTAAAATGGAACCATCATATTTCATACGTCATAAAGAAACTGAGATACCTCATTCCAAAATCCAAATTTTGAAACAATTTCTTTCAGTGAAACATATTTAATTTTGCTCTAGTACAGTCTCAATTGAACTATGGCATTCTAGGAAGGGGTGGTGTGAAAAAAAATTTAATTCACAATCTGGAA
Source organism: Zygogramma bicolorata (assembly GCA_032362365.1). NCBI lineage: Eukaryota > Metazoa > Arthropoda > Insecta > Coleoptera > Chrysomelidae > Zygogramma > Zygogramma bicolorata. Next base: position 6,732,851 of record JAVJAQ010003427.1, on the reverse strand, counting down.
GTGATTCGAGGATTTTTTTCAAATTATATATTAGCAAAATTATCTATGTCCTTCTGATCTTTTATACAGTAAAAGTAGGTAAAAAATTTCATAAAGTACAATTGTTCATATTGAATTTTAATTCATATTTTCAAAAACAAAAGAAAATATTAAGTAGTTTGACATTAAAAAGTAAATCGAATAAAAAAGTAGCTAGCAGGAATTTTATATACATCAAACCAAGAGTATATGATGTATTGCCAACATATATTGAAAAAATAAAAATCTTCTCCTTCAAAAAAGAAGTGAAAGAATGGTCAGAACTATATTCTGAAAATAATCTTGAAGAAAAAAAGATCATATCACACCAATCTTATATATTCAGAAGATCTCAGTAATATTCGAACATTATACTTTCATAGTTTATGCATATATGCATTCAAAAACAAAACATTTCATAATTATGTTCCCATAGTTTATATTACTAGAAGTACAAGAAACGAATTGCTACCCACTCCAAAATTCAATAAAAATGTTTGCCATCGATTTTTGAATTACACACTACCTAAAATTTGTAATATTCTACCCCTGAAGATAAAACGTATTAAAAATTATAAAACCTTCTCGAGAAAATAAAAAAAAATTATTTTCGAAAATTACTTTGAATGTATTGAAATATATTAGAACAATAGATACAATACCGCTAATTTGTTTCCATACTCTCTGACCACAATTTAAATTCTAAATTACTCGTATTAGTCTATAGCACAACACAAGTGTTGAGTCACTTAGGTGCTATTTTTGTACACAATCTATACCTCTATTTTGTGTGTATCAATAAACAATAAACAACTGATCTATGTTTTCTCCGAAATGTAATAAATCGATGATTCGTTATAAAAAGATCTTGAATGATTTTCATGTTCGTTAATAATAATAAAATTTCACTATTTTCTAGAATAAAGTATCCTTACAACAAGTATTACTTCGTAAAGTTTTTGATGATTTATTCATACAAATAAATATACAAGCTGTTTCTTATTCAGTTGCGCATTTGTTGGTCTACTCATATTTTCGATAATATCATCATTGTTCGAGCTACGTCATTATACAGTTTTCAAATGACAATACCTTGGTAATCTTGGTAATACCATTGAGAGGAACGCATGTTTCTATATATGTGTGAATGTCATATTTTTTTGGATGTTACATATATGAGCATTTACAGAAATTAAATCAGGGATACTAAAATACTATACTACTAATTTTCGTTCCCACGGCGACACTGACTGTGCATATTTTTAATTATATTATATATATATATATATATTATTACGTTTTATTGGTTCACATTTTTTTACGACTTTTCAAAAAACATGTCTGATTTTTATATTAATTCGACTTCACAACAATAACTAGCCTTCAAATGAGCGTGGAATGAATACTTTATCGGAATCATAGCCGTTTAAGCGAAAAGCAACGCATAGAGATTTTAATGATGATGGGTTATGGAGATAAGACCCGTATATCCATTACACGTTCGGAGGTGAGCAAAGCCATAATTTTTTTTGTTGGGATACCTTAAAAAGTTCACTTACAGACCTATAATGCTATTGATGAACTAAAAGAGAGAATTAGGACCGAAATTACACATCGTCTTGCATATTCTAAAGAGGTAAATGGCTTATTGCAATTTGAGAACTTCAATCCAATAGATTTTAATTTGGCTATATTTCTCATCACCTGGAGAAGATTGCAGATACCAGCGATCAAAACGTCGTGAGTGCACTCAACCTGACACTGGGTTTCCACATTTTTCATATTAATTCTTATATCTTCATTGCATTTTTTTTTATTTTGTCATTACATTCAGCATTTAAATTTTTTGTCTCAAAAAAAACTTCAAAATTTATTCTTTGACCAAAAACAATTCATTGCATCCTCTCTTTTTGGATATGATTTCCTTATTTGATTTGAATTTCTTATAATAAGTTTTTCTCTGCAACAAGTTTCAATAATAGAGTTAATTATATACAGACAATGGAAAACCGTTATAATAACACCAACCAGCAAGGAACATTATTATTGCTAACCACATTATTCAAGCAGATATTTCAATTCCTTGAGTCCTGTTGTCAAATTTATAAATTACATTATTATGACTTATCTATTTTATTTCTCGAACACATGGTTATGTAACATACAAAAAAATATGACATTTCACACACAGTAATATGCCTTCTTCATTATCATCACCAAGATAGGGAATTGCCATTAAAAAAATATATAATGACGTCAAAAATCGAAGACTGACGACACCATCAAAAATATGAGTAGACCAACAAATGAGTTGAAAAAGAGGCTCGACGTGTCTGACCTTCTTTCCTCAATGGCCCTATCAAGCTTTCACCGAAATTGTTCCAACCTCTACATACTCACTGTATAGTAGTCCTATTACCAAAAACCTTATACTGATACAGTTTTAGGCTAACATTTTTTGTGAAAGCCATGAATATATTTGTGATCAAAACACACTTGCAGATTAATTTTATCTGTCTTTGTCTAAGTACTTGTAATATTGCAATATATATGTAAGTGCGGATGGTGAATTAGCCGATACTTGATGAAAATTCATTTGAAAAACTAGTAACAGGTTCCTGTTCTCTATTTTCACTCTATAATAAGGTTTTCAAAATCGTAACACGCGTTTCGCTGTAGCAAACAAATGATTTGTATGCTTGAAGAAGCTCATCGTGTAGCAAAACACGTATACCTAATTGTTCTGTAAACCTTATTATAGTAAAAATATTTTTCAACATGGATTTTCCACGAATATAGACTAGCTACTACATCTCTTCAGATTAGGAGAAACCGCATTCACGCTTTGCAAGGCTCAGAACAGGAAGATGCATGAAAACTCGAAGCATATCATATGCGATTGTGCTGCATTTCCTCCACAAAAAGATCCATGTTTGATGTGTATATGGACTCGGTCGTCATAAGAGATACCTCTTGGTGAGATTACAGACTACCTTAAACCGGTGAGGCTGGTAGACACAATAATGGGCTTGATGAGGCCTGAGTGATGTGAGCTAGACTCACCCTCCAGATCCAAAGAAGTATATGTACTGGGACTGGGTGATGCCAAATTATAACTCAAGTTCTATTGTCAGATGAAGTCGGTCATTTATTGTCTGTCGTTAGAAAACCTAATCCAACTTACATTGCTGCTGGCTTGAGACGTCATCTCATCAATGAAACTCTTGATAGGATAGTAGTAATAATAGTAACCAGAAACATCTTCATTTTTCGAAGTTTCACTATGCTGGGCTGAGTTATGGCTGTGAAATGGTGAACTCTCATCACCATCTAGATCGTGAACTGCCGTATGAATGAAGGTGTTATCTCCCCCGTCCAACTGGAGAGTTTCGCCCTTTGCTATGGCGGATTCATAAAGAGCTGCTAGCTCTCCTTTAGTGAGGCTGAGAGGTGGCACCTGTAAACGGATAGAAGTGTGAAAAAAATTGGGCATTTTCATTCAAAGTCGTTATTTTGTGGTAGAGAATCAATTTGAGAATCCATTAGTGAAAGCAATGATTGAAAAAATGAATGTGCCAATGCTCATTTCTTTTTACAAGTTACAAGACTACAAAAACATTATATGGGGATTCCAATTTTGGAGGGAAAAACCCAATTTTCGGACAAAAATTCGGAGTGTCAGAAAGTTGCTAGTGAAACTTTCAGGTACCGATTTGGACAAAGAATATCTACACCTCTCATTTTTTTTAACATGAGAAGGCCTCTAGAAATGGGAAATTCGCTTAATGTATGATTTCTTCAAAACAAATTATGAAATTCGGACAATACATCCAAACGAGCCTAGGCTGGTATACCTAATCAGTGAGTTTATTAGCTAATACCTGTCAGAAAACAACTACTGCTCTGGCAAATGCCATGAAGGCATTGAATTATATTCGAACGCTGTGAGTTTTCCGATATGAAATTGAATAATTGATTTTGAGAATAATGTATTTAATAATTCATTGGCAAATTTCAGATGTCTGACAAAAAATTGCAGGAGTTCCAATCTCGAACATTCTTTCCATATTTTATGGACTATAAAAATAAATAATCAATTTCAAACAAATGAAATATCCACGATGAACTTCCTATAGCAAATCAGTAAAAAAGATATATGAATAAAGTGAATCAAGAAATCTTTCGCAGAAGTAAAATAAAACAAATCACCACCTTAATGAACACAAATATATACCGGATTCGTATCGTTCATATAATTCTAGTAATATAAGAAGTATCACATATGTCATTTGTCTATTTCATGCAGCATGCATTAAGTAGGGTGTCCTCCCCATTTGATCAATCTTACATATGTACAGCTTATCCAATCCATCTTGGCACAAACTCAGATACTTTTCCAGTTGCATACTGGTAGTGAAGACCATGAGGAAAGAAAAAACACCTTCTAGCAATAATTTCCAACACAGTGAACACATATAATAGGTGTTCTTTTAACTTAGTAAACTTCAAAGAGATCGCTGGGCATATACTTTATTAGTTCTGTGCCAAGATGGATTGGATAAGCTGTAGAAATGAAACAATTTTCTCATTTCATTTTTGTCTCGGATATATTTTCTGCTTATGCTGCGTTGACGATATATATTTTGACAAAAAGATACAATTGCATGTATGGTCAAATGATATCAGTCGACTAATATATCAATCAGACTTGTCTCATGTAGCATGTTCCTTCATTCATATACTATATTCTGGGTTTGTTATTTCGTCCCCGAGTATAATTTCCTTGTAAAGAGTATGCGCCCAAACATTCATCTGACGATGATTCGTTTCAATATAGGGGTACTTGTTCGTTGCTCATCTGAATTACCTTCAATCTTTCTTGTTGATTTTTCGACCAGTTGTCCTCTTTTCGGCAGAGCTGTGGAATACACGCATTGCCAACAGATTTTATCCTAGAAAACTCTCAATTCAATACCAAGGCCGTAGCCAGGGGGGGGGATCAAGGGGGATTGATCCCCCCCCCGAAGTATAGAAAAATTCAAGGGAACTTCAAGGTATTCGAACTGCAATTAGGGAACATTCAATAGGCACAGAATGAGAAATGAGCCAAGTTATTCTCGATGTTTCGTTATTGATTTCACCAATGTGAGGATTACGGCAAGTTATTTTGACATATTACGTTGGCGACACTGCTTGTGCCGCGTCTGCTGAATATATAAGAGCGCTCTCGAACACGGAGGGGCAGTTCTTTCTTAAGCGATCCAATACGATTAAGGCGATATAAGCGTAATAAAAGTGCAGTGTGTGAAATTATAGAGCTGAGAATTAGTGAAGTGAGTAATGGAACGATTTTTCAATTTGAATTGAAATGATTTGATGCCTAATAGTAGACTAACCACTCGTATTCATTATCCTTCAAATCCTTATCATAAGTAATTATTTGTGTACAAATGGAATTATTACTTGGCTGCTTTTTATAATTGTTAATTTGTTACAGGTCGATCAACAGTTGAAATGGCAAAAAGGGCCCAAGAGAATACACTATTAAAATATTTATTTAAAAAATCTAAACTTGGTCCTAATTGTGAAGCCAATGATGGTTCTACTGAAAATCAGTGTTCAAGTGATTTCGACAGCGATACTGCTAAAAGTAGTTCTAGTGCTTCTGGTACTGATCCTGGGACTGTGGATGATGTTTCTCGGCATATTTTAGATGTGGGATACTATATGGGATTAAACATTAAAATTGATGATGATTTTGAAGTACAGATTGTTGAAATATCCTTGGATGCCAGAAAATACATTCAAGTTTTCAGTAAGTGACGATAAAAGAAAGCTAAAATTTCAAATTCAATGGATTGAACGCTTCTCGTGGCTGGTTTACACAAGTACAGGGCAACAAGGTGCTTTATAGTCCGGGAGGCAGCGACACAAATTTTGCACCAATTCCTACAAAGCTGATTTTATCTCATTTTGTAGTTTTGATATGGCAAGTAAACGGAACGGCAGTCTACCACCCCAATATGGGGGCAAACATTAATTATAATTTTTCAAACGTGTAAATAAATGATACATAAATGCCATATCCCTACAAGTATGAAACTTGATAGAGTGCTCAATGATACATAAAAATGCAGTATAATGATAGTCTACCGCGTCGGAGAGGGGAGGCCATCATAGATCTACCACCCACGCAAGGTGTTCAGAAATTAATTTTTTTGACTTATTCCTACAAAGTTGAAATTTTTTTCTCAAATACTTCAGTTTATAAGAAGTCTAAAAAAATAAGTCTACCGATGACATAAAGGTGCAAAGCCCTGATAGACGCAATGGAATGCACGATCTCCCGAGCGCAGCCGCCGCGCCGATCCGCTTTAAGTCGCTCCAAATGATTGCATACCGGGATTAAATTAATATTTACAAAGCTGCTTTTTTTATCTGTACGTATTGTACGATAATTATTGTCAACTAAAAGCGTTAGCAAGCGAGGTTTTTGGTAGTATAATGTTAATATAGAAAAACTTTTAAATTCATTTGTTTTAAATAACTAAAATTTGTTTCTTCTTTTATGCAGAATAATTAAATTTGTTATAATTCAATTACTATTATAATAAGATGTATTTTATTGTAAGAATATAGTATTTTATAATAAATAAATATATTTTTTCAGGAAAGGTAATGATCCTCTCGAAAGTACTAAAAGTACTTATTATTCTTGTTGTTCATCGCCACTGGCATTCAATTCTTCATCGCCTTCCAAATTGTAATCGCCATCTTCATCGTCATCATCATATTCATTATTCAACCAATCGAGATTTGAAAATATTTCTGCGGATTCATCCTCAAGCATTTCTGTATCTGTAAATAGCAATAAATCATGAAATATTATTATATAATGCTAACATAAGTACAAATGCTAAATGTATATACCTGAATCTTTAACATTTTGTTGATTATTCGTCACATCATCGATTGACTGAGGCACTTGGTCGCCACTAAACCAATTAAAATCATATTTTGCATTCTCGTCGACTTTCCAGCCACAGTCCAGAGGGGATAATGTTGAAGGCTCTTTTATGTGAGCATTTTTCCAAATTTTTGCAATATATGCTGTTCGGAGTGTGTTCTCGGAGCTCAGATTGACAAGGTGGCAAAGCAGATGCATCGAAATTCTTCACATTTTGACGAAACATTTTGTCGTTGGTAATTTTGTAAGCTTTCAAAAACATCGCTGATCGACTTTCATTAATTTTATTTATTTTTTATAACCATAAATTCGGCATACAAATTCTTCCACTGATTCGAATACTGCATTTTCACAATCAGGATATTTGCTTAAATTTGTCAATGCATCCACATATTTTTCAGAGTTCCTTAGTAAATAAAACGGACGTTTTTTGCCTTTTCGGAAAAAAGCTGGATTAAAATCACAGCCTGTTAGTGCATGAAAGGCAGGTAGGGAATCACACAAATTGGCACCTAACGATTTGTACAATTCGCTTAAATTAATACTTCTTTGCGATTTTCCAACGCCTACTTCCATTAAAACTTCCACTTGTTCTGGTACATACTTCATATTTCCTAGCATTATTACTAATATGTCAGTATCTGAGCATCTTATCGTAATATTATAGGGCGGCTGCAGCTCCTCGAAGTTACAAACGTGATATATCATTTTGGTATCTGCTTCTTCATGACTCGAACATGATTGACTGTGCTCCATAGTTTTAACAACATCATATTAATTTAATCCCGGTATGCAATCATTTGGAGCGACTTAAAGCGGATCGGCGCGGCGGCTGCGCTCGGGAGATCGTGCATTCCATTGCGTCTATCAGGGCTTTGCACCTTTATGTCATCGGTAGACTTATTTTTTAAGACTTCTTATAAACTGAAGTATTTGAGAAAAAAATTTCAACTTTGTAGGAATAAGTCAAAAAAATTAATTTCTGAACACCTTGCGTGGGTGGTAGATCTATGATGGCCTCCCCTCCGACGCGGTAGACTATCATTATACTGCATTTTTATGTATCATTGAGCACTCTATCAAGTTTCATACTTGTAGGAATAAGGCATTTACGTATCATTTATTTACACGTTTGAAAAATTATAATTAATGTTTGCCCCCATATTGGGGTGGTAGACTGCCGTTCCGTTTACTTGCCATATCAAAACTACAAAATGAGATAAAATCAGCTTTGTAGGAATAATTACATCAAAAGTGTCGCTGCCTCCCGGACTATTATGCAAATACTGTGTATTATTTGCCAGAGATTGTGCAGGAAAAGGCTCTCATCAGCAGTTGAAATCCTTAGTTACTAAGCCACTCACTAAATGGAAAGATGCTGTACATGATTTCAAACATCACAGTGAAAGCCAGTACCACAAATCTTCTGTGATATTGGCTGATAATTTTATGAAGGTGTATAATAAATCTCAACCAAATATAATGAGTCAGATTGATAGCGGATACTTAGCGCAAATATCCGAAAACCGGAAACGGCTCATTCCGATTGTTGAAACAATTAAGTTGTGTGGACGTCAGGAATTGGCTTTGAGAGGTACGTGCGACTCAGGTCCTATAAAAATTAATGATCCTGAGCCAGAAACAAATGATGGAAACTTTCGTGCTATCGTACGGATGAGAAGCAGATGTGGAGACTCAAATATAATAAAGCACATGGAAAATATGGCGTTGAACGCTACCTACCTAAGCCCGACCATACAAAATGAACTTATTGCGATTTGTGGTGAAATAGTCCAAAAAAAAATTGTGCAAGGATTAAATTCTGCGAGGTTTTTTTCAATCCTAGTTGACGAAACTACTGATGTTTCACGACAAGAACAAATGTCCATTTGTGTGAGATATGCCGAGCCAAAAGATAATGTATTTATCTTGCGTGAAGATTTTTTAACTTTTGTAACAGTTGAGAATACAAAAAGAAATTATTTAGCGAATGCAATTTCATCTGAATTGAAATCTTTGGGAGTAGATTGCGAATATTCAATTGGACAAGGATATGATGGAGCTTCTTCGATGAAAGGAAGTTTCAAAGGTGTGCAGGCAGTAATTCGTGAGTCACATCCAGAAGCCTTATATGTCCATTGCAGTTCACATTCATTGAATTTAGCTCTGGGTCATTCTTGCCAAGTTCAGCCTATCCGGAATACTATTGGAATTATAAAATCCGTTGGAAATTTCATCAAATCCTCGGCAAAACGAACCAAGTGCTTGAAAGAGAATATTGAAAAAAACTTCCCCAAAACACAATGGAAAAACCTCACGGCAATGTGCGAAACCCGTTGGGTTGAAAATCATGATGGGTTGTTAAGATTCAAGGAAATTTATAAAGCTATTGTTGATACGTTGGACGACTTAAGCACTGACATGGATTGTGAAACATCGTCAAAGGCTAATTCTTTTCTGAGATCAGTCATTTCAAGTGATTTTGTTATAACCCTAATAGCACACTTTGTTCCCGGAACGTCCAATTTATGCTCCATATGAGTTGCGATATCCCGGCCCTTTATGGAATATACCCGGAACGTTCCACTGAAAATGTTCCCGGAACACACACACAGAATCATCCCAGGAACATATTATTTTGACACAACAGATTGCATAATTAAGTTCCGTTTATAAACCGGAATCATCATCATAAATATATATAAACATGTACATATATTTATATGTGCATACAAAATATACATCATATACTTGAAGATGGTATAGATGCATGAGACTTTGAAAAAATGTGTAATATGCTCTGTCGCGTTTTTTTTCTACGGAATATTCGACTGTCGAAGTTGTCAAATAGGTTTTGGTTAATTTTGAAACACTTCATCCGTAGAAACACTGCAGTTTGCTGTCAAAGTTGTTAATTTTTTCAATGAATAAATTTAATTTCGGCTTCTTGAAGAACACTATGACAGATGACACAATCTAGTTTTGGGGAAATATGCCACCGGGTTATTCCAGGAATGTCCGTAGAACGCTAATAAATGTTCCCATGCCCATGAGATGTTCCCGGAACGTCCTCGGAAGGGTCCTACGCACTGCCACGGGGATGCCCCTGAATAGTCTATGAGCATCCACGGACGTTCCGAAAATATCCCAGTAAGACATTTCTGGAATGTACAATTTGACCACAACGTCTTATCCGAAAATGTCCCCGGGATATTCCACGGCTTATTGCGACATTCCCGGAACATATTTGTTGTCGCACGTGGACATCCTTGGAACATTTTAGGAATATACTTGTGCTATTAGGGAAGCTTATGTTGCTTAGGAATGTTGTTCCCATACACACTGACACTATGCAAAATACTTCGATCTCCCATTTGTGATTTAGCAGCAGCTTTACAACATGTCGATTTAATCATTAAGACCATTGAAGATGTTCGCCAAAATATCGATTCAAAATTTGCTAAACTTTTCCAGGATGCACAGAATTTGCTCTGTACTGCAAACGAAGAAATTAAAATTCCGCGAATAACGTCACGCCAAGAGCATAGGGCAAACTATGACACAAAAGATCCTGAAACTTATTTTAGAATTACTATAATGATTCCACTTTTGGATGATTTCATTGATCAGCTTCAGTCGAGATTCCAAAATCATAAAGCCACATTATCATCTCTCAATATTTTAATTCCTTCTAAAAGAAAGGAATTGGTATTGAATCAATACCAATTCCTTTCTTCTCTTTACTAGTTGTCATGATATTCTCTGATTACTCACATGATATTTTTCGTGTGAACTGGAGATAAAACAGCAGGATGTGTGATATGATTAACTCAGATGCCGTATCGTATGTTCGGTGGATACAGTAAGTAGGACGCCACCGAAAATAATAGAGGCGTTTCTTACCCATATAAGACCTTGCCTCTGGGTACACTCGCTCTAGTTTTCACTAGTGTGAGTTATTGTTCGTGAGGCAGTCTGTGGCGATTGAAAAAAATCATGCTTGTGTGCAACAATTTTTAGAACAATTTTGAGGACTTGAAGTATATGCACTGCGAACTCTAATAAATACCATAGTTTGGCTATGCATCCCTGGATCAATAACAAAAATTGATACGATGAATCAACACTCAACTGATGACATTTCAGGGTTATCTCTAAGAATTTTCAGGTACTCACCTGTTTTAATAATTATCATTGAAAAAAGGTCTTTTAACGAATATCCCAGGTATCTAGAAAACCAATCAGAATGCTCGATTGTGCGAGCAAGGGATACCCGGGACCTACAGTTTATGAAGTGGAATCCGAACCACTCTGGCTCAGTGGCTGGATGGCAAATGCCAAATTTGAAAAAATATTCTCAGGGATGGGGGGGGGGGGCTAGACCGGATGCACCTACACCTTAAATTTTTCCAAGGTAACATATTTTGTTAAGGAATTGAAAAAAAAAGATACGTATCATGCGAGCAAATGTTATTCAGGAATGAATTTCTTTTTCAATATTGAAATCAATATTTTTTCTTTTGTGTAATAAGTAACAGAAACATAACCCAACCTAACAATAACAGAGAGTGTGCATGATATATTTTATTATTCAATTTTATATTAGATGAAATATTCATTTCTGAAATATCAGTGAGTGGAATGTACATTCATGAACTACGAAAATATTTGGGAAAATTATTATTTTTTGTGTAAAATATAAAGTTTAGAGGACCTTCTTTGACCCTTTCTTCCCCAGATCCGTATAAAACACAATTTTCGATAAGCAAAATTAATATGTCTGTTTGAATGTGGTTGACAAAATGATCCTTGTTATTGAGTGATATTTTGATTGGAACTCCCATTTTCTATGGATTCCTCTATTTGAACACAAAAACACTTTTTATATCTAAGAACTAAACTAAAATGATTAAAATAAAATAAATGAGAAAATCGAAATGCACAGTAAATCAAAAAATTTGAATATAAAAATTACTAAAAGGTATTTAAGTGAACACAAATGGAAATCTGTCAAAACACTACTTGATAAAAGACACTAAAAATCTGAAAATAATCAAATAAATCTCAATTAAAAAAAAGTTTTGAACAATTGTTCGGTGCGCCCTTGGTATGTACCTGATATCAAAATAATTTAAGAAAATCATCATAAATTTTTTTTCCATATTGTATCCGTAGCCCTCTTAAATCCTTCGATTTTGTTGAGTCAGTTATAATAATCATGCAGTAACAGAATGTTCCAAAAATATAATTCATTCACTTTCCCTGAAATTTGAGCGAGGAGGCTAATCTCGAAGAGTACGATGAATTTTGGCGACTTTAGGAATTTACTGTTAACTAAGGAAGAGAAATAAAAATTGAGTTATTCGGTTCTGTGGGAGGGGGTGTCTCTCGGCAGTTCTTCTTCCCCTCTTGGGTGCGTAAATGGTTTCAATTAAAAACTGCCGCTGCCGCTTTGATTTATATTGTTTGGTATTTCAGGATGAAAATTTATCTGATGTAGCTTCAATGGTATATTGCCAATAAAAAACAAGAGAACAACTGGGTGCGTAAGAGGTAGAAAACGTTTCTTAAACATGAAAAACTGCGCCCCATTCAATATCTGGTTTGGGGAATTTAAAACATTTTCTTTTGCCTTGAAAATATATTCAAACGAAACTATCACAGTTCTCTGTACGATTCTCACTAACATGTTAGTAGCCCCTCCCAACTCGGGAACTGAGGAATCCATCAAATTCTTTCATATTCTCGGAAAAGTTACTTCTCATTACGTATGCATTCCACTCAATAATTGAATATGCTTTCAAATAATAATCAAGAATTTTATTAGTTTGCGGTTGTTTTTATTTAGGTTTATGTCAATTTTTTACTACGTTCAATGTAACTTAGCGCCAATAAATATATGTCCAATAAACATTTTTCATCCAGTTGACAAATGAATCATACACTCCCAAAAATATTTGACACCGCAGTAATTTAATCAATTTCATCATTTTGTCCATTCCCACAGAAACCTCTTTTTTCATATAGCTACCGGATGAATCATTGTAACTTGGGTGAATGAAGAATGAGTTTCCATCAAATCACTGGAACAAGCGAAAAACTAGTACAAAATTTCATATGTTTCGCGTTATTACACTTGTATGCCAATGACGCGAAGCTATGATGGTCATCATTCGAACGTGTACATTTTTTTCTTGAAAAATTTTATCTGTGTCTTCAGAATTTTTTTAATCACATCATATATATCACATACTGTCAACTATTTGTGATATGGTTGGCAAAGATCCAACCGGTTCTGCAATATTATTGTCAATTAGTATAAAATCAAAACCTGCAAAATGTATTGGGGTTTCATAATTCTTTTCAAAAAACATCAAGTGGTTCTACACGTTATACTTCGCTCGTAAACCCAATCACTCTCAGGGCCACTTTGACAATATCTGGCCAATCAATCGATACACCTTATGATTAGCTCCAAACCACAGGTTTACAGTTCAACATATATTTCACTTGAGAAACTCAGGAATTTAGAGGGATTGAGTAGTTTGCCAGAAAGTTTTTGGTTGAATGATCATAAAGATCGGCCAACTTCATGAACTTTGTGGCCCTTTGACGCCTCAGAGAAGTTGACGCTCTGTCACGTTTACATCTCTGCAATCGGTTTTCTTCCGATTTTGTAGTTCTTTCGGCAAATAGTCCAGCAGAACAGTTTTTTGCTGGAGGTGATATTTTCCGTATTTCACAAAATTCTTTTTTCAAGACAAATGCCAATCTTTTTCTTCATCTTGGTTTTCACGACAATAATTGATAAATTGTAAAGAGTGTATGTAAGTATTGATATAAGCTAAAATTCTGCCTTTGGCCACATGGCAAAACTGACCTCTTACCAACTTCCATCATTCGGACAAAGTGAAAGAAATATTTATATGTTACTTGGAGATTTTTTTAATGCCTTACCTAGGCCTCTGTGACTTTCGTAGATGTTGATAAATTAGGAAAAAACAAAGAAATAGGAAATATGACCTCTCAATATACAAAAATTGGCCTCTGTCAACTTTCATTGTTTGCCTTGAAGGGCAAAGGTAAGAGCAATATTTATATATCACTTACAGATTTTTCTTCGAATTCCTAATCTAGGCCTCTGTGAATTTCGTACATAGTAGTAGTACATAAAACGCCTGAAGAAGCTATTAAATAGTGAAACACGTGTAGCCGTTTTGAAAACTGTCTAGTAAAAATCACACAATATGAAGTGTTTTTTCAGAGCCCACCGTATCAGTTCATAATGGATTATATTTCCTATGATTCACAAATGTGTGAATCTACATTTTATTTAAATAAAAATGAACTCTTTTTCAATTCATATTTTATTATGGTTGATCAAAAAATTCAGTGGGAAATAAGTCTCTTGCATGTGGTTAGGAATAAAAAGGGAGGAATATTTCTAATTCAATCACCTGACTGCCATGCTGTACTCTCCTCTCAACGGGGGGATGCTATTCAATCTATATCTATACTGATATTATTAAGAGGTTTGTTTGTAACTTTGTTTGTAGGAGGTAATCGGAAATTCTGATCCGATCATATATATTATTTTACTAACAGAAAGCTACACTACTCGGGAGTGATATATAGGCTATATCTCATTATGATTGAACAAAAAAATCAGTGAGAAATAAGTCTCTTGCATGTGGTTAGAAATAAAAAGGGAGGAATATTCCTAATTCACTCACCTCACTACCATGCTGTACTCTCCTCTCAACGGGCGGATGTATGAGATTTTCTGCATCTGGTGTAGTCGAAGCAGTAACAATTGCGGTATCAGCTCTCACCAAAGTCTGTCTCAGATTCAATTTTCGCAAATCTCTCACAGCATTTCGAAGATAATGAGCACCTTCTTGACAGCGTACACTAGCAAGCACTAGGAGAAGTATGGTTATTCGAGGTATACTGGAAAAGAATATTTCCTGTATTGTTTGCTTTCATACACGGCATAACCACCCCAACAATGATGGTAGTAGTATATTTCTAACATTTGAACCAGAGAAATGAAAAATCGGTCAAATGGGATGTAGGTTACATTTCCAGAAGTATCATACCTAGAAAAAATCATAAATAGCAACAAAATGGACCTATTGCGTTAATACTCCATTTAAAATTATATGTCAGATTCTGGTTCTTTACAGGCACGCATAATTAACTTCAATAAAAAATAAAATTTTGAATTCTGTCTCGAAAGAATGGAATCACTGGCTGGAAACGTAAAACCTGTGAACGAAATCTCGCTAGACATAAGTTAGCCTCTCGAAAACAATCACCTGAAGAATCAGTCGATCAATATCACCAGAAAAAAGCTTATGCCGTTGTGACTTCATTGAAAAAATGGAGACATTTTCTGATGGGCCGATATTTTAAGATTATTACTGACCACCATTCGGTGTCATTTATGTTTGACGAGAAATACCAGAATAAAATGAAGAACAAGAAAATACAGAGGTGGAGTCTTGAAATGTCATGCTACAACTACGAAATTATTTTCAGACCAGACAAAGAAAACCAGGTGGCTAATGTTTTCTCAAGGATTTGTTCATCCAAATAAACTTAATACACTACACTATGACTTATGTCATCCTGGAATCAGTCGTACGGTTTCCTTGGTGAAATCTCATAATCTACCCTTATCAATAGAAGAAATTCGGAAAATGACAGTGGATTGCCCTCCGTGCAACCTTGTTGAACCCCAATTTTGTGAACATTTTGTAAAACGAATCAGTATGGACTTTAAGGGCCCTCTTCTATCAAGGACTCGAAATAAATACATTCCATCGATGAATGTTTTAAATTTCCATTTGAGTATCCTTGTCCAGAAATGAGCTCTTCAACAGTGATTAGCTGTCTTGTTGACCTATTTTGCACGTTGAGAGATCCATCATACACGGATAGAGAAACCTCATTTTCATCAAGAGAACTTCAACACTTTGTTCAACATCGGGGAGTAGCTACTTCTATGTCAGCACCTTACAACTTACCAGGAAACTGTCTAATTGAACGTTAAAATGGCACAATATGGAAAACCACATCTCTTGTGCTCAAACAAAAAAACTTGAGCATATCCGACTGGGAATCGTTAATCCCAGATGCACTCTATTCTATCAGAGTACTTTTATGTACGGCGACAAATGGAACCCCCCACGAAAGAATGTTCAAACAATAAAAAATCTAGAAACGGCTGCTCCTTACTTTCCGGGTTGATACGTCCGAACAAAATTCTGATGAAAAAACACGCAAGAACAAGTGTAAATACGACTCCCTAGTTGAGGAAGTTGACGTCAATCCTCAGTACGCCAGAGGTAGTACCATATTGGGACCTGATCAACTACTTTTGAACCAGAAGTGACCTCTGAACCGATCGCGATGGAGACACGCTGCTAACAAAATAAATCTCTGAAATGAGACGGCCTCACAACGAATCGATGATAATCAAACTTCGTCTTCAGAGAACTTTCCTGAAACTTTTCCTGAACGTTGAAGGATTACGATTTGGATTTCTGAAGGGAGGAAGAATATAGTGCTACCCAGTACATTTCTAATGAACTAGTTTCCTTTCTCAGTATTCATATTTCTTTTTATTCTGACGTATCCATTCATAACTGTCATTCAGTTTTTATCCATGTTCAATTTTGATGAATGATGAATGAAGCCCATTTCCCAGACTACAATAGGAACGTTCGAATATGCATGATGTTTCGAAATGTGGACACAAAATTTCAAGAAGTGTGAGAATTGTTGCATAGGTAGTCCTTGGTGTGATAGTGCAGTTACCCTAGCGGCAAACTAATATAACTCGCACTGGACTCGCGTTGCGCTAACAACGTTAACATTTTGAAATTTTGAAATTGGGTTTCCTCTACCCTAGAAATGAAAAAGTTTTAAGTTCTCATATTATCTGTTCTTTCTTTGGGAAAATTGGTAAATTTCTCCTTAATACGTAATTGAAAAATTAAAAAGATTCTTTGAGTGACTATTTTGGGAAGTATACGCATTTTTTAATAAATTCGTTAATTAAATCTTCAAATTCATAAAAGTACGATACGTAGCTGACAAAATAGTGTGAAGACTTTAATGTGAATTTTTTTCTGAATCCGAAAACAAAAACGACCTTTTGAATTTACTATTTTCATTCAATATGCGACAAACGATATTCGAACCTACGCGAGTATGCAACATCTACTTGTATCGATAACATATTCGTGAATTTTTCAAACTACAATGTAGAAACCTTAGATAACGGCTTTGCCGATCATTCCTCTCAATATGTTGAATTCGAGTTCGATCAAGAAATCATCAAAGATGAAATCATTTTTAAACGTTTTTTTCTCGGAGCGAAATGATGAGAAGTTAAAATCTGATTTAAGTTTGAAGTTGTCTAATGATGGTTACAGTTCTATTTCTTTCATGAATCTAGACAGAAAGTTCAATAGCTTCCAGAATATAGTTGTAGATTTTTTTAAGCAGAATTTTCCGTTGAAAAAAGTTAAGAAAAAAATAAAATAAAGGTGGGCTAACGAAAGGTATAAATAATGATGTGTGATAATAAATAAGGTAAACACAAAACACAGATTATGGTTTTAACAAGGAACTTATAGTAATGGTATTCTAAACAGTTATAAGAAAAATTATTGTTATATTTTGAAAAAACTAATTTCTTCAGCCAAAAAACTCTATTTTGAAAAGGAGACAGAATCAAGTAACAACAAAGCTAAAAGAAAGTGGCAACTGGTTAATTCAGAATTAGGTAAAACCGCCCAACAAAGTGATATTTTTCCAGGTAGTGATTCCGAAGAAATATGTACTGAACTCAACTCATTTTTTCTGAACGTTGTTCTTTCAACTTCCATTATAAAGGAATTAGAATTGAAGGTATATTTGAATGCACACTGTAGTGCTAACTCAGCTTCATTATTCTTTTATCCCACAGATAGCAATGAAACACTGAATTCTCTTAATGATATGAAGTCAACAACATCTTGTGGTTATGATAATATATCATCTGAATTGTTGAAAAAATCCATACACACTCTTTAACCTCACCTAGTGGAACTCTTTAACGTGTCTTTATCTGAGGGAATCGTTCCATCTTGTCTCAAAAAGTCTCAGGTGATTCCTCTTCACAAAAAAGGCAGCAAAGATGATTTCAATGATTATAGACCAATTTCCTTACTAACGACTGTGACGAAACTTCTTGAAAAAATTGTTGAAAAGAGACTTCTATCTTTCTGCAACGCCCATAAAATAATACCTCCCAATCAACATGGATTTCTGGGCATGGCCCAGCTCTTCAGGTTGACTGATAGTCATTCGATATCTGAAGTTAAGCAACGCCGAGCGCGGTTAGTACTTGGATGGGTGACCCTGCAGGGAAACACCGTGTGGAAAGCCCATACAACTGCAGCCAAATAGCATATCATAGCTCGCAGGCAATATATCAATAAGCACGAGATATATTGAGGATATGCCGTCTTTCGGAGGGGACGTAACGCCGGCGGTCCCGAGTCCATGGATGTTGGGCTCGTTAAAGATCCCTACCTCTGGTTGGAATACCAGAGGGTTCGGCAAAATTTCCGGTTGGAGGAGTGTGCTCATCGGCGTCGGTGATTGGCCTTGGTAGCGGAAATAGGCCGACGTTAAATGAAGGATTAAAAGAAATGGATTTCTCAACAGAAAATCTACATCATCAGCAATTTTTGACATTACGGATAGGATTTATGAAATGATTGACTCGAAACTGTTCCCAATAGGCTTAGCTTGCGACTTCCGAAAAGCTTTTGACAGTATTTGCTGTGAAATTTTGTTACTCAAACTCAGTCACTATGGTGTAAGAGGAACACCTCTTAGGTAGTTCACCAGTTACTTATTGAACAGGCAACAAAGGGTAGTTTTGAATGACAGTCACACAAGAAAATGCTCTTCCTGGGGAAACATTAGAACAGGTGTCCCGCAAGGATCCATCCTGGGCCCCTTGTTGTTCCTTCTTTACATTAATGATTCGCCGAAAAATATCCCCCAAGCTGTGACAACAATGTTTGCAGATGATACTATTTTTCTAGTAAATGGCACCAACATGGACGAATCATTAGATAAATTTAACTCTACAATACTGCTCATAAATCGATGGTGTGAGAGAAATAATATTGGTATCAATTTCGCAAAAACACATTGGGTAATTTTTTCTCAAAGGCCTTATAGTAACCCCAATCCTATCTCCTTTGGTGTGAAATTGAATTGGAGGCAACATATTCTTCAACTGAATGAAAAATTGAGTAGTTTTTGCTTTGCCCTCAGAACCCTGAAATCACAAGGCTTATCCAAACAAACTTTGAAAACAGTTTACTTTGCAAGAATTTATTCCTATTTATCTTATGGTATAATTTTCTGGGAAAAATCTGTGAAATGGCAATCAGTATTTGTACTCCAAAAAAGGGCCTTGCGAATAATTGTCGGACTCAATCGTACGGATTCATGCAAAGAATAATTCATTAAACTGGAAATTTTGACTCTACCATCACTTTATATTAGGGAAGCCCTATGCTTTATTAAAATACTAGCTCTCTACAATGTTAGCTCAGCGTCCACACGAAAGTGCAATGATCTGATAATTCTTCCTCATCATGTAACTTCTTTTCTTGAAAACAGCATTTATTATAGCAGCGCTAAACTATTCAACAAGTTATCTCCGGAGTTTAATAGCATACATTTTCTGAAATTCAAGAGGCCTATAAAAAAAATGTTAATTGGTAAAGCCTACTATTCCATCAATGAATTTTTTGACGATTCAATCTGAATTGTGCTGTTTCGTATATCCTGCAATTAGGTATGTCTTTTTTATTCGATTCCAATTGTTAATCCATTTTGTAATTTGTCTGGGTTTTATATCATTATCTTGCTTATCTCATACTACTGTACACTTTCCTACAAACTCTCTGTTTTCCCGGAAATAAATGAATTTGAATTTTGAATAGTCATTCAAATTTGTATCTTTTTAATTTTGCAGCTACGTATAGGGGCAAATATACCATTTTGCCCAGAGAACAGATATTATAAGATCTTGAAGTTTTTTTCCTTTCATTTCTGGGGGAGAGAAAACCCAAAAAATGGATCCCAGAACACATTTACCTCCTCAACAAACAAAACAATATCTTTGATAAATGTTTTCTTTTTTCTTTGGGGTATTCATGGAACCCCACTTGCTGTTGATATGACTGTACTTTTATTTTGTGAGCATTGTAGAGTGGCGATATGTCACTCTCTTGCCCATGAATATGAATCGGTATTGTGTACAATAAATAGAGCATACAGGGCTTGCTCAATTATATATTAGCATTGTATCATTAAAGTAATTTGACGGTTGCCCAAGTATGAAAAACCAAGAAATTGAAGATACTGTGGAATGGATTAGAAATTATCGAAATGAATGTTTTATGGAGTTGAATAGAACGATGATTCCAAATTCGAAACTAACGAATAGATAAATATAGGGTAAAGAAAACTGCAATTTGGAGTCTTCGAATAGTATTAGTGAACGAGAACTTCTCCCAAAAAAGCATTGTTAACTGAGAACTTCTCTTATGTGAAATAACGAATATGGTCTACCCATTGATATCGATGTGAGGGGTGTTCATCTTGATATTTATTTGGAAAGTATAATCCAGTAATTATAATATATTTATGTCTAGGCAGAGCGTGCATGGATGAAGGGTGGCAATTGTTATTATTTGTCGTGGCGCTTGTGTTCAAGTAGATTTAATGATTTTTTGGATGATCATAACTCAGTACTTTCCTAGAACCTATTTTTTCAATAATCACATAAACAGGTAACCTTTTTTTATACATACATACATACTCATCAATGCTTCAGGCTTATACTTAGAAATATTTTGGATCATTCAAGTCATATACTTCCATCAAACAGCTTTGAAAAAAGTTCATATTCAGTTCTTTCACTTTTCACGTAGTACTGAAATTTTCTCTCGATTCCAATTCCAGAAAATTTTCATACACACATAGGTTGTAGATTTCGGCATCAAAATATAACCATATTCGAACGAAAACATGCATTAAATCTCAAGATACATTGAAGCTACTGGCATCTTCACCTTATCATATGGATATCCATAGGTCACCCATTAGGATGGATACGAAATTGATAGCAAATCCGAGTAGTCTCCTTTACTCACACATCTTGGCTCAGCTAAGGTATCTTTCCAGATATATTCAAAAGTGACAAGAGTGGTTCCCGTATTCAAAAAGGAAGACTAAAATATTCTAGAATCTTCGTTAAAGATATTAGAATTTATCAAAAGTAGAATAGCAAAATACTATGAGAAATCTTATTTGCACATATTACAATTAAAATTCCAAAAATTTTTTTGAGAATTGATCGGCTGTGACCTCAGCAAGGCCTCCGAAAGTGTTTTCCACTTCAATGGAATTAGAGGTCTACCATTATTATTATTTCATTCAAAGCCTGAAAATTGCAAACAATGTGTAGCCGTAGAAGTGAATGTTAGTGACTTTAGAAGAATAATAATCATTATTCATTTTTTCAACCATTTGCCAATGAAATCATCATGAATGCAGATGATGGTTGATCACGAAATGGAAGTTTCCAGATTGAAAGAAGTCATCGAAAGATATTTGAATGCCTTGCTTCTGAACAACGAAAAACCGCAGAAAATAATATTTTTGAATGATAGGGGAGTATTATAATAGGTGAAACTATTGAGAATCATCCTCGACGATAATCTTGCGTGGATGGCCCATATTGATCACTCGAGTAATGATTCAATAGAAGACTACTCTCCTTTCAGCTAATTTTGCTTTTATAATGTGATGTTCCAAAGATATTCAAGCTGCGGAAGCACTCGCGAACGTGGTTTTAGAGAACAATATGTCAGACTCCATTTGTTAATAACGCAATTCCACTAACAAAAATTTATCTTTCCATCACTATTGGAAATATATAAAAAACAAATCTCATTTCGGATAACATTCAATACATCTTTTTATAATACAGGTAAAATGCTCAATAATGCTCTCATAACCAACCACGGATCATTCATGTCCATAGGACCAGCAATGGCTGTGGAACTGTTTGTCGAAAGAATTTTCTTCTGAGGTTCACAGCCCTCGATTATAAGAAAGAATCGAATTTGATTAGATTTGATATAGTTTTCAACATAGTTTCAGTTATCTCCATAATATGAATACTCAGTCCTCATAAATTCGAATATTCCCAATAGTTTTCAAATTCAGATCACAAGTGAAAAAATGTATTGACTAAAATTTGGAAAGTGGTATTTTTGCTTTGCAAACTCTTTGAAACGATCTGTTTGTATAATCAATCATTGCATAATCTATAATATATGAACTGTAAACCCAATGATTGTTGTTCTAATTGTTCTAAAATTGTTCATACAATTGATCAAATTACAGATCAATTCCAAATAATATGATGATTACCTGAACTGCATAAACTCTTGCATCATTGAAACAACGGAAACAGCTCGAAATTATGTAAATTAACCCAATCTTACTTGATGTGACAAGAAAAATTTATGATGATGATAATACAGAAAAATGTCTGTCATCATAATATATGGTCATATATACGTTCGGAAAACTACGCGTCTTCGATATTACACCATAAATTAATATTCTATGACCGAATTTTGATCAGACACGTACCAGGTAAGGCATTTACGTATCTGACGTTTGCTATTAATCAAAATCACATTATGGTAATTGTTAACAGAAGCTTCACATCCGTTTTTACAGGACACATTCGGAATTCAGGTAGTGCCATCATCAACATTAATTCGATGAATTCCCATAATTAAAAAACAAACACCTTTCATAGTATCAAGTCTCTACCAAAGCTGATGCGAACAACACGAAGTTGCGCCATATACCTATGGAGGAGGTATCCCAAAAACAAACCGAATTTGCCCCTTCCTCCTGCGAATAAAATGCAAATTCATTCGACATAGTCGATGGGTACTTGAAGACTGGCGTTAAATCAAATCATCTTGTGAACAATTCGTTCAGGCCAGTCTCAAACTACCAACACAGTAGGTTTTGGCTGGCACCTGTCAGAAAACAACTACTTCCCTGGCTAATACCACGAAGAGCATTACATTTAATACGACCGGTGCCAGTGCAGGTTTCTTCACACAAGAAAATCCTGCATTTGCTTTTGGCGATACAAATGAAGGAATTGATTTTCAATTATTGGGACGGGCACACTTAGAGACCGGTTATTGCGCCATCTACCTATGAACGAGGTATCCAAAAAACAAACCGAATTCGCCCACTCCTGCGAGGAAAATGCAAAAACATTCGGCACAGTCAATGGGCATACTTGAAGACTGGCGTTAAATGAAATCATCTTTTGAACAATTCCTTCAGGCCAGTGTCGAACTCAAGATGATTTGTTCTGCGAATCGGCTACCTTCTCAATATTTCCCCTCCTTTTTGAACACTCTACGAGTGCGCCCCATGAGGAAGAGCCTTGTACGGGCAAGTGACGGCTAATATTATTGAGTGTCGTAGCGCTCTGGGGCCTCATACGGATTTTTCGGCAGGGCTTCTGCTATTTCATCTGAAGGGAAACCCAGAAAATCCATCAAGTCGGTTGGTATATTTGATCAACAGACCTCAACAACCAAGATTGGTATCTAGACAACAAACAATTGCCAATTTCATGAATCCCTCAAAAGAGGCTGTCTCAACCTTGAATTCAACCCTAGCAAATCGGCAATGTGGAGAGTCGATCCAATACAAACGGCTGCCTATCCTCTTGGGATACCGAATTGTGAAGAGCAAAATTTTGTTTGGAATTTTGAAATGAGCATGTGAAAAAATTTTGTGTGTACATATTTGACAATAACGTTGTTTAGGTGGTACATCAGAAGTAGCATAAACATTCATGCAACATTTATCATTTTACTTTTATATATCATATACTTTTAAACTTATATGTTATAATTATGAATATATAATTATGAGTTTTATGCAATACATTTTTTCTATTGGATTGTTGATGATGTTGAGATTTTAACATTGGCTTCATACCACCCACCAATAATAGTTATTTATTATTGACAGTTGAGTTGAAACTAAGCTACATGTTGAGATATTCAAAACAGAATAGCATTCATTTCACATAT
The DNA here is from genome assembly GCA_032362365.1 of Zygogramma bicolorata. Classification (NCBI taxonomy): domain Eukaryota; kingdom Metazoa; phylum Arthropoda; class Insecta; order Coleoptera; family Chrysomelidae; genus Zygogramma; species Zygogramma bicolorata. The sequence goes on along the minus strand of JAVJAQ010003427.1, from coordinate 6,708,641 downwards.
TCACTTCGATATTAATAATGTTATGTCATTTGCATAGGTTACATGATCCACTCTCTGTTTGAAAATTCATTGATTTAAATAACATAGGAAGAAACTGAACAGGACCCATAATCGATATGAATCATCTTTTACAGTCATTGTGTGAGCTTTTGAATTACATATATTTGTTCTTACGACTGGGATATCTTACTTTTTTGAATCTCTGAGAATGAAGTTCTATTGCAAAAGGCATCTCAAAAGAAGTATTCAATAGTCTTCATAAATATGTAGGTGCTATAATGGAATACACAGATAACAGACTCCTTTTTTACGAACTGAAATGATCCTACCCCACATTGATGTTTGGGATACAAGCCGAGTTTTTATTTGTTATTCGTTGAAAATTGACAATTTAAATTTCCTAGGTGCTCCAGCCATTATTTCAAAAGAATGATCCTCAAAAATATCGTACTGTATGTATTAAAGTGAATGAAAATTATGCTTTAATGCCTAGCCAATCTTTGAGATGAGTGGAGAAAAGATTTTTCGAAAAAAAATCACAGAGAAAAAAAATACCAATTCAATCATTTGCAGTAGGTGTTGTTCTCTGGCACAGTAATACAGATTAACTTGATTTATTGGTATCTCTGAACTGTTCATGTATTCGGAAATGATTAGAAATGAAATGCATACCCCATCTTTCAGATAACCAATCGATATTTTCTGGGCACCCTTTCACCACACTCTCTGGTACAACATTATAAAGCACATACAAAAAAGTAACACGATACCGGGCACATGCTTATAAAGAAAGCTGAAGGAAAGACACAACGCCTGATAAAATCGCGAACTTGAACTAAAGACCTCTACAATTGACGGTTTTTTGTCGAACCACTTTTTTAAGTCTCGTACCGTTATGTAGGTATAAACAAATTACCGACATTTATTCAGTTATTAAAGCGTGAATAAACATTTCATTTAGACGCGTGGTCCTGATTTTTTATTTCAATGATGATAATAACAGATATTATAGATTTGGTCCACTTTATTTATTGACAGTCTCCCTTTCGAATATGACTTTGATTCCAAGAGTGCGTTCTTTGGTAATTTTGACTTTCATTATTGTAGGTGTTAGTAATTACAAGCATCCTAATGTTTTTTTACCGATTCTTCCTGATCTATATCTTGTATTTACTCACCTTAAATATATTTTGTTCGTTAGATATTTAAAATTAAGTGTACATTTTCAAGCAGGTATATCATTATTCAAATGGCTGAATATACGAGAATGAGAATAAGGGAAACACACGCATCAAGTGTTTTCAATTTAGGGTTAGGATAAATGTTGTTGAAAGTTTCCATTTTGTACGACGGCGTTTATTAGTGTCACTGTAAAAATAAAAAATATCTTAATTGACATATTTTAATTTGTCAATGACAGAGTTTTATCTATCAATATGCCATTGAAAGATTATAATCTGTCAATGACAGATTTTAATATCTCAACAAATTATAATCTGTCAATTGAGATATTTTTTATTTTTACAGTGACCCCGTCGTAATTTTGCACCCGAGTTCCAAATCACCTATGATTTTTTGGTGAAAATTATCTAACAAATAGTGGCATGTATAGCTGTTGCGGTTTGGGGGGGTAATGTATAAAAAAATTATATCAAATATATTTTACTCTGGATCCGATAGGTTCTTGGTTTCATCCTCCAATATTTTCAGAGATTTTTCTCTCCAAAATTTCTCTATCGAATTGAATGAGGGCTTTCCATGAGGATATAGGCGTAGGGAGTAAAGAAGGTTTTATTGCTGAAGAATTTTGATGACTGGCGTTTGTTACTTAGTGAAAATATTATTTACACACATGTGGAGTTAGTTTGAACTTCTATTGTCCATATACTTTTCTCTATTGAAACCTGTCATAAAACTCATAGGATCAAAAATATATTTCAAATGGAACAATAAAAATATGAAACAATATCGAAAGCAAGTGTGAAGTTGACTGTATTCACGACGTTTCGATTACTGGTATCAGCAACCGTCTTCGGTTGATGACTGTTCGATCTCATAAGTTTTTTGACCATGGGAGTTCCAACCAATACCACTCTGTAAGGAAAATAGTCAATTGACACACATGTTCTTCTCGTTAATATATGTTAATATATCCACATGGAGAATACCTGAAATGAAAAAGTATCTCGAATATTAGCCATATTTTCTTTCCGAAAAGTTTTATTTGGCGAATTACAAACATAATATATGAATTGCTGCATTGAAGAAAAATTGTCCATTCCTTCCTAAAGAGGAAAATGCAAAGTTTTTTATATTGTTAGATCGTGATAGGTTTAAATACTCAAAAAAAAAGCATTCATCCACCACGAAGAAAGAAACCAACAATGATATGAGATATTTCAATATTTGCGAATTAACCCCTTAACTCCCTGCTGGATCCGCCATTGCTTGCAAACTTGATCACTTATCTAGAATACCGTTGAAGACTAGATAATGTATCAGATGATCAGTCGTTCCATCTCCGGCAGTACCATTCAATTGAGAAGACTAGGGATAAGAGAAATAATTATTGAGTTTCACAACCTGAGAAGTTGAAATTGGCAAGTATTAATATATCTTCTCCTGCTTCTCTGATGAGTCAGATTTTGTCTAACCATAATAGAGATTCTCCTATCGTGTGGATTCAAAAAACAGCGAGAATGATGTAAAACTGATGCCCGCAAAATTTCAAGTTGTACAAGCCGGAGCGATATACATTTCGGAACTGGTTTAGCGCCAACTCTGACACACTGCTCTAGATACGTAACGAAGAATCGAATACGCTGGAATAATGCATTAATTTATTTGTTTTCTAGCATCAATGAAACCCCTGTCATCATCATAACTAGAAATAACTTTATCAAAGTAGTTAAACTGGATTTTTATGGATAAAGTGGTCGGCCAAACTAGCAGAAATAATCCAACTAGCGAACCTATTATTATAAAATACCAAATGTTTTCTACTGACTAGAGACACATTTGTTGAACGGTGGAATGAACCATTTGATTCAATAAGAAGAAACTGGTTATCAGAGAGACTCACTCCTGATTTGCATTTTGATTCAGTTAAAAAAAACTGGGATTTCCGAGTAACTATATTTTTTAGATTTTTCAGAGCTATAGTCGAATCGTGAGATGAAAAATAATGATTGTATAGCTGAAATTATATATTACATACCGAGGCGGCATGTGCTCCATTCATCTCGAGAAAAAATATCGTAATATTTGAAAAAACAATTTTTCAATTAAATCATTCAACTGCCCCCTTAAGGATTATAGGTAGACCTATGAAAATTATCAAGCACTTGCTATATTTTCAACAAGTGCTTAGAACAGAGCATATTTCCAGAAAAAATGAAAACCGCAAAAGTAATACCAATTCCCAAAACTCGTGAGAACGAGGACATGAATTCCTTCAGACCGATTTCAATACTTCCGGTTTTTTCGAAGGTTTTTGAGTGTTTGCTGAAAGCCAGGGTTGTTTCGTATTTCGAGGAAAATCAGCTATTCGCTAAAGAACAGTTCGGTTACCGTAATCATAAATCAACAACAAAGGCCTTGATAAACATTTTGGAAAAAGTCATAAAAGCAATTGACGAAAATAAATTTCCGTGTGCCATCATGCTAGATTTGTCCAAGGCATTCGATTGCGTCACGCATGAATACCTTTTGAATAAATTGGAATTCTACGGAATCAGGGGTGACGCACTGAAGCTGTTTGCCTCATACCTAGACCATCGTCAGCAACAAGTTGTTCTACCTTCTGGTGAGAAATCAGGTGTACGACCCATAGAGACTGGTGTTCCCCAGGGCTCCATATTGGGACCAATATTTTTTATCATTTTCGTCAATGACCTACCGAAGGATCTGAATGCTCATGCGGTGGCTCTATATGCCGATGATACCACAATTGTGAGTGTCAGCCATGATATAAGTGAGCTACATCAAACGAATGATGAAACGACAGCAAAAGCTTGGGACTGGTGCTCAGCGAAATCTCAAACTCAACACCGAAAAAACCAACGAAGTCTTTTTCATGGATCTAGATTCACAAAAAAGCGTTAAATTATTAGGTATTCATATTGACCCAAGATTGAATTGGGGGAACCATATTGACCACACGGCAAAAAAACTGAATAAAGTAGTATACCAAATCAGAAAACTTACACATATAACCACCCTAGACACTGCATTAACATCCCCCTACAGTAATTTCTATACTATTTTTGCTTATGGGCTTTTGCTGTGGGGTAACTCCTCAGCAAGCGAAAGGATCTTCAAAATTCAAAAGAAAGTTGTACGCATAATAGGACAAGCAGGTCTCAGAGATCATTGCAAGCCGCTGTTCAAAAAACTGAACATCTTAACTCTACCATCGGTATTCATTTTGCAATGCATTATGTTTGTGAAGGAAAATGAAACTTCATTTTGTGCTAATTCATTTCACCATTGTTACGACACCAGAAACAAAAATGATCTGACCATTCCGTATCACCGGTTAAAATTGACGCAGCAACCGATTAATTATACATCCATAAAGATCTTCAACAAATTACCAACTGAATTGAAAAAAGTCTCGGCTAAGCAACTTAAAGCGGCCATTACAGGAATTTTATTGAATGAAGCGTTCTATTCAATCGACGAATTTTCTGCATTCTCATTCAATGGGACTCCACCATGCAACAGGTTATGAATATTTCAACTTGAATTGTATTTTACCCCAACAAGCAATATATATATACATATATATATATTTTTAATCTCTCTGTTAATTCATAGTTGTTTGTATATACATGTAGCTGTATATCTGTTTGTATGTGTGCATTTTTAATTCATAATTTTATTTTTACCATGGCTTGTCAAAGTGATCTTGCCAATAACTACACACTGCTATTGTGACAACCTTAAATGTATTCATACATAGCTTGGGCTAATAAATTATTATTATTATTATTATAAATTGAAAAGGGTATCGTATAAATACTAGTTTGAAAGGGTTTTCAGTTCTCTTTTCAGCAATATGGTATTTTTTATCATTGGACGTTGGTAAGAAAAAAATTCAATTTGTACAGTTTATTAATGATACCATGAGACGAAATGAAGTTTGAGGCTTCCAACAATATTTGAAATACTCAATAACAGTCCAAAGCATATGCTCAAAATGGGGACTCATCAACTACAAAAAAACGGTCTTGAAATTCTTCGACCTGGTGCGGTGTTTTAAGTCATCAATATTGATTTGTTTTCTTTTGTGAGTTTTTGATTTTAATAGCTCCACAGAAAAAAAAATCAAGTAGAGTCAGGTCGCGAGAACGGGCTGGCCATTCAATTTCATCCAGTCTACCGATCCATCGACGGGGAAAAACTTGATAATCTCGTACTGCTGCTGCATAATGAGATGTGGCTCTATCCTGTTAAAATCATATGTATCTATTGATATTTGTGGAGTTAACACGATCAGGAGAACGTTGTCGTAAATCAGGTATAGTATAAAGTTATAAAAAATCCAAGTAACTGGTCTCAGTTATTGTCTCCTAAAAAAAATATGGTCCAATAATTGTGTTATTCAGTATGCCAGCCCAAACGTTCACTTTAATAGGATACTGAGTGTGAACTTCCCTCATCCAGTGCGGATTTTGCGTACTCCAATGCCGACAATTTTGCTTGTTCCATGTAAAGCAAACGTTGCCTCATCGGAAAAAAGAATATTTTTGGGAAACATTCCGTTGACATATATCCATCATTATTTCACGAAATTCTAATCTACGATCAGGATCATCCTCATTCAGTTCTTGATGTTGTTGAATTTTATATAGATGGTATCTATGCGTTTTCAAAATTCTCAATACAGAAGTGTAACATAAATCATTATCACCAGCTACTTCTCTTGTCGTGTCTGTGGGTTTTCCTCAAAAGATAATAATACATTCAATTTCTTTTCGTCTTTCAATTTAGATATACCAGCTTTGGGAAGATCTTTGACAGTTCCAAATTTACGAAATTTTTGTTCTGTTCTACTCACCGTGGATGTGATGATCAGGATACTTGACATTCAAATGTCACACAAAATCTGATGCTATTTTTCTGACAACAAAATAAGTAATAGACTAGTCAATCGTGCCAAGTATTTGTCCCGAGAGAGATCTTCTGCATTGAATAAAATTAATTTTTTCTTGAGTATCTCATTTCAAAAATCAAAAGATACCATAGGAGTAGCTATAACCCCTAGGGGATTGATGGGCCAATTGAATGCTGTTATTGGAAAAGTGTATTGTCAAATATAAAAATTATTTTGTTTCAGGATTTTTCAGTTGCATTCCTAATTGCGTAGAAAATGAATTCATCCGTTACTTTAGGACCGCACTGTATATATGTGAGTGTGTTCTACAGGCGGGTACAAGTACCACATACTTCAAAAATCGGAATGGCCCTGAGCGATGGAAATTGACGTCAAAAAGGAATAGGTAGATGTTGTGAGTGGCAAATGTTCATGAAAACGTTTCAAGAGAGAAACTGAGATGCTCCTATATCTTTTTTGTCCGTTTGGTAGTAAGAGCATGTGATATAGTGTCAGAGTCAACTTTTTCTCTATATTTACCTTTCTCGGTAAAGTACTTTTCTCACCTCCTTTTCTTCTCGATTGACATAGTCACTTTCCAACTTGGAAGAAGATTCGAAATGACATTTTTGAATATTGTGAATGAACTCTGGCGAACGAGAAGGAAGGGCATTTGAACTGGTATCGGTTTGGAATTTTGAAAGGTTTCGAAACTAAAAATTGTTCGTTTTCGTTAACCAGCTGACGAACTTCAACCCTCAGAAGTCGAAACTTGTGCGAGCAATGGATCAGCGAGGCCTTACCTTTTAACGTGCGATTACCCAGCACGGTGGCCCGGCGAGGATTCGATCCCCGGCCTTCCGCTTGACAGGCAGATATGCTAACCACTACACTACCGAGACCACACTCGTTTGTCACTTCGTTCCACAGTTATTTCCGCACTGATCTGGTAAATCTAAACGAATTTGCCTACGTTATACCAATTCAAATGCTATTCTAGGAGAGTAACTGTCAAAAAAATCCATCAGTTTCTATGGATGTTTCATAAAAGTGAATGAGTTTAGTAGCACCAATAAGGCACACTGCTGTTTTTTTAGAATGGAAACTAAATTCATCACTGTACCTGTTTCTTCCAGATTCGTGACGTATAGCTCGGCCCTGGCCTACCGTTATTTTCCAGCTGATGGATTTCTACCGGTGGTAAATCTAGTAAGAATAACATCTCAAAATTCAATACCCCGTTGTCGTTGGCTAGCTTAAATTCAGATACCTGAGGGTTGCCCTTAGTATTCACATAGCAGTGGACTGGAAAAATCGAGGGAAAAACAATAAACCTGATCAATCTCAACTTCGGTTTGCTCAATCCTGTTTTTTGAACCTCGTCAAACGAAAAAATCCCGAGACTGAAATGATTTCAAATAAAAAAAGAAATTATTTTTGAAACATTGACTTCATTATGAAACCACATGTATGTAGGTTCATTCAATTGATCTGTTTTCGACAATACTTTTTGGGTCAGTTATATTGATCACCTAGTTCAACTTATCGGAAGAAACTGGTTATGAGAGGCATTCGAAAAGCCGCTTCTGCTTTGCATTTTGATTTCATTCGAAGGATGAATCTGGGATTTCCAAGTATATTTTCTAGGTCTCAACCCGGTTTATAATTTAACATGACTGAAAATACTAACGAGCCCGGGTCAAGTAACAACAATCTATCAACTTCAATCGTCTCACTCAAAATGACAGATGAAAAATGAACAAATCTGTCTGACTACAGTTGTGAACGAAAAAAACTGTTGTGCTCACCTCGTCATTTTGCCGCGATCGCACACACAACCTCACATGTCACACATTTAAGTCACCTGAGACCGAACGTCGAGTGTATACTAAATAAAATTGCAACTATTGCACAGAGATATATCGGGTATGAAGTCTCATCACAGAAGTTGTCTTCGATGTTCGGCGAAGAACACCCAATGCCTGCAGTCATGAAGTGACCAACTTAAACAGTACACTTCACCAAAGTATGGAAGATAAAAATCAGTTCGATTATTTTTCTGTATGGGATTCTACTAGCCCTTCATCTCCAAGTTTTCACTGTAATAAAATCAGGTCATGTTCAAAGAACATCGATAAAACTAGATTCGGACAGAAATAGATGAATTCGAAATGATTTATATGTATGTTTATGATTTCGATTCATAAGTGTCCCATCAATTTTAAGAACATGAATGAAATGAATATACCAATAAAAAATGGAACAGTGGAAAATTATTTCGAGAATATGTTCGACATAATACATCTTGCTGAGAGAATATCTAAAGATATCATCCATATAATAATTGCGGCAGTAATTGTGGGGAGCTTTAAATATTCATGAATACGTTTATTTCATTTCATAGCTTTTCCAATATTTTTTCTTCAATTTCTTTCTGACCTGAATAGTGAACTCACTTTTTTCAAATATAGCGTTATATTTCTTGTGTTAATATGATTCACTGAGAAGAATTCTAAGGAAAACGCTTCATTTTCAAAGTACGTCTGCACAATTGAAACCAAAAGTTGCTTTTTTGTGTCCAATTCAAAGCAATGCTTTATGTGGCTTACTTTATTTATTTGTAATATTGACATTTGTTACTGTAAATTTTTTGGCAAATAAATATTATTATTATTATTATTATTATTTGTATTTGTCGTCTAAACAAGCCTAGTCGGGTCTGTACTCCCCACTGCTCCGACCCAGTGGGCGGACGCGCTAGTATAATTAACCAATGACCACTCCCCGCACCGCGGGGTAAGTGGTCACTGGCTCCGAGAATCGTGAGTCCTGAGCAGACGCAACGAACCGAGAATTATTATTATTATTATTATTATTATTATTTCGTCAAAACAAACCTAGTCGGGTCCGTACTTCCCACTGCTCCGACCCAGTGGGCGGACGCGCTAGTAGTATTAACCAATGACCACTCCCCACACCGCGGGGTAAGTGGTCACTGGCTCCGAGAATCATGAGTCCTGAGCAGACGCAACGAACCGAGAATAACGGCCTTCTGCATGCGGCCGGCCAAGATCTCTGCCGCATTACGGCATGCCGGTATGATCTTGAGCTCCGAGAGTAGCGTTGGTCTGGAACCACCGAGAACACCTATAATCAGAACCACTAACTTGACAGAATAGTCCGGGTGGAGCCTGCGGAGTTCGTAAAGTAAATCCTGGTACTTTGTCCGTTTTTCCTCCTCTTTTCGGACGATATTCGTTTCGGCAGGGGCCGAAAACTCAATAACGAATATCGTCTTTCTTCGGTGGTTGAAGAGGACTATATCAGGCTTATTGGCCTGTATTTGCCTGAGGGTGGGGAATGAAAAGTTCCAAAAAATTCGACACCTTTCATTCTCCACAACGGACTCAATATCCCCTGGAGCATAAGGCAGTACCGGTGTCCTGTCTTTTTCATACGAGTGCCGAAGAAAATAGTTCAGCACTCGTAAGGCCGCGTTATGGCGATGGATATAGGCCGAGACCGCATAAACTGCACAAGATGACAGCAAATGCATCAAAGTCTCGGGCGCCTGTCGGCAGGCCCTGCATCTAGTATCAGGGACCTCTATACCCATCACGCGGCTCCGATAGACAAGGGTATTGAAGACACCGTCTTGTAATGCCATGATGAACCCTTCAGTCTCCGACTTCAGCTCACCTGACTTGAGGAAGGCAAATGTCAGCTTAACAGACAAGCCATGGTCCTCGATGTTCTTAAAGAAGACTCCATGCATGGGCTTGTCTGTATGCAGCTGCAGCATTTTAGCATTCTCTGCAGCCTTGATGTGAGCTTTTCTCCGTGCGGGCTCCAACTCGGTGACAGAGAGTTGATTTACCCGCTCGGTGTCGAAGACTATACCAAGTTCATCAGCAGCTCGCCTTGCTGCCTTGAATAAAAAGGCTCCGACTCCTGCATGTTCATGATCTCGGACCATACAGTGTAGGGGATCCGAACTCCTGATGACTCTACATGCTCCATCCAGTACCATTCTGTTGTGAAGACACTCCAAACTCAAAAGTCCACGGCCTCCTTGTTGTCGAAGGAGATATAACCGTGGAACGGACGATTTGGGATGCATGCTTCTGTGCATATGCATCATTTTGCGAGTCTTCACGTCGAATTGCCGCAACTCTTCCTGAGTCCATTTAACTACTCCGAAGGAGTAGAGTAGAATCGGAATGGCAAGCATGTTGGTGGCAGAAACTTTGTTCTTGCCCGACAGCTCTGAGGACCAGATCTGCCGTAGTTTCTGCCTATACTTGCCACGGAGAGCATTTTTCACCGAGTCTACCTCTTGGGTGTGGCGTTGTTCCACACCCAAATAGGTGTATGTCTCTCCGGCATTCAAATGATGTAGAATGCTTCGAATGATGCGAAGTCCTCGCATCGTCCTCTTTTGAGATGAACCAGTGCACATTTGTCAATCCCGAATTCCATACCGACAGCATGCGTGAACTCCTGCACCACCTGAGGGATTGCTGTAGGTCCCTTTCTCCAGAGGCATAGAGCTCGAGGTCATCCATATAAAAAAGATGGGTGACCTTATGCCTCCGATTTCCAGGGGTGCCGCAGTTATATCCCCGGGTTTTCCTGAGCGCAACGGACAATGGCATTAGTGAGATGCAGAAGAGAAGAGGGCTGAGGGAATCTCCCTGAAAAACACCTCTTCTTATGATGACCGGCTCTGTTTGGATCCTGCTTTCACCTGATGTTATGGTGAAGCGGGTCCTCCAGAGCGGCATCAGTTGTTCGATGCATCTCACTATTTGATCGGGTACCGCAAGGCACTCGAGTAAGTACAACAACAACTCATGTGATGTTGTATCGAATGCCTTGCGATAGTCGATCCAGGCCATAGAAAGATTCCGCTTATACTGCACGGAGTCCTGCGTGATACATCTATCGATCAGCAGGTTCTCCTTACAGCCCGCGGAACCCCTCTTCGACCCTTTTTGCTCATATATCCGTTCGAACACCGGGTCAACTGCTTGGAGAGTACGCATATACAAGATGCGTGTAAACATCTTGTAACACGTATTCAAGCATGCTATCGGTCTGTAATTCTTAGGATCCGACAAATCTCCGTTCTTCGGGATTAGCACGGTTCGCCCCTCGACAAACCATTCCGGAATCAGCTGCTCTCCATTTAGCCAAGAACTGAATATTCTGGCCAAATGGTGGTGGGTGCTCGGTAACTTTTTCCACCAATAGTTATTGAGGCCATCAGGGCCTGGAGCAGCAAAGTTCTTCGAACCCTCAAGGGCTCTCCGAACTTCATCCGTGGTTATCGGTTGACGCAGTATTTCGGGCTCAGGCTGTTGAAGCCTTCTACAGAAAGCTTCAAACTGCGTCAGGGCTGGAGTGTCTCGGTTGAGTGGTTGCGGATGCTCGTAGATACCTTTCCAGAAGGATTCCACCCGATCAGCGGCCGGCGGATTATCCACAACACGCGGAGGCAATTGGAATAGGCGAGAGGGTTTCTCGCGGAACTGTTTGTTCTCTGAGAAAGCCCTCGCCCGCCTCACTAGTGACTTTTTTGCAGTCACCAGCATTCGTATCCTCTCAAGGCAATGCTGCTTGATGGTGAGCAGCACTCCTCGATTCAATGTGTGATGGGATCTCCGCAGTTTTGCGGCGATTTGCCGCACTGCGTGCGTAAATGGTCTATTAGCCGCGCTAAGTAGTCTATCACACATTGGATACGAGACGCGTGTTGTCTCGCCGACTTGATCTTAGCCTCCATCTTGTGTATGCGCTGTTCATGCTTCCTAGAGGGGTCGAAGGATCTGTCACCTCCCTCTCTCCCAGAAAGAGCCTGAACAGCGTCATACATGGCACAGTTGATCTGCCAGATGTCGGCCTCTTCTGTAAGTGCACTACGAACCTCTGCATCCACTCGGGCCAGTTGTTCTGGCCTGAGGGGCTTCACTCTGTGAAGCATCCTCCGGGTCCCGATGTTGTGGGTTCTCGGTGCTTCCAGGCGCACCCTCTCCTCCACCAATTGCACTGGCGGTATTTCTACCGCTTGCTCAACTGGCCTCGGTGGGGCACGTACATAGCCACGGCCACGAAGATGGGATACATAATCCCTGAGATTTTGGGCGGAAAAGGCGGCATGCTCCGGGTGTGCCACGCACCACAGCGCATGCATTCTCGCCATGTATCCCCTTCGGGCTGGCTCACTACTCTCGTAGCACCGCATCAGGTCGTCTCTCAATTCGTCGGTCCACTCAAAACGTTGTCCGTGTCCATTGCCAGAGTCGTCATGGGGCTGTCCATCGGTTTGGCCCCTCCACCTTGCCCTTGACCCCTATCCGAATGGGGTCGGTTGTGGGGGCCCTGTCCTCTAGTAACAGGAACCAGAGTCAAGGGCCTGCAAGGTGGTTAGCCCAGCAGGCCCACGGCCGGTACCAGAGAGAAGAAGCATTTCTCTCTCGGATGCGCATTAGCTGCCGGTCCGATTTTGCATCCTAAGCTCAGGAAAGTGGTGGCGCTACTCACCAGAGACTGTTCAGATATTGTGTCGTCTCCCCTGCTTATTATTATTATTATTATTATTATAATATGGTATATTTTTCAAATGGAAGTTGGTTACAGAAAAAATCAATTGTTCAATTTGTACAGTTTATTTTTGAGACCATGGGAAGGAATAAAGTTCAATCCTCTCAAAAATAACAGTCTGAAGTTCTAAAGCATATGCTCAATATAGGAACCGTTCATATCCTGATCTCCTGACAAAAAAATAGACGATGTTGAAATTCTTCTGCAGTGATTTGATCGATTTCTTGTCTGATGCGGTGTTTTAAGTTAGTCAACAATATTGGTTTGTTTCCTCTTGTTAATTTTTGATTTCAATAGACCCTCAAAAAAAAATCAGTTGGAGTCAGATCGCAAGAACGAGCTGGCCATAATAGTGAAAAATTCTTTCGAGAATATGTTCGATATAATACATCTTGCTGAGAGAATATATTAATATATCATCCATATAATAATTGTGGCAGTAATTATATAATTACCGAGACAAATTATATTATGGGGAGTTTTGAATATTCATGAATACGTTTATTTCATTTCATAGCTTTTCCAATATTTCTTCTTCAATTTCTTTCTGACCTGAATAGTGAACTCACTTTTTTCATATATAGCGTTCTATTCCTTGTGTTAATATGATTCACTGAGAAGAATTGTAACGAAAACGCTTCATTCCAAAGTACACCTGCAGTCTTGAAACCAAAAGTAGCTTTTTTTGTGTCCAATATGGTATATTTTTATAATTGGAAGTTGGTAACAAAAAAAAATCAATTGTTCAATTGGTACAGTTTATTTTTGAGATCAAAGGACGAAATAAAGTTCAACGCTCTCAACAATATTATTGAAATACTTGATAACAGTCTGAAGTTCTAAAGCATATGCTCAAAATAGGAACCGTTCATCTCCTGATCTCCTGAAGTAAAAATAGACGGTGTTGAAATTCTTCTGCAGTGATTTGATTGATTTCTCGTCTGATGCGGTGTTTTAAGTCAACAATATTGGTTTGTTCCTCTCGTTAATTTTTGATTTCAATAGACCCTCAGAAAAAAATCCATTGGAGTCAGATCGCAGGAACGAGCTGGCCATAATAGTGAAAAATCATTTCGAGAATATGTTCGATATAATACATCTTGCTGAGAGAATAGCTAAATATATCATCCACATAATAATTGCGGCAGTAATTATATAATTACCGAGACAAATGATATTGTGGGGAGTTTTAAATATTTATGAATACGTTTATTTCATTTCATAGCTTTCCCAATATTTTTTTCTTCAATGATTTCATGAAATCCTAGTGAGTTTTTGACCTGAATCGTGAACTCACTTTCCACATATGTAGCGTTCTTATTTCTTGTGGTGTTAATATGATTCACTGAGAAAAATTGTAACGAAAACGCTTCATTTGAAAGTACGCCTACAGTCTTGAAACCAAAAGTCCATAGGACGAAATAAAGTTCAACGCTCTCAACAATATTTGAAATACTTGATAACAGTCTGAAGTTCTAATGCATATGCTCAAAATAGGAACCGTTCATCTCCTGACAAAAAAATAGACGGTGATGAAATTCTTCTGCAGTGATTTGATTTCTTGTCTGATGCGGTGTTTTAAGTCAAACAATATTGGTTTGTTTCCTCTTGTCAATTTTTGATTTCAATAGATCCTCGGAAAAAATCAATTGGAGTCAGATAGCAAGAACGAGCTAGCCATAATAGTGAAAAATTATTTCGAGAATATGTTCGACATAATACATCTTGCTGAGAGAATATATTGATATAACATCCATATAATAATTGCGGCAGTAATTATATAATTACCGAGACAAATGATATTGTGGGGAGTTTTAAATATTTATGAATACGTTTATTTCATTTCATAGCTTTTCCAATATTTTTTTCTTCAATGATTTCATGAAATCCTAGTGAGTTTTTGACCTGAATCGTGAACTCACTTTTCACATATGTAGCGTTCTTATTTCTCGTGGTGTTAATATGATTCACTGAGAAGAATTGTAACGAAAACGCTTCATTTCAAAGTACGCCTGCAGTCTTGAAACCAAAAGTTGCTTTTTTTGTGTCCAATATGGTATATTTTTATAATTGGAAGTTGGTTACAAAAAAAAATCAATTGTTCAATTTGTACAGTTTATTTTTGAGACCATGGGACGAAATAAAGTTCAACCCTCTCAACAATATTTGAAATACTTGATAACAGTCTGAAGTTCTAAAGCATATGGTCAATACAGGAACCATTCATCTCCTGATTTCCTGACAAAAAAATAGACGGTGTTGAAATTCTTCTGCAGTGATTTGATTGATTTTTTGTCTGATGCGGTGTTTTAGTCAACAATATTGGTTTGTTTCCTCTTGTTAATTTTTGATTTCAATAGACCCTCAGAAAAAAATCAATTGGCGTCAGATCGCGAGAACGAACTGGCCATAATAGTGAAAAATTATTTCGAGAATATGTTCGACTTAATACATCTTGCTGAGAGAATATCTAAATATATCATCCATATAATAATTGCGGCAGTAATTATATAATTACCGAGACAAATGATATTGTGGGGAGTTTTAGATATTTATGAATACGTCTATTTCAGTTCATAGCTTTTCCAATATTTTTTTCTTCAATGATTTCATGGAATCCTAGTGAGTTTTTGACCTGAATCGTGAATTCACTTTCCACATATGTAGCGTTCTTATTTCTTGTGGTGTTAATATGATTCACTGAGAAAAATTGTAACGAAAACGCTTCATTTGAAAGTACGCCTACAGTCTTGAAACCAAAAGTCCATAGGACGAAATAAAGTTCAACGCTCTCAACAATATTTGAAATACTTGATAACAGTCTGAAGTTCTAAAGCATATGCTCAAAATAGGAACCGTTCATCTCCTGATCTCCTGACAAAAAAATAGACGGTGATGAAATTCTTCTGCAGTGATTTGATTGATTTCTTGTCTGATGCGGTGTTTTAAGTCAAACAATATTGGTTTGTTTCCTTTTGTCAATTTTTGATTTCAATAGATCCTCGGAAAAAATCAATTGGAGTCAGATAGCAAGAACGAGCTAGCCATAATAGTGAAAAATTATTTCGAGAATATGTTCGACATAATACATCTTGCTGAGAGAATATATTGATATAACATCCATATAATAATTGCGGCAGTAATTATATAATTACCGAGACAAATGATATTGTAGGGAGTTCTAAATATTTATGAATACGTTTATTTCATTTCATAGCTTTTCCAATATTTTTTTCTTCAATGATTTCATGAAATCCTAGTGAGTTTTTGACCTGAATCGTGAACTAACTTTTCACATATGAAGCGTTCTTATTTCTTGTGGTGTTAATATGATTCACTGAGAAGAATTGTAACGAAAACGCTTCATTTTCAAAGTACGCCTGCACTCTTGAAACCGAAAGTTGCTTTTTTTGAGTCCAATATGGTATATTTTAATAATTGGAAGTTGGTAACAAAAAAAATCAATTGTTCAATTTGTACAGCTTATTTTTGAGACCATGGGACGAGATGAAGTTCAACGCTCTCAACAATTTTTGAAATACTTGATAACAGTCTGAAGTTCTAAAGCATATGGTCAATACAGGAACCGTTCATCTCGTGATCTCCTGACGAAAAAATAGACGGTGTTGAAATTCTTCTGCAGTGATTTGATTGATTTCTTGTCTGATGCGGTGTTTTAAGTCAACAATATTGGTTTGTTTCCTCTTGTTAATTTTTGATTTCAATAGACCCTCAGAAAAAATCAATTGGAGTCAGATTGCAAGAACGAGCTGGCCATAATAGTGAAAAATTATTTCGAGAATATGTTCGACATAATACATCTTGCTGAGAGAATATATTAATATATCATCTATATAATAATTGCGGCAGTAACTATATAATTACCGAGACAAATGATATTGCGGGGAGTTGTGAATATTTATCAATACGTTTATTTCATTTCATAGCTTTTCCAATATTTTTCTCTTCAACGATTTCATGAAATCCCAGTGAGTTTTTGACCTGAATAGTGAACTCACTTTTCACATATGTAGCGTTCTTATTTCGTATGGTGTTAATATGGTTCAATGAGAACAATTGTAACGAAAACGCTTCATTTTCAAAGTAGCTTTTTTTGTCTCCAACTGAGAACACAACACTCTTGATGAAAACATGACGTCTTGTGGCATACACAGTCAGGATATAATGTGTAGATTTTTTTGTCACCTTACTAGTAAAACATGTAGCGTGCGAAATTTATTGTATTTCACAGATTTGGGCAGAAAAAGTAGGTGTTGATTTTTTCCACAAAAGTTCAGTGAAGAAAATCCTAAGCTAGCTTGTAGCAGTTGTGGCTTCAATCATCATTATTCTAGTGGCTGTCATCAAAAGTATTTTCGTCGGTGTTCTTTTCTTTATTGATTTCAAACTTTCGTATAGTTTGGAGTGTTTTTTGTGATATCATCCATATATAGTTGAAATCTTCAAAAATCATTGGGTTGGGGAGTTGGGTTTTTACATCTATTTTATTTACAATAGAATAAGTTACAAAAGACAAGCTGGAGATAATCGAAGCAATTATTCCAGGAACGATTGAAACGTGTTTTTTGGAATTTGTTCACAGAAGACTTCTTCTTCCTGCCATTCAATATGTTAGTATCATCTATCTTTGAGTCACACTGATTTCTAGCGTTGTTGTTTTTTTGTTTCTGAATAAAAAACAGCTTCTATTTTCTTTGCGTGGATTATAATTTATTATTGCAGGGATATTTTCAATTTTTAAGTTTTTATGAAAACTTTCTTCAATATAATTCTACATTTTACTGCTCAATATTATCATCACAGTGAGTCTTAACAATGAAAGGAATTGTCTGGAAATGGTTTTCATCTAATTGATGGATATTTCAATAAAACCTAGTTTCTTCAGCTTCATATAAGTAGTATGTCATCAAATAGTTTGTGTTTCTAATGAACTCATAGAAGGCGATTCTCTAAAACAAATTTCCACTTTTTTATGATCGCCAGCTCAAACTTTCAGAAATCAAAATGTCTGATTTGGAAAAAATCCTTGGAAATTTATTCTTTCCGGTGGCTTCATTAGTGTTTACTGTTCAGGTTCATCGGAATATTTTTCATGATACATTGACGAAAGGTAATCTAAAACATGAGCGACTACTAACACGCGTTCTATTCAAGGGTTGTTTTCCTGATGGATTCAGTTTTTCAGTAAACATGCTGGTATACAGGTCGTTTTTTTGAGCTGCTACCGCTATTGTTATCTCGGAAAAGGTAATTTTCTACAAGGGCGGTTAAATGGAATGAAACTTGCATTGCTTGGGATGCAGAATGATATTCTAAGATCGAAAAAATATCTACCGTTTCTGAGATATTTGCAAAAAAAAATGAAAATAACAGATTTTTTTGTTTTTTTTTCTTCAGTAATAGATCCAGCAGGCTGATTCCCATTTACAGGTGTATTTTATCGATGAACTTTTGATAAATTGTAGTGATTGCCAAATACAATGTGAACAAGTAAGTAGGAATAAAATTACCATGACAATACATAGCTAATTCTGCAAGACACTATATAGCAAGTTGAAGTGTCAAAAACCAAACCCGATACATGACATCCAAGAATATAATTATTTGAAGCTTTAGCTCTCAGCACCTCGTTCAATTGTATTGGTGTGTGGAGCCTCCGATACTTGGATATACTGGAGCGGTTCCAAATTTCTTTCCTGAAAAGAATATTGCTCGTCGTGTAAAGTTGGCATATAAAGCCTTTAAAATGTCTCTGAATTGGCTCCACAAGGTACTTGCTATGGAACACAGTCGGTATCCTAAAATATGTTTTGAAAGGCAATTGCGATTAATTGGTCTCTGTGAGGATAAATTAAACTGGGCCTCACAAATGAAATCTTTTTTCTTATCCGTAAACTCCAGTAATATATGGGACAATCTGAATTCCACTTCACTGAGAATGAACAGAAAAATTCTGCTTGAAAAATATCATTCCAAACTCCATGAAGCAGACGTGTCTCACATGACCCGATCATTTTATAGGCATCTCCGTGTTTCTAGTAAACCTAGTAGTTACTTGAATTCGAAACTCCCCATACATGTCACCCGTACTATTGCTCAGTTAAGTATGTGTAACAATTTCACACTGAAATTTACTCTTGATGGACTGTCCTACATGATAGATCCTAATCTGCACTGTGTGTAACCGTTATGAAAATGAGAATATTTTCCTTATAGCTTTGGAATGTCCGATATAAACTGCCATGAAATTCAGTTGTGGAACCTTTCACAATCCTGAAAACTTCATCAGTACATTAGAAAGTGTTAATTCTGATGCAGCTAAACGTATTTACAATTATATTCTGCAAGTGAGATCATTCATTATGAATGAATAGTAGTAAATATTATCTTTGTTTTGTTTTAGTGTTCATTGAAAATTGGTTCGAATCTCAAATTTCTTCCCAACCAAATGTATTCATTTTCTATTCAAACCCAAACCCTTGCTGTAAAACTAATGTTTTGATGAGCAATAAAGTTATTCTATTCTTTTCTATATAGCAAGTTGAAGTTCAAACTCAGATGAAGAAAGAAAAAAGATCGATACATCCCAAACTGTTACAACAACGACATATGGTTGTGAGAGGACAATGAAAAAGATGAGAGTTAGGGTCAGCTAAGTACGTGAAATGTTATATTAGATCGCGACACGAATCGTGGAACATTGAAAAGAATCAGAGATAGTAAGGAGGACGAATCAATATGGTTATGAATAAATTTGAATATAAAAGTCAAGTGGATCATCTCCATATGCTTTTAAAGTGAAACTAAATTGAATTCATTCAATAATAAATCATTATCGTACTGCCTCTGAGGATAGATGCCATCTTTTCTATGAAAGGGAAATTTAAGAAACATTCTTTGCACATTTTCAATAGCTCCAATATATTTTGAATGGCAAGAATTACACACCACACTACACCAATTCACTTTACTCTTTAAGGCAATGACACATAGACCTAATCCTAATGCTTTGTGAAATTATCAAAAAATTACAGGAGAACATATGTTTTATTTCATGTTTATCATAATCTGGTTCAACCCAGTGCATCATCACCATTTTTTTTTAATACAGACCTGTATTTTTTGTAAATATAGGTATTCACAAATTCATTGATATATTATAATATATTATGCATTCTTCGATGTTTCGTTTCAAAAACACATCATCAATTTTCTGTCACTTGACTTTTTTCAATAAGAAGTCAAATTTCTAACTGTCATTGCAGGTACATAAAAATCGTAATACACCACTGTGAAGAAATAACAGTTGCGAAGGAGAATGTAAGGAAATAATAAATCGTTGAAAATGAACATAATAATAATAATAAACGTCTTTATTCACCATTGCCACAATTGATGAAGAGGCGAAGTGTCACTTTTCAATGTTTTTCAACTCAACCTATGACCATGTAAAATAGAAATCCAACGATTCTCAGTAAACAAATACAGAATAGGTACATTATTTCGAAAAAAAAAATAAAACATAATAATAAATGAATCTAAGAAGGTAATCTTATTACAAAATATTATGATAGTGGATTTGAAATTATCTACATAATCATAAAAGATAATAGTATTTTTTTTGATATTTTGCCGAAATATAAGGAGGATATACAGGTTACAACCGCGGTGGTCACTCAGAAACACATGGACTCATAAAGGTATTCTTTTATTTTTTTCTTGAAGTTCAGTAATGAAAAATTCCTGAAACTTGGCGGTAATGAATTAATTGTTGCATTATAAGTGAAACCATGCTTGAAAACTGCAGAATGTGTCTGTTTCTTGTTGGAATATTATTTATGTTTTCGAAACGTTTTAATTTTTTTTCTTAGGTATGAGGGAGTTCCCGTCTTGATGATTTTATGTACGATTGTGAGAAGATGTAGCTCACGTAATGATTTTAGAATTAACTTTTTCGTTTTCCTAAGGGCTGGTGTGATGTGTTCAAACTTTTTTATTCCAACAGCGAAACGTAAACATGAGTTCTGGATCCTTTGTAATCTAGCTTGATCACTTTTTGTCAGCGCTGGACCATAGATAAAGTCACAGTAGGCAAGTTTCGACATTACCAGACTCTTACACAAAAGAAGTTTCAAATCACGACTTAGAAGGCTTCTGTTAGGGTACAGCGTTCTTAGTGTGGTATAAGATAATTTACATAGATGATTCACGTGCTTCGTATACCGCATTTCATTATCAATTCAGAGACCAAGGTTTTTTGCTTCATTTACCATAGGCGATATTTCGTTGTTTATAGAGAATTGACTGTATGATGTAACCTGATTCTTCCCTACTTTTGGTCCAAATATCAGAACTTTCGACTTTGATGCATTCATCTTGAGATTATGAGCTGCTGAGATGTCAAATAATTGCTGTAAGTCATAATTGATTTTATTCACCATATCCATACGGGCATTTGTTGAGAAAGAGAGGTACAATTGTGTATCATCAGCAGGATTATACCGTCATCCAAAAAACTTTCAAATTCGGAAATATAAATAGAAAAACCAATGGTCCAAGGACTGATTCCTGAGGAACACCAAATTTGCGTTCCACAATTTCGGAAGTTTGGTTTTCATTCACAACATACTGAGAGCGGCCTGCAAACATCATAACGGAATGCCTCATATGTTACATTTTTCGCATCAAATTTTCGAATTGTCTTCATAATTTCTTGAATATATTTGTTGAATACCCTTTTATGAGGTCCCACAACAAAAAATCTTAGAGAAAAAGGTTCGGTGAACGTGGTGACCATTCAATAGGACCCTTATTTGCTATCCATTCTCCTGTCATATTGAGAAAATCTCAACTGGAGTTCCTAAAAGAAATCTATAGTTTATTCTAATCCAAGGTTGAGTAGATGTAAACAAAATAACGTTCACGTAATTTTCTACATGGACATGTATTATTGAATTTTATTAATACATCTCTTGAAAAAGGTATATTCCCAGATCACTTCAAAATTAGCACCATTATTCCTATCCCTAAAGTTAATAATTCCATAGATTCTTGTGATTTTAGACCAATTAACACTTTGCCATCACTCGAAAAAGTTCTTGAAATAGCAGTCTATGATCAGATTGAAAATTATTTTAATAGCAATGACCTCTTTATTGGTGCTCAATCTGGCTTTCGTAAAAATCATTCTTGTGAAACATCTCTTCAGTACACCATATCAACATGGAAAAGGTCATTATATCTTAGTAAATATACTGTAGCTATTTTTCTAGATTTACGCAGAGCTTTTGAAACGATAGATCGAAACATCCTTTTGGAAAAATTAAGATATTATGGCATATCTGGCAATGTGTTGAGTTGGTTTAAAAGTTACCTGAGCCATCGTTTCCAACAGACCCAGATAAACAACATTCTATCTGACAAAATTTTAAATGAAATGGGAGTTCCTCAAGGAAGCGTTTTGGGACCACTTTTATTTATCATATATTTAAATGACATTCACTACACACCAGGTTCGCATTCTTTGAATCTCTTTGCAGATGATACTTTGGTATTTGACTCGGATGATAATCCTGATAATGCAATTTCAAATATAAACAACTCCCTCAGTAATATAACTACTGCTCTTCGGGCTTGAAGGCCGTCGTATTTTGGAATTTCTTCCTGACGTTTCGCTAGCGCGAGTGGCCAGCTTCTTCAGAGGCTTATTCATCTCCGATGACTAAACAGTTCGATTTCTCAAGGCGTATTTATATTGATGCAGGTAGTCTGGAGTGTTAATTACTTCTGTCGGGTTCGGGGAATAATCATCATTATTAGTTGCCGCACTACCTGCTGTGATTTCATTAGTTATTCTTGATTTCTTTAGAATCGGATTCCAAATTCTGTTTAGAGTCAACGTTTCTTCCTTTCTGTTAAAATTGTCCGCATGTTTTTGGATCTCTATTGCCTCCCGTACCAGTCGGCTATGGTAACCCTGGTTGGAGGCAATCAGTGTTGCATTTTCGAACAGAATCTTGTGGTCGCCCTCGCTCAATGCGTGTTCCGCCACCGCCGATTTGTCGGTTTGCCCCAGCCTGCAGTTCCTTTGATGCTCTTTGAGCCTTGTACCCATGGATCTTTTCGTGGTACCGATGTAAACCTTCCCACAGGTGCACGGTATGCGATAAACCCCTGCCGCTGACAGTGGGTCTCTTTTGTCTTTAACCGACCTGAGGCTTTGCTGGATCTTCTTGGTCGGCTTGAAAACTGTTTTTATGTTATATTTCCCCAAGAGTTTTCCAATTCTGTCAGTGACTCTCGGGATATATGGCAGATATGCATTCGCAACTACCTGAGAGTCATCCCTGTTATGAACCGTGGGACTCTTCGGTTTCATGGCCCTGTTGATCTCAGATACACTGTACCCATTCGACCTCAAGGTCACTTGAAGATGTTCCAGTTCCTGCTCTAGATGTTCTGGTTCACAAATCCTTCGAGCACGTTCAGTTAGGGTAGATATGACTCCTCTCTTTTGACTAGGATGGTGGTTCGATAGTGCGTGCAGGTACCTATCCGTGTGCGTGGGTTTTCGGTATACTTTGTGGGTTAGTCTAGCGCCACATCGTTCAATCAGAACATCTAAGAAGGCTATCTGCTGGTTCTGTTCGGTTTCCATGGTGAACTTGATGCTGGGGTGTTGAGCGTTTAGGTGGTCCAGAAAAAGGTTCAGAGCGTCCCTTCCATGTTTCCAGACGACGAAGGTGTCATCCACGTAGCGTAGCCACAAGGTCGGCTTCAAATCAAAGGCGTCGATTGCCTTCTCTTCAAACCGTTCCATAAAGAAGTTGGCTATCACTGGGCTCAGTGGACTTCCCATCGCCACTCCATCCAATTGCTCATAGAAGTTTCCCCTCCATTGAAAGTAGCTTCCCGTAAGGCATGCTCTAAAAAGTCCGACAATATCACTTGGGAACAGGCAGGCTATCTCCCTCAGAGAGTCTTCCAGTGGGACGTTGGTAAACAAGGACACAACATCGAAGCTGACCATGATGTCGGTCGGTTCCAAGGTCAAGCCTTTAATTTTACCAACGAAGTCTGTTGAATCCTTGACGTAGGAATCCAACATCATACCAACCTTTTTGAAGCTGAAACGGACTTTCAAATCAGCTCAGGCAAATCGAATCTATTCGAGGAGTGAAAAAGCCTTTCTACGAGAACGAATACATCATACAAGAAGCCAGCTAGCCGAAACGGACAAAGCCTTGCTGAAGCTACACCTAGAGCTTAGCAATCGAATAAAATCTGAAGATTGGAACAAATTGGATGGCATATCTTACTCAAAAGTAAGAAATGAACGGGACAGAGTGAATGAAAACCACAAAGTGAAGTTCGACAAACTGAACAAGACAAGAATCTCTACCGTTCCACGCTTAGACTTGTCCAGGGCAGTAATAAACCGAACAGACCGGGTTCTCACCGAAGACGAAATGTCGGTATTAGCACGAGGCGGTAATTTCGCG
Organism: Zygogramma bicolorata; assembly: GCA_032362365.1. NCBI lineage: Eukaryota > Metazoa > Arthropoda > Insecta > Coleoptera > Chrysomelidae > Zygogramma > Zygogramma bicolorata. The sequence continues at coordinate 6,684,419 of JAVJAQ010003427.1, read as the reverse complement.
GTCATCCCGCGGCAGATACCAAACGAAGAAATTATCGCCAATACGGAAGCGGCAATCAGGAACTTACCAGATGAGAAAGCGGAAGAAATCAGGATTGTGACAGCGAACATTCTAAGCAAGGCACGGCCACCAAAATGCAATATCACAAAAAGAGAGATTGCAGCCTTGAAGAGCTTGAATTCTGATGAGGGTATCACGATACTTCCAGCGGACAAAGGAAACGCCACGGTCATTCTAAAAACGGAGGAATATAATAACAAAATTGAAGAACTCCTAGAACCCACGAACTACCGCATACTTAGAAGGGACCCGACACAATCAAGGTTGAGGAATGTAAATAAACTCATCAAGTCGTCCTCACTGTCGGAAACCATACAGAAAACCGTTATCAGAACTGAAGCCGTTCCACCCAGGCTCTACGGTCTCCCAAAGGTGCACAAACCCAACATGCCACTGAGACCTATAGTCAGTGCCCCAGGCTCACCTACCTATCACTTGGCAAAACATCTGGCCTCACTCCTCCAGCCTCATGTCGGAAGAACAAATTCCTACGTCAAGGATTCAACAGACTTCGTTGGTAAAATTAAAGGCTTGACCTTGGAACCGACCGACATCATGGTCAGCTTCGATGTTGTGTCCTTGTTTACCAACGTCCCACTGGAAGACTCTCTGAGGGAGATAGCCTGCCTGTTCCCAAGTGATATTGTCGGACTTTTTAGAGCATGCCTTACGGGAAGCTACTTTCAATGGAGGGGAAACTTCTATGAGCAATTGGATGGAGTGGCGATGGGAAGTCCACTGAGCCCAGTGATAGCCAACTTCTTTATGGAACGGTTTGAAGAGAAGGCAATCGACGCCTTTGATTTGAAGCCGACCTTGTGGCTACGCTACGTGGATGACACCTTCGTCGTCTGGAAACATGGAAGGGACGCTCTGAACCTTTTTCTGGACCACCTAAACGCTCAACACCCCAGCATCAAGTTCACCATGGAAACCGAACAGAACCAGCAGATAGCCTTCTTAGATGTTCTGATTGAACGATGTGGCGCTAGACTAACCCACAAAGTATACCGAAAACCCACGCACACGGATAGGTACCTGCACGCACTATCGAACCACCATCCTAGTCAAAAGAGAGGAGTCATATCTACCCTAACTGAACGTGCTCGAAGGATTTGTGAACCAGAACATCTAGAGCAGGAACTGGAACATCTTCAAGTGACCTTGAGGTCGAATGGGTACAGTGTATCTGAGATCAACAGGGCCATGAAACCGAAGAGTCCCACGGTTCATAACAGGGATGACTCTCAGGTAGTTGCGAATGCATATCTGCCATATATCCCGAGAGTCACTGACAGAATTGGAAAACTCTTGGGGAAATATAACATAAAAACAGTTTTCAAGCCGACCAAGAAGATCCAGCAAAGCCTCAGGTCGGTTAAAGACAAAAGAGACCCACTGTCAGCGGCAGGGGTTTATCGCATACCGTGCACCTGTGGGAAGGTTTACATCGGTACCACGAAAAGATCCATGGGTACAAGGCTCAAAGAGCATCAAAGGAACTGCAGGCTGGGGCAAACCGACAAATCGGCGGTGGCGGAACACGCATTGAGCGAGGGCGACCACAAGATTCTGTTCGAAAATGCAACACTGATTGCCTCCAACCAGGGTTACCATAGCCGACTGGTACGGGAGGCAATAGAGATCCAAAAACATGCGGACAATTTTAACAGAAAGGAAGAAACGTTGACTCTAAACAGAATTTGGAATCCGATTCTAAAGAAATCAAGAATAACTAATGAAATCACAGCAGGTAGTGCGGCAACTAATAATGATGATTATTCCCCGAACCCGACAGAAGTAATTAACACTCCAGACTACCTGCATCAATATAAATACGCCTTGAGAAATCGAACTGTTTAGTCATCGGAGATGAATAAGCCTCTGAAGAAGCTGGCCACTCGCGCTAGCGAAACGTCAGGAAGAAATTCCAAAATACGACGGCCTTCAAGCCCGAAGAGCAGTAGTTATACTAATAACCTCGGCCGCGAAAGCCTCAACCATTTTGTCCCTCAGTAATATTGAAAAATATCTAAAAGTTAATAAACTAAAACTAAATGTCAATAAAACAAAAGCAATGATCATAGCATCAGAATATAAGTTGCAAAATCTGACTAATTTGAATACAATCAATATCAGTGGTGAAAGTATCGAAATTGTATCTGAAATCAAATACCTTGGATTTATTATTGACAGTTCCTTGACATTAAACAAACATGCCGAGTATATTATTAAAAAAATATCAAAAAAGCTCTTTTTCTTTTCTAGAGTTTCGAACTGTTTGAGCACTTATGCTAAAATAACGACTTACAACTGCATAATCAAACCACATTTTGATTACTGTGTGTGACGACCGGGTATCGGTGGTTGGCAAAAAGGCGAGCGGTCCTTGAGATGTTAAATACCCAGTCGCACATGATTATTTTTAGTTCGTGAATTCTTGCTGGAAATAATAACCATTGGCGGAATTTTCAACAGTTTCTAATTTGTTTATGATAAGCGGCATCTCGAACATTCAACAAATAAAGCAGGGAATACATTAGGCAAAAATCGATGATTCCGTAATACAAGATACGTCGAAAAGTCAATAGAGCTCACATAATTTCGTTCATCACAATCTCGTACAGATATGGTACATAAATAATCAAATCATCGCTTCGGCTTTAACGGCTACACTTACATAACATTTTGAAGAGCGATTCTGGGTCACTTCAGTTTAACGCTTTGCACTTCTTGCGACTGATTTATTACTGCACCGCGTTTTTGTTTAAATCACTGTCTTTACTGTACTTTCAAGTATATACTACATCACTCACTTGAATAATAGAATTTTACTGCATTACTACAACATTACTGTACTCAAGACTTGACTGACTCGTTGACTCTACTCTACTGATGAATTTGAAATTCGCAAATGTTTTTATATCCCCCATCGAACAAAGAAAGATTCCTTTGAGTTGCGAATTTCGCAAGCTTTAGGAAGTGGCTTGAACAGCTGCCTCATTAGATTTTATGGGTTTCAAAACAATGCATAAATAAGTCGTAAAAATTGCGACATTAATTGCCTAGCTCCCCATTACTTTTTATGGTTTTCAAAACATCGCATAAATAACTCGTAGAAATTGCGACATTATTTGCCACGAGTTTCGGTATTGAGGTCACACGTATTAATTACCTCCCCCACTATCAACTCGAGAGTGGTAAGCTTTTGTTCGGTCCATTTCTCGTGCGTTGATCTGAAGGTAAGGATCGAAAATTTTAATATTCTGTATAATTCTATAATACAGACTTCATTGAATATTTCTGCCAATTGTTGAAATTTTGATTTAGAATTAATTATGCAAGCGTTTCTGGATTTCTTCAAAAGTGTTAATACTTTACTATGATTTTGAAAATATAAACAAAGTTTTCCTTTTTGTTTCACTTGAGTGAATACATAGTTTAATTTGAAGGTTCAACATGAACGGATTTGGAAACAAAACTTGATTAGAAAACTTTTCCTTGAATGAAGACTTTATGGAATCGAGTATTTTTTGTGAATTTATTTCCTTTGTTGACGGTGGCACCACATGTGCTTCTCTACTATTTCTACTCAATGAAAATAAACTGTCTCAGATGCAAAAACTCCAAAATCGCGGGATGCGCATGATTCTAAAATGCAGTCGCTATACCTCAATTTCTTATATGCTAAATTCTCTTCAGTGGTTAACAGTAAAGAAGCGGTTGTTCTTTTTAACAATGGTTTTTATTTTTAAGATTGTCAAGGGCTTGCAACCAGCATATTTTAATGATTATGTGATTCGAAATAGAGATATTCATCATCATAACACCAGAAACAATAACAACTTCCATATTAGTAGAACAAATTCGAGAAGATGCATGAATAACCTATTTTTTAAAGGTTTGAATGAATTCAACAAACTCCCAATATATCTGAAAAATTCCAATAATGTTGTTAATTTTAAGAAGAGTCTATTGGCATTTTTAGATGATTTGTAATGTAATACTTTTTAAGGTTATTTATATTTTTATTACTTCAATAGTTTTAATATTATCTTTATAAAATTGTGTATATCTTAAATGATTATTTTGAATGTTTGTAAATTAGATTTTATCTATTTCAAATAAACTACTACTACTACTACTACTACAGGGGCTGCAATGAGGACAAAATATTATTGTAATGTAGTTTCAATGTATTTAAATTGGGAATTTCAGGAGTATTGAGGGGCAAAAACACTGTTAACTGTTATACATACTTCGAAAGTATTCTTTTTCTTTCTTTTTTTATAATCCACAAATTCTGAATTAAATGTCACTTCATTATTTTGGAACTTTTTTGATTCCACCCGAAAAAAACGATTTCATTACTGCCACCACTTTCAGTAACTGTACAATTTCTTTTGGAGGGTTTATTGAAGGAACCATAATCCCATAAACTTCATTCGTTACGTTGAATATATCTCTGATTCGGTTGTCGTCGTTCAGTACGAAGCATGTAATCATGACTTTCTTGTTATAGTATTTTTATTGGTTGAATTTTGTTCATATACTCATTTTCTGAACACGAATATATGAGTAGCTACGAATTTTCAATAGAAATTGGAAGATTATGAACGGGTTGGTACAGATACAAAGATTATTACTGGTCCTTCTTTTTTTAAGACGAGATAGCAATCAGTCAAAAAATACAGCCTGTATATTAGCTCCTTGTTGACCGGTGGTGGCTTTGTGATGCCATCTTCCTCGGAAAGAAGAGGGAATGAATAGAATCGAAGTCTATAACCAGAATGAACCAACTGACCCATTCAGGTACTCGATGAGGTTAGATCGAATTTTGGCTTTGGGCGTCTCTCATTCGTTTGTCTAGTTTCATAGTAGGACGATCTTCCTTACAATAGACTGTAGTCTGGAGTTAGGTGGTACTTGGGAGGCTTCCCACACTTCAGTCTAATCTCCCTAACTTCAATAAAGGGTGGTAAAAAAATGAAGTTATTACGTTTACTCGAAAAAATGACTGAAAGTTGATTATTTTAATCGGAATTATTGAGAAATCGGAAAGCTGTTGAAATTTGCTTCCTTTTAATCATGCGTCAAGTTCCGGACTTACGAGCTTTTATTCGTGAAAATGTCTTGAAGACTATTTAACAGTAACGATGTGACATCCAACTATTAATATCGACATTTTTTTTTTCAGAAGTTTCAAAAACCGAATGGAAGTGGCAGATACTTGATGAAAATCCTTATTAAACAAATTGATAGTATACAATTGTCTGTAAGGTTTTCATATATTAGAGTTTACTAAACCGCGACACGTGTTATGCTATACAAATGCTTTCTCAAGCAAGAACATTAAACTAATTCTAACACTATTACATTCCAAATTTGAACAATGAATTATAGCCGACGGTCAATATAATGATGGTCCGATCCCTCATCCTTATTAGCACAAACTCTTGAGATTCATTGTCGATAGATTCGGATACCTTTCATTGAACTTTCTACATGTCCTGCTTACTACACTGTCCATAATTATTGAACAAATTCATTACATCTTCGTTTGAATAGTTTCGAGCCATGTATTGAATGTATTTGAAAATTCTGAAGTGACGAAAATGTCGATATTATTAGGAGAATGTCACAACGTTATAGTCCGGGAGGCAGCGACAGAAATTCTGCACCAATTCCTACAAAGCTGATTTTATCTCATTTTGTAGTTTTGATATGGCAAGTAAACGGAACGGCAGTCTACCGTGCAAATATGGGGGCAAAAATTAATAATAATTATTCAAACGTGGAAACCAATAATATGTAAATGCCTTATTCCTACTGAATGAAACTTTATAGAGTGCTCAATGATACATAAAAATGCAGTATAATGATAGTCTACCGCGTCGGAGGGAAGGCCATCATAGGTCTACCACCCAGGCAAGGTGTTCAGAAATTAAATTCTTTGACTTATTTCTACAAGGCTGAAATTGTTTCTCAAATACTTTAGTTTATAACAGAACTAAGAAAATAAGTCTTCCGATTATATAAAGGCAGCCGCCGCGCCGAACCGCTATGTCGCTCTGAATTGTTGAATACCGGGATTAAATTGATATTAACAAAGCTGCTTTTTTATCTGTACGTATTTTACGGTAATTATTGTCAACTAACAGCGTTAGCGAGCGAGATTTTTGGTAGTATAATGTTAATATAATAAAACTTTTAAATTCATTTTATTTAAATAATTAATTTTTTTTCTTCCTTCATGCAGAATGATTAAATTCATTAGAATTAAATTACTATTATAATAAGATGTATTTTATTGTAAGAATATAGTATTTTAATTATGATCCTCACGAAAGTACTGAAAGTATTTAGCTTTCCTTTAATTTTTTTTATAATAATTGCTTTTTTTTAAACTGGGGTATTTATCACTTTATATACCTATTAAGATTTCTTCTTTGTTCGAATCAATCCTCATGAAATCATTGTCACTCGCTTTCAAGATGATCGAAAACAACACTTGGCAATGGGATTAGATATTTTGGCGTTATCCCAGAGATTCATAATTTTTTTTCTAGCACCCAAAAATGATAACTCAATATTCTCTTGTTCTGAATATTTGAGAAAACGATTACAATCTTTCATGAACATGAAAGATATGCTACCAGTCATGAGTCATGTATTGGAGTATCTGCATGTTGGAATTTATGACATATATTTGAGTTAAAAACTCAAGAAAAACAGAAATATATGATAATTTCAGAAAACCTGGTGAATTCTTGGTGAGACATCTGTAAGTGACATGCTATCTATTATGTCTACTTGAACCACAAAATTTCACGTGTTTCAGACGATGATCGTAAAATTCAAACCATTCATTTTTATGGTTGGTTGGAAAAATAAATATTTCTAGTATGTGGGCTGATATGTAGATCAAAACGATATCTAAAACTTCAGTTTAGCATTCTTCACCATTTCGCCTTGATCTTTCAGAACCCCAAACCTGAACTTTTCTAAATATTTCTAAGCTTAAGCTCAGCACAACTCTTAATGAAAAAATGATGACGACTAGTGCCTATGGAATGGACATTTATAAAAAAAGTTTCACACGACATCTTATTTTTTGTATCCTTGGTTAGGATCACTATTCGAGGGTAAAAGGGTATTGAAACTAGAATAGCTTTTAAGGGCAATACTATTTTCTGTATTTTTCCTCAGCATCGATTTTAAAGTTCTCAACAGCCAATCGAATGTCTCGATCAAGCACTTCAGTTTTTTGTTTTCCGATTCGATGTGAAAATGATTCGAAAAAACATATTTCAAAGAAGCAACTTGAAAAAATCAGCAAGCAATTTTTCTGTGTGTATATCATCTATAGACATTTGATTCAATCACAAAGTAGACAAAGTCTTTTGAAAAAAAACTCATGGTTTGTTTTTCCTGAGCGAAACAAGCCTTTCCGGACTGTTATCCTTCATAGAAATTGTTATTTTTGTTCAATTTTTTTTGAATTGAAGAAAAATGACAGAAAATCGTTCCCCAAACTACATTCTCTCCTCGAAAATACCCAAGTTCCTGAAACAAAAGTGTTTTATTTTCCTAAATTCACCTAAACAAATCATTTATAAATGTATGCATAATAATTGATTATAATAAATATTATATGTACTTAAATATATTAATATTATATTACAAAAGCCGCAATCCTTCAATAAACTTCCCGCGCAAAAATTTAAGTTATATCTACCGAAGCTTCAGCCACATTGTATCGAAGGTAGAACACGTTTAGTTGACAATAATTATCGTTAAATGCGGATAGATAAAAAAGCGGCTTTGTAAATATTAATTTAATCCCGGTGGTAGACCTATGATGGCCTCCCCTCCGACGCGGTAGACTATCATTATACTGCATTTTTATGTATCATTGAACACTCTATAAAGTTTCATACTCATAGGACTAAGGCATTTACATATTATTTATTCACACGTTTGAAAAATTATTATTAATGCTTGCACCCATATTGGGGTGGTAGACTGCCGTTTCGTTTACTATTACTATCAAATGCTAATCATTGCCTGCTTACAAAATACCGTATGGGAATACCATTCTGAAGGGACATTTTCACAAATAAATGCTCAAAATATACGCATGATATACAAAGGAAGAAGGCAAATTTCAGCTTCCTGAATTTTTTTCATATACAGGGTGTTTCATTTGAAATAATCAACTTTCAATCACAAAAGAAAAAACTGTATTTATTTACCACCCTGTATTGAAGTTACGGAGATTAGACTGAAGTGTGGAAAGCCTCCAAGTTTCACCTAATTCCGAATCAAATTTCGAAACCATAGTATTTCTTAAGTCAAAGGTATCATTATTTTTAGAGGTCATGATTTCCGAAGAAAAAAATTTAAATTAATTCATTTTTCGAGAACGGTAACAGAAACATATAGGGAAATGTCTAGAAAGGTTGTCCGGTTATTATTATAGATTCCAAAAATTACATTATCTACAGGGTGTTCCATTTGGAAAATCAAAGTTGCTACTACTTTCAAATATGAGTGGTAACACCGCATTGTCGAAAATATTCCAATTAAGTAGAGAATGTCCGAATATACTTTCCATTGAGTTTTAAATGTAATCCGTTGTCTGGTCTAATGTGCCATCCACCGTGAATCACTCTGTATGTCCCCCGTATCTTAAATATAAGTCCCCAGAACGATATGTGTATATACCACTGAAAATTTGTGCAGCGGATATCTCTCATTGCGTTATCTTGCAAAATTCCAGTTTATTGCGAAACTGGTCTTGGTCATTCCACTTTCAGCAGTACCATCGCAGGTGACTACCGACTAAAACAGTTTTCCCGCCCTTTTGCGGTGAGCCTAGAGACATGTCTAAAGGTGCGTATTCACCAAAAAAGCGAGCACGAGCGAACAAGAGCGAGCGAGCATTCTGCATCACTAATCGTCTGGTGAGTACCAGCTAGCGAGCGAGCGAACGTTTGCTTGTTCGCGTTCAAAAAAGATCGAGAGGAAGGCGGTACAAGCAAATACTTGTTCGTGCTTGTTCAGTGTGGACGGGATTTAATCGTCAAAACTGCTCGCGCTTCGATCGCTTGCGTTTTGCTGCATGCTGCAATACTTTTCAGTACATTATTATCGGGTTGGTTCATGAACTTGGCCGAATTTGTTCAGATATTTTAAAAACATACATGAGAGAGCTATATGAGTCGCCCGTTGCGAGAAATCTTAAGGTTACAGCAAGTCGTTCTGCCGCAGGAATAGCTCTCCTGTAGTTTGTGTCATATTTCATTATTTTTGGTTCCATCAGTTCTAGCAGAGTTTTGAAATCTTCAGGGGACATTCGGCAAAAATTCTGGAACATTCCGTAATCCTGTTCTAAATCTCGCAATAGGCTACTACCACTATAAATATGTCGGTGTTTAAATACAGTTGCTTGCCAAAATCGTTTCTTCTTTTTTTTCTTTTTCAATAATGTCAATACAACGAAAGCAGCACTAGCTAACAATGATTTTTCATGGTCAGCCATATTTACCGCGCTCGCACTGCTCGCACAAAGTAGATGGATCAACTCCAAACATGAACATATTCGCTCTGGTGTGGACGAGATATCAATATGTCGAGCAAACATGAGCAAACATACACGAATGTTCGCTCGTGCTCGCTTTTTTGGTGAATACGCACCTTAACTGCAATTTTCTGAGGCTCCTATCATTGCCATTGATGACGCCAAATCCTACAATACATTGCCAAATGAAGTAATTCCTCTCAGACTCACAACCTTAACAAAAAGTAAAGATCAATATGAGTTCCAAGATATTCTCTCTTGGTTTCCACGATGTTCTCCAAATATTAGATTTTTCATATTATAGTACAGTAAATATCACCTTTTTTTTATGAAGCTCATCACCTTACGTTTCCGTTCGTAGGAAATAGTCGTTGATGACTACGACCTTCATAACATTTTTATTTGTAATCAATTTTGTGCCTTACATGATGCACTTATTTTATCCGTACGACTACTCCAGCGAGCACGCATACTTCGCACTAAAAATGCATATACCTACCAACTTTCACGGGCGTTCAGGTCGAGTGAAAAACAACATCAAATAAATGCAGCAGGTGATAAAATGTTAATAAACGACTTTCTGGAATGACATGTGGTCTCGGTAGTGTAGTGGTTAGCATATCTGCCTATCAAGCGGAAGGCCGGGGTTCGAATCCTCGCCGGGCCACCGTGCTGGGTAATTGCACGTTGAAAGGTATAAGGCCCCGTTGATCCATTGCTCGCACAAGTTTCGACTTCTGTTAGCATGTTTATTCCGTAAAACACCGTTAATGAACGATCTGTTATCAAACGACTGTCGGTAGCTAGCTCCTCAACGATCTATATGAAGAATATGTCAAAAATACCACAAAACTACTTCGAGTCGTTAGCCAACTGAATCATCTCTATTCCCGTTAACAAAAAACGTTATATTATGTCGTTCACTACCGACTTGCAACGATTTTATATTTTTACGGAATAAGATTCGACACAAATATCGTTAATTTAACGATATTAGTTGGATAACGACATCGCTATGAGTTACGGAATAGACCTGTTAGGGTTGACGTTCGTCAGCTAGTTAACGGAACGAACAATTTTAGAACATGTTATTCCTATTGCTATATTGAGGGAACTAGTCGCTAGATAAAATGCGTGTAGTGTGAAAATTTGCAGTCAAGCTTGAGTTTGGAGCGAAGGACAATATAAAAAAACTATTTTAATTTTGAAGGGAATAGGGGAAAACGAAGCGAACCTCGAAACTCTCAACGCTTCTTCTGTCGTGAGCTACCCAGAGGCGGACAAGGACGCCCGAGCTTTCCCCGAGACTAAATTTTCAATGATTCTGTTTTTGACCCTTTGATTCATAGCGGTTTCACTGTGAAGCGCCCTAGCTCTAGATATGAATCATTTCCCTTTCCCATTAGACGATCGGCTAAACCGAGCGACATTACGTGTGATGTACCATGTTTCCTTTGATTGGCAGTGGTAAATCATCTTGCATTGAGATGTGTATTCATCATTGTATATATTTTCTTATTTTTTTTTACATTTTCTTCATTAGTAAATAACTATTATCTCGATAGTTAATAATTGTCAGTTATAATTATTACAAGATAGTTTTTCGGTGTTAAGTTGTCTTTTTCTCGAAAACAATTTCTCGGTGTCGTGGCAGAACCACTAGGCAATAAGTACTGACATTTCTTTGGAAAAAAGTAGCTTTGTTTCCTAGTGGTTTCATACCGAAACCATCCTTCAAACTCCAAAATGAAAACGGGAAAATGTTTTTGACTGTAAATTCTCATTACTCAAGTCACAATGAACTGAAATTCGCATTAAAAAAATAAGTTTTGAAAAATAAATAATTCCGCCGATAAAGGGTTGAGTAATTTTTACCCTATATTCAATCAACAAAATTTAATGATTTTATACTACTGGGGCCAATAAATCATAGACGAAAATAGCCAATTCTCAGCTATTGCGATTCATCACAAAATTTAAGCAAAAACAAGACGAAACTGCTTGTTCGAGCATGGGATTAACGGGGCCATAACTTTCAACGTGTAAATTCCAGCAAGGTAGTTCCGAGACTGGAAATTGAAGACCGCTCCTCTGCTTGGCAGGCGGATGTTCATGTTTAGTTTTACACTACCGAGATTCACTTTTCCGCCTCACAAAAAAAATCATTCATGTACATCACGAGACATTATCATTTTTTCAGAAATATATTTTCGTCAAAATGTGAAGATTCTTAATGAAAAAAATTTACGAATGTGCCCAGAGTAAGTGATCACAAATGATGTACTTATTTTGCCAGCTTTTTCGAGTAAGGAAAGAAACTGAACTTATAACGTAATCTTCATTATTGAAAGTTTTATTTAATTGGCTTTCACCCAGAATAAAAGTGATGCAGGATGTTTGAAATTCATCAAGAACGCAATGTTATGAAATCCTTCCAAAAACCACAGAATTTTATTGAGTGGGTGGCTAATTATGTTGTTTAACCTTAGACTGTCTCATTAGGTTTAGGAACAAATAAAACATATTATTTTGGATCTACCCTGTTGTTCGTTGTTACTACATGAATATATGATTAAAGCGGGGCTAGGTATTTCTGGGGTCGAATTTCCGGGTGGCCGGCGTCTATGTTGATCATTTTAATTTGACGACGTTTCGATCCCGATTTTGGAACCATTGGTAGTTATAATCTATTAATTCTGCAGACCACCAGGCGCTAAAATCAATTAGACAAGAACGGTGGCAATCACCTAAGGCCTTCGGAAAAAATGGAGTGAATCTATGGAGCAAGAGGGTAGGGGTGATGGGAGTAGTTCCTCCCTCTCCCCAAGACGAGAGAAGATTAATATTTTTCTCAAGAGTCAACCCGTTTTAACGCATATGCACTCTCAGCACTTACTGAATGAATCCAACAATTGAATCGATATGAAAAATCCGTTGAGAGAATATTTTCATTATTCTTTTGTTTTTACGTTCTCCACAATATCAACTCATTTATGTTCGACAAACGAACAAGTTGTCATTTTTTTCAAATAAAATTTATTATTTTTTGTGAACAGTTTATTTCTCTCTGGTGCAAATGGTGTGGACTTCTAAGGCAAAACACCATCCGCTGGATTACCAAAGACTCTGAAAGAAAGCTGCAACCTTCCACAGAAATCAGAATTTTGATGTTCGATGTATATTGATATGTTACAGTGGAGGTTTTCACGGATGGTTGAATAGGTATGCGAAGTTGTTATTTCGGGAGTTTTGGACGTTTCGCGAACGACGACGAATTATGACAAATCTACGGATAAACTCCCAGAATAACAACTTCGCGTATATATACGCATATATAACGATTTCGTGACTGGTTCGAGTATAGGTCCTGATATAGTGAGGTTGCAGTCAAAAAATGGGCTAAATTTACAAAGAAAACTATTTGTTATCTGTCGTAATTTAGACAAATCAACATTTTTCAAATTATTAGACATCATTTTTGATTCCACTTATTTCCTTTTCGAAAACAAATTTTATAAAAAATATTTGGCACACCAATGTGTTCAAAAATATCTACGATTTTAGCTGACCATGCTTTGGACAATCTTCTTGTTAACTGCTTACCTTCACTTCCTTTCAATGTTCCGTTTGTGAAAAGATATGTGGATGATTTGATCCTTTCAGTACCTTCCGATAGAATAAACGATGTTTTGAGTTTGTTCAATTCTCACCATGTCGATATTCAATTCACTGTCGAGGAAGAAATTGACAATTGTATACCATACTTAGGTATGAAACTAATTAGGACCGATCAAAACAAAACAATCACCAGATGGTATAGAAAACCGATATGCAGTAATCGTTTTCTTAATTTTCATTCATATCATCCCCATAAAATGAAAATAAATATGGTCACTTCGCTTAAAAGTAGAGTCGTTAAATTAGGTCATCCCAGCATACGACAAAATTGTTTAATGGAATTATGTGATATTTTGCTAGAAAATTCTCATCCCAAATATCTCATCAATAACTTACTATTTTCCAATGATAATCATGCAATCACGAACATAATTCCAAACCCGTCACTTTCCACCATATTCAGATCTGTACCATTTATTCATGAACTCACTCCTGAATTAATCAATATTCTAAAGAATGAAAACATTAAAATCACAAAGAAATTCATAAATACCATTTCCATCTTACACTCTAAAGTTAAATCTTCAATTTCGAAAAATCCGAAATCGAATATTGTTTATAAAATTCCCCGTCTATATTGTGATCAAACGTATATTGGTCAAACAGCTAGGAATCTCAATAGTCTCATTCACACGGAAGCTATTGTAGAAGAAACATCAATTCATGTGCCTTATCGGAACATGTGAAAATCGTAACAATCATCGAATGGATTATGAGATTGCTGAAATTTTGAACACAGAGAAGAATCTTTCGTGAAGAATTTTTCAAGAAATGGTTCATATTCAAAAAGAACAACATTCTATGAATAAACGAACAGACTTGAATAACCTCAGTCAGATATATACTTATCTATTACTTTTCAACGAAAAAAGTATAACACCTAGTAATCAAAATTTTCCGCCTTGATTGAGTCAACTTGTCATTTCATTTCATTCATGTATTTTCTGTTTGTTCCGGACAAAACGGAGCTCGTTCTCTCCACAAGGAGGCACAATATACCCTCTCTTCGCCTTCCAATATAGGGGGCCAAGAAATAAAACTCTCCGAACGAGCTAGGTACCTAGGACTTGTCCTTGACCGGAAGCTGTTATGGAGAGAAAATATAGAGGAAAGGGTGAAAAAGGCGACAGTTGCGCTATATATACCTGCAGAAGAACCATTGGCAAACAACAGCATTCTATACTGGTAGTACCATACTAGTATGGTGGCCAGCCCTATGAAAAGAGGTCAACCGAAAAAGGGTGGGAAGGGAACAACGATTAGCTGCCATTTTTACGACGGGGTGTCTTAGGACAACTCCTACTAAAGCCGTGGAAATGATCCTACATCTGACTACATTAGACCTATATGGGAAGGAGTGCGCGGCTAGCGTTGCTCTTAGACTCAATGCAATCTCACAATGGCCCAAGGTAAACCACAGGCACTCTAAAATTCTGAAAGAATTTAATCTAAGCGTAAATAACACAGACTACACGAAACCCACCCCGATGTTCGACCGCAAGTTCTCGGTGGACAACCCGTCCTGGGAAAAGCGAACCTAGTTGATCACAAGGGGACGCTCTTTTATACAGATGGCTCAAAACTAGAGGGGAGAGTAGGAAGTGGAGTCTTCTCAGAGTCCCCACCCCTCAACCTATCATTTCGTCTGCCAGACTACTGCAGTGTCTTTCAGGCAGAAATGGAAGCTATAAATGAAACAGCCAAATGGGTACTTCAAACCGGACTTGAGTCCAATGAAATATTTATTCTATATGTGACAGCCAAAGCTGCCATTGGGTCTCTAAGCTCAGTCTACCTGACGTCAAAAACAGCTATACAACGCCCTAAAGCCTTGAATAAGCTGGTGACAAGAGTATGAGTTAATGTTATCTGGGTACCCGGCCACAGAGACATAGCAGGTAACTGTATGGCGGACGAATTAGCAAGAGCTGTCACGACGCTCACAGCTATATCCGCTAATACTGGACCAGGGGCACCTATCGTTGAACGAAAGTTGTTCCTCCGGAAGGAAGTACTCTGCCTAACTAACCTCAGGTGGCGGGAGGAGCTCTCCTGCATCTCGTCAAGACAGATATGGCCGGAGCTTAATCTGCGACGCACTAAAGATATATTTTATCTCTTTCCAGAAACTCCATTGGAAACGCGATTGCGGCCATCACTGGACACTGGCTTGGAGGATGCCATGCCGCACGTATGGGAATTCTACAACGAAATGACTTTTGTAGAAGCTGTCAAGACGAGGAGGAGGAATAGACGATGGTCCACTTACTCTGTCACTGCCCTATCCTATCCAGGAAAAGATTTTCTGCTCTGGGTCAGCCCTACTTTGAAAACCTATCCGATCTCCAGTCGATTAGTATCAAAACCCTTATGCTGTTTATCAACAGCAGCTGATGGTTCTCACGGTAGTGGGGGGGGGGGGGAACCACCCCTCAGGGCATCACAACGGGCCTTTGGCGTAGATGGGATCCATCCCGGACCACAGTGTGAAATAACATCAGCTCCAATGAAATTTGTACAAACGTAATCAATTATACTGGATATGAATTTAGAAATTCTGGTGGGTTCTTCAACATGCATCAGCAGATTGAACGAAATGAGTAAATTGTTCAAGTCATGAAACTCCGTAGAAGTTGTGTGGAATAGTTAATATTCCAGTAAACCGCTACTATGATTTTTGCGTGAACAGAAAATTCAAATTAAAGTTCTTCAAATCTTTCGTGAAATATTTTCCTATCAGTGCCTCGAGCTCTATATAAGCATATTGAGAATTCGAATATTTTTTTAATCAAGTGATTGAATTTTGCTATATTTTCAATTCGAAATGTTTCAGCAAAGATTTTGTTTATTAATCATGCTTCCTCCATGTCGATTATATCTAGAAGCGACTATGTAGTTTGGTACATAGCACTACTTATGTTGATTTAACCAATGTTCGGTCAGTTGGACGAATTTGGCCATTTTTGTGTGAATAAACCTGATACTATAATTTTGAATAATCATCATATACCACTAGTCTAGTTATATAAGGTGTTTAGGTATCTTGATTGATGAGTTTTGCCAAGTATATAGAACTTCTTTGGTCTCAGAATAATTCAATGTAGAAATACTAATAACATCACAAGGACATTTTATTTTCCTGTTTTTACCCTAGGGCCATTCTCTGGGGTGGAAGTAGTAGTAACTGCACTATAGAGTCACGAAGAGGTCACTTCAAAACTTCAGGCCTCCTCACTATACCAGCCTTATATATCTACGAATGTATAAAATTCATTTTCAGTCACCGACATTACTTTGAGAATTTTCGAATTACCCATAATTACAGCACAGGAATACTATGGATTTGAAATTTTTCAATCATTTACCATCAGCTCTCAAAGAAAATCAGGATTTCATCAAAGTGAAGAAACAACTTGTAAAATTTGTATGTGATATTGATATTGAGCCATACAATACTTCATATTACTTGAACACTAACTTAAATGCGTAAACGTATACTATCTCGTTATAGTCTTTATCAAACTATTTTCCCGAAATATCTCCTGTTTCTTTAGACTGGCTTGTATATTTTTCAATCATGTATCCAAGTACAATAAAGTTTAGTATTATCATTATGAAAAATCCTTGCTACTCTTAATACTATTACTCTTTGGTTCGTAAGTATATTCAGTGTGAACACTAGTATAAGAATCAGTAAACTGGTTTAAAAACAGAACACTGAGGCGGATGCTGCAAATGCAATACGCATAAACACAGACGGCTCAAAAACCAAGGAAGGATCTGGATGTGGAGTTTACTCCAGATCACTTAGCCTAAGGATTAAGTGGGGAATGGGAAAAATACCAGCGTGTTTCAAACAGAACTGGCTGGTATCTCAATCGCCACTAAAGAGCTAACCATAAAAGGAATTTCTGGCAAAAACATAATAATCCGCACTGATAGTAGACAACGTATTATCTCAGGGTTAGCACTAGAGTGCCACCCATATTTAGCTAACGCCTCGGTAGATAATAATATCGTACTAAGGTGGGTGAAAGGGCACGACAGGAGAAAAGGTAACCGCATTGCTGACTCTTTGGCCAGGATGGCGGCTGGACTGAAAATTTTGGGACCAGGTGACACTCATGGCTTGACGATTTCGACCATTGCGGAACTAGCCAAACGTTACACCCATACTTAATCCCTTAAGAGATGGGATGAAACCAAAGGATGCAGTTTGCCAGGATCACCCTGGGCAGCTGGATCCGAATAAATATTTGGCGATGACCAGGAAGAACCAACTGTCAACTAAGAAAACACCTCCATATTATGGGGCTAGTGGACACACCTCTATGCAGGATGTGTGAACAGGAAGATGCAACTGTCAGGCATGTCTTATGTGAATGTCTGGAGGTATCATCGATAAGAGACTGTGTGTTCGGAGAGTCTTGGCCTACACCTGCCGATATTAAGGAGATGTCCTCTGATGACCTTTCCTCCTTCCTGGATAAGGCAGGACGGACAATGTCCTAGAAGGGCGACTCCTTGGGAGGATGTACAATGGACCATATTGTGTCCCAAGTGCTGTGGGTCTACACTCACCCTCCCTACTCTTCAGATACAGAGAGTAAACTGGTTTCTTGATTTTGGGTGTGTGATACGTTGACTATATCCATAAAGTTCACTTCGATATGTTTCAGGAGAGTTTTTTTGTTTATTAGAGATATAGCTTTTAATAAGTGAGAGAGATGTTCCTCTAAATCCAATACCCTCCATGACCTTTGAAAGTATGTTATGGCTAACCGTATCGATCGCTATTTTAATCTACGAAAATACATAAAGTAGGAAAATTTGCATCGATGTCTCTGCCAACTTCGCCAAGTAGTGTCAAGATCGAGCTGATTTTTCTGCTCTAAACAACAGACTTGAAATCATATAGAAGGTATGTATATCAGAGAAACGAATTCCCAAGTTTTCATATAATTTATTGTACTTTAAACATTTAAGTTACTATATATTTACATCGTATTGTTACACATATTAGGTATATAAGGCGGCAACTTTTAGGTTAATCCGTTCACAAATTGAAATTTCAACTCTTCAAGGCAGCTGGAATCTTTTGGTGCCGTTCATACCAAAATATTTTTTTATTTGTCATATTTTTTCTATCATAAGTCTCGACTTGGACAAGAATACAATAATAGGGAAACCTAGAAGTAGCCCCAATTTTCCAAAATTAGGGATCGCAAATGTACTACAAAATATTTTCATACACCTTAAGTTATTAAGCGAATTTGGGATCACTTTATTAGTATTTTACAAAATTTGAGAAAATTCAATTATAACCATGTTGGTTGGACTGGAAGGTTGTTGAGTACTTAGTAGAACATTAAATTTTTCATAGAGTAGCACTCAGTTTGACAACGATTTGCAAAAATCAATATAAAAAACACAACCTCGATAAGAAATATTTCAAGTATTAGTGAATAGTCAAGAGGTACGTTCATTTCATATACAGATGGTTGCTTCGAACACAAAAGGAGTGTACCTAAAATAACTACCCCCTTGTCTATATAGCTCGACGGACACTCAAAGGAATTTTTGTTCCTGCTCCACGTTGGGCGCCAGATGAGCAGGAACAGAGAATCTCAGGGTTTTTGTTGGGTGGATAAGGCTGGTATTAACAGTCGGAATCTCCTGAATTCCATTTATTATGACTGATCCGTTTAAATTTACTCATCAGTATTTTTTGACGCTGGCTGGTCTTCTTTTAGTTGCCAAGCTGAGAAAATTTCCTAGGCGCATACAAATAATAAATAAAATTCAGGAGATTCCGACTATTAATACCAGCCTTATCCACCCAACAAAAACCCTGAGATTCTCTGTTCATGCTCAACTTTCTGTAGATTGTAAGTATCTTCATACAAATTCCTTCCAAAAAAAAACGATTTGGTTCATTTTATTATATAACATATGTTAACAAACCATTTTTACAAATAGTGCATATTATAGTAGCCACCCTACGGCTGTATTCATTGCAATGGAAGGATAGTTTGGTTGGAGCAAAGTCAACACTTTATTTGAATTAGTACGAAAAAATCAAAACAAATAAAAATGGAATGCTTTGTTACTACAGTTCCATAAAAATAACGACAATAATAAAAGACTACCATTTTTATGGATGTTTATAAGACATTTCAAGCAATATTGAACAACCGTCCTGAGAGAAGAAAGTCCAGATAAAAATATTCACTTCATACTAGGGAAGAAAAACTAAAATATTTAAATGATGAAAGCCGAAATTCAGTCCATTTTCAAAGACAATGCACCGTATCACATTCAGACTGAATTTTACCTAATAAAAAAGTGGAAATATACATAGGTATAAAAAATAAATAACACTTTGAACATAAATTAGTGAACAACCATGAAAACAAGGACCTGGCACAGTGCGTGAAACTACTTCAGTTTCTGGATCGAAGAGAATAAAGACTCCACTATACTCTGCATAATTATTTCGCTTATAATTCAGATAATTTCAATATGCTGTGTAATGATTCTTTCGATTAGCAAAAAGTTAAAACGGACATGGTATCAAGGAGAGCACATGTTATTGGAACCTTTCTCATGTATCAATAAAAAATTATTTTCAGACAGAGTTAACATTTCATACACATTCAACTTATTTTGTAGTCGTTAAAGTTACAATTGAAATTTTTATTAAAATTCCAGCTTGAATTATACACATTACACAGGTCAAACTCATCATAAAAATTTTCTATTCAAAATGTTGAATTCATAAACTTCATGCTCTGAAATAAGGTGAATTGTAGATACACAAGTTTTACAGGTTTTTTGTTTTGGTAGTAATACCTTTTTCAGTTCATTCATACATGGTACTCCTCGAATTTGAAAAAATCCAAACACCAAGACTAAAAAGAGTTCCTTGTTTAGTTTGGCTGCATTCAGTTTAGTGGGTCATATATCGAGAAACGTTTATCTTTTTGGTGTTCGAGCTACTTTAATCGTTTCACACTCTTTGTCCAGTGACTTCATCACACAAAGCTGCCAGTTTTGCGCATTCTGCGGTTTTTTGTTCCAGAGCACTCTCTAACGAATCACATTTTATTTCCAGCCTCCTGATGATAGCCCTCAATTTGTTGAACTCTAGGTCGTCAAACGTTTTTATTTTGTTGAGCTCGGAGTTGGATCTGTGAAATAAAATTAATAAATGGTTGAAAATTTTCAAGCGATACCCCACAAAAAAGAGTAACTCAAAACAACGGATTTGCACCAAATTACAAAAAATATTGTCTTTCGAAACTTTTTGTAGAGATCAATTATCCCAACACCAAGCTGATACTATTTGCACTTAACGCGCGTTTCGCTAGCAAGATTAGTTTTCTTCTCCTGAAGATGCTAACCTTGTTTGTAGACATATTGGTCACATAGAACAAACAGAATGGTATTGAATTTGAAGCCTACAGTAGAGACACTAACACGTTCAGGTATCCATTATTAACAGCTCTAATCTCTGTCCACAACATAAAATGGCAGCTTTACAATTTCTCATCCATAGGTTTATAGTCCTATTATATTTACTAACTTCAAGTGAGAATATCAATTAATCTCAGTTGCAGTTGGTGAAAAGAATATAGCAATTGAGAAGATTGTGATTAAGCATGTAGTTGAATACAACCAAGATGTAGTATATGAGCTAATTGGGAGAAATAAATTCAGCGAAACTCTATGTAAATCTTCGACTTTTCAAAATATGAGATTTCTAAAAGGTTCACAGTAATTCCATACGAACTTCATTATGCTAGAGCACTCAAGTTGCACATTTGAATTCTATTAAATCACAACAGCTCCCAGGTAATCCAGAAGAAAATTAGAAAATATAGATAAGTTGCGGGGATATACGAAAACAGTTGTCAGGATTGCAACAAAAAATTACATTGGTAAAAGGAGACTAGATATCAAAAGTAACTTCAAGGGACATTATGCACATTTACAAGATGCAGAAGGATACGAAAATCTGGTGACGAGACATTCTGTGAATGATGATCACAGGATACGTGAAAGCAATCTGATTGATCAAAGATGTACATGACAGGAAGCTTCACGATGCATTCGAAAGTCTAGAAATAACAAAATGTATTCAGAATATGAATAGTGATAGAGGGCTTATCCCATTTAGACCACTATTTAGTCTGATATACTCGCATCGAGTACGAAAAATATCTGTTTGGTGTTAGGGTAATTGATCTATATATTTTTATCTACTGACGTTCCCCTACAACACTGGATACACCACCAGTGCAGAACCCTTTAAAGAAAAAATGATATATTGTATGCAATAGCCATAGAAAGATGTTTGCTTCATAAATAAAACTTGTGATTTGTCTGAAAATAAACCACTAAAGTTAGAAATGGAGTAACACATATTATGCACCATGTAATGTGAACTTATGGCCCCCCTTTAAAGTCGTGGGTAATAGCTCAGATTTGCAAAAGACCCATAGAGATCCATTATCCACTCCGGGAATGTAGCTAATACCGTGCAGTTGTGGTTCTGTCGATATCGGAGCATAAAAACTGGATACAACTATGGGCTATTACCCACGGCTCTATAGGGAGGCCATACAAATTCATAAACATAAGAACAACAACTTCAACCGCGGAGTAGAAAGTCTCAACATCCACAGAACATGGATGCCAGACCCACCCAATGAGAGGAGACGGTTCCTAAAAATCGATCCGATACTAGGTCCAATAAATAGAAAATCATCATCTGAACCACATCTTATCAAAGCTTTGCAGAAGAGAAGAATATTTCGCCCATTGCCGCATCGCCTGAGAATGTCTGTCGTAGATGCAGATGATCAGGCTCAAAAACCTTCAAACCACAGCTCAGAAGACCGGAAACACCTAACAGTTCTTCACCCTATTTATTCCATCCTTTGACAAATTCGTAATTCCTTCTGATATCTGTCTCAATGTTCTACAAGTTTATTAAGGGTTTGTCGCTGTCAATTCGAATTGTTTTACAATAACATTTGACATAGTCAGTGGGCATACTTGAAGACTGGCGTTAAATCAAATCATCTTTCGAACAATCTGTTCAGGCCAGTCTCAAATTACCTATACAGTAGGTTTCGGCTGGCACCTGTTAGAAAACAACTACTCCCCTGGCTGATACCACGAAGGGCATTGAATTATATCCGACCGGTGCCAGTGCAGGTTTCTTCACAGAAGTAAATCCTGCATTTACTTTCGTCGATACAAATGAAGGAATTTATTTTCAATTATAGGGACGGACACACTTGCAGACCGGTTTCGGGGTATTTGGCCACTCGTCAGTGCAAAGCAGGGCCATCATCAACATAAAGTCGATGACTTCCCATAATTAAAAATCAAAATCCTTCAGAGTATCAAGCCCCGACCAAAGCCGATGCGAACAACGAAGTTATTGCGCCATCTACCAATGGACGAGGTATTCCAGAAGCAAACCGAATTCGCCCATTCCTCCTTCGGGGAAAATGTAAAAACATTTGACATAGTCAGTGGGCATACTTGAAGACTGGCGTTAAATCAAATCATCTTTCGAACAATCTGTTCAGGCCAGTCTCAAATTACCTACACAGTAGGTTCTGACAGGTGCCAGCCGACACCTACTGTATGGGTAATTTGAGACTGGCCTGAACAGATTGTTCGAAAGATGATTTGTTTTACAATAGTTCATATGTCATACATGAGTTAAATGTTTGTTAGCATGATTGTGAACTTGTAATCAAAACTCTTTGAAGGCACTCAAAATAAATGTCTAGAACAACGAATCTTATTGTTTCTTTCATTATTATTGTTTCTATTGCAGAATGAACCTATTAATGTGGGACCCCTTGATCGAATACACCAATTGATCCTGCAGTCATGTGGATTTTTCCGAGTTTCCTTACAGTTGAAATAGCGAATGTGCTATCTGAAAATCGACGCCCGCTAGAGCCCCCAAGATAGACCATTTCCTAGGGAATATAAAAAATAAAATTCACAAAAATGTGTTACCGGCTTTAATACTATATCTTTCTGTTTCGCTCCACTAGCGGTTTTTATGCTTTTGCATACTTTTGTGGAAATGAATTGAAATTGAATTCTAGAACCATCTAACGTCCGCTCTATATGGAGATGCTAGGACGTTATACGATCTCTCTGTGTAACGTTATTGTGTTAGTCCGGGACCACCAAGTGATTTTTCGGTAGTGCACTTGCTATTTCAACTATAGGAGAAAACCGGGAAACCTACAGTACTACCAAGTTTGTTGATGTATCTGATACACAGTCAACTGCTAGGATTGGTGTCATGAGTACACTGTGGCGGTCCATCGCTCTCTAAGTAAACCAAAAAAAAACATTTCCATTCCAACTCGCAGTGAAAAACGCGATTCAGGTGAATGCAAGTCATTAGCTCGCATAGTGAACTCATCAACCTAACAATGGGGTGGTTTTGAATCCTGATCATACCTGAACAATAACTGAATAATCCCCCACCAGTGTTTCCCAAAGTTGTCTGGACTACGACCTACCTAAAACAAGTTACCAACGTCGGGACCCATCTCTCAGAGATTTGACCGTCACTAATATGAGTAAAAGGATTTTTCAAATGAAAAACGAAGTTCAAATACAATATTTGGCTCCACAAAAATTCGCCCATAGATTTGGGAACCCCGCCACACAAAATTACTCGTTTGGTGATTTAAAGTGGATCAAGCTAAAAATGAGGAGGTAACTTATATGACACCATCCACATACGGTAATACAAGCTTGCCTCACATAGCTTTACGTATGAGCTCTGACAGAGGCGCTGTACAGAACAAGTGGCCGCTTGAAACCTTCCGTTGGTTTCACTGCGTCTCTAGAATAAGAGCATTTCGAATACATAGCACATAGGGACTCTGGGTAAGCTGTGATGGGAGATATAACGAAAACAGCAGAAATATCAAAATGAACCGAGTATCACTTACTGTCCAACTGGATTCATTTACTCACTTATCGATTTGGTTTTTAGCATGAGCTTTCAAAGACTCATATTTCTCCACGTGTCTTCTGTTCGTTTCCTCAGCGAGCTCTAATTTTGCAAAAAGCTCTTCTTCATTCGCTCTGTACCCTTGAACTATCTCTTTTGTCTTCTCGTATTTGCTGCAAATATAAACGTCAGTATCTTAGCACGGAGAATTCAAAGTCATCTTACGAATGAACATCTGAGAACGCAGATTCTAGTTTTGCGAAATGGTCCTGTGTTTCTTTCAGTTCCGACTTCTGTTTTGTATATTCTTCCAGAAGCTTGGCTAACTGTCTTTCATAGTTTTCCATTGATTGCCTGAAAAGGAGGAGAGTGAAATTAATACTTTGTTTTCTCGAATGCTTACTGAATGGAATGGCAAGTATTCTGGAAATCCCAAGTACATGGCACTGGTTAGTTTTGAGATCATGTCAGCTGTCATTCGCTTTATTCATTTTTTAATTTGATATTTTGCAATGCTCTGCCTGTTCAACCGCCATCTTTTCTATGAGGTGAAAAATAAAGAATGTAATCGAAAAAAATGGTTGAACGTGAGCCAATCAAGAAGGGCGTTTTCAGAAAAAACATATAACAAATTTGCCACCCATACTCATATAACATATCGAGGCGGAAAGTGAATCATTTCTCTGGAGAGAAAAATATTTGATTTAGGAGGTGAAGGCCTCGAGAGAGGAATTTCATTTTTTGGAGAGGTTTGTATGCAATGTTATTCGAGATAATTTCATTAAATGAAAAAGAAATTAACATTTACAAGATTGTTTTCAAAATAATTTCTGTTTTGAGTATGCATTGCAAATAGACGAACTTCATGAACAAAAATATTCATTATTGGTAAATGTCATTTACCTACATGAAGGATAAAGATAAGTAGGTACATGTATTTACATTTTGGATTCGTTCTAATAAATAACTTTGTCATACAATAATATGTCACTTGTAACACGAGGATTGCTGCAAATGGATTGACCCTGATCAGCGACAGATACTATACTGGGCGGGGCTTTAATTATTGAAGAGGACTGGGGTTTTGAGGAATGAAGCGAGTATAAATCGTTCTTATATGTTTGGTACTGAGACAGGGTGTGGTAGCTATAATATTGTCAGTGTTAGCTTCTTTTGTATAACTACGTTGGTGTATACACGTTAGCGGGGATCCAAACACTTCTTAAACTCCGATGTGTTGAATGAGGTTTCGAATACAAGAAGACATTGGAAAGTTTCAAAAGAGATCGGGAAAGATATTTCCTACCTTGCCTATTCCTGAGTGAACAATCTGTTGCTTTCCAACCTGAAAGTAG
Organism: Zygogramma bicolorata; assembly: GCA_032362365.1. Classification (NCBI taxonomy): domain Eukaryota; kingdom Metazoa; phylum Arthropoda; class Insecta; order Coleoptera; family Chrysomelidae; genus Zygogramma; species Zygogramma bicolorata. The sequence goes on along the minus strand of JAVJAQ010003427.1, from coordinate 6,658,741 downwards.
TTTTTGACTGATTGTGAACAAAATATTTTTCAATGCTATCAACATTGCCTGAATTCTTGGACACTCTGTATAAAACTCACTTGTAACTGTCATCGATTTTCGATTTTTGAGACAATTCTGCCAGAACCTTCGCCTCTTTTGCCTTCGCATCTTTCAGTTTTTCCTCCAGTTCTTTGGCGCCTTCCTTCTGGATCAATTTGGCGCTTTCCTTGAGCTGCTCCTTCAACCGTTTTATCTCTTGCTTGTGAGCCTGTTCCGTTTTCAACATCTCCGCTTGAGATTTCAGAATGATCTCATCTTTTTGTGTCAACTCCAATTCCAACGAAACTTTGGCTTGTTGAGCGGCGTTCAGTTGTAACTTCAAACCCGCAATTTCATTGCGTTGTTGTTCCATTTTATCAGTGAAGTCAGACATCACCTTCAAATTGAATATTCAATATCAAATACACTCAAATTGCAACTTCGAAAGTGTATATACAAAATAAGTACTGCACTCAAAACAACTTTTCCGCAAACAAATTATTAGCAGAGTGAATCAGTAGGTATAACTTGGAGAATATGTATCATTCTGAGTCAGTATTATTCGATTCACCGTTAAGAACTATCCAGAAAGTTGGTAGGAAAATGATAATTAGTCTATAGTAATCAATTACTTTCCTAGCACACCGTATACGCATGATTGTGATTTTATTACTATATATGGTGAAACGACTACTGAATGAACGAATAAATAAGGTACAAAACGAACAAGCAGTTTGCCATTCCAAATGCCATAACTAAGTAACTGATACATTTTTGGAAGTATTCCTTTGATTTATATTACTTTACTATCATCAGTATCATCAATATTTTTGAACAAACAAAAATGGCATACACTTGAAGCATTTAAGATATCCAACCCTTCGGACAGCAAGATCCTAGAAAATGTTCAAAAGGGTCAACAAACAATGGATATTGGCTTTTCATAAGTAAAACCATTCAGAACTTGGTTAAAGAATCACTCAATTCCCAAACTTGCAGCACAATACTATGAGAATACTCACTCTTTTCACTTCTGGATCTGCTATCGAACTCAGTGACTGTATTGTATTCAATTGGAAGGCGTGAATATCAGATGTACCTTCTGAAATTGAACTTTGAATATGGGAAAGTTGATTCTCATCGGTTTCACTAGTCTCATTTGTTTTACTCAGAGTATCAACATTACTCGAGGTATTTTCAACAACAGTCTGATCTTGATTTTCCACTGCCGGGTGAACATTTGATACTACAGCTCTTGTATTCACTGGCGAGATGTTATTCGCTCTTAACGTTTTATCTTCTGACAAAATTTCGTTCAATGACGGATTTCCATTTACTGGCAAAGATTCATTTATTGAAGAGGTTTTGTTTACTACGGATATTTCATTTACTGACGGGGTTTCATTTGGTGACAAGGTGTTATCGACTGACGAGGTTTCATTTATTGAAGAGGTTTTATTTACTGCAGATATTTCATCAATTGGCAGGGTTTTATTTAATGGCGAAGTTTCATCTGCTGACAAAGTTTCATTCACTGGCGAGATTTTATTTACCGGAGAGATGTCATTTACTAAAGATGTTTTATTGACTAGTAAGGTTTTATTTGCTGAAGAAATATCTGTAACTGGCGGATTTTTCTCAACTGTCAATGTTTCATTCACTGACAATATTTCATTTACTGCCGCAGTATCATCAACTGGCGAGGTTTCATTTTCGGACGAGGTTTCACCTACTGATAATGTTTCATTTACCCGCAATGTTTCATTTACTGATGAGGTTTCATTCACCGCCAAAGTTTCATTTACTGACAAGGTATCATTTACAAAAGTTTCATTTACCGGCAAGGTTCCATTTACCGACAATGTTTCATTTACTGACAAGGTTTCACTAACAGACGAAGTTTCATTTACAAAAGTTTCATTTACCGACAGACTTCCATTTACCGGTACGGTTTCATTTACAGACAAGGTCTCATTTACTGACAGAGTTTCATTTACTGCCACGTATTCATTTGATGAGTTTTCCTGGAGGTCACTCTTGTCATCGCTACCGCTAGTGAAATATTCTTGTGAGAGAGAGTGTTCTTCAGAAGAAATTACTCCATCCCTTATATTATCTAATCCAACGGAACGTATCGGAAAGTCAGTGAACGTAGGTGGTGATGAATCTACCGCATTCAAATTAAGTTCACCAATTTTCTCCACTGCAATTGAGAATGCATCTTCAAATTCATCCTGTAACAATACAAATAAATCGTTACTTGGAACTTGGAGATAACCAAGGTAGTTATGAAGGGATTTTTTCCCTATTACAAAGGGTACATTTGTTCATTTTTAGAATACTTTAGAATATGAGACAAATGATTTCAAAATTGTGAGGCGTTCATGTCATGTCCTTCAAAACAGTAGCCATCCCTTGCTCGAAAAAGGTTCTGCCTTATGGGCACACTAATGGGAGTGATTAACAATAATATGAAATGAAAAACAATTACAAAATCATTTCAACAATTCCTTCATGAATATACAAAACATTTGACACCCAAATAGGTACAAAGCCCACCAACAGGATTTTCCGTACAGTATGGTGCAAATTAAGGTAATGACTTTAATAATGCAACCTTATTTTAGTTGAAGGACAAATCTTGAGAAAGGATCATTTTGAATTCCATATGCGTTTTTCAGATTTTCATTTCATTCACTACGTCACTTATGTGAAGCATGATGACGTCATCGATAACTTTTTCATGTTACTTCTCACATTTAGTAATTATATAAATGATAAGATCCATTTATCATTATTGAATTGTATTCCATCGAAAAGGTTTTTTAATTAGCCATACAGTTATTAAATTATATGAGAGGAGTATTTCGATTTCTGTAAATACCTGAAAGTAAATTTGGTAAATTCGTTACCATTGTGTGGATTGCAAAATTTTTCCACAATGGAATATCTGTGCCCTTTTTGGGTGTTCACAACCAACCATTATGAGACTTCCAATTCTCTGTGTTTTAAAAATAACTACGCTATTGTCCGAACTCAAGATCATACTGACATACCAAAATGTTGCAGAAATCTTAGCTGTTCGCATGCAGAAGGACGTTATTCTCGCTGCGTTACGTTTGCTCAGCACTCACGGTTCCTGGGGCCAGTGATCATTAACCCCGGTGCGAGGAGTGTTCATTGGTTACTATTACTAGCGCGTTTAGAGGTGGAAACAATAATAGTAATCGTCATTTTGTTTAAAAAAGCCGAATAGATACAATTATAAACACGTCAACTAATTTTAACACAAACGTATCAAGTTTGATAGGATCCACATTTTTATACCGTGTGTCACAGACTCATGGTACACCCCCGTTTTCTCCTTTGTTTTTCTAGCTATATTTTTGAGATTCGGAACATCGAATAAGCTCACTGAACAGCATTTCTCGACATATCTGAAAGAAAAAAACAACTTCAAATTTTTCCGGAAATGACATCAACTTTCGATTCTTGAATGGGACACCCTGTATATTGTTACATGATCGGCTAGGGATGATCATGAGGAATCCAACGATACCAGGTTTGATGATGTTATCTCCAATGACTGCGGAGATATCGCCATTTATATTATCCATAAGCGCAAGGAGTAGGAGAGAGAAACTTTACTGGCGGGTCAATCCAATTCTCTCTCCCACTCATTGAGCTTATGGATAATATAAATGGCGATATCTCCGCAGTCATTGGAGATAACATCATCAAACCTGGTATCGTTGGATTCCTCATGATCATCCCTAGCCGATCATGTAACAATATACAGGGTGTCCCATTCAAGAATCGAAAGTTGATGTCATTTCCGGAAAAATTGGAAGTTGTTTTTTTCTTTCAGATATGTCGAGAAATGCTGTTCAGTGAGCTTATTCGATGTTCCGAATCTCAAAAATATAGCTAGAAAAACAAAGGAGAAAACGGGGGTGTACCATGAGTCTGTGACACACGGTATAGAGAGTCAATCAAGAAATCAACATTTTATTTCCAACGACGTGTTCAAAAAATTATTTTGGGGTATTCTCAGGGAACCGAAAATTAATACTTGAAGAGTTATCCTGCTTTAATGTTATGAATAATTTTCAGAATTTAGTGATATGGTTGTATCAATTATTGAAAAACCTTTCGAATAATGTCGGGGTTTATTGGTTGAGTAGCAGAGTTGCTGATTTCAATAAGATACTGTACTAACTTAGATCTTTACTTTCAAATAGAATGTGAATTCTTTGAATTTTTGGGATTTTCATTTCCTTTATGAAAGAAATAAAGACATGAATTAGTATTATAACATGAACTACATCTCTGTTGAAAAATCACCATCACGCTTCTAAAAGTGACGTAAAAAATAAGACATACGTTTTGATAAAAGCTGATTGGATATTGAAAATTGACGGATTTAAATTTTTTTTTCAACTCAGCGAAATACTAAATAATGGATTCACTCATCCCTTTTCCTAACTGTGTGGTAATTAATAAACAATCCATATCTTCTTTTGCATGCCAATACTAACAAGAAAAATAATAAAGTGTTTGGAATATTCAGAATAAGTATATAAATATTCTGTTCACATATGTAAGTGAGAGAAAACTATTTATTAAAATTGCAATTAAATTTTCAACTACCAGAATACTACATTGAAAAAAAACCATTTGACTCATAATAAAAAACTATCTAGATATTTTCTCTCACAGCAATGGTTGAAATACTCTTACACCGGATTTATGTAGCAGTTTCAAGTGAAAATGAACAGCTTCAAGAAATATGAGATTGAAATCATCTAACTTTCGTATGACATGTGCATTTTTATATCTAATTACTAGAGTTTATCACTCATTTCTTATTACTTGAAAATGCTGTATAAATCGGTGTTATACTATTGTCTACTGAACTGTAATTTCAATTATATCCTGTAACTGGGTAATGAGCAATGAGGGTGAATTGAAAAAACAAACTAGAAAATAACGAGCAGAAGAATTATGGACGAAATTATTTTATCATATTTTTTGCTCACAAATCCTGTGGTACAGTTATTCAATATATTAGTATCAGTGAATCTTTCAATATTTTTATCAACACCAGGCAATTACTTCTTCCCGAATGATAAATGTGTACAAATGAAACAAGTCTATCAACTATCAGAAAAATCACAATGAATCACCCTTCAATCTCTTAGAATATACACAAGATTATTGAATAGGTACATTCAACACAACTTTCACACGACATCATATTCAATAAATCGAATAGTTACTCACATTTTCTAAGGTTTCTTTCAATGCACATTGGAGAGAATCCTTTGGACTGGTATTCGTTATGGTAATATTTGTTGACGTCGGTGAAGAATCTATAGCAAATAAATAATATGGAATAAATCAACGTCGATTCATCACATTATTCCCAAATAGTTGACCAGGAATGTATGGTATTGAATATTTGTTTCAGGTTAAAAATCACAATACTAATAACATGTGTACTAGGCGTTAAACTGCAGAAAAGCAAGTAAACGTCATTGCACAACATGTCATTTCCAAACAAGGTAGTAACCACAAGGAAAGGTTAATCCGATTGTCAAATGAACCAATACGTCGATACATTTTCAAGAAGAAACATTCTAACTCAGTCAAAAATGTATTGTTTTCTAATCAGAATCGATAAAATACCTAATAAAATCTCCAAAAAGTATATAAAAGTCGAAGGAAAATTCAACTGATACACCTTCCATGGATTAAAACCTTGGCTGACGATTAAAGTAGAGGGACAGAAGAGTCATATTTGGATATCTTGAATCATACAACTCCAAGCGTCAACAGCGTTGCCTAATGTAAATATAATTTCGGAATTGTTTCCAATGACTTGATCGACATGAATATATTATGATAGACATATGCACAAAACAAGTTGATTTGGTATAACTGATTTCTATGCAGCTTTTGTTGAAATTAAAGCCTTACGTTGCTGACTGAAAGTCATTCCAGCTTGATGAAGATATTGTATAGAGTAACTCATTGTTCGTGAGAATCCCACAGGAATCTGTACTATTAGTTGAATTGAACTGGCCGATACTTGATGAAAATCCATATTAACAAAAATATATTACAGTTTCCTGTATGATTTTCACTCACAATGGGTTTACAAAACCGCGACACGTGTTTCGCTATTACAATAGCTTCTTCAAGCAAGATAAATAAATCACTATTCTATAATACGCTATTTATATACAGTAAGTCGAACGTCTCTTACAATGAAGGTCCGACTTAGGTCCGATATTCGACCCATAATTTGTCCAAATACTAATTAGTTACATTCTAGGAATAATCTTCGTATGTAACTAATTAGTATTTGGACAAATTATGGGTCGAATATCGGACCTAAGTCGGACCTTCATTGTAAGAGACGTTCGACTTACTGTATATAAATAGCGTATTATAGAATAGTGATTTATTTATCTTGCTTGAAGAAGCTATTGTAATAGCGAAACACGTGTCGCGGTTTTGTAAACCCATTGTGAGTGAAAATCATACAGGAAACTGTAATATATTTTTGTACTATTAGATTTCGATATGGATTTTTATCACGTATCGGTCAATTCAATAAAATTTTTGAAAGTAGTTATTTAATGCCAGCACTTTCCCAAATAGAACCGTATGATTTTCTGCGTTTCCCTATAGTTCAAACAACAAATGCACAACCAAAAATCAGTAAGATGGACCAGTGCACTAAGACAAAAAAAAAGCTCTGACTTCAGGGCGCACTCGTAGAGTATTTGAAAAAAGGGGAGATAAAATTTAAAAATCTAACTCCCATACAATACTAAATAGGTAAAGAGGAATACAATTGAACTGAATGTCGAAAATGAATCTATTCCAGCAAGACATCAACTATTAGGCAATCAAAGGGATACTAGAGGCATGCTTTCTTTGGATTCATTCTTCAGGAAGTTTGCACGTAAATTTTTTTTCGAACATGTAGCATTTTACAAATGGAGAAAATCTGTCGTGCGTATCTCAAGTTTACCTAATTCAATCATTTTTGTGCAGTACTTGATAGTGCGTTGGATTTCTTCATGTATTATATTATTGCAGTATAAAGAAGAAAATCCGTAAATATATTTACGCATACAACTGTCACTACTAGCAGGTCATTGAGTGCATTCAGAGATAACTAAAAAGTGGTAGATTAGCTCTATACTTTAATTATAATCAACTGTAGCTAATATAGGACAATTTTCATGGAAAAATTATTTCTCTTCCTGGCCAAAGGAAAATAGAAGACTTTTTGATATGTAGAAGATATAATAATGAATTCACCGCTCATTTTTCGAATTGATAGAACCTATTTAAGTGTGTTGATAATTTTCCTTCATTTCAGAAGTGATACATGTTTCTGAATTATTTTCATAAGCGCACTTCACAAACGCCTGCAATTCAAAAGTATAATGAATAACCTAACCTAACCTGCATTGCGTGATGCGTTAAAAACTGTCTCATTCATTCGGTAAAATCATTGTGTTTTTATGAATTGATGTTTATGTTAAATATTATTCTTTCATTATTCGCAATTTCCTCAACCAAAATATATGTACGAACTGGATTGACATACACTTAAAATAATCACAATCTGGCAACGCTGCTGAGCTTATTGGAATCTATACACGCGTCCTAGACGGTGGACGACCTCATCGTTGGTGACGTCACACATAGTCATCAATGCGAATGCTCGTCCGACAGGGTTGTCAGTGCTAGTACTTTTGTAACAGATCTATTACTTTCAATTGTGCAACGTTAAGATGTCAGCCCAAATATCATTCATGTTTCTACTCGAATCATTCATCCAATATGTGAAGTATTCCTTGAAAAATGCACTAACAGTTGTTTGGTAAGTTATTCTTGGCCAGACAAAAAATCAGTTGATTCAAACATTCAATTTTTCTATCCCTAGCAAATATATCAACCTGTTCCGAATGAACAGTTCCATAATACAATCTTACTACAGCTGATATTTTAAACACTTTTACCCCATTGATTTGGTTATTTCGCTGTCAAGTTTTTCCAATAAAACGCCGTATCATTTTCAAAATTTGATGTCAATTCATCAACATACATCGGTTCTTTGAATATTAATCTGAAGTGTCAGATGAATTTCAATATGGAGAGTTGACAAGAAAATTATTATTTTTTGTTACTCGTACATCTCTTGTATTACTTTGGGAATCACAGTGGAGACACGTGGCAACACTGCAGTGGAAGCCATTCGTTTCAATTCTACTGAACTCGGCATTAGTTCCTTTAATAACTAACAAGGAATCGAATAATAAAATACTAGTTAAAATAGGAATTAACCTATCCCTACATTCCTGAAAATATGTACCTAATGCATGAAAATTATTTTAGCGATTATTTTTTCAAGAAAAACATTATATTATTAAGGTAGGTAGGTATAAGTTGATATGTATTAATGATGTTTCATTGGGATAAACTTTGTAAAAACAAAGATAGTCCTCCACCTAACTAATAATAAAATTATTACCATAGGTAGCAAAATTTCATTCATGAATAAGTTCAGTAGCGGCGCATGCTTGGGCAAATGCCCACGATTTAGAGACTCAGTTTGGCGTTTCCATTACTTAGAAAAGATTCGACCGAACTCATTTCGAAATCAATGAAGTCCTTGAAAATTATGGAAAAATTAATCCGTTCCTCTGAGACAAATGCCAACAGACGACCAATAGTTACAAGCAATAAGGTCACAATATAAAATGAACTGTGTTCTAGAAAAGATTGAAAAAAAAAATTTTGTGTGAAATGTTTATCCGTAAACCAGTTGACGAGAATCAATGCTAATATAATATGAGAATCCCATTGTTCGAGATGACTAAAACTATTTCACAAGGAATATGTAATATTGATAAGAAAGAACAATTTTTGTACACCCTTCAAAATTTTTTTTGTAGGAACTGACCTTATAACAAACTCTTTTGGAGTCAGTCAATGACAACTAGGGAGAAGAAGGGTTGTTAGGAGGTGAGTTGCCCTCTTCATACAGGGTCATGATCAATGTCTGATAGGACCGTAGAATCTAGTTGAAATCTGAGTGACACTTGTGTTAAAAATGAGTACCTACTACTGACACACTACCAAGTCCAAATATCTACTGAATGATCAGGTGGTGTTGAATAACGGAAGTTTTCCTAACTTCTTCGTAACAAGGATACGGGGTTGTAGTTTCTGTGAACGGTAATAATCATTCTACGAAAATGTACTGGTTGCATTCAATATAAACGTTGATTAAGAAACATCTAACGGTCAAGTTATGTACACATACTTGTTATCCCTTCAAACGATTGAATTAGCGATTGAACTTGTCAATATTTATTCAATTTAGTTCAAGTAGGTATTCAATGGACATGAGAGTTCATAGTGATACGATATAATATAAATGATCTGCTTGACTTTTGACAGAATACCAGGAATATTAGACTGAATTCACTCACCATCTTCAGCTGACACCGGTTCATTTTTTCTGAACCCATTCTCCTTGTTGGACGATTCAATTGAGTTCTGCATTAGTTGTCCTTCAGAACAATCATTCTGTAAAAATGAAGGTTTCAAATAAAATACACTGTACTCATGTATTCAAGGGGGTTGCTTATTCGAAAAAAAAAATAGCAATTTCACTTCATTAAACATCTCATATATCATCAATTGTTCTAGGAATCATGTCAATTGTCAAAAATGAATGTTCGGACGAAATTTGCAGAATGAATCCTCACAAAATGTTTGAAAACGCCAATATGATATGGTTATTATTCTCACCCAATTATAACAATTTTGTTCGGTCCCGTAAACTTTTTCAAATTGAATCATCACTTTATATTTTCCAAATATTTGAACGCCCTGTGTAATATGAGATTAATAATTGAAGTATAATAGATGACTTTAACCAAGCAAAAATATACAAAATATTCATCAATTTATATGGAAATGAAATGAAAAACAAAATGATAAACGTTGTTATTGCTTCATATCAATATAAACTAATAGTGAAGTAGGCACACGAATAGAATTGGGTAGCAAAGGGAAATGTTATGAACTTATTTTTGAATATTTAAAACTCTCTCAAATGGGCGTCTACTGCTATCATTCATGTATATCTGTTTTTATCCATACTTGAAATAATCAGTATTATTATTAACAGTATCGTCCGAAGCCCAACGAGGATGCAACAGTTTTCTAACTAGGTAAGAGTAATCGGTGTAACATGCAGGTGTGATGTTTAAATGGCACAAAGGGTTGAGTAGATACAAGGATCGACTGGATGATACTGTGGATATTCCCACAATTGAAAAAGCAAAGGCATCACCAAAAAAGGGTATCACAGAAAATAATAATACCAACCGTCCCTTACTCGTACGAGCTTTGCTTCCTGGGCGCCCACCTGAGTGTCTCCTGACTGGATGATAAATTTTAAATCGATTGACTAACGTCACAAGGTAGAATTCGTGTAGCTTCATAATGCAACAAAAACCTCATCGTAAATTTTGGTTATCCATAATAACATAACTGGTCTTGACGGGACGAAATCCTTTCTTTAATGAAGTTCTGTCGAATATCTGAGGTCAAACAATGTTCACCGGGGCTATGATAGGGATGGTTGGCTAGTCTTTGGACGGACTGCCACTCTTTCTCGTCCACGCTATCTATGAATCACAGGTTGAAATGTACGACCTCATAAATCCTTAGCCCACACAAGTTTCGATTTCCTGAATGTTATGGTGAAATCTGATAATGTGGAAAACGAGGTGATAAGTTCAAGCGATAGATTGCATACAACTCTCATTTCTTCAACCCCAGTGAATGTACAGATTCACACGGAAGGGAAGCCCTGTAATACGATTCAACATTCACCTCAAATTTTTGGAGTTTGTAAGCCTGAGGAAAAACCTCTCTTGGCAAGGAGTTCCGAATTTCAGCTGTTCTATTGAAAAAAGATCCATGAGAGGTTCGACAGGTCTCCAAGCCAAAAACAAAGGGGTGGGAATTTTCGAGTAGATACTGCCAAGGGTGGAACGATCCACGAGAATTCAGAAGAGAACTAGCCATGAAAATATCTATGGAAGAGAGACAAGTCTCCGACCTTTCTACGATGTTCCATCGTGAAGTGAGCGAGTCTGTGAGCTAAGGGTCACCAACAAGACGGATTGACTTTCTCTGAATAGAACCAAGAAGCTGCAATGAATGTTTTGGTGCCGAGCCACATAAATGAGAACTATATTCCAAGACAGGCCGTATCTGTGCCTTGTATATCATTAGAAGCTGACGAGAAGTGAAGTATTTCTTCGCAAGAAATAGAGATCCAAGCTTCTGGAAAGCACCCTTAGCGATCGATCTGACGTGGTTTTCCCATGAGAGATCATTACTGATCGTAATTCCTATCTTCGAGATACTCGACTTTGTAGGAATAGTTACTGTGTTTATTGGGAAACCTCGTGAGATCCAAAGAGAGACGGTCAATTCGCAGAACACCTTAAAAGAGTGGGCTGTTTGTACAGCTGCGACAGATCGACACGGACATTAAGCGAGTGTGGGGTGAGGATCACGAAAAGCAAAGTACAGTCTAACAGGCATTCGAGAAGTGCACTTGAACACCAAATTTCATAAAAAAATAATGAGGGAATATAATTTGAAGAATATGTTGTTAGTTAATTTATTATTCCCTCAAACCAATTTTGGAACTTTCTTCGAAATCCTCACTACTTCACTGGATTTGGATTTTTTCCGTGACCATCTGGAATTCCATCAGAAGAAGTTCAATATTGAAAAAGTTACAAGTGAAGGAAGTGGCACTGAAAATTTCGTGGGCTTACCATTCAAAGACATATTTTTCAAATTTTCTTGTAACCTTTTTAATGAACAGATTTCAATGAAATTCTGAACAGTGATAACTGCCAACTCCTGACGAGTAGACATTAATAGAATATTTTTCCAATCCTTTTTTCTAGAAACGACTGTGGGGAAAACGGATCAAAACAATTCAGTCAATGATAAATTTTATGATACACTCTCTTATTCAGACAATGGACTCCTTGATTCCATGAACTGTTGACAATTTTGAGGTTTTCAGTAGCTTTTTCGCAAAACTCTAATATTGTGTTTCCGAGATCATAAAGACATATTTGTTATTGGGAGACATTATTATCTTTCAGTTTTCGAGACTGGGCGTGATAACACAGCACAGAAATAAACATTGGAGTAATTAGTATATTTCAAGTTCGTCTCTGTGTTTATTCTTTGTTCAGTTCATTAACCTCGTAGATGGTATAGCAAGGGCAGTAGTTGAAACGGTTCATTATAGAATGGCCCTCCTTGTATTTCATAATATATTCAGTGCTATAGATAATCCGAGTACCAAAATAATCATAAATCTTGGGCGCTAGCTATTTATTGAGATTTGAATTCAGAAATGGGTCAATAGAAGGATTAGTGAATAAAGCAGGAGCAAGCTTCCAATCCACCCTAAAATATTATTCCTTGAAAATAGTCACCAATCCGACCCCCCCCCCCGCACTTTTTCTTTTTAATTATGCCGAATAAGATAAGATTGCAGATATATATTGACCTGATTATGACTCTTCTAAAATATTTATAATGTTTTATGATAATGAGGATACAAATCGCTTTACTATATCCAATTATTTCAACTAAATTATTGAATACATTATTAATAACAAACAAAACTAGAAAATGACCCAAGGAAAAATATGGATGACTTGCACATTTTGATTAACAACGAAAATAGGAATTTAATATCATTTTTTTGTCAAGTTACACAGCGAACTATTTGGCAAAAGTCTAACAAAGAAGGTTTATATTTATCATTTCGCGTAATTAGTCCTGTGTCCGAAACGATGGATTTGTCACAACAAATCAATGAAAATTTTTTCTCACAGAAAACAAGTTATGTAAATTCATATGTTATTATAAAGAAATGTTTCCCAATCGAACGTGAATAAGCTTACATGCTTACCTGCATATATTTTTTTATGATACTGGTAACGAAGTTCATCATCTGTGCAAGAAAGAAAACTGAATTCGTATGATTTTCTTGGCTTACATATGGCAAAACAAACTAAATATATCCAGCCGAATGGTCGTAACTATTAGTTTTATATCACTTTCACTGAACCTAATATTTCTGTAACTCATCACAAGAATATCGTTCCATTATCCTATGGGAATATATCACAACAAAGTGAACTTATCGAACAGTATTTTGGAAGCTCGCTCGTCTATTTATATACATAAAAACTGAATGGCTGAATTTAAGGCCAAGGGAGTCAATCAGATTTTCAGTTACCCCGCCAAAACTTGCTCCGAAGAATTATTTTCGACTTTTATGTGGCATGTAGAACGTTGGGTTATCAAGAGGGTTATTCAGAATGAAAACGTTATCAAATGAGTAGTGGTATCGTGGATATATAATACGAAGTATTTGTGGGAATTGAATACAAAAGATGCGACTGCAAGAACGTGTTTCTGGTTGATTGCTCCTCAGCAGTGCAATATTAGAAAAGACTGGGAAAAAATCACAATTTTAAAAAAAGTTTTCGTGGGCATGGCACTCAGGAAGAAGATTCAACCTCAGGTACCTGTTTCGGATCGTTCGATATTCCTCAGTACGACGTAGCTAAGTACAAAAATGGGCACACTTCAAGAAAAATCACGCACATAATAACCAGCGGGAGGCATATGTGCATAGGAAACATGAAATGAAAAGTGGTATTGAGTGTCTGTGATTGCATATTTTTTCTGACTGCTATTCCGACTTTTTTCATATTCCTTACCCCCATATTTGTAATAGAATAATTATAATGATTCACATGCAAATTTCCACTTTCTGTGCATATTCAAATACCGGAAACAGTTTGTTCCACATTGCATTGGGTTTTCGAATCTATCCATGTAGCTCAAACATCCCCAACTTTGTCTTTTGGTTGCCACTCTCATTTATTTTTCCTACGCTTCATTCCCAGCAATTAGTCTGGTAGTAAGATAAATATAAATTCTAGGAACAATCTGTACAATTCCTAGATGGTAGAGAAACCTTCATTTGAAACTAGCGAACATAGAGACCATTGCACCCAAATTTGTTTTCAACCTCTACAGAATTCTCCACAATGGTAGAGTAGACTAAAATGTATAATATGACATATACAGATGGATCAGGGTGCAAGGATTATTCACCATTTCTGGACCTGAAATTTAAATAGACCTTGGGAAAATTTAACAGTGTAATACAAACCCAGCTCACAGGAATCATCATGGCAGCAAATGAAATAACCAGGAAAAGTACACCTGGTTAACCTATACACATTGTTACCGATAACAGACAAGCTCTGCTAGCCATGAACAGGCCCACACATGAAGGCTAACATCAGAATGCCACTAGGCCCTGGTTGAAGTCTTTCAGAGTAATACTGTCACTATGAATTGGACAAGAGGCCAGGACACATCAAGAGGTAATTGATTCACTGATTCTCTAACCAGGAAGGCTGCCGGTTTCAATCCCTTCCCTTGGGACCTGAGCCTTTTATTAGTATCATCAGCAACCGCGATGCTTAATAACTATCAATGTCTACAAAAAATCTCCGTTCAACTACGGGTGTATTGACAAAGGCACTACCAGCTACGACCACACCTCTTTGGAATGAAAATAACATACTTTGCAGGGGCTCTGAACATGAATGTGAAAGCACAGATCATGTCATATGTGACTGCCCTGCATACTCCTCTCTAAATCCGAAGTGCAGTAATTACGCTTACAACGACTCCAATATCATCTAGAAACATATCCAGGACTACCTATCAGATCTTTAAGGGAACTAGTCTTACAATTTTCCTTATCAACTTGGATAGGCCCTTTGTCGCTTTTCATAGTACTACTATATCCAGTTATCTCTAGACTTTCGAGTGTTAGGTGAACATGGGGCAAAAATTAAAAAGGTTGTTCCTTGGCCTATTCTGAGAATATTTTGTCCTATGATGATTTCTAGAAAGCCCCTTTGTTTTGGAGTTACAGGGCGAATGAAATTTGCGAGAGTAACAACATTTTGTTATCAGTTAGTACATGTTTTGCTCGATCTACAATGAAGGTTCTGAATGATTCCTTCCATCATGGAAACGAAAATTCAAAATTATCTTGGTTGATTACTGTACTCTATCAAACACACGAGGTTCGTTTCTAATTTACACGCGGCAATTATCTGATTTGTAGTCTGATTATTTTTGTAGTTCATGAACACATTGCCGTTAGCCATAATTTCTTCCACATTACCCAACCAGCAAAATTGCTTTATAATTTCATGGTGCTGCAACAGTTTTATTTTGTTGTTATTTTATAATTACTTCCAAAATGCCAATAGACTATATTAGACGACCTGTGAACACAATATAGTTGTTATAATACTGTTTTATAAATTTGTCATAGACACGTTTATAAAATAAAATAAAAAAAACCGTTATAAAATTGTCACGAAATTATCACAGAAACGTTTCAACAACTAACTTGTAAAACATATTTTGATATAAAAGTAAATCGTTTTGAAGCAGTTTTGTAGCACTTTTTATAACTGCTTCTTGTAGCTTTAATGAAATTATTTTATTGGAATGCTTTCAGACACAATTTTGTTTTTATTACCATATTGTCACATTAATGATAATTTCCCAACTATTTTATAGTATGGTATATTTACTACAATTCTAACACAACAGAATAACTGTTATACAATCAAATTGCTTTCGCGAATGTATATTTGCTGTCGCCAAGAATTGAAATGGAGCTTTCAAGAAGAACCAGCTGTCATTGATTTTAGAGGTCAATGAAGTATAATTTGTGAGTTTTATTTGACAAGTGTGTCCCAGTAACTTACCTAACGCATGATGTCGTGTAATATTGGTCATTGGAAAAAAATTAAGGAAAGTGATTCGTTTAGACGAAGACTGAAAATATGTTACGATAATATGATGTGCAGTGATAGGGGCATCTCTGTCGTTAATTTTCAAAAACAGGTTCACTTAGGTGAATCGAAAGAATCAAAAAACATTATCATACAGTAATAGCTTTAGACTCAATTCGAAGCGTGGGTGTTCCATTAAAAAAATATTTGGAAACTTTTTGAGTCACTCTGTTTATTGAAAATACTAACAAAACACTTCAAAATCTCCCACGTAATACATAGTGTTTACATTTTTTTCTTGCTAAAAACAGGAAAAGGTTGATATAATGATTATAAAATCCGTCGATTTGAGTGTAACACCATGTATAATGTATATATACCCTCAAACTACTAGCTAAAAGCTCCTTCGAAATTTAGCATTCATAACCAATGGAAGAAGCTTCCTAGCCAAAACATCCTGATAGATGATACTTATATCCAAACTATGTGAGGAATCCCATGCAATATCTTCATATGATACTTTTGTAGGAATCTATAGCTTTAAAAGTAGTCCGACCCTGCCGCAATACCATCACTCCCAGAACTCAGTATTTCTTAACAGTTTTATAGGAGTTTCATAGTAGCTAAAATGCGTTAAAATGATTGCTATTGATACCAAATTATTTTATAGAATGACGCCATTTTGAAATGATAGCAATTCGGAATACCCGCATTAAGCGCGAATCCCACTATACGTAACGTCACCGTCACGTCTCCGCACCGTCATCGAACCGACAATAGCACCGTATTCAGGTGGACGTGACTGATAGTGTGATTATGTTCATTGCTTGCAATGTAAGAATATTTACCGTGATGGTGACGGTGCGGAGACGTGACGGTGACGTTACGTATAGTGGGACTCGCGCCTTAGATGAGTTGAAGATATGAAATACCGCAACTAAAGTGATATTTTCAGCTGAAAATTACATGAATTTTATAAGATAATATTATTAAGAACAAACTGAGTTGAGTTCGCGAGTAGAAAATTGATATTTCGACAGTGTAAATTTTTGTATAATCAATATTTTTTTCCAAAAACATCAATGAATGAGTGGCGCGCTTAAATTTTGCTAATAATACGCTATATATATATATATATATATATATATATATATATATATATATATATATATATATATATATTGTCAATAAAATTTCATTTGCAGTAAAAATATCAATCTTTGAACAAACAATGTCTTCAACAGTTTTATAAGTCCAAAAGGAAAATTATTAAAATGGCTTCAACCTTTCTATTTGTTGTTTTTAAATTGGTGACATATCTATTATATTTTCCTAGTGTCCAATACAAAATTACTTTTGCTTGAAAGTGGTTGACAATGTTCCTTGCTGAATGGTAATGGTTCGGACTTCCATTGTCTATATTTTTATTTTTTTTCAGGTTCAGGTTTCAATAGAGTCAAAAATATAGACAATGGAAGTCCGAACCATTACCATACAAAATTACTTCTTGCGCCTTTAAGAAAACAGTTTCAACCCTTTTTCATTTTATCGGTATCTTTTCAGGCTGCATTATATTCTATAACGCTCACTTAAAACTACTAAAAAACTCTTATGAAATTGTCTCTTAATTATTTTATAAGTATCACTCAAATATGTTGCAGAAGTGCAGTAAGAGAAGTCTTTACAAAACTACTTCAAGAGTGTTTGAAAACTTTCATAGTATCGATCGAAATGTTTATAAAACTATTTTGTAGTGTTGGTAAAAGGCTTAACAGAATATTAATAAAGACTATAATGTTATATGAAAAGGTGCCAATTTACTACTTATAGCTGTTTTATAAAAACATTGAAAACATTTTTGAGAGGAATACAGTTTTATAATTTGTTTCTCCGAAACATTTCCGCAACTACTATAAAATATAAAGTTGCTAGTTGGGTAATGATTTCAAGAAATATGATTGTTGCAAATTTTGTTCTACCCTATATTATCCAAACAAAGGTTTTTTTTCAGAAATCATATAGGACAAAATATTCTTCAAATATGGCAAGGAATGAGCCTTTGAATTTTTTCCCAATGTTTACCTAACACCCTGTATATTCGTAATATATTTTTCGGATATTGAAAAATGATTTATAAAACAATTCCTACATATTGACAAATGGTTCCAATGATTGGGTCGCGACCCACTGGTGGATCTCGATCAAATTTTTAGTGGGCTCTGTCTGTAAAAAGATGCACCAACAAAGCCAAAAATTGTATTCAACTTTTGTTTTTCAGTTGAAAATTCCCTTCATTCATATTGGCAACAGTTAAATCTAGAGGTGGGTGCCGAGTTTGGTAACTCATTTTAAATGTGTCATAATACAGACAACTTTGGGAATGACTGGTCTAAACTCGGGTCTAAATCATTACTAGAAATTCTTTGGAAGTCACGAATATTCTGTAAATTGATCAAGGTTGAACACGAAGAATATTTTTTCAAATATTTTGACACGAATTATATTTGATGATTAATTTTCGCATTTGAAATGATGAATTAGAACTAATACCAAGTTCAGGAAACATGACTACTCAGAAATAAAAATCGAATAAAGAAGGCGTGTGTTAATGTTAACGGCATTTGTCATTTGTCAAGAAGTAATAAATAAATGTTGACAGTCAGTAGTGGTATGAAGATAACAGAAATAGCTCGTTTTGGGAAATACAAATTAATGAATATTACAGCTTCTGTTATTTTCGACACACAAATTTTTGTTGAAACTGAATTAATTAAATGACACCATCAATATTATTCAAGAATTCTGGTATACGGAGGCAGGTATATCTCTGAATGTTACCAATTACTTTTTCGAATGAAACCCAATTTTGGATTGAATAAACTTCAGGAAACAGGCACGTGTTTTTGTTTCGTTCGCCCTCGTTGGTACAGTGTAGCCAAGTTCAAAAATGATCTTGGTCGTCATAGTATTCCATTACAAGTATTAGCCGGAGAGCTGGTGGCTATAATGAAGGAAGTCCTTGATAAAAAAGCTGAGTTGCTTCTAGTATTTTTACCAAATTTCGCCGGCATAATATGAAGGTGATAAGAAATCAAAAGTCTTTTTAACGATTTTCCATACGCCGATTTTTTTTTGTGAAAGTATTTTGCCAACACAATATGGCCCCAATGAGGTGGTTTCCTATCAACGCGCTCACTATTTGAATTGCACTGTTGACTTGTTTCAAATTGACAGAAATACAAACATTTTTTCTGGTCCAGTTGTATCAAATAGCAAAATGGAGTCAGGATTTTCTCTACAGAATTCATGATCTGTAAAGTGATGGATTAAAAGAGTATGTACAGATAAAAACAACACGAAACACTATTGTGTTTTTTTGAAAGGGGTGAAATTTGAAGTAATGATGCGCACTGTAAATAAATTGTAGTTTCTTTCAAGAACGTATTTTCTACATGAAACAATAACAATTTGTGAAATACACATGTCGAGAATCCACCAGCAGTTAGTTAGTAGGCTAATCATTTTGTTTATCAAGTGAGGTAAAATACTTTCAGCTTTTATCAAGTACTTCCTCCAAAATAACCGCAGATAAATAATTTTGCACTCCTCGTGCAACTGCATTCGAAATTTATTTTTTCGACAATTTCGATTCGAGAAACCGACAAAACTATATTCAAACTCGTTAAAATGTATTCTCATTTTTCTTTTCACCTACAGGATACACACACTTCCTGCAAAGACATAGCTTGTACACAATAATAGAATAGCCGGTTTTCTATGATCTGTTCGTGATGTATTTTTGGATGCACAACAAATAATGATTGTATATAAACGCAGTTAAATAAAGCAGAGCCACTGTGTTCAGTTTACATGAAGAACTATTTCAGAATCATAAATAATGACCACACGAAATTATTCTGCGAACAAAAAAACTTCAAGTTTATTTCTAAAGGAAAATTTACACGATACTATACCGGGTTACGTACCATTACAGGCAGTACCACTCAATGGTTTGTGGGGAACGAATTCATATGTTCGATAAATCGTTTGTAACAAGTTGAAAACACTTCGCCTTTAATAGAATATGGCGATAGTTATTTACATTGTATTTTAATCAATCTTTGGCATTCAACCACTGAAAGAACGAAGAGAGTATTCGATGATGATTTTTCATTTTCGATTAATTGAAATTTTGAATTTACCTGCTATCATTGAATCAACTGAGATTAATATACACGGTACACGACCAAGATGAAGACTGTCGGTTTCGTACAACCAACACGTTATCTCCACGATTATGTCTAATCACTACTAATCCGCTGATCATTGTTATATAGGATCAAGAAAAGGTCTAATATATATCTATTGTGCTGTATGATGTGTTGAATCTGTTTAATTATTGAATTTCATTCAATATCTAGGTACCTAGCCACCCAGGTATATGTTATTGAATATCTTTTGTTACTTCTATACAGGGTGACTCGGACTTGTGCACCATGTGATTGGGAATAAATTATATCTTGCTCAGTATAATATCATATGCCTGTCATAAGCGTACCTTCTCCCTACATACAGACTTTTTTTCAAGAGAAACTGACGCACGGTGGGGTAAACCACCCCAAATGTTGGCAATGAATAAAAGTAATCATTCTGCTTCAGGATAGTGAAAAATTAGTTGAAATGGCTCATTCTCCCACCTCCTCCACTGAATGCTGATCACCTCCCAAAAATCAGTAATATTTCGTTGTTTTCGAAATTCACACAAAAGGGTTTTAGTAATGAGTTAAATACAGTCAAGACAAAGTTATGTTCCCTTCAATAGATATCCCAAAACAGAAATTATCAAACCTTTTTTTTCTCTCCCAACAAGGGTTATTGCCTCTTTCAAGCAGTTTCATCATAAGACCTGAACGATTTAGAACAGTTATCTACCATTATATATAACAGGGCACAGTGAAGCAGATCACCTCGAATGTTGGCATTAAAAAAAACATAAGTCTGAATTTCCACTCTGCCATCAATACATATCCGTAACTTATTGACAAAGTGCGAGAAAATAATAAATGAAATGACATTGGGATTTAAGCCAATGAAACAAACGTAACTACCACAATATCATCGAAAAACAAAATCTTAGGAATCTAAACAAAAATAACAGAAAATCAAGTGACGGAACCCAGTCTATTTACAGGAAGACCGTGAAAACATCGTATCTGCATTAACACGTGAGCAGTTATTTTTATGTTACAATAATGTATAAATTGTTTTTAGTTTATGCACACACCATTGCACCTTTCAGTTGGACTCATATATGTTTGCTTATCATGCAAATTTTTGTATTATTTTTGCCGATTGAAGTGTCTGCTTGATAATGATTAAACAATAAACTTACATCGTATGCTCCGGTGACATTAGCCACATCTCTCAATGGAATTCTTTCTTCCATAGCTGTTGATAGAACAATCGCGATCTGAAATGAAAAAATTACATAATGTGATTGAGCTATATTTACCCACACTACGTTAAGTCAATGCGGCTTATATTGTACAAGTGATAAAACATTTGAAACACATTCAACCCGCTATTTCTCAAACATTCCTTCAAATTAAATAGAACGTATTCCATAGAACTTTATCTTCTAGTTACTACCATCACCCATAGATATTCTTATGGACGATGGTAATACTACGACGGGATGGATTGTCAGGTAGTACCGACAATTTTGTGACAAATCGTCGGGACAGGTCGATTTTTGGTTCCAAAGAAGCACCTATTGATATGAATAAAGCGTCCAAATATTCTTCCCACACCGAGAGACAGCAACTATTTTGAAGAATATTAATCAGACAAGTTATTGACTGATAACAGTTTAAAGGGTTTATATTCATTCAAATGTGCAAATATTTTTAAATTTTTCTTCAATGGCCGGTTGGTGACCGAGTGAGGACTCCAATGCCGGGTCACGTCAGTAATTTTTCTGACTGGCTCTGTGCCAGGGTTGGGCTGAGTAAAATCAAGTGATTAAAATCACGATTAAAATCATAATTTAAGTCGCTTGATTTTCAAAATTAAAATCATGATTTAAATCAAAATTTGTTTTTTTTTATTCAGAACCAGATAACAACATAATATAAAAGTTTTCTCGAAGATCGAAAGGAGTATCTGCTTTCAGCGAAAACAACAAAAAAGAAGTATATAATAATTCCAAATTCTTGAACTAAACGTAACACCTAAATTTTATTATTGTATATTTTCAGTCTATTCATTTTCGTTATACAATTCAAACAAAAACACGAGTTTTCCTCCTTTTTCTATGACTAATCTGTTTCTAATATCCGAGTGTACAACTAGCGAAATGCGTGAAATTGTTGGGCAACGTCAATTTATTGGTTGAACAACGTTCGTGTTCGTGCCTCACTCGGCACTGTATAGCGATTGCATAGGACAGAAGGAAAACAAATTGCGACAAGAATTTTCTTAAAATAAGCGCGACAAGTGCGTTGTCACAAGTTTTTGAGCCGCAAATTGTATTAAAATTTTTAGACTTATACATTAAAATAATCAACAATAATTTCAAAGAATCAAAATGTTCGAATTTTATATTCGAATTTAAAAAATCAAAAAATCAAATAAATCGTGATTTTTTTTTTAAATCAATTTTTGATTTTTTTAATGAAAATCAGATTTTGCCCCACCCTGCTCTGTGCGATAGGCAAGTGTTGATTACCTACATAATACGAGTAGGTGAGGTCTGTTCATCAAAAGCACCAACCGACCAGTTAGCACTGTAGGTTATTTGGGGTTTCTAGGGTTGAAATAAAAGCACCACCGAAAAAAAACAGTCATCTTTGCCCGTACAGCTACCTTTTGGGCTCACTTTTGAGGGCGTTTTGAGGAGAAAATTTAACTAATGATAATTTTCGAGTTATTATTTTAGTGTAACGAATTGAAATTGGGCATTGTTCAATACTACTCAAGACTTGAAGTGAGACCATATTTTCCAAATTCTCAAGACGTTTTTGTTTTTCATGTACCTTAACCACGACTCTCAAGCTTTACTTGTCAGTTAATTGTTAATAATAATACCTTCATTTCAACTGAAATTGTCTGATTTGAATTGAAGATAGAATTTCTATTTTCACACTCACTGTTCGTACAATAAGTTAATTTTTCATTGATTCCGGTCAAGAATCGTTTGGATTTTTTGTCTAGATTAGCATCTACATGCAAACTTTCCAAGAGAAATTGTGAAAATTCATGAGTATTTTGGTCAGTTATTGGTCGAATGGTAGCCGTGTTAGCTAGAAAAAGACTCTCAATGAAGTGAGGTGAGTATCACTGGATTTGATTTTTGGAGGACACAGTATTCACAGATTTGCTTACGGAACTTCTGACCATAACACCTTGATTACTTCCACAAATCCTTTAATCAGAGAGCCCTGTATACAAAAGAGTAGTAGTATTTGTATCCTCCGTATAGGGATTCTTCTCAAAGAACGTCCGCAACCATTAAATATGATGAAGCTGATCTAGTTGTCTTCATAGGTATACCTACCTAGGAAAACCTTCAGTCGATGTGTATACTACCACTAACTCCAAATGATGTGGTTGCAATGTCAAATAATTTAAAGAATAATTCTTCAAGCGGAGAAGATAAAAATTCCAACTTGTTTAATAAGAAAATGTGAGGTAGTAATTAAAAATGTTTTAACACACATAATTAACAATTTCTTGAATTTTGGCTTTTTTCCCTCGCAACTCAAGCTTTCAGTAATACAACCATTATACAAAAAAAGGGATTCAGATTGTATTGAGAATTACAGACCCATAAGCTTACTTCGAAGTTTCTCCAAATAATTTGAAACCGCAATGTGCAATAAAGTTATAAAGTTTTTTCATGAGTGTAATATCTTCAGTGATAATCAGCATGGTTACTTACAAAAAAAATCAATACAAACGGCAATTTTCCAGTATACACAGAACATAATTGATCTGATAGAAAAAAGGCATCTATCTCCGAGTATGTTTCTTGACCTGTCAAAAGCATACGACTGTCTGGATCATAATATCTTGTTAATTAAATTAGAGAAATATGGAATAAGAGAAAATGTTCTGAAATGGTTTCACTCATATTTAGCAAACAGACAGTATCACTAAAGATTCGAAAAAGTTCAAATCTGATATTATAACAACATCTATTGGTATAACGCAAGGAAGTGTATCGGGCCCACTGTTGTTCTTTATATTTATGAATGATTTATGCAAATCTAAATCAGCATGGATACTTACAAAAAAATCAACACAAACGGCAATTTTCCAGTATACACAGAACATAATTGATCTGATAGAAAAAAGGCATCTATCTCCGAGTATGTTTCTTGACCTGTCAAAAGCATACGACTGTCTGGATCATATCTTGTTAATTAAATTAGAGAAATATGGAATAAAAGAAAATGTTCTGAAATGGTTTCACTCATATTCAGCAAACAGACAGTATCACTAAAGATTCGAAAAAGTTCAAATCTGATATTATAACAACATCTATTGGTATAACGCAAGGAAGTGTATCGGGCCCACTGTTGTTCTTTATATTTATGAATGATTTATGCAAATCTAAATCAGCAGAGAATCAATTTATAACTATATATGCTGATGATACAAGCCTTCTGGCAGGGGGAGACATATCCGGAGATGATGGCAAACTGTTATAACATTTTTAAGAAAATAAAAAATTAGTTAAAAACAAATAAGTTGGTACTAAACGAGTCCAAAACAAAAGTGATAATGTTTGCAAACTATCTAACAGCAGAGGAAACAGAGGAAAAAACAAATGATATATCATTTACCAAAACAAATTTGCAGTTTTCACATGACACCATATTTTTGGGTGTCATTGATGAATGGCTGAATTGGTCACAACATAGAGGAAATCTCTTTGAAGCTAGGAAAAGTGTCCTATGGATTAAGAATAATCAGTACACATCTAGAAAAGCAAGCAGCTTCGTCTCTCTATTTTGCAAATTTTGAATCTGTCATGAGATATGGAATTCTTTTTCGGGAATCCAATATGAATACAAATAGAATATTTCTTATTCAAAAAAGAGTAATGAGAAAAATCAATTCCAAACATTATAAGGACTCTTGTCGAACAGTTTTTGAGAATAATAACTTCATGACTGTTTATGCTCTGTACATTTTTGAATGTTTGATGTATATGTTCAAAACTAGAGAACTTTTCAATATAAATGCTACAGAGACCTTTTTAATCTAAATGCTACAGAAAACGTATATAACACTAGGAGGCATGGCCTCATTTATCCATATCATACATTGAAACTTACTGAAAAATCTCCCTATTATATGGCAAAAAAAAAACTTACCACTAACCAGTACTTGAGACGTTCTGCTAGTAGCAATCAATAAAAAAAAACATCAAAAAGATAAATGTAGAACCTTATTGTGTTGAGGATTTTTTAAAACATCAGTTTAGAAATATCATTGTGTGTGACGTCATTTTATTGCATGTTGTAATTGTTTTTATACCAATAATTGTATCATTTTTCAAAATAAACATTATTATTATTATTATTATATTAAGGATTTCAACATATATGGTGAAATCACATTTACTACTCGGGTATGAAAATATCATGACAAATCTACTCAGAAACTTCAATGTACTATTGCAAACAGCCTATTGCATTTTTTTTTCAGGCGTGCAGGTCATATTGAAATCTGAAGAAAATCTGATCATTTTGAGTTATTCAGATCATCAAAACGGGATGAGAATGGGGAAGAAATGGGGTCGGTAACTTTCAAATTTCTATTTCGAGAAGTTGATTTTGTACGTGTTCATTTTCGAACATCTTATTTTTTGTGGTCAATCGCATGAGGGATGTATCATGTTTTCCAGGTCGTCTAAGAGGGTGGTAATGGGGTTGAAATACTGAGAACAATTCAATTTCGTGAACTTGACTTGACTAGTGGTCAAGAAAAGTGCGAAGTCGGAGTTTTTCAGGCCGTCTAAGGAGCTGGAAATGAGGTTGAAATACTGAGAAAAATTATATTCCATGAACTTGACTTTGTACGTCTTTTATTTTCCAATATTTTATTCCTTATGATCAACCGCATAAGAAAATTACCATGTTGGAGTTTTCCAGGCCGTCTAAGGGGGTAGAAATGGGGTTGAAAACTAGGAAAAATTATATTTTGTGAACTTGACTCCACACGCCTTTCATTTTCGAATATGTTATTGCGGTCGACCAAAAAGAATGATATATTCGAAAATGAAAGGCGTACAAATTCAAGTTCACGAAATAATATTTTTCTCAGTATTTCGGCCTCCGTCAGACGGCCTGGAAAACTCCAATATGGTATTTTTTTATTCGTTTGACCACAAGGAATAACATAATATTCGAACACCCGTTCAATAGGGAAAATTTCCTTAATGGAGTTTTTCACAAGCAAAGAAGAGTCAAATATATGATAATATAAAAATAAATTCAATTCTAACTTATATAGAGATAGAGCACCAACTTCTATATAGAGTTGGGTAAATATATACTTGTCAATACATAATCACTTGAATTGTTCGGTTCGGGAAAGAATGAATATTTTCCTCAAGTCTTGTTACGATAAACAACGTTTCTGGTTGAAAGGCATATAAAATCCGATAAGATAATTGTAATGCAGTTTTGTTAAGTTTCTGCCCATTTAAATTATGCTTATTTTTTATGGGTTTCAATAGAGTAAATTGTATAGACAATGGAAGTTCTAACCTACCTATCTTTCAGTAAAGTTTCGAGTCATTTGTGAAGACAAGTTTGGTCAGTACCTCGGTCAGTACTATTTTTACCACAAGATATAATTTGGATTTTGGAGGGGTGGTTCACTTCAGAAATCCGGTGTACAATATTCTGTAGAAATCTTGTTGAAATCCATGTTGAGATCTAGAAATCCCACCTGAAGAAATCCTGAAATCCACTAGAAATCCTGATTTGGTGTACAAATTTCAGGAAGTGAAACACCCCTCTGGATTTTGTCAGTATTCAGTGTTGTGCACACAACTGCTTCAATAAATATTTTTTGAAGGTGGTTAAACTAGTGAATTACTCAACTCAACTAAAAATCACCAATAGTCTATTTGACCATATAACTATTCATTGACAACTTTGGCACTTCATTGGCCTACTTATAGAATAGTAGTGCCATAAGCCAGCCTCATAATCTTAGTATTATCTTCCTATGATTTTAGAATAATACCATCTGAATCCCAGAAGATATAAGTTGAAAATATTTTTACAATGATGTGAATAAATTTAGGGGCACTAATCTTAAATCATAAAATTGTAATTCCTTGATAAGAAGCTATAATGAAATATAGTAAAAACAAAACATTATGAAGAGTTTAAACTAATAATTGTTGTGGAATTTTTAGTACCTATGGTTTGACGAAATATTCGGCTTTTATTATTTTTTTAAAAATTCTCAGTGTAATTCGAATTAGTGATTTCTTCCAAGTATATGCATTTTTTCAATATATTTTATTAATTTAATCTCCGAATTCATAAAAAATATGATACCTCAACTGACAAAATAGTCGGTCAATTTTATTTCTTATAATATCGCAGTTACGTTAGAGGCAAATACATCAATTTGTCCTTAAAACAAATATTATGAGGACAAAGCTTTTTTTTCAATTCTAGAGAAGAGAATACCCGAAAACTGGATTTCAGGACATTTCTACTTCCTCAAGAAAAATTCAAACAATATCTTCCAAGAAAGTAGAGTCTATTACAAATAATTCCTTAGAAAAGTTGACTTGGAAATGAATTGGTATGATGATTGATATCAAGGTCCAGATCCACCTGTTCTGTCTACCTGAGTACAGTGTCAAAATATATATAGAGAAACATTTACTTATATTTCGAATGACTTGGTGATTCTTCAATTTTATTCTTGGAATATATTGGAAGAGTTGACATTCTGCCACTTCAGCAGATATTTGCTTCATAGGTGATCTTCCAAAATTAATTCAAATTGAAGTGATATCCTGATGAGTGCAGTTGAATATCTGTTTCTCACACCAAACGTTTGGAGATGTTTACCAACACACAATATTCAACAATACTTGTTTTTCTGATGTGCAGCAAAAAAATTGTCACTGGTTGAAACATCATTTACTTAGTAACTGGACACAAAAAAATTCAAATTTCAAAAAGTAAGCTTAATATAGTTAAGAAACATGTTCTGTCGGCGTTTTCTGGGCGCAAGCTACTCCAAATGATCACAAAAACCACTATAATAGGAGCAAGGAATGATCCTGTTTTTATGAATGCCCCTGTTCTTAATCGTTAGAGTTTGTGCGTTTTATTAAGAGAATCTCACCCTAGTAATACAGCCACCTCACTTAATTCACTCGAGAATATTCTGATTTATATTTGCTGAAAGATGAATTCATGAAATTCGTTACGTTATTCAAAAATCAAAATGAAGCATCAACAAGTGTCAACTTTCTGATCAGTGTTCCAGTGCTGCCAACGTAAGGTAGCTGCACATGTAAAGTTCATGCACAATGGACATGTACATGTCAAAGGGTAGGGGTTCGTAGAACAAATAATCTTTGTACATGTGCATGCATTGAAGCTGGATTCAAACAGATCCAGAATCCGATGGTACGACGATCCGACAGCTTTCTGATTGGTCGAAATTCAAATATAGACCAATCAGAAAGCTGTCGGATTATCGTAACATAGGATTTCGGATCTGTCTGAATCCAGCTCAAGGCGGCAGTCCCACAGAGCCACTTTCACCGTGATCACCGATTTCCAATTTCCAGCATATGCAATTGTGAAGAATTTCTACCAATGAGGGCGCTGATGTCTGTTCAAAAATGTCGGCAACAAACCGTAAACAGCTGATCGTAATCTGTCAAAAACATATGTTTACTATTTTTTACGTTGTATTTTGTATTGTAACTTGTGTTTTTCGAATTTTGGCAAAGTTCTGTGTGAAACAAATGTGTAGACTAATCAGTGTGTCAATGTGTTAGAGAAGTGTACCATAATTTCACATTCAGAAGTTTGTTTTGTTTTACGTGATGAAATAGTTCTAATATTTTCCGATAGAGGCGTATCTGGATGATGAACTTCCCAATCAACACTGTACGGTCTCACGGATCACAGAAACCACCAGTTACCATCATGAATCATCGGTCGATAACCACCGGTTTTTAATTTATAATTTACATATTCTAAATTTGGTGTTAACTAGTGGACCATCGCATGCGATTTAGAACTTTAATCAGCTGTCAATTGTCCTTCATGCGTAGATTTTCAATTGTATGTTGTATGAATTGTATCTGTTGATCAGGTCATAAAGTACTAGCCCTTAAACATGATGAATTTCTCGGTAATGGTGAAACAGCAATAAAAATTATGGTTGTGTGTATGATGAAATAGTCATTACAATAAAACGTACGAATGAAAATATTCCAATTTTTCAATTCTATTATTGTCTTCGAATATGGGGTTGGAAATCATTTCGTTTCAAGAATTCATTTTTGGTTACACACGTATTTAGGATATAATTGTTGGCACCACTGAAATTTTCATCACGCGATTTTAAGTTACTAATGCCGGTTTCCACAGACTTTCACGTAGGGAAAGAATAGGTAGGGCTTGCCTAATTTGGGGATACCTTAAGTTTGTGGAATGGTTTCCACCAATCAAAATTATGAATTTCCCAACTAAGTGGAGAAAGACACTGGCAACAACGCAAAATTTTGGGAACATTTTATTTTTGTCAAGGTGAGTTGTGCACTTTGGTAAACCTTAACCTATAATAATTACGTTCCTGTTAATTTTCAACGATTTTTCAAATAAAATAATTATTACATTTATTAATCTCGAAAGTTTTCAGTTTGTTGTGATTTTTGATATTTTGTCTGGTTGCGTTTATAAAAAATAGCAATGAAGCCAGGAGACCAGCAAGAGGATCTCTCGGAAGATCCAAATACAGTACCTACCAAAAAAAAAGAGCTCCGAATTACACCAATAATGAAAAAGAGCTGTTGCTTAATATTATAGAGCACCACAAACATATTATCGAGAATTAAAAAACCGATGAATCCTATTTGCTCCAAAATATGTAAAACCGTTGGTTAAAGTTAATCTGAACCGACGAAAAAACGTTAAATTGTCCATATTATCAAAGTGGTTATTTCCATCATACATTCTTCTAGGAAATCCATTTTGAATCAAGTCAAGTATTTCAAAATCATCGTCAAACATTTCCATTATTATATTTAAGCGAAAAAAAGCTGTATGGGGAAAAAAATTATACAGAAATACACAAAAATGATATGACATGAAAAATATTCCACAAAACACTGAAAAATGATGTCAGAATCTACCATTCCTTTACTAGGTGTCTGTTTAGGTGGATAAATTCGGACCCCTAAATATAAGGCTGCCCTAGACCGGTTTAGGTGAAGATTTGACTTGGTGGAAATGAAATAGACCCCTTACCCAAAGATATTCTCTACCTAGCGTTAAGTGAGCCCTAAAAATGTTGGTTGGTGGAATCGGGCATTAGTACTTAGTTGATTAGTAGATGCCGTCACCTCGTTTTTGGATTTATAGTTCAAGAATATTTGTTTATAATTCAACATATAACAATAGTTATAATGTAACCAAAGACGTGTCATGTTCTCTATATCATGAAAGATTCAATAATGAAAATACTACAACGAAACAAAAAATTAATAACCGCATCTATAAATTTGAATTGCATCTGTATTGCACTGCATTGCAATAAAACAAAAAAATGAAATGAAGTATCGGCTTTCAATAGATTACTCCTAAAACCAGAACTCACGAAACGAAGGTTAATCTTATCGGCAGACACTCAAACTAAATGAGCAATGGAAAATTTAGTTGACGTATATGATGGATTCAGAGTTTACCGAAAACCATCAAGAGTGCTCTGATAATGAACCCGAATTTGCTCGAGGTTATGAAGTGACGTTCACCGCACCAACCACTGCAAACTCTCCTTTCCAATAAAAAACTTTTAATTTTTTGGAAATTATACCTGGATGTGAATACTTTAACAATAACTGTACAGAAGTAGGCTTTTTTATCTTGCATGGTACCTACTAAGGTGAACCCTTCGTCAGTAATCTATAAGCATTGAATTTGCTTTCGATGTATATTGCCCAATTATTTATCTTCGGATATAAAGGAAACACAATATCCCTAAGTATCGATCAGAACTAATACCAGTTGACTTTTATGCAATGTTGGTAGATTCCTAAAAAAATGTCTGATTTAAATATACTTCATCAGGTGGTGTACTTCCATTCCATTGTGGTAGATCTCAGATGATTCAAATACTTGGGACAAGTCTTCTCAAAAGTTACTGGCATATTTTGTTGACATCTGTGATTCGAGAATTTGATTATAGGTTTGTTCTGGTTCGAAGATCCAGAACTGTTTCAAACCTGCGCAGGACATGATGCGTATAAGCAAAAAATCCCAGACAGTCCAGGACAGTCTCGAACACTTGGTTGAACCAGAACGCTCTTTTTGAGTGACCACTGCGCCATCTTTCGTATACAGGGAGCTTTTATTTGATTAGTGGGACGCTTGGAAATTAATAGTTTCAACACAGTAGGTTTGAGTTTTGAGTTGGCTGCCATTAAAAAGTATTTTGGGATTTTGGGCGTATATATTTGGGAGTTCACTCAGTTCACTGTTTGTTCGTCATTCGTAATCGCAGTTTGAAACGTTCTTTAGTATAATTTCATTATTTTTCTTTAACATTTTTAGTACCATGTCAGGTAAACATTGAGTGAAAAAGTGCATGGTCCCGATATAACTAAAAAATAAATATTTTTCAGAAGAATACCAGTTGTCAGAGTTTCTAATACAAAATGACGATAGGGATGGAGATAACTTTTTTAGCAGGGAGAGAATCCTAATGCTTTTGGATTTGTATAAATCATACAAACCAAAAGTAGGTAGAGGAGCTTACAGCTTAATAAACTATAAACAAACACCTACCCTACCGCCTACCTGCGACTTGAACTTGACTGCGCATGCGCATCGAGAACAGTTTTCATCAGTTCTCGCTCAAGAGCAGAAACAAATCGTGATAGTTCAGGACGGTCCGAGATCATTTTAAATGCGAAACCAGAACAGAGGATTCATCAATCCGAACTTGTCCTCGAAAAACCAGAACGCTCTTTATCAACTGCGCATGATCCTGACGTCCGAGAACCACAATTTTTCAGAACCAGAACAAACCTTATAAAACTTTCCTGATTTTGTAGGTGTACAGACTTTTAATAATTAACTTTGCCGCGATTTTTTTTAATTAATACATTAGATTTGGAGAGGGGAATGAGTAGCTGAAATGAAAATTTTCTAAATCCCAAAGACGTTTTCTGTTTTCTGGCGCTCATGTAACCAGAACGTATTCTTCAATTCTTCTGTCTCCTCTCTCACGGCCAGCCAGATAGTGAGAGAGAGAGAGAGATGGAGAGACAAATACGTTTTGAATACAAGAGCGACAGTAGACGTCTCCAAAAGTCAAATTTGAATATTCTAGATGGCGACTGGCGACATCTATTTATTCATGTTCATGTTTGGTGACAAAAAAATTCGGTGATGCCAACAATTAAAACCTAAATACATATGCAACCAAAAGTAGATGTATATGGTCAATTTTTTTATATGTCTATGATCAATTTTTGGAAGCTTGTTTACCACACATGGCATGGTTACAGATCATTGAGATTATACAGCCACACAGAACACAGTTACAGTCAGAGTCACACATACATCCGTAACTCATAACAATGTCGTTATTCAACTACTATCGTTAATATAACAATATTTTTAACGAATCTTATTCCGTAAAAATATAAAATCGTTGCAAGTCGGTAGTGAACGACATAATATAACGTTTGTTAACGGAAATAGAATTGGTTCAGTTGGCTAAAGACTTGAAGTAGTTTTGTGGTATTTTTGACATAGTTCGCACGGATCGTTGAGAGATAGCTACCGACAGTCGTTTGATGACGGATCGTTCATTAACGGCGTTTTACGGAATAGACCTGATAGGCAGCAGGCAGAGGCTAGAAGCTTGACAGTCAAAAGTCACGACATTCAGCCTAACGAACAGTGATACTGAATACGTTAAGGATCCTTTTCATGGAGCAGTAGAATTCTTACTGCAAGTGCAGTAAAATGCAAGTGCGCATGCTCCGTAGAGATTTTGCTGCAAATGCAGTAAAAACTTCACTGCTCCATGAAAAGGGGTTGAAAGCAGTGGAATCTGTGATTTTCATGTCATTTATTCTATTTACTATTTATTGGTATTTGATTATCATTTCCAGAAACTATATCAAAAACCCAATTATATTGTTTGGCTGAGAGCCGATTAGTAGATTCCCAATCAGGTCTATTCTGCAGTGGCCTATTGATTCTTGAATATCATTAGATCATTGAAAAATATTCGGGAGGGAATGAGACCAATAATGCAATTTTGGTGCAAATCAAAATTTTTCAATAGATAATTGTTACTCGAAGATACTTCAGAAGTCTTTATGGTGTATTCTTCTATAACAGTTGTCGATTATTTTCAATAATCATTGCAATATTCAATATTGATAGTTATTCATCAAAAGATTCATCAGATGATAGACCTGATAATAATGATATGGAAAATCGACATAATCAGTGTAGAATTGGATGAACTGAATTGTTTATCTCAGTGGAGTTCTATTTCATTATACTAGACTAAATCGCTATTCAATCCATAGCGATGTTTGTATAGTACCTTGAAGTACTACCTTCCAAGCTTATAAGTGTTTCCATTCAAACGAAATTGTATAAAATTTATTTTATTCATAACAAAACAATATTTTGTTCAATAAGAAATAATAACATCCTGATCCTATTAAAGGTGCTAATCTTAGACTTTTTGTTTCGAATAACATTTTTGTCATCGCAAAATCCTCACAAACGTCCTATTAATCCACACTATGAATTGAAATACCTACCCTCTAAAAAACAAATCTGAACAATAGAATATACCTAAAAGCTAATTGAAACAACAAATTCAAATAAAACGACAAAAGTTTAACTAATTTTGAAGAAATCCAAGAGACTATGCACAATCGACCCCATTTTCAAAATTAAATTAAATTAACGAAATATCATTCGCTTTGCTACTTTGAAGTTGAAAAATTTTAACTTCTGAAGGTCACTGCTCGAGCAGTGAAATCTGTCAAAAGCTACTGTACTTGCAGTGGTTAAGGGCCATGAAAATACACCTTTAGAGTAGTTCACCCGTCTCGTCACTGAACTTGAATAATTCAGATAGTTCTTGTGAGTCACAATATGTCATTTTGATTCCCCACCCCCTTTCTAGAGTTGATGAGTGAATCTAAACACTAAACATTTCGGTTGTGTTCCTCGGGTTGTATTGTATGTGAAGAAAAAAATAGTTCGTGTTTATTTCATGAATAACGCTAGAATAAGGCGTAAAATTCATATGAAAAGTTGAATCAGCAAGTACCTAGTGCGGGAATTTTTGAAAATTTTCTTGTTGGTTGGCAGCTCTTGGATAAAATGGCTAATGAGTGGCTTTCGTTCCAGCTTGTGTTCTTTGTAAGGATGTGAGAAAAGTTTGTAGGAAATATAGGTTAATAATTTATATAGTGAAACAACAACGAACTACTTGTGAAATTGGTATTTATTGGAATCAACATATCCTGAAGAAGAAAAGAAACTCCCGACAAAGAAACGTCCAGGTCTAATGCTATTTCCATTGAAAATATTGTGATTGACATTTCCCGATGAGAATGGATCATTGGAATCATTTTTTTTCTATCACATTGATATTGTGTTTTGCCCATATAAATGGACAATCTACGAATATACACAGTGGTAAGTGTTCTATTGCTTTCTGTGTTTTGGGTAGATGATACTTATGGAATTTATTATTTGCATTGGGTATCTGTTGCTTTCGAATTTAACTTGTTGAATCTCGATTTTCAAACATTGTTTTCATTTGAAATTTAAACAAAAACATTCGATGAATGAAAATCTTTCATATAACAACCTTGTTACATTTTCCTCGTTTTCTAGATATTTTGTAGTAGGTACAAGAGAGAAGTTAGCACCATCAAATGTATTTGTGTAAATTTTGCAGAGCTAAATACTCCAGTTTATAAATAATGTTTTCAACTGAGTTACACCTTTTTATCATTGCTACCATTAATTTATGACAAAGTTGAAGAATAATGTATTTATATTGGTTTCAACATTAAAAATGATATACTTTGCTTCAGTAGAATATGAATCATACTACCTATTGAACTCTTGAACTAAGCGAAATATTTGCTGTGCTAATTAATGCAGTAGATCTGTTATTTTGGGAATGAAACAAGAAACATAGGTATTTCATTTTTCAAATTTTAGGATAATTTTTAGATGATACCTATTGGAGGTTCTGGCATATAATAAATTTTCCAAATGTCATGTTGTCTACTTTTTGAGGTATATGCCTCCAAGAAAATTGTCATTGTTAATAGTCTTTGATGATTCTGAAATATGTCGTTGAATGTCTTTCCAACTGAATATTAAACATATAATATAAAAAGCAACAAATGAGATTGACAAAGGAGAACTTATGGTAATATAAATTATGATAAACTAGGTACTTGATGGTTAACATTGGTAAGATCATCAATAGGAAGGATCCCATTAGAATCCTATCGAAAAGTGTGCTTCTGCTATACCAAAGTATTGCTGAAAAGGTTGCTCACTTCCCACTATTTTCATGTAGAGTTTTACCGAAAAGTAATGTAGCTACCTAATGTTTTTACTGCTGACACACCTTTTTTCAAAACAAAGTCAATTATAGATATTTTTATAAACATTATTCGAGCTTGTTCTTCAGTTACAAATACTACCTAAAGGTATGAGCTACCCTTTCCCTCACAAGAGATTAAAAATTCACATAGCTAATCAGCCTCATTAATAAATATGATGGTATACTAGGTGTCCTAGAATTTTGTATATCTTGCAAAATCTTGGTCATTGAGAAAGATAAGATATGATACGAAATAAATTGATATCTTGTCACAGGTTTTCCCTGTATTCGTTCTCGAAATAAGTTTGTCTCACATTCCCCAAGATTTCCCCCACAACTTTTTTTGAAAATTAACATTCCCTTACTTTTTTATTCCAAATAAACCTCTATGAGTTTCTGTATAGGATAGTGAGAACATATCTTGGTGCTCAGACAATTCATTGATATTCTTGAGTGGTGATCTGGTGCATAATGCTATGATTAAAGTACAAACTGTGCTTTTCAGACTGAACTCATGATTCAAAACTTCGTTAGTTTTACCAGGTTCATGAAGCTCTGATTTTAGCTAGGATAATGGTATACCAAGCTCAACAACAAATCTGTTCTTCTCTCTGTTCTTTGAGGTCTTACATAACCTCACGATGCATTAGCATAGGTTGAATCTGAGAATTGTGTTCTTCTTTCACAGCATTATGCATAAGTCCCATTCAAGAAAATTCATAAACTGCTTGATGACGTTCCAATTGGTCTTACTTCTTGGTTTTTCCTATCAAAAACAAAAATATAAATTACATATTTTTGGAATTTCCTGAACTCCAGCGATTTGAAACCAAGTATGTTTATTCTACCTTTCACAGAAACTCATAGAGGTTCATTTGGAATGTCGTGAGCATAAGAAGAAAACTGATTCAGAGAAAGAATATGGGAAAGGTGCACTACAACTCCGTCTTTATTTCATATCTCCTCTTTTTTTTATAACGGATATATTGCTTGTACCAAATTCTGGGACATATATGGAAAATTTACATGACAAAATCTTGGGTAAAGTTCTTAGATGATTTTTTTCCCAGATTTTTTCACAACGGTATCACTAAGGGATATGTTCTTTGCATGTATTCGTCGGACCTGGGCCGCTCTTAGATGGTCGAATATAAGGTGGAACCACTTCTTATTGGGACTGATTCCAAGGAATTAGTAGTAGTCAGATAGATTTTTGAGGTATTCCAGCCAACTTGAAACCTGTGGGTTTCGCCATGTTATCTTTTGGCTCTTCCCAAGGTTTTGCCAAAGTGGTCGATAAGTTGATAAGCTCATTACCATCTTGGTCTTGTTATAGAATAGATCTGTTGCCAAGAGTGAAAACTGTTTTTGCTTGTTCAGATACCTAAATGTTAGCGGTGGTCTTCCACCTCTTCAATATGGAGGTTTTGGACGAAGTCTTTCATGAATATTCGCAAGTAGGTGCACTGTACCTGAAAGAATATCCTCCTGTCAATCTTTGACAGATTGAATGGACTTTGATCGTTACGTTCAGACCAGTCCCAACCACCTTTACAATAATTGGGCTAACATCTGTCAGAAAATAACTAAACCCCTGGCAAATATCACAAAGGGCATTGAATTACAGATGCCAGTGCAGGATCTTTCACTGAAGATATTTCCGCATGAGTTTTTGGTGATTCAAGTGCCGGAATTAATTTGCAATTATTGGGATGGGTACACTTAGAGAATTGTTCATGTATTATTGGCCACACACACACAGGTCAAGGCGTTGGTTTTCCGTAATTCAAAATTTCTCTTGCACGAATATCATATCTCAAAAAAATAGGAAGCGAACAAAGAGCAAATCGCACCGTCTACCCATCTGTATCTGTTGATGGACCAACATTTATGAATTAGATCCGACAGATAATAATAAAAATACATTTCGGCATTTGTATTGCCGAAAACACATGCGGGAATTTCTTCTGTAGGGAATTCTGTCGGATGTAATGCAATGCCCTTCGTGGTATTTGCCTGGGAAATAGCTTTTATCTGACAGATGATACCGCATCAACCGAAACTGGTTTTAATTTGCCTTTCAAAGTTATCGCCAGTCATCATGTACGCTCACCGACTAAGTTCAATTTATCTATCACATTTTGGTTATTTCTTTTTCTGTATTCATCTTCCATTGTAGTAAATGATATATAAGTCGATTTTTCATGTCGCTCTGGTGTCAAAACGTAGATAACATAGTTATCACAGTCATTGAAATCATAATATGAATAGTGTGAGTTCCACTAAAGAATGTGGTCATTAACAATTTTATCTTAATGTCAACAGAAACTCAAGATTATTGTCACTGTGACTTGTAACCCCCGTCATTATTGTATACTGAACCATTATAGGATTGAGTCTAGCAGAACGTTTAATTCAAATGAGTTATCTTTCCTTATTTCTGTCCGGGAATACAATTTATAGAGAGATTAATTTGATACAGGTGTTGAAACCACTACTAAAATGTGAATCAAAACTTGTTGGAGAAGAGGCCCAAAATACATTGAATTGGAACAGTCAACGTGATCCCTCAAACTTTCGTTCAAATGTGGTTGGAAATGATCCTTGTTAGGTGATATTGGCTAGAGTTTCTATTATTTTCATTTTGCATTTATCTTCTTGAAACCTGTCAAAACCCAGAGTTCATAGATGCTCTGTAGATCGAATTGATCATTACGGCGAATCAGGTATTCATAGTGAGAGAAAACAAATAGTGAGATTGAAACAATTAGAAAAAGAAAATGAAACCGAGAAATCAGAAAACGATAATCGAGACAAACACATTATGAAAATATGACATAAATCGAGACCTTAGACGAGACGTTAGTACCTAAGGTAAACGCACCAATTATTGACAGTGCTCCAGTAATTGACATTTGTTGATATTTTTTTCAAAAATAAGGCCATTGAAGTGAAATGGAGCAATTTCCATATATAATCTGTAAGATTGGTACATTTGGCAACATTGTAGCTATTGGGCGGGAAATTGGGTGCTTTCATAGTTTGTTTATACGTGATGAAAGTTCAACGTGTCTGATTTTCTAAATAATTTTAAGTAAATTGTTTAGGTAGGTCCAATCAAAAAATTTTTTTTTCATTTTCGGTGTGTATGTTTCGCGAATTTCAACTATTTGTTAGCATTTAGTAGACTGTAAAACTGATTTTGTGTATAATATTCAATCACAATAAGTCACCTAAACCACTTTTTCTGGAATGTCAATGACTGGATCAAGGAATGCATATGTGTACCAGTCATTGACATTGGGTGTCAATGACTGGTACACTGGTAATTATTGAAAGGTGAATGCCAAAAAGCACAAGAAGACATAGGTACATAAGCTCGCCTAGAAATATGGGCTCGGACAAATTTCTGGTTCCAGTCTTTGACAGGGGGTGTCAATTACTGGAACATAGAGTGTCAATTACTGGAACATCAATTGTTACAGATGGCGCCAAGAAAGAATTATAGTCAGGATAAGATGAATGCCGCTCTAGAAGCTGTAGCAAGAGGAATACCTTTAGCTACAGCTGCGAAAATTCACTCTGTTCCAAGAGTAACACTAATTTATAAATCGTCAGGTAGGCTACCTACGGAGTGTAGAATGGGGCCAAATACCGTTTTTACCACCAACGAAGAGGACCGAGAAGAGGACCTTTTAGAGAAGTGGATCCTTTCACTGGCTAAGATACACCACCCAGTCAATAAGGAACAGCTACTGGACAGTGTGAGTCTGATAGTTCAAGAAGCCAAACGACCAAAACCCATTTACCAACTCTCGTCCTGGTCGAAAATGGTACGATTGCTTCATGAAACGCCATCCAAATCTTACTGAGAGGGTCGCCCAAAACTTAACGCCCGCTCGCGAAAACGTTTCTGAACCCCAACTACGACAATGGTTTCGAGAAATAAAGGAATATTTGATATCCAAAAACCTATTTGAGATAACAAACGATTCCACAAGAATTTTTAATTGTGATGAGAGCGCTTTTTTTCTTCAGCCAAAGGGCGACAAAGTGTTGATAAGAAAAGGTAATAAAACTGTATATAATGCAGGAACAAACGATGAAAAAGAAAATCTTACCGTTTTGGTAACTGCTAATGCGGCTGGAGAATTAGGTCCTCCTATGATCATTTTCGAATATGAAAGGATTCCGAGTCATATAGCCCTTAGTGTTAATAAAAGCATAGGACGGTTCGAAAGTGGTTGGATGTGTGGCTCCACATTCTATGAATATATAACAAGCGTATTTGTTCCATGGTTGGATAAGAAAAAAATTAAACGACTGATTCTTATGTTCGTAGATGGTCATGTGTCTCATATGACATTCCATTTGTCACAGTATTGTTCTAAAAATAGAATGAGCTTTTCGCACTCTATCCAAAAAAGGAAGAAAAGCTTGCGATAATCAAGAAGTCAACGAAAAGAAAGAGGAAAGTTTCAGATTCTGCAAGTTCAGTTGAATTCGAGGAATGGGTAGGAAGCGGGGATAGTCTCGATGATGTCGACATCTATTCAGAAAGAGATTCAGAGAGCGATGAAGATGACGATATCCCGCTGAGTTATTTGGTCACAAAATCGAATTTGAAATATGAAGATATTCGTGTTGGAGATTTTGTTTTGGCCAGGTTTATGGGCGGAGTTTTCGTTTAGTCGAAAATGATATATCAAGTTTGAAGATATCATCGATAAATTATCTCAACCTGAAATTATAAATGTCGGTGACAGAATCTCAACCTGAAATTATAAATGTCGGTGACAGAATTAACTATATATTTTCATATGACAATTGACATATTTGAAGCCTAGCTCTTCCAAAATGTGATTCGAATTTTTTGTATTTGTTTTTCTTTGTAAGAAGTTGATTTTCAATTACTAATTTGAATAAATGTTCTTTTATTGCGTGTCAATCATTGGTGTGTCAATAACTGGTACATAGAAAAAATCTGGGGGTCAATAACTGGTGCATCAAACATATATTTTTGTTAAATTTTCACAAACAAAAAGTATGTTTTTTTCAGTGAATCGATTTTGGTATATTGATTGTCAATGTACAAACTACAGGTAAAAAAATATAAACTGAATCTGAAGTCATAATTGTGACCCATGGAATTGTTTTAATGCAATTTATTACCTAAAGATGTCAATAACTGGTGCGTTTACCTTACTAAGTATAGTTTCGAGTTGGGTGTACTCCAAGAGATCACTTTATTTCTGAAATTTCGATGAATACACTATTTTCTGTAAGTGAGAAGTAATAAACGTTCATTTCAATTTTCTGTTTCTCGAGCTGATAACAATATATCGAAGAATGAACCAACCATTTAACATTTATTAATAATTATTGGGAAGGAATCCTTCACGCTATGCGCCCGTATATAAATAAAATTCATTCAATTGAACGGTTCATTATCCTCATAATTGTATGAGGGTATTCAAATAATGACATGGTTGTCGTGATTTAAATCGGTATAGTTGGATATATAATTTGTTAGGCTGAGACATCAACAAAATATTGGATGTTCTATTGTTGGAAGTATTTGTTCAAAAAGTAAAAAGTGAAATGGTACATTGCGTGTAGAAATGTTTTTTGCCATTGAAACTTTTCGAGTAAAGGTTGACATTATCCCACTATTATCAGAGAAAACATGATTCTATTTAAAATCACGATCAGTTTAGTCCACGGTTCAGTCCTACAATAAAGGGGTTCTTAGTGCGAAGTCAGACTATACATTTTCACCGGACGCTGCAGGAACTACTAACTGGAAACGCTGTATCCAAGGATGACAAATTTATAAATATGGGAGCTGTCACAGTATTTATAAGACAAGCATTCTTATGGAAGCTGTCAGATTCACATCCAGGAACTGAAGACATAACCAAATCCGTTGGCATCAGGCCTGGTCACAACCAGCTCTTGCGCTCTATACTATGCTGGGTTCCCTTGATGGGTAAATACAGCTTCAAACAGAATTGGACCTCAACTTTTGGCATACGCGTCTACACTTTCGTTCTTCTCAGTGCAGATGCTTTGTTCGTTGTAGTCAGAAAATTCCCCGCGCGCAAAAGTTACATCGTTTGAAAAAAACTCGTTTTTGGATATCCTTTGTTTTCCATTTATTCTAATGATCTAGAAGGCAGAGCCTTGAAATATAGTTCTCATATATGGGGCTCGGCAACAAAACATTCAATGAAGCTTGTTGATTCTATTTAGAGAAAGGAAATTCGTCTTGTAGGTGATTCTTCGCTCACAGACACGCTCACTTCGTTGGAGCATAGTAGAAGGGTCGGAGACTTGTCTCTCTTCTATAGATATTTTCACGGTCCGTGCTCTTCTGAATTGTCGTCAATCGTTACACAGTAACTACACGGATGACCCGAAGAGTACATAATTCCCACCCCTTAGAAGACCTGTAGAACCCCTCTTGCTCAGGTATATTCTTTGAATAGAACGTCGACGTTTCGGCTCCCACTTTGGAGCCATTATCAATACTTCTTCGCGACTTGATGCCGAGGTCTAAGTCTCCTCAACTCCCAAGTCTCATCTTGACAAAATGAAGACTGTGGTTTTGAGGATAGAGGAATGGTATTTATACGACAGTCCGACGATGTTGAACATGTAGATCTGGTTGGAAAAAGATTAATTGAAGGATTTGTTGGATGGAATAATAATGGTTTCCAGAAATTGGAAAGCCTTTGTGAGTCGTCTCGTTTGTTGAGGCATTGTAATCCTCGTTGTAATCCTTTTGAAACCAGACCTACATCGGTTCCGACCACATGTTCAACATAGTTATAAATACCATTCCTCCATCCACAAAACCACAGTCTTCACTTTGTCAGATGAGAGTTGGGGGTTAAGGAGACTTAGACCTCAAGTCGCGAAGAAGTCTTGATGATGGCTCCAAAGCGGGAGCCAAAACCTCGACAGAAAAACGATTCCAGATATGATAAGTATTCTCGACCGACTATTTGTACACAAAGTTGTTTATATATATATATATATATATATATATATATATATATATATATATATATATATATATATATATATATATATATATATATATATAAAAGATATGGGAAAGAACAAGAGCTCCTGTTCATATTTGGATGATTTTCAATCTCAATCTTCTAATCTTATTGAACGTTATAGTCATACTTTGGGTAAATACTTAATCTGTGAATGATTGCAAATATCTGATCAATAGAAACCGTAGTTGATTCGAGAAATATTTTATTTGCATGAGGTTGAGTGAAATATAAGTTCATGTTTTTTCCTCCAGGTCACGAATACATTTTCCTTGTCAATCACTTCGTTGTATCAGTTTACTACGATGCCAATAAAGATATACGGAAACATTTTCTGAAAATCATTGGTGCATGGGGTCTGATTAATAAAATTTTGTTCCGATAAAGTATATGGTATCCGAAGATATACACAGTGTCAGATTTCTTGACGAAAAGACTCAACGGGTTTTGTCGCATCAGGTCAACTTTTATTTGTTTCGTTATGCAGTCGATGGATTTTTGTAGAATTAGTCATACCCTACCGCGTTTTCAGACAGACAAAGTGACGTATTTAAATGACCATAACTCTCTAGTTCTCGTGAAGAAATTTCTTCACTGGCCAGGTCGAAGTGACCGGCGAGTATGTGGAATTCACTGATAATATTATTTATGCCACACGTCATAACTTTGACCGTTTATAGGTTTGAAACGGCGTTTCAATATTCTGGGCTTGTTGTCATTACTTTTACGTGTTTACAGGAGCGAAACATTGAAGTGTATGCTATAGAATTGCTATACGCCTGTTCATTTTGAATACATATTATTACTTCGTGAGAGTTATGAGGTTCATATTATTTCATTGTTATGCCAAAGTCGGTAGTAAGTAAAAGAAGTAGTACAACTGAGATTTGAATCTGAAGTTCGTTTTTTCGAACAATTAACTAACGACTTGTTTGTTTCAAGAATGAGACCAAATCGTAGAAACTTGGAGCAAAATGGCAGCATTAGGTTATGTTGAAATTGAACATCGAATACTTATTTCCGAAATTGATTGAAATGAATGATAATTCCAGGGACCAGAGCTGAAGGTGTTCACTTCAACCCCATCAATCGTTTCGAATAGGAATAAAATACTACAGTTTTCTGTCGAGTTTTCTGTGCAATTGTCACTATCAATGGGTTTATGAAACAATAGCTTCCTCAAGCAAAATACTGCTTGAAGAATTCAAATCGAAGTGATGTTTTTTTTTTAATTTGAGATGATTTTGACACATTCAGCTACTGCCAATATCTACAGTAACCCAAGTAAATAATTCCATCAGGGTTCGGTATTTCTAAAGACATGATGGTGTATGCCATGAATTTTTTGGTGGCAGTGATTCTAAGGCCGCAATTTTGCTTTGGGTGAATTATTGGAATTGGAATGATTCATTCTTCTGGGAAGACTTCCGCGAAACCTTCCAAATATTTCGTGGTCCGTCTGTTGGGGAGTACGGGGGTAGAGGTGCAAATGTCAGTCGTGAAGGGAATCCGCCTTTATGAACGTTCAGCTACTGGTCCCTGAATTTTTCATTGTTACAATTATTCGTTCCGAAGTATTTGGTA
This sequence comes from Zygogramma bicolorata, assembly GCA_032362365.1. NCBI lineage: Eukaryota > Metazoa > Arthropoda > Insecta > Coleoptera > Chrysomelidae > Zygogramma > Zygogramma bicolorata. The sequence continues at coordinate 6,614,205 of JAVJAQ010003427.1, read as the reverse complement.
TTAATTTGCAACAAAACGTAACCTCTTCTGCTTAACAAGATATCTCAAATAATGTGTCACACATGGCATTTTGCTGTTCGAAAACTGTCCATCAAAGTTTAAGATTATACGTTGTCTTCGACTCGGGATATTTTTCAAAATATTCTTAACTTCGAATGAATTCCCGGTGGCAATTCGAACACTAATGGTGTTATAATTGCAAATTGCTACGTGTCTAATGTTGTCTATTCATCAAACGAAAAGGTCTTGTGGCTTTGCATTCTGTACCGATTTATACTTCTTTCTTTCTAGTTTTCATGGGTGCAGATCCAACCCATGCGGGATTATCATTTTTATGTATGAAATTCGAAGAACATACATGCGGCTCTTTGAATCAATTTTGGAGACATCAAATCGTCGCATTAGTTTGCTTACTTTACTAGAACACCGCACATTATTTGGGATCGTAACTCTTATAGTATTTTTTCTTTCCAAATAACTTTCTCCATAATCAGTTCCATTGAATTCAATGAATGCAGTCTTGCCACCGTTTCGAAGCTGAGAACGCATCCTCATGAATTCGAATTTAGGATTTTTTTCTGCGAAACTAGCAGTTCCTCTTATGGTATTGGTTCGTCTCGAGTTTTTATCAGTTTCTTACATATGTCGACTCACAACTACTGTTGTAGATTTTTTTGATTAAAATTTTTACAAATTCTTCAGAATGCTGAGGAGAGGTCTTGGGGGACCTGTCCAAAATCTCAATCTTTGAACATGTTCTCTGAATATAATGGCTTCTTATCGTTTGGTCTGTGGGAGATATTCACACCGATTCGAAATTGCATATAATTTTTTGATCCATTTATCCTTGGTTTCAAATTCGGATATCAGGAATAAATTTTATAATGGATACCAAAATAGTCTTCTTCTACCTGAAATCCCATGAGAATCGAAGGTCGTTTCTAATAAGTTTCACTTCTCATGCTTACGAACAAAGGAATAGAAATTATGGCATGAGCAGGCATTATTATTTCAGTGATTGTATTGGGTTGTAAGTAATTTGTTGGCTAGACATTAAATGTTAAATTAGATTTCTGTTATAGATTTTTTATCGAATGTGGCGACTGTAACAATTAATGTATTTTAAAGACATTTCAATCACTATGTCATCTCGGTTAGCAAAATCTGCGTCTAGTGTTTTTGAATTTGTTGTTTGGGTAGTTGAACTATTTTAGTCTTATTTTGTATTTATTTAAAAAATAAGTCTCATCCTCATGCTGATATTAAGGTCGAGACAGTTTAGTATCAGTTATGATTTATTAAATATACCAATGTCTTTGATTTTCGCCCAAAAGCAATGACAGGTTCTGCAAAATTCCATAGGCAAACCTTTCATTGTTGTATTTGAATGTGGAAAGTGTTTAACAGTTAACTGTCGATCGCAAATTGGCGAAATAAGGTATTTCATATATGTAAACTTCTTTTAATATAATCCCGAAAATAATATCAAAAATAACGAATCATAAGTTATGCTACGATGATTTTTCAAAACAATGAAGTATTTGTTCGAGTACGCATAAAAAAATCCTCATTAACTTAATCAACGTGGGTTCGAACTGAGTACGTTCGTACCTAACTCATATGCGCTGCTTTAGGCAAGTCTGTGATGTGGTGTATTGAGCTGCCAACTTTTATATATGTCTGGTTGGATTCTTGGAGCTTAGAACTGAAATAGCAAATACTCAGGCAAGCTAGCGAGTATTTCCTTTTCAAAAAACCTTTCTGTTACCTGGATATCATTATTTTCAGTTCTACTCGAAATCGACCTTTCCTCTCTAGGCCTCCACACCTACAGCTCTTGGATTCATTTCACGTTTTCGAGAAATGAAACGGCACATGTTGCTCGTGAGGTTCCGAGCTTACCATTCGATTGCTTATGAGGTTGGAAATTTGATAAATATGTTTTGTCACACCGTTTGATAGAACGTATTTTTTCAAATAAATCAAAAGTCGACAAACTTTTCTAACAACAAACTTTTATTTTAACGTGCCGAGAAGAATAAAATAAACTTTTCTCTCATAACTTATCCACCAAAAATTCGGACGGATTGGAGCAACATTTGTATCATCAGCAAATACTTTCATTTGATACCCATATCATAGTAGTGCATTAAAAATGATTAGCCCGTCATCTTGAGTCCTTCTCCATGTTGGATTTAGAATAAGTGACCCAGTTAACCATGAATAGTTATCCGAACTATAAGTGTATACAAGATTTCAGCTCAATTGGATGAAGATAATATGCTTCGAAATTGAGTTCCAAGATTCTACCTGAACAAACATAGTCACATAAATATAAGAATTGCAAGTTGATAATTGTACCTGACACAGTGGCAATATCTTCTCTATATCACGTTGCAAGAACCATTTTTTTTAAATTCAATATAGCGACATTGTGACGTCATCGATGAAACATGGGTCAATATATCAATACTACTATTATAAAGAGGTGCAGTTTCTAACTTTTTTGTTCGTTTGTTTTTATGGGGTAATTTTTGTGAATTATTTTTCATAATCAAACGAAAAATTAAGTGAGAAATAATAGTAAACATATTAAAATCAAGCAGGAGAAAAGCGGGCGAGATGTGATGCTTAACCGACGATACTTCATGAAAATCCATATTGAAAAACTACCTGTTTCCTGTTAGAGTTTCACTACAATGAGGTTCACAAAATCGCGACACGTGTTTCTCTATACAATAGCTTCTATACGCAGAAATCTCTCGAGAAATTATTTGTGTTGCAATGGTTTAACTTCGTGTACTCAAAATTCCTAGTCAAAAAAGATATTACTTTCGGTAATTTTTCCTTTAACGATCTTTTTTTCTGTGAAAATCAAGGAAATAAAAATTACTCGAAAACAGTGAGAAATTGAACCTCATGTCATATAAACTTTTTTATCAGAAATTACCTCTTCCATCAACTCCTTCAGTTTGAACCATGACTTATGAGGCGCCCTGTTTATGATACACGATCTGACTACATACATTTGATGGAAAGTTGTAGAGGTGAATTTTTGAATTCTTCGTTTCCTTTGTAGTAATTGACTTGTTTTACTGTTTGACTAATTAATTTATTTCTTTTCACTCAAGGAAGGCAGGAATTTCACACTCAATTAAGGCTCACAAGCGGTGACGAAATGTGACATGTGGCGTAAACGTTTTGAAATTAACCTGATTTCAGCAATTTAAGAGGTTTGTTATTTTATGATTCATTTAGTTTGCCGTGTACACAGTTGAGAAACTCTCCTAGTACTTCTCGGGATTCGTTAACATAAATCATGGTATTATTGATGAGTAATTTTTTCCCGGTTTGAAATAGAAAACTTTACATTTGGATGTAGAACCTTTCACTTTCACTCATACAACGATGACTTTAACAACGAAACTATTAAATTCGGCAACAAGTCGCGTTTTTCTTCAATAAAAGATATCGGGATTCAACTGGACCAGAAAGAAGCTGAATTTCCATTGCCGAAATTATTTCATCCGTCTGAAACCTGTCAGAATAACCAATTGTCATCTATCGTCTATAGTCTATACCGAATAAACCGGAATAAACAGTCAACATCCTACACGGTGATCTGAGCTCTCATCATATGAATTTTTTGCAATATCTACAAATGAGCAACCTATCGAGGTTTGAAACTGAATCTCTGAATGATGGCCCATTTTCTTTAGTGAAAATGTTTTAAAAAACGCTCATTTCCGAATAGCCTCTTGTGGAAAAATCATTTTGCTTTTTTTCTGACACGTACTTTATTGAGGGTGAGTTGTGTTGCGTTCGTTTCGTTGTTATTAAGCTGAGTTTTGTTGCTAACGATTTGCGATATTTATTCCTAGCCGTATCTTTAGCATCATATGTAACCTTTTCTGCGTCCATGTTGTTTTTGTTTTCATTTCGATGGCATTCCTCATACATTCGTGTGAATCAGCATATAAAAAATACGTCATAATTTAAATCTTGTGACCAATAAATCTTCCAAATTTTCTCCTGAAGATCCCAATTTCATTGGCGAAATATTTGAGTGCAAATGTTTTTGCGAGTTTTTAAGTTTGGTGATGGGTTATCTTGAAAGGGTTTTCAACACGAGTGTTTCCACGAGTAACTATACGAACCTAGGTCACTTGAATGCTGCAATGTTTCTCCACGCCCCCTTCTAAGCCAAATAGAAGCCAAAAAAAATTAATTTGTTGATTTCTACTGCATTATTTGATATAAACATTGAGAAATTCTTTATCAATAACATAATTACTGAATATGAACACTAATATATCAATAGAAGGCTGAATGTACCAAAATCAACTGAGTTACAACTATTTGGCTCAGGACGACGGTCTTTTTGTTAACATATTCTTCACCATGTTGAGATGGTATCATGATATTTTTGTGTTGGTACCTAATTTATAATACCAATCTCATTAGCTGGTATTGTGGGATTGACAAATTCAAGTCATATTCCATTTCTCCCCAATTTCCTCTCAAATTCATATATGACAGTTTTTTTTTGTATAATAATGTCAAATTTTTCCCGAAAGTATTCAGCTGCTTATTCATCATCTCCACTGCTAATAACTGAAAATCTATTAGTGACCTTGTCCATATATCCGTCATAACGTGCATAGCTGGCTGGCACTGTCACTCTGCTGCTTTCCTCTATTTATTGCTTTTCGTAGAATCGAAAATTTTCTCGTCGTACTGTTTGAAAGTCATTTTGTGGGGATGAAATGTGTTCTTCATAGTGTTTCGGATTGTTAACCTAACACAATCTGAAGAAAATAAGAATGAATATTGGAATCAATACAAGTGTATGAATGAATGAATCAAACATCGTGTTAGTTAATTTATTCAACTTGAATTTGACTATCACAAAAATACAAGAACAATTATTCATGGAAATACTCATTCATTGGAAAATATCGATGGAGAAATCAACTTACTTAATAAGAGCTCAAGATGAAAACAGAGGATGTGTCGCGAGGCACATCCAGCTGATCTTCGGCTTTTTCCCAATGTTATTCTTTTCATTTTTTGTTTCTCTCCTTTGTTATCTTGCCTATTATTGGGAAATAAAGACCTATTATTATTATTATAACTCAATATCTCGCTCAATATAGAGAGAGAAAGAGGATATTCAGATAGTTCTATAGGAAAAAGAAATTGACGGATATTGAAAAGTGTAACAAACTTTGTACCTTATGTCAGTCAACTGCTTGAAAAGATAAACCGGATCGGCAACAGGTATAATTGAGAATTTCTGTGAATCCAATGCCGGGCAGCTGTTTTGAGCCGCCATAGACATCTGAATGTGCGAAAGAGTGAACAATATGTACTTCGAGCAAAGACAGATTTTAAATTATCAGCAGACACTCTTACTGACGATGGAGATCACACAGTGGAATGGAATGACACTTAAATGATGGTAAGGGAGAGCAAAAGCAGGAAACGGAAATTGAAGGAATCTGCTTTTATCACGCTGTACTTGCATCTCAACGAATTCTCATTTGATATGACTCGCACCTGGCGACCTTTCTCGAAAGAAATCAAATCTCAGATTTCTGGCGGATTTTCAATAAACGAACAAAGATTTGTAAATATGGTTTGAAAACGGAATCACATTTGGTTCCCGGATCGTTAATAGTATTGTCATTAATATCACTTCTTATTTTTGTCATAGGTAAATTTGAGTTATGAAAAGGGGCAAATAGAACGTGTTTCATTCAGAAAGAACTATTTTTCAATCAACGTATCAACTTTTCGGTGTAGATTAGAAATTTGTAGTTCTACATCTGTTTAGATTCCAATGTCAATTCTATTTTTTTCAGATTGTGGTAGGTTAACAACTCAAAAAACGACGAAGGAAAAAATTCATATTGAAAAATGATTTATTTTTAGTGTACTTACGCGTCAGATGATATCACTCATTCGATTAGAGTGAAATTATAAAAATAACATAAGACTTCAGTCACGATTTCTATCGAAAGTTTTTATCGGTTCGTTTGAATTCAGAAACTTTTATCGCGAGAGATAAAAAAATTCTATGGATGATCTAAGTATTATAAATTAACATAAAACTTCGAGAAAACAACCGTTTTCCCATCTGTTACTGCGGAATAAATTAGTGACTTTTCTTCTTGCTTTTTCAGTTTTGTGAGCCTATTCCTTCTCTTACTAATCTAGGTGGTCAGTTTGAAATGCCACTGTGGTAGTGATGAACTCCATTGTGACCTAAATGAAATAATAATCAAACTTCAACTATACAGGCCAAAACCTGGCCTTCTCATGCGTGAATCAGTTTCGCAGATAAGATCTTCAGATTCATTTCACCTGTTAAAAAGTAGAAACCCAGTTAACAAAACAAACTGCACAGTAACAGGGAAGACGTCAATGTATAAATAAGGAACATAACCTCCACAAACATAAAAAAAGTCTAATAAAGATTAATTTAGTCTTGCTTCAAATTTAAATATGGTGAAATTGGGCGCATTCTTATAGAAATATCCAATTTGTTGAATAGCTTGGGCCGAAGGTTAAGATGAATCTTATGTTAGAGAGGTTCAGTGAGGGTTGGGTACCAGCAGGCCTCTAGCTCTATAGTGGGGTATGGATGTATGACTGATTTGACGTAAACTTGTCTATATTTTCGAAAACATATATACAGACCAGCCACTGTAAAAATTTTCAATTTCCTGAATGCATTTCTGCAAGTTTGTCGCCATTTCAATAACCTTAAGTGAGTTCTTTTGTAGAATGAACACCCTTTCAGCAGAAAGACTAATACCCAGCATATCAAAATACCAATCAAAAGCATGGATGAAGGGTGTAGCCCCACGTCAACTATCACTTTCGGCGCTTCGACCATCATTTTTCATGATATCACCTCGGATATCATCAACCCCAGGTGCTGAATTCTACGTACCCCATTGGCTTCGATATAGGTCCATCAAAAGATACTAGTGGTTGGCTCTGGATAATCAAGTAGATTCTGGCTCGGATTCTGGTGTGCTATCGACTCTTGAATAATATTAAAGATTGGGAACAAATATAATTTCCATGCAAATAGAGGGGAATATTGAAACCATTTTCCAAAATATATTTCTGTAAACTCGGTGATACAGTACAATATTCCTTTATAAAAGTTGTCGGTTAGTTCCAATATTGATAAATATTCAGTGTAAGAATACCAAAATGCTTCTGATTATAACTATATCGACACATTCTTCATAATCGTAACAGAATTAAAAATCATTAAACAAGGAAATAACATGCTCGAAAAATTATTTTCTCTAACAGTTACCATAACTCCAAGCATATATATCGAGGATCCTCGATCTCCAGTGATGATAGCCAGCTAGTGAGACAACTCAGACTTAGACGCAAGGTCACTAAGTCTTGAAAATGGCTCCGAAATGGGAGTCGAAACGTAGACAAGTAAATCTTTCCAGACGCGGATCAACCGGAAGTTCCAGCCAGCACATATATATATATATATATATATATATATATATATATATATATATATATATATATATATATATATATATATATATATATATGTATATATTGTAACCAACCAGTTCATTCAGATTTATCTTGAGTAAATTCCAGTTACTTAAACCTTTTTTTTTGTGGATTTCCATTGAACCATTCAAGATTCGTTTTCATTTAGAATCAACCACACGATAAATACAATATATCGTGTTTGGGTTTTCCTATAAATCTTGGAAATTGCGTGGAATGTGAATTGTGTATTTCATTCATAATTCTTATCTATTTATTTCAACACCATTATCAGATATTTCTAATGTGTGAGCCAATAGATTGTGCAGTTGATTCAAACTATGGGAATCAACCAACAATAACACCCTTCATAGTTACGTTCACATTCCTCCTATTTTAAACGAATCATGTTCATGCTAATTGTAATATCGTTGTTGCTCGATTCATCAAATAATACGTTTGCGTCAGGGTGATTTTAATTTAGCAATAACCTGTTATGGCCACGTTTCCCAGATGAATACTGAACATATAACGAATAGAGGTGCAGTTTTTAACCATTTTTGCTATTGAAATGTTCCTCATTGCAACCAAGATAACTGAAATGTATCATATTCTCATAATTCATTGTTCGATTCAACTAAGTTTTCTTCAGGAAAAATTGTCTTGAACTATTATAACTGATAAATGACTTATAAAAATGGGCAACAGGAAATTACAGGAGAGAATATTATTGAGAAATGAGACTTTTGTAGTTCTTCTCAGGACGTTTGGAGATAGTTATTTGAATGTGTTTACCGAGATGGAATTGATGCTGCCAGATAATTTTTCAAATCGCGATAGTTTTTTGAAGTTTACCGACGATTTCCATGCCTTGGAGCAATAAACCATATGTACCCTGAAAAATTATTACAATTCGTTTCTATTTTTGAACTATTCAATTTCGAGCTGTGATTATTCAACAGTGAAGATGCATATCCTTTTGTTCAAATACAAACTTGGGTGAGCTGATGTTTGTCTAGTTCAAAATTTCTGTCAAGGCATCAGAAAATATTTCAGTTTGATAATGAATAAATAATAAAAACTAAACGAAATCTTCCAAAGTGCTATTGTATATCGTCTCATGTGAAATTCATAAATTGCTCTGTTAATACAAATTCGAAATCACAAATTCTTTTTGACGTTCTCTCCTGTGCGTGGAAATATTGATTTCACTCTTGGTTGAATTAGTCACATGTTGACTTGATTTGGAAACCCCCTTGCATCCTTTCTTCATTTATCACGATAGAATTGTATCGTAATTGGATGACTCACGGCTGACGTATCTTATTCATCCTGGAGAACGTTGATTCATGAGTGAATCGACTCTTGGGACCTCGAAACGTATTGGAATGCACACTATTCGTGTGTATTTTTATTTTACAGGCGGTGGGTATTTAGTGGAATATGATTTTTTTCGAAAAACTAAATATTAAATTGCCTGACATTTAATGATGATAACAGTTATTTCGAATAGAAATTCATGCTACTTTTCAATTCACATTTATGCTATCTTGTGACGTTTTCCGAGTTGATATTAGATCACGAAGTATATTGATATGGGAGTTGATAATACTCATCTGAGCATTCAATTACCGGTGTCAATAACGTCACTTATTCAGGCACAAGTCACATTGAATTAGAAGACAAACCAGAATACGAGGAGAGTCACAGAAATACCCAATCTGATAAAGAAAAAAAAGTATTCTCTATATTATAATATATATTTCTCTATATGGTCTAATATTTTCCCAGCGACGTTCCATGGTTCGGTTCAGAAGCCTTGTATACAGGATGTTAAATGAGCATGCTGCTTGGATTATTCTTAGATTCTTTTGTCCAATGATGATTAGAAGCTGCTTGGTCTTGAAGATACAGGGCGGAAACAATTTTCAAAATAACGAATTTTATCACAAAAAATTATGTGTATTTTTTCATAATTTACAAAAACTGTTCAAAATGACAACTTTCTGCTCGGATGCAAGAATCTAGTCTTCTACTTAGTGAATGTCGACTATTTCAAAATCACCATAGTCGTATCGTATTGAGTTATAGCAATACCCTGCAATTATACGATTTTTCTGATCTTCATTATCCACTGAATCAGATCGTTTTCACCATCGTTCACAACCCACATTCCAATTCTTTGTTCTCAATGATAAGTTCTCCGAAGGATGGGGTAGCGTTTGTTTCAATAAATTGCGATATACCTCGCCTTCCAAGTATTTTTCGTAGAAATGCTGATTCAATTAGTTATTCACTCACAATTCCAACCAAAGACAACTGATGTTGAAAACGATCTTCACGTGCCTCATGTGGATTTTATTGAGCCCATACTATCGTGAAAATTTCTTACTGCATCTCGTTGAGAAATTTTCTTCATTGGGATTGGCATGAAGAATTAGCGTTGGTAATTGAGGAATCTCTGTAGAAGTCATTGACAGAATGCAATGCGTGGGGAAAACTTCAAGTCCCTGTCAAAAAAAGAAAGTCTAGAAATTATACGTACTCCGCATTAGTTTGATGCCCCTATTGGTACGTTATTACTTTACAAAACTTCAACATTGGCTTTGTTGGAATTTTTTTTGCCCTTTATCCTAGGAATGTAAATCTGGCGAGTTGAGAGTGCATGAAGTCTCAAATCGAAATTTCAACTCATTCATGTTGGCCATTGGGCTAACGGATATGTGAACTTTTATTCTTCCACATGGAATACATTTTTTTCTTGATTTCTTCACACAAATTGGCCCACTTGTGTTCCGAAAGTGATTTCAGTGAATTATCACACTTTTATATGTTCGAATAAATCATTAAAATTAATTGTTACGATATTTTGGTAAAAAACTTAGGTAATAAAGGAAAATATAGTAATGAGTTATAAAGAGTCATAAAGCTGAGTTCTCGCTTAAGTCTCTGCAATATAAGTTCTCTTTTGCAGTCAACTCAATAGAGCGGATTGATTTGTGATTCAAGCATTCTTCATATAAACCCATTGATCTTTTATATTGTACATCGGTAGTCTTCGTCCAACGATTTTATACGATTGGTTCTATTCAGAACAAATGAATCCTTAACGAATTGATATTTTGCCGGTATCACTAACCCTAAATACCAATAGTTGTCCTATATCAAATCTATAAGCCTTGACTTTTGTTTCATCCTTACAATCATGTGCGAATACTAACGTCCACGTTCATGTGGTTTAAACTAATGAAATAACGACTACTATTAGGGAGAATGAAACTTTTTTGTGGGAAGTAGCACTGATGAGTTGATCTGCTTCAATATCAGTTAATTTTCATTCAAAAGGTTGGTGAATGATCATACTGAGAATGTAAAGACCGAAGTAAAGTTCAGAAAAGCACGGCGATCCTTGCTACTTCCTCTACGAAGATCTTCAAAGAGAACTATCATTGCTGTGGTAAAAAAATGCAGGAAATGTCAATAGTAATGGTGCTCTCGATGAAAATTCATAATAATTAATAGATATAATATTTTTTCAAGCGCTTCTACCCTATATAATTCATTCTCCTCAAACAACAATCAGATTTATCCTCTCATACTTTCTGTATGGAGGTGACACTGCAAAGAACCATGAACATCGCTATTGAACGTACGAGACATCAATCGAACGTGTTATAGAAATTGAATCTTCAGACAGGTGAAAAATAAACAGCTTATCCATTACATCTTGGTACGGAAATAAGGACGTTTCGCGAATTGGGGAACAAGCAGCCATTCGAAACCTACGCGGAGTTCAATGCACAACCGGATGTGGGACGAATGTCCCAAGTTCAATTGAATAAGCTCTAACTTTCGTTAGAATAACCAGCATCACCTTGGGCTGTTTTGTATATTGATTAAACGCCCAGATCACTCTAAAATCATACGGCGATTATTTGAAGTTTGCCCAGTGAGTCATTTGAAAATTCTTGGAAATCTCTGAATTAGTTGGAAGATATCTGTCATCCAGTCACACCATAACCACACTAGTTATGTTTGGTTGTTTCTTTCACCGTTACGGTTTAAAAATAGCGTGTGTGTTCTTGAACTAGAAAATTTAAATTGCCTCATTTATTGTTACAAACGAGCCATTGTCGTCTAACGAATGCAAAAAATATGCCCACTAATTACTGTTCTAGTAATTATCAAATGTCGTTGTCGTTTCCTATGGTACAATTGCCATGTTGGTGCAATTGCTGACTTTAGAACGGAGAAAAAAAATCTCGAGATGTGAAAAATGCACTCTGTCGATCGAAATTCTTGGGAGACATGCGTGCTGAATCATTGAAACGCCTTGCTATTTCCGTAGCGAGCATATTTTATAATATGAGTAAATCAGTTAAACCAGTTTTGTACGAGTCGCCAGGATGTTTGTTGGTATTCTTTATTTTTGTTCCAGCAACATCGCGAGCCTCCAATGATCTTCACAGAAATGAGCATATTGTACAATGCATATATTTATGTTATGTAGGTGGCATTTTGCATTCCTGAGATATACCGAAACGAGAGATAATGTTTGGGTGCAATCGAAAGTATACATGGTGAAGTCAGAATGTTGAGTCCTGAACTGATACCTAAAGAATAGTTGGATAACTTTCTTTCGTTTTGATACATACGTGCAACAAATTTTTCACATTGTTCATTACAAAGCCCCCTTACCCAAAGAATAAAATATCGAATGCTTGAAATCGAGCGGTTGCCTAATCCATGTTTAATTCTTTGTACTGCCATCTTGGTTAGTAAAACGAAGCGACTAAAGCCACTAGATCAGAGCTTTCCCCACGTAGGTACAGCTTACAGATGGAAATAATCATTAAACAATTTTGACGATTTTTTTCAAACGAATAACGATATATTATGATTGGCTACTTTGAACCCAGTTTATGAATATTTATGATCGAGGTATTTTAGATGGTGGTGTTTTGATTGATATCAATGTTGAGTTGCCATAAAAGATTGGTTAACAGCTATAGAGCTGATAAAATGTTATTCTATCAGAAAATGGAACGGCATGTCATACAAATAACTTTGGGCGTTGGTTATTTCAGTGTGGTGTGAGATTCATAACGGTAATATTTACCTAATACTTGATCAATAGATTCTGCCATATCTTATCTACCCCACGTATCACGTTTTTTTTTGTGCGATGGCTCATTGTGCATTATTATCACAATGAGATAGATTCGAATGTGATATTCCCACCACATACATCGATGAGTTGAATAGAGCACTTTTCAACTAAATATCGCTGAGACACAGATTATTATTGTAGTTATTGTATATATCGAACCCTCCTCAACAACAAAATTTTGTGAAGAAATGTCTGCTGGAGCAAGTCTTCTGTTGGATATTTTGTATTGATTTTGACGTGGGCTGCAAACGCCAGGTTATCTTTGCAGAATTAAATCTGGTTGGCATCACTGATAACTGGGGACATGTGACATATCGTTACTCAAGAACTATGAAACTTTGGAATTATCTAGGTCAACTAAATAATTTTATAATCCCAAACATTCATCAATCGAAATTGAGGGTTCAAGAAACATTCAAATACTATTTTTATATTCAGTCGATTCTTTTGAAACTCCCTTGTTCATTTTGGCTCTCATTTCAACTTCTATGTTTTGGTTTTCTTAGGCCACCTTTCATTCTTTATAGTTTTCCCAAGAAATCATGCTTCCTCTGTGGTATCCTTTTATCAGATGCTAGTAATGAAAATCTTGCCAAGTATGATTTTTCATCTCGGTGGGGATGCGTTCACCATGCATGAGTTGAATTCTGTTTGGATGTACATAGAGAAGGGGCGAATATTTGCTGAAACCATGAAGCGTTTTTCAATATCTGAACACTGGATCAATGAAAACTGAGTGAGAAATTACCAAAGGCCCATAGGCTAGGACGGTTATGTTTTTGTTATATATCAGCAGAGTTGAACACATTTATAAAAATCATTCAATTAAAATTAATTTTCAATTCATCGAACATGTGTTTATTTTTTGTTTCACAAGTCACGACTCTTTACTTTGAAGAGGGTTGATTGTATACACCGAAAGGCAGTCAGTTGAATTCAGTGTTGATTTTTTAGCAGCAAACAAATGAAACTAATGGGCCAACGTTTCGAGAAACTCAATATACATAAGGTCTCTCCATTGCGATAACGAGTTAGCTGAACGTTGTGTAATTTTTCCAAAAAGATTATTCATTCCACTCTGTAACAAAATATTAGCAGAAAATTTTTAATACTTTTTTCCCCAAAGGCTCGCTGAGAGTAGTTTCGAAAAAATTGTTGAGAGACCAATAATGGTGAAATGTAGATGACTTCATCCTCCAAAATATCATCCTCTTGTTCAAACAATATATTTGTAGAATATTTCAGGTCTGACGAAGAACAACATTCGTGATCCAAGAATGCTTGCGTGTATTGTTTTCCTAATCAAAATACTCAATTTGCTGAATTGACCTAAACATGCCCACGTGTTACGTTATGAATAATGCGGTGACGAGACTTACAACTGATATTCGTGTCGTTCAATGATCAACTTATGAAAATAATATACTCACTGGGTGCGCCCATCGGTTTGGAGATTAAGATTTTCTGTTGGCACAATCGGTATCGACAATGCGTGTACGTTAAAACGGGGTTCAGTTCGGTGGGGCAAAGAGGAGTAAACAGTAAACATCCGGGGGGGGGGGGTTTGGACGAATTTTCGATAGATCGATATACCCATCGAATATATATATATATATATATATATATTTATATAAATATATATACTAAATACGGATATATTTCGATACAAAAGGTAAATGTGTGAAGATGGTATCAGAATGATGTCATTCTTCTGTTACTGACTTAAAGGTCTCTTTCGAATAACGAAATGGAAAGTTATTTTTGTATGATTGCTTCCACATTGCATTTTGCTATCAAGGAAAAGTACGTTATTTTGCAGAAAAATCAAGATCTGATTACTTGGTCCACAAATACAATTACTCACATTTCGAGTTACCTTTCATTTTCTGATTTTTTTAGGAATGAGTTTCTTGAACACTTTCGAAATGTACCTACTGGTATATAATCGATAAATTTGACGAGCAGAAAAACGAAGAGAATAGATTAAAAATGTCAGCTCCACACGTCAACAGTGACAAAAAAGGGTGGAAATATTATGTTTTCGAACTTATCTAAAAGAGAAAATCATTGAGACATTCTATTTTTTTTGAGGAACATTCGAGTTACATTTTCAACACCCGTTACTACTGAATCCAGATTACTTCGCACCAACTAATACATACGTGCAAGGAAATATTTCATTCATTGCACTTACTACTTATATTATCTCTGTAAACTATTAAATTATTCAGACAGATAATAATTGACGCTCGTTGAATCTTTTATGAAACTTTTTCCTACACAATTTGTATACCATGCATACGCTACCCCAATCAAATACTCAACTGCTGTCCTAGATTAATCTACATGGACACTATTTTCTTTTTGCGTTCTATGAATGATATACACAAAACGACAGGAATAATTTGCAAATTTCTTGAGTTTTTCTTGAACAAGCCAAAAAGTTTCTGAATGCCAAAATAGCTCGAAACCTAGACTATATCTAGTCCCCTTTGGAAATGTTGGACCGCCCGTTAAATCTGAAGGACTTCTCACCGAGCATTGTTGATGATAGAAAAATGTGTGACGAAATTAGGAAAATGAATACATAGATAGTTCACACAATTCCGTAATCTTGATCTGAACTGGATTTTTTCGGAAAAATATGGCATAAATGGTGATATGTGACCCGTACTATTTTACCGATTTTTGTTATAGATATTAACTGAGTACCTACATCCTAGATAAGAATTTATTTTTGTATGCACCTAGTTGATTACTAATATGCAAATCTCAATTCAGTGTCCTTTCACTTCATCATAATACTGAGAAATTTGTGATAATGTTATCAGAAGTGTGTTGAGAAATCGATGACTGCATACATATTCAGTTTCATTGTTGAAACTTTTCCTAGAGATCAGTTGCCCTAACACCGAACTGATATTTTTGCACTCGACAGAGAAGAAAATTGATACAGTATCAATTTTATTCTCCTGAAAATGCTAACTTTGTTGGAGAAACGCGCGCAAAAATATCAGTTTGGTGTAAGGGTAATTGATCTCTGGAAAAGTTTCAACTTTTACACCAAAGATTACAATCTCATCGTTTATTCAGTTTCATTGTGTTGATGATTTTGGGTCAGTGAAAAAAGATCGAAAAACATGATATCGAAAGAAAAAATATCGACAACAAAATATCGAAAAATAGAATATCGAAAGTAAATAATATCGAACGGAAAATATATCGATCGGAAAAAATATCGTTTAACATAATAGCGAACGGAAATAATATCGAATAACAAAATATCGACACAGTATATTGGCGAATAACACAATATCGAATGGAACATATTTTGAAAATGAAACTTCAAACTAACTTTCATATGAGGTGTTTTCTGGCGCTCATGTATTTGAAACGTATTCGTCTGTCTCCTTCTCTCTCAATTACGGACAGCCAGATAGTGAGAGAAAGATGGGGAGACGAATACGTTTTAAATACAAGAGCGCCAGAAAACACCTATGATGGTTTGGAAGTTGATGTCAAAATGACTTCGAATTTCCAATATGTTCCTAGCCAGAATGGAAATGATAAACTGTTTTATAATGGTTATTTAAACACTCGCGAGAAACAATCCGACACTGTTACTTATTGGAAATGTGAACAATGGAAACGCAACGGTTGTAAGGGAAGAGCTGTCTGTGGAGAAGGAAAAGCAACTGAGAAAAATGACCATAACCATACAGGAACCCCATCAAGATTCGGTGAAATTCTATTTATCCGGCGCCACCTGTTTTTCGGTCTCCTGATCAAAAAATTCTTATGAAAATTTTGGCGGTCTCAACTAGTTTCGGAGATACGGCCCCCCAAAGACAGAAAAACGGTGTTGACGCTTATGTTTGTTTTTCAGCCAATTCCGCTCGAAATTCCTCCTTCTTTATATCAGCACAATATACACATTCTCTTCCACCTTCTTCATGACTTTTCAACCGAATTAGAAGCATTTTTCACTACAGGATTGAAAAATATTTCCTGATAGGAAATTGAGGTTGAGGCGACGCCTTGCGCGTTCGACTGTTTTGTTAACCTCACTTTCCTATCAGGATTTATTTTTCAATCTTGTAGCAAAATATGCTTTTAATTCGGTTGAAAAGTGATGAAGAAGGTGGAACAGAATGTGTATATTGTGCTGATATAAAGAAGGAGGAATTTCAAAAAGAACAAAAAAAAAGAAATACAAAGATTTAACCGGAAGATTGCAATCAGTAGTTGGTTCTTTTGAATTGTATTTCGATGAAAACGACCCCATTTTTTATATTAATTACGTGAAAAGCATTGTCAACAATATGATTTGAGAACCACATGCTTTTAAATTGTAGAAATAATGTGTTATTTTTTGCCTGTTTCTTCTAATTTTCGAAATAAATGTATTTCATATTATGATAGTGATATTTTGAGTGTTTCCTTCCATTTTTGTTTGTACGCCGAAGAAAAATTCCATAAACTCGATATTTGATATCGTGAAGTACGTTGGTACAAGAATTTTTTTATTACGGGTATAATTCAACACCACAGTAATTTGAACTATTCTAACAAAACGACAAATTTCACAATGATGGAATCTCCGGATATCGGATTCATGAGAAATTCTCTTAACAGTATTTTTATAATACACTCCAGGATTTTACAATGTACCAGCATCTCTAAAACTACAACAATATTTTATTACTCTTTTCCCCCAAAACTTATTCTGTTCTTGGTTGATTTGTTTTTCGATATTTTATTCTTCGACATTTTATTATTCGATATATTCTCTTTTCGATGATTTGTTGATCGATTTTTTTTCCTCTCGAGATTTTTTCCGATCGATATATTTTCCGTTCGATATTATTTACTTTCGATATTTTGTTGTCGACATTTTTTCTTTCGATATCATGTTTTTCGATATTTTTTCACTGACCCAATGATTTTCACAGCTCCTCAAAATTCAGCCTTTTCGAGAGTAAACATCAAACTCTTGTAAGAAAAAAGATGACTGGTTTGATGAACAATCAATGAGGTTGAGATGTGTAACTTCTGATGAGAAATCATCATGACGCATCACTCTGATGAACTCATAGGAAAGTGGATAAGGTTTTGGTTTAGATAAAGACCTCAACCCTCGGCTATAACAACTTATCAATTGAGAACAGCGGAAACAAAATAATACCGTGAAATCATGTTTTCATTATTTATCATTTATTCGATTCAATTAATCCAGGACACCTACATACATCAAATAAAATTGAAATATTTACATAAACTAATATAAATATTCATGTTTGGCATGAACATTTTTCATGTCTGTGATTCGTTTTAGAAAAATGGGCAGTCTTTTGAAATATTATGAATCAATATGAGTATGTATATGATATCAGGAATAAAGGAACAGAACATTATAAGACCTTGAAGACCAGTTATTATGGTGTTTTTTCAAAACTCCTACAGAAAGTTGAACAGAGAAGTATTTTAGGATTCATCATGAATAATATCAACTTATAACCATATCAATATTTGAAATTACGACGGCGTATTAGGGTCACTAAAAATAAAAAATATCTCCATTGACAGAATTTAATCTGGCATTGACAGATTAAAATCTGTCAGCAAGATATTTACAAGCAATCAGATAAAATGCAATTAGTGAAAAAAATTTAAATGTGGGTTGTGGCGTAACGCAAGGATCCATCTTGGGCCCATTGATTTATTTTTTTACGTTATATTTCCTGTCGAACACTTTTACGAATGCCGAAGCGCTCTGGGTAGCGCATCAACTATTTCAACTGTAGGGAAACCCAGAAAAACCCACAGTGCTACCGGGATGGTTGGTGTATTCGATTGAGATATCCCATCTACCTGGAGTTTTATTTAGGCAACTGACCATTGACTATTGCAGATTGCACCGATTTTGACTGATGGTCAAAAATTTAGAGGTTATTCAGTTACGGACACATTATTACACTTTCTCTGATGAAACTGTATTAGAAGAAAAGTTGATTTCGAACTCACACATTCCATTGTTCAATCATAGTAAAAAGTGGATGTAGGTCGGTCGGTGTGGCCACGTCGTCTCCGGCGCTGCCCGTATTTTCAACTTGGCTCTTTAACTGCTGGTTCAGCCCGCGTTCGGGGCAGAATTTTTCTGGCCGATTCGGTGCGATAGGCAATTGTGGTTGCCTAGATACCAATTGTAGTAGGTGGGATATCTGGATTGAATATACCAACCGACCCGGTAGCACTGTGGGTATTTCTGGGTTTCCCTACAGTTGAAATTTCAAATACGCCGCCGTAAAAATCAATAAGACGCTCCACGCTCCATAGTGATTCGGCACCCAAGACAATTGTCCTCACAAGGCTCTGGCTCCTAGGCGCACTTGAAAGAGAATAAAGATTTGGAGATTTGGGGTTTATTATAGATAACAATCTAAGTCTAAGTTGTATACCGTACTATCCACAAAATAATGGGAAATATGTTAGGAGAAATACACCGATGGGAAGGGAAGTTATCTTGAAAAAAATTTCTGATAATAGATAACTAACCCGGTTATATTAAATATATCAAGTCTATAACACCATGATCTGACGTCAATACTGTATATCATAAATACACACTTCATTTGAATATGGTTGAAGCAGTTGATTTCTTTAAATATTTTGTAAATAATATCTTAAGTTCCCTCAGTATTGTTTTGTTTATAGAAAAGCATTTTTTCAGTTCCTAAACGTCGAAAATTCAGCTGGATAAAAAACGAATGGGTCTTCACCACACTCTATCAAAATTTCCCGATGTATGTGTTTCATAATTTTCCTTTTCGAACGGTATCAAACCTGAGATAAATTTTGATGCACAGGTGTCCAACTATTAATCTGTTATTATTAAGCTGAAACTGACATACCTCAATAACATAACAAATTGGGGTGAGGCCTCGAGTGAAGTATTGTGCGAGCATTTCTTAGCTCACAATGTTTCGAATGGATCTTCGTTGACGTTAGCATACCTTATACTTTCTGTTTATAATTCCTTTTTATAAATTGAAAGATAGAAGATCGCCATATCATTTCAAAAGTAGGATTTTATTTCCGAATGATAATGTATAATAAATGCTGTATAACGATATAATTCTAATCAAATCTTCGTTTATCACCACTTGATTCGATGTAAGTTTGCCCTCAGTGGAAACTAACTCGTGTGTAGGATGCAAATAAAAGTGATATGGATTTGGGTGCGTACCCCGAGGGGGAAACAACTAGCTAAAATCTGTACAAGATTTAAAATCTTTCAAAGACTTAAAGACTTAAACGCATGACTTAAAGACTCAAACGCATGACTTAAAGACTTAAACGCATGACTTAAAGGCTTAAAAGTATGACTTAAAGACTTGAAACGATGACTTGAATGACTTAAAATTTTTAGGTGTACAAGATTGAAAGAAGATGTTTCCCTCTCGGCGTACCCTGATGCAAGTTCCTACAGGGCCATCAAAGAATTAACCATTTCTAACAAACTGCTCTTAGACGATTTGAAAAAAGTGTGTATATCCAGTCTGATTCTTTGAGCTATGCTGATAACTTTCGATGAACAATCGTTAACCATTAAAATCTTTGCAACCAGTGTCGATTGAAATAAAATTGTTTTTCGAAATACGTCCGACATCAAATGACAAAAAACCTCATTTCCCAAATTATTGACTTCATCTGAGCGCTTGACTACCCAGCCAGAAGGATCAGCTTATCACTAAACAATATTCTATTAACAAAGAGCCATTAAAAAATTGAACTGTATTTAATGTTTTATATATTCAAAATATATTGAAAATAATCAGTAAGATTGAAACCATTGGTGTGAAAGTGAAATATTTTTATAGAGATCAATTACCTCAACATCAATCAGATATCACTTGCACTCGACGCGCGTTTCGCTAACAAAGTTTGCATCTTCACAAGAATAATACTCATCAATCAATTTTCTTCTGACGATATTGATAATATTTAT
This sequence comes from Zygogramma bicolorata, assembly GCA_032362365.1. Classification (NCBI taxonomy): domain Eukaryota; kingdom Metazoa; phylum Arthropoda; class Insecta; order Coleoptera; family Chrysomelidae; genus Zygogramma; species Zygogramma bicolorata. The sequence continues at coordinate 6,593,488 of JAVJAQ010003427.1, read as the reverse complement.
CTCTATAAAAAATGTTCTGATGTTGCACTCGACGGATTGGTTACGTACTATAAGAGCATAATTTGCAACGGATACACTGCTAGTGAAGAGATTGATTGCTGGAAGTGTTAATGGATTTATGAAAACAACTCTAATTTTTGTATATTGATGTCTCTTTTTCTTTCTATAGTGAAGACAGGGCTAACTACTTATCTCTAAAACAACTGTAGCTTATCTAGTATAATACGTTGCGCCTTATTGACATAAATTATCTCCGGTGTGAGCTTAATTACCTCCGGTTCAGATGGAAAGTAGATATCGTACTGTCGCTTTCAGAGGAAACTCCAAATTGGCGTAATGTTTTCCAGGGCCGGTTTTGTCTACGAATAAATGATTGTTGACTCTGGGTAAACATACCATTTTTCAATGGTAACTGAAAGAACATAATATACGAGTAAAAACAACCTTTATTTGAAGAAAGTGTATTTTTTCACAAACTTAATGCACTTACATTATATTAACGATAAGAATTAATTGTAAACAGTGTAGAAAAGTGAAAGGAAGAGATGCATTTGTATTTACTAGGCATTATACACAAAAACCATTCTAAAAATGCTGGTGTGATAGTAGTCAGTCACTCAAGGTATCAATAGACTCCAAAATGACACATTAAAAACTGGTCAGGAAATGCCGTAAAGAACTCTTACAGACTGTGATAGACTGACTGGGGATTGAATGCCAAGCCACTCAGGATTCGACTGAGAAACTCAAGATGGTTATTGACCGGACATTTTTCATTCAGAACTCGAAAAACAACGGGTTGTATAACGGAGAACTCAACCGAAAAGCTGGACACAGCTAACCTAACCTATCTAGTTTGCGTATGTGGGTCTCTGTATCACAGGTGGCAACATGTAATTTTATGAACAAACAACACTGATTCCAGAAGAATATGGCAGACATCTTGCAGCCATCCTGTACAATATTTTGCAGAGCACAAGGATACTGGAACAGGTGTCTTGAAATTCATAAATGTAAATCGTAATTACTTCGAGAGGCTGAAATTAACGAATTATAAACGGTTTCCAATATAGTTTTGTTCATCAAGGAAGCACTGTCGAATTAATGAAGTTGGGATGAGTAAAGAAAACAGTAATGTTCAAAACGAATTGTTTTTTCTAATATATTTTTTATCAGCTGTGCATTATAACTTCACTGACGAAAAAGAACATTTCATGTGAAAATGGCGAAAAAGGTTCAGTATGGGGGAGATAAGAAACGGTTGTTCGTTTCAATTGAAAAAAATTAAAATCGAGGGAGAAATGAACGATCAATATGTAACTACTGTTTAGAATTTTGAGATTGAAGTTCGGTCCTGTTCTATATAGATATTTGGAAATGCTTTACCGGATGTGCATTTCCATACTGTTGAATATTTTTTACGTGATGAAATGCATGTTTATATTAGTTGATATATGGAATTACTATGATTTCGTAATGTCGTCCTATCTTTAATGCATTAGGTAAGGAACTGAAATATATAGCAGCAGTGGGCTACTTCTATTTTCTCTGCTTCAGGCATCTACTCCGTGTTTAGGTTATTTCCCATTTCAACCATGAAATCAATACTTTTGTCAATATTATCCCTAATGAAACTTTGTTTATTTACTGAGTATACAAATTGTTATTGAATACGAAATTTAAACATGTGCCCTAATTCAGCTGTGACTCTTGCCAAATCTTATAATCTCAGCAATAGATATAGTGAGTTGTAAACTATCATATTAATTATTCCATTATCTGAATTATTGAAAAAATCCACTTGATTTCGAAAAGTGACCGGTATCCGAAATAATCGAGTATATTGCATTACCTTCAATCGAATGTATTGAGGAACTCATAATCAAAACAAAAATTGAGTAAAAGTCAGTTCATCAGTACCTTTTTCGAAAAAACAGTTTTGGCTGTTTTAGAGTAAGCGTACTTTAATGTGTGACCTATTAATATCCTTAGATATCGTGAAAATAATTTAGTAGAATTCCGAAATTTCAATTTTTCCCAGATATTCTCTGAACGAATGAGAGTCAAACCGCATAACTCTGATCCATGAATATGATTCTAAATACTTTTTTGTTTTAGGTTACAGTGCGAGTCCCAGAAGTAATTATGTTGCATCTTCAGATAAAAGCGCAATAAAAACACATAATCAGAAACCAAAGTTCAGAGATTGCCAGACTTACAAACCGTCTGTGAAAGAAGAACAACAAGCTGGAACCAGGGTTACGCAGGTAAAAATATCGTGTTTGATTCTGTGATCGATTCCTATATCAGACTTCTTTCTCAATCGAACTCTGGTAAAATTTCCTACTAAGGGTTCTAATTGAAATCGGCGAACAACTTTTGTTTTGGTATTATTAGAACCCATATTTCTTCATGTAATTGTCTTATTCCAAATACTTTGCAAATATTTGTACTCACTAGCAGGAAACTTTTTGATGTGTCAGTAACTCAAAGATGGTGATAAAGCCAACATGGTTTTGGAATCAACTTTTTTTTTGTTTCGTTGTGTACATCTTTGAAACCTGATCACAGATATTTTTTATAATCGTCAAATATTTTCATTCGCAATTCCAATACCAGACGGCTGTTTCGATCCAGTCATCTAATCAGTGCTATTCGGGAGTACAGATGATAATAATACAGAAATATGCACGCCCGCCTATCAAGGAGAAGACAGGGGTTCCATTCTCCTCCGGAACACCGTGCTGGGATTCACACATTAAAATGTAGGTCCCCGTTAATCCATTGCTCGCAGAAGTTTTGACTTCTGAGGGTTGGCGTTTGTCAGCTGGTTAACGGAAAAGACATACTAAACCATTGCATGTATCCATATGTCTGATTTCTGTTGGATCTGCAGCCAATTCAGGTAGACCGGGGATTGTTATAGCCTATCTATACGACAGGTCGTTTGTTGGGGGATCCGACCCTCACCTCTCAATTCCGGAGTCAATTCATATGAAGAATTCGTCACTATTGGTATGACCTTGTGTGTTTCAGTTTGCAGTTCCACTCTATTAAGAGTATTGTAGCTGGATATCCATGCAGAAGTTGAGGCAAATCTTACCTTTGGAATTAATTGTTCGGAAAGTAACTAGTTTTCAGCCATATTGCATTTTCATAAAGTTGGCAATAATTTTAATCCTTTTAAATCAAATCGAAATTCAGAAGTTATCGAAGCAAATTTAAATTTTGAAACTATTATAAAAAATACGTTCACCCACCGTTTTCAAATGAACGATCATTAAACACCTAGTAACTATTTAAATTTTCAAAAAAGAATGAAATTCTGGCCGAAATATACCTCGGTCGGAATGAAAAATACTTAAATAGGTGGCGTAACACTTAAGGACAGCACTGTTCAGCTTTTAAGTCAAATAATACACACATTTGGCCAATTTCAATTTTTCGCAACTTATCAGGAATCTTCTAAATCTGCTCCTCTGGTTCTAATAGTTTTTCGTACCGCCAAGCAATGCAAAATTTTTAAGTGTCGAACGGTTATCGCTCAGGTGCGGTTTCTCAATTTTCTGTTAAGAATGTTAGCTATCAGCTGAGTCTTCAATAGCCATGGACAAGCACTTCTATAGGCTATTGATGATTTGAATTCCTTTACAACCGGCGTGTTATCTCTGCAGTAAATGTTACCCGTGAAATTGCGTAAAAATGTATTTTATGAAGATTTTTGACCACAAAAATCCTCCGACCAAAATAACTAAAAGTTAACTTATATATTTCATAATTTCCATTTGCCACATCTCTCAATATTCAGAGTTGTATACATGGTTGAAACAATTTCTTCAGACAGCCAACTCTGAAATAGCAATAAATATTTTATATTGGGACTAGGTTGTATGAATTGGTTGCTAATGTTTTATTCATAGGTTTTGTTTCTGAAAATACAAGTTATTCCGTTCTATTATGTTCCTTGCACTCAGAACAATACTACTAATGTCACGCGTGCATTATAAATGTATATTTTGGAATGTTATTCGGTTCAATGCTAAAGAAAAAGTTTTCTACTATAAGGAGCACTACTTTCAATTATGATTTTTTGTCTTATTCAAGTTGTCTCAGTTAGATACCACGAGCAGTTTTCTAAGTTATAGGATGGCAAAATAAATGCGAAACACCCGATACTTCAAAAAAATTTTCTTTTGCTATTTTTATAGTTGAGTTGTTTCATGTATATTTTTTATTCATCATTGGAGGTCATATTTTTGTATAATTGGGTATTGCCCTTTAATGAATATATATATATATATATACTATTGTGATCAGGTTGCCAAGGTCTATTCAGCGAGTTGAAAAACGCTCTCTTTCGAGGTTTTCACCGTGATTTGTTTTTAATTCTGAACCAATCTGAATTTCAGGTCAAAGCGTACGACAATGATCCCAAAGAAGCAGGAGGTACAATAACATACCGAATTGTTCATCGAGATGGGGAACGGGTGTTGTTCACCATCAATAATATTACCGGTGTGATCACCACTATTCAACCTTTTGATCGTGATGAACCAGTGAGGCAAAAAGAGCTGTATGTGACTGTGCAGGCGGTTGACAACGGTAGACCTCAACTTGCTGATATATGCACATTTGCAATTTTCATCACTGACATCAATGATAATGCACCACAACTCGATAAAGCTGTGAGTAAAATTTTTTGATCCTCTTCGATGGATAATGATCACTTAATCTCTTACAGGACTACGAAACACAAGTGTCTGAAGACCTCAAAGTTGGTAGTGAAGTTATGAGAGTATTCGCATACGATATAGACGATGGAGAGAATTCCAGGTTGTCTTACAATTTGTCAGAAAGTAATTCGTTTTCTCAATATTTTCGAATAGACCGCGATACTGGTGTGGTATATTTGAAAGAAGCATTGATTGGGGTAAGTGAGCTAAACTTTTTAAACTGAGTCATTGATTAATTGTCTCATTTTTTAGAAAAAAGGTACTAGATTTCCAAACACTGTGTATGTTTCTGACAATGGAGTGCTGGATCAGGAAGGACAGAAATCTTCGAAGGCAGATATTTCAATAGTTGTGGTAGGCTCTGATAAACAACCTCCTAGATTCGTCGATGTTGATAAAAAAATTATCGAACTTGACGAAAATTTTCAAGATTTTTCCAAACACCTCGTGAGGATTGAAGCAGAGTAAGTACACCAATTGTAACCACTTATTAATTGGAATGTTGATATCATAAAAATTTATGGGATTGATTTATTCCATTATCTGTTCCAGGTCAAATATAAAAGATAAAGAAGTTGCATTTGAACTCGTGAAAGGCAAAACTTTTCAAACAAATAAAGATCAAACGTTTCTGTTGGTCCCTGAAGGAAATGTTGCCTATATTACACTTGTTCGTCCACTGGATTATGAAACTGTTACAGAATATACATTAACTGTGCGAGTAAAAAACAAAGACTCGATGGATACTTCCATAAATATTCCTGTCAAAGTTCATGATGTCAATGATGAAATACCGAATTTTCTTGAATTTCTTAAAGGAAGTGTTGTGGAGAACGATAATCCGGGTGTTCAAGCTATACAGGTTAGAGCCATAGACAAGGATGGAACTTCTGCTAACAACATTGTGAGCTACGAACTGGTGGATAATCAAGATATATTTGACATCGATCGATCTACTGGTATCATTACATCCAAGGTTCAGTTTGATCGCGAAACTGTTCCCCTATATCATGTGAAAGTCAAGGCCTTCGACAATTCACCTTCAGCGCTCTATAATACAACAGAGCCTAACATTGTTTATCAAACGTTTCAAATCAGTGTTGAAGATCAAAATGACAACAAGCCTCGATTCACTCACCCTATCTATCAATTCAGTAACATTACTGAACTTGCGGATAAGTCGAGTATTGTAGGAGAAGTTCTAGCTGTAGATAATGATACTGCATCTCTTATAACATATAGCATTACAGCTGGGAACTTGAATGATTCCTTCATGATTGAAAACTCCACCGGAAGAATAAAAGTGAATGGAAAGTTGGACTATGAGTTGATAGAACAATATAACTTGACTATTAGAGCTTTCGATGGTGTCTTTGAAGATTTCGCCATTGTTATTATTTCACTTCTGAATGAAAATGATGAACGACCGGTGTTCAATGAGTATCAAAAAAGAGTGGAAATAGAGGAGGAAACAATAGTGCCTGATTGCATCATCAGACTTTCTGCATATGATCCGGATATCAAAGATAGAAATGCAGATCAACACATATCTTATGAAGTGGCAAATGAACACAAATACTTTCTGAGTGTTACAGCAGATGGCTGTGTGAAGTTGACTAAACCACTCGATAGAGATCCGCCATTCGGTAGTCCAGAGAGACAAGTTTTCATATATGCTCGTGACAATGATGGTGGTACAAATTCTCTGTTGAGTGTTGCAGAAAGTCTGATAATTCTCACTGATATAAATGACAACGCACCGTTTTTGAATGTTACAGAAATTGTTTGGTATGAAAATGAACCTCCTGGTCTTATTGGAAATTTGAGCGCAGATGATTATGACGCGCCAGAAAATGGCCCTCCATTCATTTTTCAGTTGTCCGAATCTGCATCTTATGACATACAGGAGAAATTTTCTATCAGTGAAAATCAACTTTATGCCAAAGTTACATTTGATAGGGAAGAGCAGAAATACTATGATATACCTATTACAATCACTGATAGTGGAAACCCCCCTCTTAGCGGTACAAGTGTTCTAAGAGTGATCATCGGAGATAGAAATGATAATAAGGCTGGTGATGGCGAAAGTAGTATTTTTGTCTACAAGTATGTCAATGGGCCGAAGAGAGATATTGAAATTGGAAGAGTTTTTGTGGAGGATCTGGATGACTGGGATTTGAGTGATAAAGTATTTGTCCAAGAAGATTACTACGACGAATTTTCTTTGAATAAATCTAATAATGGAATGATTTTGATGAGGTCAACAACTGCGGAAGGAACGTACGTTGTACGTTATCAGGTCACTGAATCGCATCCACCAATCATAGAACCTCACACTGTCAATGCTGTAGTGAATATAACTGTCAAAGTTATTCCTGAAGAAGCGGTTATCAAATCTGGATCAATTCGTATGTACGGCATTACCAAGGAGGAATTTGTTGAAAAATCTCCGGTGAGTTATATACAACGCAATATTTTATACTTGAAAAATTGGGTATCTGAATGCCTTCTTGATTTTTAAACGGATGTTTTACAGCTTATGCAATCCAACTTGGTACGGAAATTACTCACATTCGGTTGCGCAGTGAATTGCCGATATGTTTCAAATGGCTGCTTGTCATGCAGTGCACAATACGTCATCATTTCTGTGCCAGGATGGAACAAATAAGTTGTTCTTCAAGAGATTACCAACAAGATGTCTTGCCTGTGTCTGACGTAATTTTTAGTCCTCAGTTACTGTATCAGTTACTTTTCAAATTGTTCATATTTTGATTGACGACTGTTTCTTTGCCTTCAAGTTAAACTTGAAATTAATATCGTAGTACTTCTGAACACATTCTAATAGTTCTGACCGATCTGTCACACTGATCGAATGAGAGCTAGTTTTCTGTTAGGCATCCACGCACAAGCATATATTTGTGTACTTATAATTTTATTGTTGATCGGAAGGTCCTGTCAAAGGTCAGTCCAGATCAATAATATCGCCGGTGCCAAAAGATGCTCTTGAATTGCCTGCCACCTGATTGGAAATTCAGCTTTGGAAAATCGTTTTTGCATCACCAGATACAAAATATCATTTATACCCCTCCCTTTCGATTTTCCCTTTCGAATGGTTTCAACTAGACAAAAGCATAGTCAGTTAACACTCTGTGTTTATTGGGCATTTTAAGTATTTTAGTGGTGCAGCTGTTTTCAACAGTAGTTCTAATCAAATTTTCTATATCTCTTTCCTGTTAGTGTGAGTAGCAACAAAAATTTCTGAAAACTGCTACCATTTTATAGTATTGGCTTGAGCACATATGGAAATGGAAAATCATTGAAATAAGTTAAGGTTGTTTTTCGAAAAATTATGATTTTTGTGGAAGGTTAATAGTTGAGGGATAACTGATGTAATTGGCCAATCGGCTATTTATTTCATACAGGAACTCGAAGGAAGTGAGAATCGATCAAAGTCACTTTTTCTTAATTAGTGCAACATACCCTTGTAAACTTAGAGCACACAGATGTTAATAAAAATTGAACACAGTTCCATAGCCTTACGATAAAGAAAAGGAAGCAGCGTGACGGAAATATAATCAAAAAATATTTTTTACAGAATGGTTTAAGCAAAAAAGATATTTTGCATCAACAAGTCGCTAAGATAGTTAATACGTCTCTGGCAAATGTAGATGTCTTCACCGTACTGCAGTCCCCAAATCAAAACCAATCTTTTATCGATGTCCGATTTTCCGCCCATGGGTCTCCTTATTATGCTCCTGAGAAATTGGATAATAAAATAACGGAACACCAAACTGAGGTTAGCTTACCAGTTTTCTTAAATGAATTGTATCAATGATCATTGTTTTTTATTCCAGCTCGAACAAAAATTGGGTCTCAATTTTGTCATGATCCACATCAATGAATGTTTGAACGAAACTGTGTGTGGAAAAGATGGATCCTGCAGCAACAAGCTCAGCATTCTCGAAGAACCAGCAGTAGTTTTTACGAATAAAACTTCATTTGTTGGAGTGAATGCATTCATTGAACCATTTTGTGGTACTATTCCCATAGTACCTACGTGTTTCAATGGAGGAACACTCGTTGGAAATATTTGTGAATGCCCCCCTGGATTTGAAGGTCCTTTTTGTGAAATTCTCGCCATTGGATTCACTGGAAACGGTTGGGCAATGTATCCATCATTTGACGTTTCAAATAAAACGGATATTACCTTACACATTCTTTCGCAAGCTGAGGATGGTTTGATTTTCTACAATGGACCCTTAACTCCCAGACAGGCTCAGCTGTCGAAAGGTAAGAATAACTTTCAGTTGTGTATACCAAACGTTTTATTGAAACTGCTAGGAATTGTGGATAATTAAATTTAGAAACTGAGTCACTTTCATTCATGTTGTAGGTTATATATCCTTGGAGCTCAAGAATGGATTTCCTTTACTTCAAATCAGTTCCGGATTGAGCACACAGGAAATATATTTGGTGGACAAAATTAAAAAGCTAAATGATGGAGCTCTGCATAAGATTAAAATTGGTTCTGGTTATGATGTGAGTGTACATATCTATTGCATGTTATATTCAGGAGTAATTTATGAGTAGTTGAAAATTCAGAACATTGTTAAAAGTTACATTGGTAGCAGTGTGATTCATTATCTTTTTCTCGCGATTGGCATATATCGAATTTGCCATTGAGGATTCCTCTCCAGTACCAAGCTGAAGTCATTAGAAATTATGATAATATTCTTTCTAAAAAAATTATTGGCCAATATTGACATTACCTATATTTCTCGAAATTTCTTGAAAACACAGTCACACTATGAATCTAATGACCCCTTCTATCGTGGTTAGTTTGGATTCCACAGTAAATAATTCATAAGCATACTTTATATTAACACCTTGGCATGACATAATATGAAGGCTTTCAATGTGTAAAAGCATTTTGCCATAATTTTACACAGAACGTTCTTAATAGTAAATGCAGTTTGTAGCCTACAATAAAGACATATTATTCATGGAACTTGAGACGTGGAGTGCCTCACAGCTCTATTCTTCGCCCTACATTGTTCTTGATTTATGTCAATGACCTAGTGAGTACTGTAGAGAAACTAGATTCCCCTTTCAAGTGTTTCAATGCCATTGATAGACCAGTAATATTCAACCTATTGTGGAGTTCAGGATATAAAATCTCTCACAGATTAACAACGAAACGATATTTTTAACAGAAAAAATCTATTTTTTTGTCAAACCTTCATAGAAATATTGCTCTTGACTTCCATGGGCTTTTGAGAAACGAGGTTGAGGTGGGATATTTCAATAGGGGTTATTCTGAACTGTTCATAACGTGAAAATTTAATCCCTTCAATCAATTGACTACAAACCCATAACACAATTTCAGGGGGTCAAATGACCCAACATGAATAATCTTGATAACGATGCTGCTAAATGAAACAATAACTTCCAGCAATATACCGTCAGTTTTCAGCGGTACAATTGACTGTATACAGAGGAATTTGAACTCACTTGATGGAAAGTTACTACCAAATATTCTTATCCAGCTTTCCTCAAGATGGTAGATCATGAAAAACTCCCACGGAGAACCAATTGCCGTTCAAAAATAATGGTAACCGAAAGCTAAGATTTTTCATTTTTCGAAAATGGTATCCTATCGTGATAAGTTTCAGGACTGATCAAGACAGCTGTATAAGAATATTTGGTGCTAACTTCCCAGTTTTGAAAGTAAAATTTGTTTTCCCTGTACAGAGCCAATTGCACCGCTAAAAACTGACGGCATAGTACAAGAAGTTGTTTCATATGGCAGCATCTTTGGTCCTCTGACCCCTTGTTATTGTATTATGGGCTTGTAGTCCTCTGACATTTTAATGATACTGTTATCTACGAGGCTTTCACCACGTAAATGCCTTATTTCAAGTGCAAAATATTCAGTTTTCTCGTTTATGAATCTGCCTTATTGTATCAAGGCCAACTAACATTGGTTAAATGATTACCGTTTGATAACTTTTGATCAAACATTGATATAGGAAGGTTCGACTCTCGTGAGAAGTAAGCCTAAATCTGAGCCACCATCTACATTTATGAACTGATCATCATTGTTGAAATTCATGATATGCAATCGATTTCAATATATTAGAGGGTTTGGTACATGAGTTTGAAAATTTTGTATTTATTGATTAAACAGTTTTTCGAAATAATGTGAAGATAGTATTTTGATAACAATTGGATTCTCGAAGTTTGATATCAATATTTAATATCTATCTCGTGTTTTTATGAATCACCCAAATTGTGCAATCCCAATATGTTGTGCTAGCCTGTTTAATGAATATATATATTTTTATTTCAGGACATATCGCTGGAAGTTGATGATTGCAAAAGTTCATGTTCAATATGGAAAGAAAGAGAAAACAAGGGTTTGATTCGGTCCAGTGGACCCCTACAACTAGGAGGAACCAAATTCAGATTTAGCGACGAAGAATTCAAAGCCGTTTGGGACCACTTACCGCCGACATCCGTTGGTTTCACGGGATGTATTCGAAATTTGACATTCAATGAATTTTATTATAATCTTGGAGCTCCATCGGATCAATACCAAGCCTACCCCGATTGCAATTATGGAGTAATGCAGGCTGTTACATTTGGAATCGACTCGAATTTCTTGGTTGCTATCTTGGTGTGCGTTGCCATTCTAATAAGTAAGTGCTTTTATATTTTGATCAGAACTGACCTTACTAATGCTATCAAAACGAAGGATACAGAAATAACACAATACCTGTCATTACAGAAAGTGTTCAATGTTCTGTTGCCATGAAGAAACGTTTCTAATTCTGGACTAGTTTTGTAAGGTTCGTTTAATAAGTGTTAGCCCTCTTTCATAACCTAAGCACGAAATACTTGTACTTCTGCAGGAAGGTCAGTAAAACATGATAACAATGTCCACGCATATGAATGTTCAAAACAATATCATGTTGAGCCTAATTACGATTCCATTCTGTTGATTTTCGTTATTCTTAATAATGCACAATTCACACAAAAGTCGACCTGTCTCGGTAGGTTAGCTCAGAAGTGAGTGGGTCTGTTCGGCCCTCCACTGCAACCCACAAGGGTTCATTGTGGCTCGCACCTATTCAAACTCGACCAAATAAACCCAGCTTCTTAACGAAGCCGATTAGTTTGTATGGTGAGTGATCTTTCAGGTCAGATGGTAAGAGTGAAGCCTTGCCAAACTCTGAAAACCTGATTCGGTCCGCAGCGGGGCAGGCACAAATTATGTGCTCTGCTGTTTCATCATTTTCCAGGCAGAGACGACACAAGCTGTCTTCTGACAGTCCGATTCTCTGCATATGATGATTCAAATGACAGTGACCTGTGAGAACGCCAGTTAGACATCGTAGTTCGTCCCTACTGTAGTCCAACAACTGTTTGGTTTCCGACTTAGAAGGGTGAATAAACGCCTTGGAATGAGCCAATCCTGGAAGATTTTGCCAGAAGTCCATAAATCTTCTTGCCATGCAGGTATTCAATGTTTGTTTGGCAAAGCCTAAAGCGATGCCAATGACAGGTTTTGGTCCGATGAAGCTGCTTGCAGCACCCTCCTTTGCAAGGGAGTCAGCAGCCTCATTGCCTACCAGGCCAGTATGGCCCGGAATCCAGACCAGAGACAATTTGTTGAATCTTCCTATTGAGGAGAGTCGTTTTTGGCAATTTGTTACCAGTTTAGACGTTAATCGGTAAGAGCCAATCGCTTTCAGCGCCGCTTGACTGTCCGAGAATATTTTTATCGACTTGTGTGTGAGGTTACATTCTGCCAATCTCTCCGCACACAGTTCAATAGCATAAATTTCCGCTTGAAATACGGTCGCATAGGTCCCTAGGCAGGTTGATATCTCTGTCCTGGGTTTGCGACTAAAAACACCTGCACCAGAACCAGAAGGTGTTTTTGATCCATCTGTGAACCAACAACTATCTGCTCTCAGTATTTCCTTCTCCCGGAGCCAAACAGGCCTGTCTCTGTAAGCCAAAGAGCTTTGCCTGAGCCGTTTTCTGAGAAGCCTTCGGCCACCAGGCAATTGCCCCATAGGTAATCATTGGTCTGACAATAGTCACATAAATCCAATGAATTTGTTTGGGACCTAAACCCCAAGATTTACCACAAATCCTTCGACAAGTCCATAGGGACAGTTTGGCTTTGTGTAAAACTTTTTCCAAGTGGGCGTTCCAGGTGAGCTTTTTATCAAGGACAATGCCAAGATATTTCACCTCCGTTCCAAATGGAATGACCTCACCATTGAGAGAAAGTGGCGTTAAATCATCCAAGTTTCTCCTCCTGGTGAAGGGGATTATCACAGTTTTGTTGGAGTTTACAGACATCTGCTCCCTCTGGCACCAACCGTGAACAACGTCCATCGTACTTTGAAGGATATTACAAGCTATCCTTCCCGACGTGGACCTTGCCAAAATGACAAGGTCATCTGCATAAGCTTGCAGATCTACTTGTCTTCTTTCTAAGGCATTAAGCAGACTGTCCATCAACAGTGACCACAGAAGGGGAGATAGTACCCCACCTTGAGGGCAGCCCCTGGTGACCCTGAACTTAATGGCCTCGTCTTGAAGAGTCGTAGTTGCAATTCTGTTTACCAGCATGGCATAGATCCAACCCGTTATGGTTGTTTCTATGCCCCTTTCAGTCAGGGCTGATCCTATAGATTTAGGTAGTGCATTGTCAAATGCTCCTTCAATATCGAGAAATACGGCAACCGCAATCTCCTTGTTATCAAGGGATTGGGAAATTCTCTCTATGAGGTTATTTAGTGCTAAAATCTTTCGATTTGCCAGTTTGATAAGCATACTGGTGGGTGATTCAGTGGGTCTGAAAATAAAGCCTGTTTCGGTAATTTGTATACAAATATCGCTCAGAATTCCTTTTATTTTTGATAAATTGATGGAAGAAGCTGAGACTATGTGGTGGGAGATCATCATGAAAATCGAGAAATTAAACTTACATTGTTTTTATACGATTTATGTTTGTAACTAACGTTACTTGATGCTGTTTCCTCCTATACGGACATTATCAATCGAATACTATGAACTAGTTTATAGTATTCGTTTAATAGTGTCCATATAGAACGAAACTGCAGTAACGTTGGTTATACTTACAGGTGGTATAAAAACATCGGAAGTTTCATCATTCATTCTTCATTTTTTTATAGTTTTTCTTTGTCAATCATTCTCGAAAGGACTCCTGAAAGGCAGAGCTTTGTAACGGTGAAGGACGCTCCGGAGCGACTTTTTTGGTGGTGCATTTTCTCTTTTCAACTGAGGAGATCCAGAAAACTTCAAGCAAGTGCTTAATTCGTAGGGCTTACCAACTGTCTTATGTAAATATGCGGCAATTTCATTTGTGAAGTGAACTTGTATTCTCTATTATTTTGATATATCGTATGCGACCACTTATTGATTTATTCAATACCATTATCTGGTGAACCAACTGGATAGATTACCAACTCATATCCAGAGGGAAAAATGCAGTTTTGTCGAGGTGGATCACCAAAAAAAAAAATCTTGCGACATCGAATGAGCGTTTTTGATAGCATTAGATGCTACTTTGTGTTCTTGTCTGACCGAATTTGGACAGTTAATCGAGTTGACCTGACTATCACAGTTTCTCCCAAAATTCACATGCTACATTCTTGCCTATTGTCATATTTTTCTGTCAATATTCGTTATCGTCTTGGTTGTTAGTTCTATTTTTAGTGTTTTTCATTAATATGTTCATGGGTTATTGTATATTTTGTGACTGGATATGTTGTACCCTTCAATATCTTAGATAAGAAGACCATTCCTTACCATCTCACTTCCATATGGTGGATTATCATCGAGAGAAGCTCAGTCCAAAATAATGGAAATACCTCTTTTTGCTCTTGAGAAATGGTGTGGGAAGACACATCATATCTCGATTTTTTTGTGTTTGTATTTAATTCAATTCTCAATATTTTTCAATATAAATTATATAGTTTGGAAAAAAAATTGGATCATTTTTTTTCACGCTATTATTCTCAGTTGACATGGCAGTTCGAATTCATTGAATGATATTTCATAATCTGATATTTGATTTTTTTTTTTTATTTTCCAATGGCAAACTCAATGGACTGATGCTTCTTGGTGCATCTTCAAATGATTTTTCAGCTACACTGTAACCGAGAGAGTAATCATTGTGTGCTAGGGATGCGTTGAGAAAAAGTCTTGGGAATTTTTACCTAGTCGAATTTTCCTCCACAAATATAAATTTCCTGACTTTAGTGGCACTAAGTATATTGAGAATTTATTTTCTTTCATTTTCAGTCCTCTTGTTGGCCGTAGTAGTTCATAGACGTAAACAAGACAATTTCAGTGAAAAAGAAATGGACGATACTCGAGAAAATATTATCAATTATGAGGACGAAGGTGGCGGTGAATGTGACACGAACTACGACTTATCTGTTTTTCGTCCAAATCATATTGTTGACGAAAAGCCGCTAATGCGCGAGAATCCCGATATGACTGCTGACATCGGTGGATTCCTCGACAATAAAATGGACACTTGTGACAAAGATCCTGATGATGATGTTCGTCATTACGGATATGAAGGAGATGGAAATAGTTATGCCTCGCTTTCGTCTCTTTCTTCCAATACAGATGAAGAAGACTTGAAATTCGACCATTTGCCGAGCTTTGGTTCCAAATTCAGGAAATTAGCTGATATGTATGGTGGGGGCACAAGTGATGAGGACTCTCATGATGGTGGTGAGGAATCTTGGTGCTAAACTTGCATGATAGAAAAACGATTCTATTTGTACTTAATCTTTTATGTTATAACCAAAGAAATATTTTCGGAAGGAACTGAACAAACTTGTTGTAAATATGTGACTTTGATTATGTAGACATCATCAGACTGACATAAGTACATGTCGAGCAGTTTCAAACTGCTGCAACTTGTCCCTCTTGTGTTTTATGAGAACTTTTTCCATTTTTCTTATTGAGAATTGGGCTGTCTAAACATAATTGACGAATATTTTTGGAATGGCCTTCTGTCCCAATATTTCTGTGATGTGAACAAAGTTAGGATAAGTAACTTTTGTAATTCCTATTTGCAATTACTTACTGAAGTTTTGTGATATTTGTTCACAAATTCAGTATTTGAGATATACAATGAAAAGTATATAACAGAACGATATACTAATTTTATGAAAAATTGTATTTTTATCAGAGTGATATCATGCAAATAATTGGTGGTTGTTATTCGATAAAGGAACTGAACCAGTTATGACTTGTAACACTAAATCACACGCCTTACTGAGAAATCCAGAAAGGTATATCTTGGAGATATTCATAAGATTAGTGCGTGGTTCTTCGAAATTGATGCCTTGTATAAATATATTGCCTTACACACTTGGACACAGATACCAATATTTACAAAAGTTGAGCAATATTTTGAATAAAACATACTTTTTATAATATTTTTCTATTTTGACACGTTTTTTGTTGTAGATAGGTGTAGGTTAGATATAATTCATTCCAAATACAACTGATCGATATAGTCAGTATATGTGGCTTTTCAAATTATTTGAAATAATTGATATGCTGATGTTATTGACTTTTTTTTACCCAAGTTTTTGTTATTTATTAATTGGAATGAAAATTTGGATGGGTGTCAAAGCTCTGACATGGGAACATATACAAGGAAGGAAAAGTGCATTAATCATTTGTTAAATAATTATATTTTCAATCTATTTGAAATGAAATTATACCATCTTGTTGAATATAATAATGAAAGTAATAAGGTTGATATTTCATTTAAATAACTTTCAAAAACTATTGTTTTTTCAGAGCTTGAGAGTTTAACTGATTCCAAATTTTCATTCTTGGCTATAATCCATATAATTATATTTTTATTCTATATGAATATAGATAGTGTATTTTGCTTGTGAACGGAATTCACAATTATGATGGAAATGATAATATTTCAGGTTTTCGTACATCCGAGCATTTCTTACCCAATAACTCACAAAGGATCTATTTATTGAAAGAACTTTTGTCACTAAATTAATGTTTCATAATATTTGACGATACTTGTAGTTTCTTAATATATTATAAATTTCGAAACCATATTGATGGAAGTACCCCGTGCCATAGCCAGTTGCATACATATCATTAGGACCTAGAACCATCATTTATCTTCACTCTCAGTTATATTCTTATGCCGCCTCTGCACTAGTCGTGTATATATATATATATATATATATATCTATTCACCTTTCGAGATTGTTCGAATTGGGAATTCCCTCACCTGAAAAGGATCTATTCTTAGGGCAAATTAGTATATACGTAAGGGAAGAGTTAAATTTTGTTTCGTCATTTTAATAATTGAGAAAAAACTCAAAAATTTACCCTTGGTAGTAATGTTTCGAAAAATTATCTGCCTTCTCTTTCAACCTCTGTAGGAAATTATTACAGAGATTAGATTCTAAATTTGTTGAGAACTATCTGCAGGGCTTGAAAAAGAAGACAGATTACCTTTCGAAACATCGCCAAGAGGAAGTATATGAGTTTTATTTCAATTCAATATCTAGTTTCATGAAATGTGTTATGTAACTGACAAAATAATTATTCAAATTTGTGTTTTCATTGCATTTATGTATCTGGGCAAGTATACCATCTTTCTCTCATACCAGAAAGTATAAGAATTTGAACACTTCCCAATTTCAGAAGAGGGAAAAACCAAAAGTGAAGTCCATGAAATTCACTTCTCAACTGATAGCTTGATGATATATGTGAAGCATACATTTGAACTCAAATCTCAATAACACAAATAGGTTCATCTCAGAAAATTCTAGTAGAACCGTTTGCTTAACATTTATTCACTTGACCAAATGTCCCACTTTTTTAGTTGGTTGTGAGCTGAAAATTGGAAAACACAACCTAACATTGCTCACAATTGATTTACTGATTTGTTATATTATTTCGTACATTCCATCCCTACTAATACAGTACAATGAAGCTTCTCTTCTTCCTTCATTTCATTATCAATCGAAAGTAAATAAAACAATTGTATATTATAGTGCTTTCGCTCACTAATTCATACATTTTATTCTGATCGCTTATTTTGGTCTCGAACTGCAATCAGCCAATTTTTTATATGAGCTGTTCACTGTCACAAAGTGCTTGATTGGCAATCTTCACATCTTTTCCTCATGATAAGTTTCTTTGCGTTTTCATTGCAAGGCGGTTTCAGAAAAGTCAAACGTGGTCGCCCATCTAACTACTGAAAATGGATCGTGTAAAACTTGTCAAACTATGTTCATTTGTGCTTATTGTGAATGTTTTTACTTTCGAAATGACATTTTTGTAGCAATTTCTGTTGTTATTCTTGGATTTTTACCAAAATCACATTTTTAACAAGCACATAGGAAAGTATTTGAAATAACGTTTGATAAATTGAAGTGACACTATTGCTGCCATCTTAGCGTTCCTGAAGTCGTTGCTAATGCTGCAAATCATTTGGTATTTGTCAGGTCCATCAAGAATAAAGGTCACAGCTCATTAGAGCCACCCGGCACCCACTCGTCACCGGATCGCCTCGGTCGCAAGCCCTCCACGCGCGGACGCCGGGTGGACCACTCGGTGACAACTCGCTGCTCGCATGCTTGCCTTGCGTTGACTGCGCGTTGCCAACGCGCGGGTCCCGAGTGGACCGCGCGCTGCCCGCGAATGATTTACGCGAGGACGATACTTGGCGATGCGCCGCTCTCCCCCCATTTCCAGACTTTCTTTCGAACGAGTCGGATGTATCGATTTTGCTTTCAAAATGAATAACGAAAAACTTAAAAACCTGTAGACCTAGAGCCAATTGTTAACAGAATACTCAAAACTTCGTGGACCAAGCGACGTTCACTCGTTAACCACTCGGCGTTCACTCGTTGACCGCGCGGGGTCCACTGGTTGACCGCGCGACGGTTATTGGTGATAACGCGGCGTCCACCTGTCGACAACGAGTGGACGTCGGGCGACGAGGCGGTGCGGGGTGGGTGCCGGGTGGCTCTAATGAGCTGTGGTAATTTATTCTCTTATATAAAATCTACCTACATGAGGGAAATTGCCAATGCGTGTGTATTGAGCAAAGTTCAGTTGGGTACGTGGTGGGACAAAATTGTATTGTTTTTACATGTGCGAAAGACGAAGTGAGGTAGATATTCAAAGCGTGAGAGGCGACCAAGTGGACTCGATTGTTGAGTAGAGTTCTCTTCAGATTGTGTTAGGTAGATGTAATCATGGTGTGCATATTGTTTATTGCACATATCCCAAGTAGACTGGATAACGGATTTGGAAAAACCTAAGTATTCGCGCATTGATCGTTTTACGAAACTACAAGAAGAAGACAGTCTGAAGAAAACGGAGGTTGATGTTAACTATCACTTTCTGTTGAATTTAAAACCATTTTCCTCGATAAATGTTGTTCATCTACACTTCCATCATTTGTGGAATAATAAATAGATTTACCACTAGATTTGATTAATGTTGTCATATTGCTGGAAAATAATTTGTAATTAATAATTTTATTATTACCTACCAGGTATATAAGGAAGGGATATCAGGAACTAACAATCATTGAGCGGAAACTAAACCAGTTAAACTTTGCAGCTGAATAATAACTTTGAATTTGAAGTATCCTATTTGGAAGCGAATGCTATAAAATTTGAAAAGATTTTACAAGTTATTATCCAGTATTATTTTGGAAATTGATAATAAAATGTTAAATTTGTAAAATTTCCTGTCAATATAATCCATATGCATTTCCATCCGTAATTACTGAATTCTGTCTATATCTTAAAGAACTTAGTGTATGAAGAAATTACTTATTTGTGTATGGAGCTTTTTATACTACGATAATTGAACATTCCTTTATTATTATTTGTTGTGATGAATTTGGCAGCCATAGTTTAGTAATCATTTTTTATGATCTCAATCTGGTCATTTCGAGAAAAACATGTTTCGGTTCAGTTATTTTTGGAATCAGTATTTTTATGAATGCGCATTCCCCGGCAATTTTATTATAATATTTGTTATATATTTATGATGAGTGAAAATGTAGTAAGTGATTAATATTAAATGGCACATGATTAAAAGTACTGATTATTTATAAGTAGTCATTTTGTGTCCCAACAAAAATTTTATCAAAATTCCGGAGAATATGAGTAATAATATACTTTTCAGAATTTTCCTTGTTTTTTTATCTCTCTATTTTTTGAATTGTACCTTCAGTAGTATTTACAATTCAGAATTTGAGGGTTATGAACTTTGGTTGACTGAGAAATATGTTATTCTGACAATTGCCAAACCAGTTTTATCAGTATTCTGCAATATATTTTCGTTGGGACATAGAATAGTAAAAAGTATTATGAGAACGTTCAAAAATGATTTTATAATTTTTTTGTACTTCAGTCTTTCAATAAGAAGAGTAATTTGAGACGTGCCTTCAACTACGCATGACATCAAGTAAGCTTGATATCATAGAAATATAAATTTTGCTCACTGCCATTTGTTGATGTGTAACCTTTATTTTATAATAGACATTAAATTAAATGCTATTTTATTTAATACTTATTGAGTTGCCAATGATCGGGGTAATCGCTTTGACTTCAGATGAAAAAATGTACTTTTTTTCAATATCCTTTGAAATGTAGGACTGGTTTCTATCAAATTAAGTTCGCATGTTTTACATTGAGTCAATAAAGGAGAATTTTGTGTCATTTGGTTCTTCTTTTATAACTAGTGTTCAGTACAGGATTCACTTCAAGAATCACTTCCGTACTCTAATAATACACTTATATGCCCACAACTCGTTTTATAATGAAATCCATTATGATACAGATTTTCATCACGATACAGATTTTCAACCAATAGAAACCCATTATTTTTCAATCAACCATGATGTGCAAGCTTCGCATTTTGACGTTTGTCAAGTCAAAATCAGTAGGTATTGAATTTTTGGAGAATTTAGTCAATTTTCGATAATCGAATGAAAATGTCTTTTAGCAGTGATATAGAAGAATTACCAGCGACTACTCCACAGATGTCTTAGACAAGAAAAAAATACAATCAAAAGGATTATATTTTTCATTTGACATATGCAACACATATGTTTTTATTTCGACCAAATCGAATGAGCTATCATGGCCGAGTGGTCAATGGCGAGGCCAGTGATCAGAAACGTCCGGGTTCAAATCCTGACTTCGGCAGAGATTTTTTTTTCTGTTCATTTCTCATTGTTGTATTTTCCGTTGTTATACCATTAATTATAATTTTGTAGAATTTTTCAAAGAAATACGATTGATTACCTGCTATTATTGTGTTCAATATAAATACCTGATAATATAGTATTTTTAGTTCCTCATTATTTATTGGGTGTAGATAAAATAGCGTATGCAACTCTCATGTAATGGTTATTAATACACTCGCATAAACCATACGAAACTCACCTTCGGCTCGTTTCGTATCCCGGTTTATGCTCATGTATTAATAACCATCATTACACGATCGTTGCATAATATACTATTACAAAATATTGTTTTTGATATATATTTTTCAATGAATGATTTGATAATACACCCGAACATATTCAATTGTTCACTGGAGTTATGTGGTAAAAATAAGAGAACAATTTTATTGAGGAAGTGATTTTTTGCTTTTTCTGTTAGTCTATACAAAGAGAATACAAAAATTCCATAAAAGAAGTAACATCATATCTGGCACACACTTAGCAATTTTATCTGGGCAATAAAAAGGGCGGACAAAACTATCTGTTAAGATTTTTCTTTTTCGTGTTTTTATTTTGCTTGTCTTCTTTTTGCAGAACACTCGTTTGTCGAAAAAGTACGACACCTTTTCTTGTGATTTCCGACATGCTTTTGGATTCTTCAATATTTTTCCCGTGAGCACCAATAAGGGAAAAGAAAAGAAAGGGAAATTTGTGGTGGAGCTATACTAGGAAGCTTCCATTAAATCTACTGTTTTTCTCTGTAAAATCGATAATGGCGTTTTGAAAAATTTCACCCAAATACAGAAAAATTTCTTCCGTAACTGAAAACGTTTTTGAATGTTCTGTAGTCTTTTGGGTTTGTAACCCACCACAATCTGAAAAAATAAGAATTAATATTGGAATCTATACAAGTGTATATTGTGTATACAAGTGTAATTATTTGAAATAATTTGACAAATGTCAATCACGAAAACTATCTTCACCAGGTATTTGCACTTGAAAAGGAATTCGCCTAGAAGTTTCAAGAACGGAAACAGATTTCTAACGT
This sequence comes from Zygogramma bicolorata, assembly GCA_032362365.1. NCBI lineage: Eukaryota > Metazoa > Arthropoda > Insecta > Coleoptera > Chrysomelidae > Zygogramma > Zygogramma bicolorata. The sequence goes on along the minus strand of JAVJAQ010003427.1, from coordinate 6,571,410 downwards.
TTCTGAAACGTTATATATTTTCATATATATCAGTTCTTATTATTTTTTTGATACGCAAAATTTGAGTTATACAAGAAGTTGCTGACTAATTGACAATAGACGCAGAAACTTTTTGGGGTAGATTGAAAATCTGCCCTTCTACACTTGTATAGATTCCAATATCAATTCTAATTTTTTCAGATTGTGGTAGGTTACAAACCCAAAAAACTACAGAATAAATATTGATCCACCACAAAAAAATGACGTTCAAACAATACGTTTTTGAAGTTTTGAAATGTGTTGATCCCAAGTTCATGAGATAAAAAAGATGTTTCACCTCAATAACTGACTGAAATTTTACAGTTTCTTAACACCCTATATATTCACATTTCTTACTAAATGGTATCTTTGTTCATATATCCACAATCTATAAAAATAATGTAGTTCCGGTAGCTAGAATGTGAATAAAACCATTTTTAATTTTCATGGGCGTTCTATATCACACCACTTCTTAGTGTTGAGAAAACCGGTCATTTCCTATTATATTAACACCTAAGCGTTCGCCTGCCCGTAAAATGTAGTAAACTACTATCAAAGTTCATTCACGTTGAAGATAGAGTGCCCGTAAACGATGCTGTAGATCTGCAGTCAAATCTGTGATTTCGAGGTGTTTGAAATGTAGGATCGAGAAAAGCAAACCATCTCCACCTATAATGGGTCAACTACCAGAGGCGAGACTGAAGAGAGGAGTTAGAGCGTTCGTCAACATTGGCATGGATTATTTCGGTCCGATTATGGTTAAGATTGGGAGGCGATGCGAAGAAAGATGGGGTGTGTTATTCACGTGCTTGGCCGTTAGAGCAATCCACCTAGAAATTGCACACAATCTCAGAAGCGACTCAACCATTCAAGCAATACTCAGAATGTCTGCAAGAAGAGGACAACCTCATGCTATATACTGCGATAATGGTACGAATTTGAGAGATCTGATGCAAAATATTGATGCAAGATGTTTGGCGAGCGGGAATCGATTGGGACTATTTGTTACCTGAAAATCTGCTGTCAGCCTGGAGAGATTGGTTGAATGGAAATTGGGGAAAATAACTGGAATTCATCCAGGAATTGATGGCAGAATTCGAGTAGTTGATGTGAAAACTTCTACATCTGAATTCAGGCGTCCTGTCACAAAAATATGTAGATTGGAGCTGGAGGACAAGTAATCCCTCCAGCAGGGGGGAGAATGTGATATTTACATTTTACTCTGTTGTGATTTGTTGTTTTTTAATATGATCCTGTATGTTGATAAAAAAAAATGAAAGTTAGTTGATTGATATTTTCTGTCAAACAAGAAAGAATAAAAGTTCATCCAGACTAAAAGTAGAATTTATTTGAACACTTTCAAGTTTGATAATTGAGGATACAACAGATGCATCTATAGTCGGGCCGTTCTATATATAGCCTGCGCGGCGTAGCCACGCCTTCTAAACTGAAATAAATGAACTGTTCACACTGTACTGTACTCATTTGTGCTTTGTATTTACGTGTGTTACGTTTTTGTGTAATGTGTTTTTGTTGAGTGGTGTAAATCGGACTTGTAACGTTGGGGAGAGGAACATTCACGTGATCATTCTATCTTTTCAGCGGCTACACTATAGCTTGATCAGCACGTGTATAGTTAGTCCCTTCCTTTTCGATCAGCTGACTGTAATAACGAAGAACGCACTGAGTTATATTAGGCTATCACGTATCGTTAGCAGTGCAAGGGTTACTTGTGTCAATATGTCCGGTAAAGATATAGATAATAATAGTCATTGAAAAAAAAAAGGCATTCGAGTAGTATCTAGAAGAATATACTTCGTGTTGTTGAATAACAATATGTTGCAAGGGCTGGCAATTCATAACTGGATCTGAAGTTAGTATTGGACTGGCTATTTAGTTTTGTGAAATGAAGCAAATTTGGTATTTTTTAGAATTTAATGTGGAACGTCTAATTTTAAATTGAAGCTTGAATGTGGAAATGAGAATTTTTGTAAAAAAATTGGTAGCATGAACTTTGAACGCTCTCTAGAGAGCGTGTTCTATGAGCCCGCCTGACGAATTATGCAACTTGTTACTTTTATGCTGTATTTCCACTGCCGCACATTGGGACAGATCACCTGAAAACTTGATAATAATCGAAAGTTTGAATTTTCATATATTGTTTGCGCTATCTACACCTGAATAAATGCTGGAGCAAACGCCAGACTTCCCCAAGCCCTGCCGTCACCACCAAACTGCATTTAGTTGACAAAGTGACATAAAATCAATACGTAAGCCTATGGGGTATGATCTTACCATATAGCTGATCTCGATTAGTACATACCATATGCTTAGGTTATATAGAAAGCCAATGCACACATCAATATCTGATCAAGAATTCCAACCATCACCCACAGCAGAATAGAGCAGTGATAAAAAAGAGCTAATCGAATTTCTGAGAAAGAATAATTTGAGGAAGAAATGCGTCATTTAGAAAACGCCTTTTTAGAATGGCGACCGTGAGGCCGAAATTTACCGAGCCTTACGACCCAAAAAGCGGTTAATGGACGGAGTTTTCTGTCCGATATGAACGGGGTGACGGACCGCATTGGAAGACTTCTGGGGAAACATGAGGTGGGAGCCACTTGAAAACCTACGAAGAAAATTCAGGAAAGCCTCAGACCTACAAAAGACCAACAATCTACCCTGAGAGTATACCGAATACTGCGCAGTTTTGGTTCTGTCCATATAGGAACCACAAAAAGGAACATATGAAAGCGGCGAAAGGAATACACAAATCGGTGATGGCTGAACACGCTCTGTGGGAATGTCGTGATAATGACTCCGACAGAATGGAAGTACTGAATAAAACAGCATGAGCACCCACGACAATATAGGGATGCCACAAAAATTCTCAAACATAAATACAAAACTCCAATCGCAAGAGATTTAGTCTCATGGATGCCAGCGGTTTAAATACACGGACTCTTTCAATGAGACAGGAGATATCATTTAGGGGTAGAGTCTGGATTCGATGAATTGAGACTTATAATCCGAACCACATCTAATCAAAGCCTTGCAGCAGAGAAGGATACTCCGACTATTGCCGCATCGCCTTTGGAAAATGTCTTCCGTAGACGAAAACGGCTTAGAAGCCGGGAAACACCTAATATTTCATTAGTTACCAGCCGTGAAAGTTCCCAATCTTCGATGAGAACCTACTTTATTTGCGGTTTTTTAACCATGGAATGAACTGCCCCAGGTGAGAGGCAAATGTTGACCAAGTAAAGTTTATTGCTATTTTTGAAGGATAAAAATGTGAACGATCGACGTCTATAATCCGTCTCTAACACCATATATGTCTTAATTTTTCCTTTAGTATCCATCTGATAATTCCACAGAAATATAATTCAATTTAATTTTTTTAAACAATTAGTTTTCATTTCAGAATTCATTAGTTTTTTCGTTGGTTCAGCACCCCAAATTATACAGAAATCCAGACTTTCAGAATTTTCACGTTTCAAATATAACTGTTGGTGTTATTGAAAGAGCGGAAAACGCGTTCAACAGGAGTGGATATTTTTTCAAATCATTTTTGATATTATGAAATCATGGATTTTAATAAATTGATGGTACTCGTTACTATGTTGTAGGAGATCATCATAAAAGTTGAAAAATGAAACTTCCTATGTTTTTATAGCACTCATATTTGTAAGTAACGTTACTGCATTTTGCCCTATAAGGACTTCCATACGAATACTATAAACTGACCTAATGCACAGAAAATACCCTTATATATCCTTTCTTATCTTACCCTTGTTGATGAAGAATAATGGTCATAAATGAGTATATTTTCCGATCGATGATTACATAATATGACAGTGTCGCTAATTTGAAAACCGGCGAATAGACTGAACCAGTCTGATCATTCAGTTGTGGGTGATTTGGAAAAAAGCACTCGACACTGTATATACTGTAATTCCTGATTGTCGAATTGATGGAGTTGTAATGGTGCCATCCGAAAGAATAGTTAAAAATTAATTCTTATTTAGTGACATTACTATCAATCTGCTCGAATGCCAACATCGCAAAAAATCGTTTTTTATGTAGGTAACCAACTAGTACCTCATGTCAGTAGTAAAACATTGCCATCTCTACAAATATAGTTTCGAACCTGATGATATAACTGAAGAAACAGCATCAGTCGAGTGGGCCGTTCATCGAGATAGACCGGGAGGTCATGACAGGTGACGTTCCACCATTTTTTCGTGCATGCCTTTTTGAGGCTTGATAACTTACCCTAAAATATCTAAGATAGTCGGGGTTTTAGCCCCCCCGCGCGTCCACCTCATAAGGAAAAACGCTTTTCTTTCTGTAGCGAATTTTCGTGTTGTTCCGTGATATTTTACTGCATGTCATTGTAATATACGGAGGTTCAAACTAATGGAAGCTCTAATAATTGATGGCATGCACCCCGCAGCGGCCCAAGATGATCAAAGGGTTATGAAAACCTGAAAAAAAATTGAGAAAATTCCGTGTTTTCAAATTGCATGCCGATGTGAAGAATTGAAGTTTATGTAATAAAAACACTATGGAAAAATTGGCATGCACCCCTCGTACGACCAACGGTGAAAAATTTCCGGAAAATTCTGTAAAATTTTAACACCGATTTTCCGTGATTCCAAATCACTCCTAATAAGGATGAATATTAATTTTATAACGAAATAATTATCTAATTCAAATGGCATGCATGTTGAATAAGCCCATCGTATTATAAATAATAATAAAAGTTGCAAAAAACAGTGCAAATTTAGGTGACTTTTTTTTTGCATGCCGTTTTGTATTTGATGAATTTACCTTATTTCAAGTCATGAGTGTAAATGGCATGCATGTAGCTACAGCCCAATAAACAAAAATTGTGAAAGAATTGAATAAACATGTTTTTCAATTGAAAAAAAAATCTAAAAAATGCCGTGACTTCTTCTTGCATGCCACTTTGTATTTCGTTTGTAGATATTATTTTAAGTTGAAATACGAAATGGCATGCATGTAGCTCCATGAAAATTGTTTGAATAAACATTATTTCAAGTTGATGGCTGGAATAACACATGTTATCACAGTCCAACATTCAAGAATCGTAAAAAAAATCAATTCAAATGACTCGAATCTCCCGGTCTCTAGTCTAAACGTGGCCTATCATACGTCGACTATCACGAGAGGTTACTACTACCCTATGATAGACGCTACACGCTACGCCATTGCCTATACCACCGCATAGAAGTAAACAAGTTCGCTACCGGTCGGCATGATGTATCAGGTCAAGATTTTATATTTAGCTGGGTTCTGGCAGCGTGTGGTGCGGTTGGAGGGTGTCGGCTGAAAGCATTCTTGGCTCACTTGCACTCACGCCTCAGATACATCGGCTAAGCGTTAAGTAAGAGATGGGGATATTAACCCAAATATGCGGTAGGAGGGTGTCGGCTGAGAGCATTCTCATTTAGGGCAGATAGGGCGGCGAGTGAATTTACTTGCTGTTTACTTCTATACGGCGCCTATACATTTTTCGTCTAAGTACATGTCGAAACGCAAGTGAAATAGCTGTCCAGTACAAGTATACGTGCCATCTTGATTATATTTCAGTCCAATTCGGTGTATTTTTGTAAGTACCTACAGTAATATATCACATGGCGTCAACCAACACCTGTAGCTTATTTGTTTGCAGGCTATGAAAGTATTGTTATTTTCAATTTGCTTGTGAGGGGGGTAGGTGTGTGTTCGTTTCACATTAACAGTGGCATATTGTGCATGCATTATCCTGAACTGTGTAAACAGTTCTGCTTGTGACATCATACACCCGAACCAAATACCCGAGCAGATACCTGAGCTAAAAGACCATTAGTTCACTTGAATTCGAATTTGTTTTCTCTTCGATCTGTATTTATGACCTTTTGTTTATTTAACCAGTTGTCATAAAACTACATGCGTGCTATTTTGCATTTCGGCTCAAAAAAGTATCTACTAACAAAATACATAGCGGCATGCAAAAAGAAGTCACGGCATTTTTTAGATTTTTTTTTCAATTAAAAACTTGTTTATTCAGTTTTTTCACAATTTTTGTGTATTGGGCTGCAGCTACATGCATGCCATTGACATTCATGACTTGAAATAAGGTAAATTCATGAAATTCAAAACGGCATGCAAAAACAAGTCACCCAAATTTGCTCAGTGGTTTTTGCAACTTTCGTCATGCATGTCTCTATTTTGCAAGACCCTGGTGTGCAAGCCAATTTTCCTTCTATTGATTAATGGTACGGATTAAGTATTTTTTCAATGGCATGCAGTTTGGAATCACGGAAAATCGGTGTTGAAATTTTACAGAATTTTCCATAAATTTTTCATCGTTGGTCCTATGAGGGGTGCATGCCAATTTTTCCATAGTGTTTTTATTACAAAAACTTCAATTCTTCACATCGGCATGCAATTTGAAAACACGGAATTTTCTTTAATTTTTTTTCAGGTTTTCATAACCCTTTGATCATCTTGGGCCGCTACGGGGTGCATGCCATCAATTATTAGAGCTTCCATTGGTTTGAACCTCCGTATATTACAATGGCATGTAGTAGAACATCACGGAAAAACTCGAAAATTCGCTACAGAAAGAAAAGCGCTTTTCCTTATGAAGAGGATGCGCGGGGGGGCTAAAACCCCAACTATCTTTGATAGTTTAGGGTTAGTTATCAAGCCTCAAAAAGGCATGCACGAAAAAATGGTGGAATGTCACCTGTCATGACCTCCGGTCTAAGAGTTTCATACCAAGCTTCTACAGGTATGAGTGCCAGCACATGATTGGAATTTGAGTATATCATAGAGTGGGCATATGACGTATGTTCTGCTTAATTGCAGTTTGAAATGCGTACATAATACATATAGTCATAAAATGAATGTTCTACATGTCACGACAATGAACACGAATTGAAAAAATAATTGCGACACATTTTTTATTAATGCACAAATACGGTAGGTAACATTTAAATTGTATACATGTGTATTAACAATATTTCATTTGGTAACATTTGGAAAGAAAACGATGGCCTATTGTTTCAATGTATGCAAAAAAAGAAGAAAAACTGTTTTTAATTTTTGTCGAAATACAGGAATTTATTTGAAAATTCTAATTGACTAACAATTAAAACGTGACCACACACATACAATTGAAGAGATCAGTTAGTGATGATTTACTGTAGAATAAAATAATTTTTTGCTTATATGAAATATGGGTACGATAAAAACATATTTTCATTAGGTTACGACTTATAACAACATTATTAATTGTCGTCTTAATTATTTTTTATATCTAAAGTATTGTCATGAACCAGATATAAATAAGTACATTTTGAAAGTGGTTTGGTGTGTTTTATATTATATAACACAAGTCCATAAGTGAGTATGTATTGTATCAGGTTAGATTGGTTTACTGATTATCATCAAATAACTGAATGCATTCGGGAATAACACATCCAAAAACCATTCCCATTTTATGTACAAATATATTACACTTTTTATACATATATTTCTAAATTTCAACAATTCATAAAATTTGTACACCATCTCAACTTGAATAAACTTTTGTCACAACTTTTTCAGCATAACTTTGTAACCATTTACATATTGTTTTTTCATCAAATGACAGAGTTTATTGTACTAAAGTTGAGCTGAAAATGTTGTGGCTAGAATAACTGGGTAGATATGAATAAATATTGCTCATTTATTTCAATAACACAAAATCATCTGTTTCCTAAGGAATATATATTACTAATGACACATTCCTTCTGTTGAAAAAACTAGGGGAAATATTACTGTTTTTTTTCGATAAGTCCAAACTAGTGTATCGGTTTGTTCAGATTTTCACATTTTTGGATGTGTATGATGAATTAATATAAAACACAACACAAACCGGGTAAATATCTGGTATTAATTTCACACAAATATAATACATCTATAGCATGTCGAAGGACAAGGTTAAACAATTTTCAACATTTCGGCTAAAACTCGATCAGATAGACCACCAAACACAATCTGGTGAAAACATATTTATAAAGTCAGCACCAATATTTCTTGATTAATCTAAATGTATGGAGTTTCAGCAGAAATTCTAGCAACTACATCAAAAACATCAACAAAACTTAGTTTTTATTTCTTATTTTTGAAACATTGATTTTTTCCATGCAAATAACATTTTGGCAAGTTGTAGACGGTTGAGACCAATGAGTCTTTCGAAAAAACAGCATACAGATAAATAGTTTAGCCATCAACCAATTTCACAACTAAGAGGTATAAGACTGCCAGCGCCATCGGATTATATTTTTATTATATAACTCAATTTATCTTTCCATTATTATTTATATTCCACGAAAAATTCAATATGTTTTGACGGCCGAATTGAGAAAGCATCCATAATATTAAATAACAATTTTCAACTAACTAGTAATAGTAAATAAAATAAGTTGAACATACTAAATATTTACAACTAAAATTAATTTTGTCGACATGATTTTCTCAGAAAATCACCCTTTTCAATTATACAATAAAATACGCCATTTCAACTGCACACAATCATTCACACTTTCTAACGCCTTTAAAAAATAAATGACAAAATTTTCAAGAACATTATTTACTATATATACAAAATCGGAAAGAAACTAAAGTTCAGGAAGATGTTCGAAATATTAAAAATTCAGTACATTTTTTTCTATCCAACTAAATTAAATGCGTATTAATCACTAGCATATAATATATGGCTTAATCTCACTTCTGAGAGTGCAGTTGAATACTTGATCATACAATAAAGGCAAGTGAGAAAAAAAATAACATGCACAATTTAATATTCAAATAAATATAAGGGGTTGTTGTTCGTGATACCTTATTTAACCCGTAATTCATGGTAATGGTACATCCACTCTCACATAGTTTACTGGGAAGTAGCCCGTTTGACCATGAACACTACCTTCAAACCAATTTTCATCGATTTTATTCATCAGCATTATCACATCATTCTCCTGTAACAACAAAATAATTGCACATCTCAAAAAAAAAAATAGTTATACAAAATTATAAGGTAACTGAATCAGTGTTTCAGTAAGTGTGATGAGGAATTTCCCAAAATACTGGTTCTTACTTTCCCACAAAATTATTAACATTATCTAGAAACATATTTAATTAGGAATGGAATTCATAATTTTTTCTCGAAAGTATCAGTTACGGATGTAATAATCTTCATGCAAAATATATTGTTTATGCTTGTGTGGAAGAACACGTCTCTTCTGCGTCAGACTCGAACTCCGCCCTTTGACTGATATTATTTAAATTCTTTTCAATAGCTTTTTTTATATTTCATATAATATCTAATTATGATAATATAACCTTTGTAATGTAGTCAATTAAAATGATTGTAGTTGCCTTGATACCAATCCTACTAGGTCGTATATCTGTATTGAACATAATAACCGACCCGGTAGCACTGTGGTTTTTTGGGTTTTCCCAGGAGTTGAAATAGCAGATGCGCTATCGTAAAAATCAGTAAGATGCCCCACAGCGCTGCGACCCTTACCCGCACAAGGCTCTGCCTTCTGGGCGCACTCGATTTCATTGAAGAACATAATCACTTATAAGTCCAAGCCATAGCATTTGATCTATGTAATAGTTGCTAATCCATATTGTTTCGTTTCAACTATTTTTGAAAATTTTGTAAATAGTGTTCGTCTGTTATACCCTCAGAAAAATATTCAATTGCTGAATTAAGTTATGATGCTCACAAAGCATGATGATCTTTATGTTCACTTGAGCGACAACTTTCTGGTTAACTATTCCATCAAGCCAAATGCACTTTTAGTAAAACGCACGTTAATCTCTAACTGATATTTAATTGGCATTTTATAGAACTGTCAAGTGACAGTGCCCACATATTTTTTCATTCTGCATGTAGAGCTAATGTACTCATCTTGTGAGTTTAGATAACTGAAAATTTTGCAGTTTTCTTATCAGAATAACACTTTTCAGAAGGTTCTTGGGATGCGATACTTTTATTTGAAAGAACATAGGACTCTTTACTGGAACCAAACAATATATTTGTATTCGAAAACATGGCCGTTCTCATATAAAAGAGATTTCCTACCTCAACATATAATAAGTGAAAAAGAGTGATGTTTGTCTGAAAAAAAAACGTCAAATACATGTTTGGTGGAGTGCAAATAGTATCAGTTTGGTGTTAGAGTAATTAATCTTTGAAAAAAGTCTCAACTTTTACACCAAAGGTTCAAACCTTGTTGATTATGACTTTTCACCAATGAAAAACTGGCTCGAACATAAATCATTTACAGTTAACGTTGATATTCCTTCCATAATTTGAACCAACCGTCGATAATATAATAAACAAAACATTCAATAGGACAATATCACACCATATTCTCTGAGAGAAATGTCAAATATTCAGAGGTGATGTTAAATTCTCACCTTGAATGGAACGAACTTATCAAGGGAATTCTGATGGACGAGTTCATTAAGAATTAACGTTCTGTCTTTTTTTGGCATATCGTTCTCATATCCCAATTTGGTGAATGATTTGGAATTTGGTATACACTGAGGCCCAGTTGTTCCATTCTCTGTGAACTGTGGTTCAAGTAAACCAAAATCAGTTATTAAGCAAGAAAGTTCTGGAATGGCTAATGTTTAGCAAATGAACCGAGCTCACAGATATAAACTTGGTTTGTAGAACTGGACCTATTGGCATGCTGTACAAACTGCAGCTTGAAGGTCACAGCTCATTAGAGCCACCCGGCACCCACCCCGCACCGCCTCGTCGCACGGCGTCCACTCGTTGTCGACAGGTGGACGCCGCGTTATCACCAATAAACGTCGCGCGGTCAACGAGTGAACGTCGCTTGGTCCACGAAGTTTTGAGTAGTCTGTTAACAATTGGCACTAGACCTACACATTTTCCTAAGTTTTTCTTTATTCATTTTGAAAGCAAAACGACACATCCGACTGGTTCGAAAGAAAGGCTGGTAATGAAGGGAGGGTGGGGAGAGCGGCGCATCGCCAAGTATCGTCCACTCGGGACCCGCGCGTTGGCAACGCGCAGTCAACGCAAGGCAAGCATGCGAGAAGCGAGTTGTCACCGAGTGGTCCACCCGTCGTCTGCGCGTGGAGGGCTTACAACCGAGGCGATCCGGTGACGCTACGGAGTTGATTTAGTGAGCGCATACTCATACAAGTCCATATAAAGAATGCTAGTCGCAGGAGGCGAGGCGGTGCCGAGTGGGTGCCGGGTGGCTCTAATGAGCTGTGACCTTAATGTGGTTCAAAATAGCCTCAATAAGTTATAAGCAACAAAATATTCTGTTAGATAACGCTTAGGAACTGAACGCAGTTCACTTGAATTGGTCATTCCTGGTTTGTAAAACTGGACATGTAAGTAAATGAAGACTTCTAGCAATTCTTCGATCCCATTAATAATATTTTTTGCTCCATTTGTTCTTGATCACTCTCAATAATTAATTCCAATTGTTCAGTTTCATAAGTTGAAGTAGGGTTAGGATTTAATAAAACTGATGATATATCTTGTAATCAGGTACAGGCATTCCTCAAAGTTACCTTGAATCCAAGTTCTCCTGCATGCTCTGGTTCAAAATCATAAAGTGCTGTACAACACGGCTGCCTCGTCATTGGCGTCCTGGCAGGAGATTTCATAGGGGACGGCAATGGTGATGCTAGGAAGTATGAATAAGAATATGAATATAAGTTTCAATGAAATTAGTGAATATCTAGTCTATGCGTAACGTAACATAACCTTCAGTAACAGAAATACTAACTCAAGAACTATCAAACAGCAAGAAATTTGAATACTAACTATTCGTACAAATACATGGTGTTTCGAGTGAAATTCAAAAAGAATCTTTTTTTGCCAACGAGCAAATGTACGAGAAGCAGATGTTAAAAAGTAATTCAACAAAAAAAATCATTTTACACTAAAGCCATTATTTCAATATAACTAATCAGATCTTAGATACTACTCATATAAGATTTTTCTTGAATAAATTCACTTTGATACAGAAAATGATGTGACTTGAAACATTATTTTATATAGCACTTTCAATCCGATCTATTCATTTGAATAACTGATTCGTCTGATATAATATGGTCATGTATTTTTTCGGTACAAAAATTAGCCTTTCCAATGGAGGTCAAAGCCTTCAATTTTTCTGTTTTTTTTGTCGCAGTAATATTAATTTACTAGACAAACCAATATTATCAAAATTTCGATATATCTGGAATATATGAGAAATAACAACGCGCATTTGTACGTATCAAAAATACAGAAAAGGAAGAAATATGTAGGACAATTTTCGTTCAAAACACATCTAGCTGAAATACTACTATTCAAGAAGGCAATGAAGAGAAAGAGTTTACCATTAGAAGACTGTTGTCCTGGGTGCAACTCAAGTTGGTATGGTTTGTGTTGGGGCGAAGACACTTGCGGAGAGCCTACCAACACATCTGTGTCAGAACAACAAATCAAGCATTTAGCAAATAACGGTAAACGAGCAATAAATGACATATCTTCTACTCTAATCAGCTGTTTCAGTGAACTTCACAATAAAAACTACTCGTTTCAATCAGACTTGGATGTTTGTTTTTCAATTCAAAATAACTGCACACATCACAGCATCTAAGCTGGATCTGGCAACTCGCCAAGAATGAATCAGTTTCTCGTTATTTCATCACGTCAAAGACTCGAGCAAGACTTTCCTTGAAAAGTATGAGAGGGCCGTTTTGGCGCTAGAAATGATATTATTAACTATTTTATACCGAATAATACATAGGTCGGAAGATTTAAATAAAACTAAAATTTTCGATAAAAATGTGTCATCCTTGTTTCAAAAACTTCATGCGAAATGATGTGAGTACATGGAGTGCTGATTTGAATTATTTGAGTCAGAGATACAGAGGGTCGTAAATTCATTCTTTTGCCTTATTTCAACGAAATGTTAAATGAAAAATCCCTAATTTTTCAAAAAAAGGATGTTCATAGAACAAGAAGACTTTAACCTCTGAGAAAAAAATTAGCTTCATACGAAATACTCGTTGGATATAAATGACGGATTAATAACCCAGTTTTTTCCTCTAAGTCTCTTATATTACACAGCAAAGGTTGCAAAATAGATGTTAGACTGTTGGTGCTTTTTAACGAAAAAATTGATTCAAAGAATTTAATGATGCTTAATTGCTGCAGAGCTATGCTCACCTTTCACATTTGCAGATACGAACTTAGAAGGAATATGGATGAATACACGGTGAGTGAATGAAACAATGTTTCAAAGTAGTTGTGAATATAAAGCCACAGATTATTTGACAATCAAATAATTCCATATTATCTGATCCATAATCAAAGAAAAACTGATCTTCGGAAATTTATTAAAAAAAAAATAACAGAAACTATTTTTTTCAAGATGTTTCAGATCAAAGTATTTCAATTCGTTGAATTGAATGACTACTCAACTCATGTAATTTTTTTTGTAAAAGCGATCATATTCGCTCCCATTTTTTGAATATTGGGATATATTAATGATGTTCTGACGAGTTTATAATTCCTCGGGTTGCCTATCTAAAAAAAAATTGAAAACATTGCCAAACCAAACTATTATGAACGGCGTTTCACAGACACTAATGGTTTGATTTGCTTAGCATAGAAAACGTGCTTAATACGAATTTAGACCATTTATGATAATCACCACACTTTTCAATGAACATGAAATTTGTGAAGAATATTTGCTGCCGATGGTAAGAGATAATTTTTTATGAAAGTTAAGAAAATAATTTCAACTCGAATTTGGGTTGAAATTCTTGAAAAAATATTTCCTACAAAATGTCAAAATCTGTACGGACATCCATTTTTTGGGTTTTCTTTCACCTGAGACTGAAATTCTGATAAATTCTGTTTATAGGGCAAATTGGTATACTTACAGATCAATCATATCATCAAATCCAGAAATTCGATATAGAGAAATATGTACCATAAAAAATGTACTCAAAGAAACATTATCCTAATGAATTTTTTGACAGAATAGGTGAAAATGATCATTCCTTATCCATGGTTTATCAGAACAAATCAAACACAAAGGTGATAGATTTGATATAAAAACAATATTAAAAAAAGAGAACACGACCAGATCAATGTTGAGTGAATACAAACCTTTGAAAACAGAAAATAAAAAAATGTGTTTGTAGTATTCCATGTGTATGTGCTAGTGTTTATACTGGCGAAACATCAAGACAATTGAGAATAAGAACAGCTGAACATAAAAAGACCTTGAGAAGATATGTCGAAATTATATTGTCGACAAATGGTACACACATGGTGGAATGGAATAATACTGATTTACTCATGACAAGTCAGAATGGAACAAAAAGGCTTCTTATATATTAATGAACGGTAATGGGGAGATCGCTACTTGCTCATTCAATATAGATCCAATGTCGGATGCCTGTTCCGAAGAGGGAAGTTGAACTGGGCAGATTCAGTTCGAAGTAGGTTGTCAAAATCAACACTCGGTAGTACAGCTGATGAGTTACTCATGCCAGTGTCACATTTTCAAACAACAAGAATCTCTGAAAAAATTTCAAAAGGGAGCATAGTACTTTCTGAAACGTCGCCAAAAATAATTTTAACATTTTTCTCGAATTGAATCTCTAAATTCACGAAGAATACAATACGTAACTGACAAAATAATCAGTAAATTCTGCTTTTTCGTAATACTGCACTTACGTGTCGGCGTAAATATACCAATTTTTCCTATAACAGATATTACAATGATTTAAAAATTCTTCATTTTCAGTGCAGAGATATCCATATCAAATAACATTCGAACATCATCTGTCAAAATCTGGAGTGTGCTCGCGTTCTATTGATTGAAAATTGTAAATGACAAAACAATTTTTTATTTTGCTTTATCAACTGCAAAATTTACTTTCGATATTTTTTCAGTTCTTTTTTGTTTCATACCTTGCTTATTGCATTTTAGCAGTGTCAATCAATTATATAGGTCCAAACACTGATTCAGTAACATACCAATTTAAAATAATTCTTATATTATAAAATTACTGAACGTTGATGAAAAAACAGATCGAATTCCAGCAAATGAGTATCTTTAACATCCAAGTTCGACTGAAGGAAGAATAACCAAACACTGCTGCACAAACATTTGCAATGCTGATTACAGAAAATAAAACGAAGTTACACATACTGTGACGATAAATTTTTCATAAACTGTCAAGTAGGTCTTTCGGAAAACTCATGAAACAATCAATAGAATCATTTGTAATAAAAAGTAAACCTTCGACAGCTTATAATAATTTATCTGTAGGAACATATTTGAAAAATTGGAGTAAATGTGATTTAAAAAAGCACAATGATTCCAAACAACATGAAATATGAGAGAAAGAAATACAAGATTCACATATATGTGTAGAAACTTCTGGGTTCCAAATCAGTGTTTTAGGAAATCACGGGTGAGGTGGGGTTGACAAAAAAAATGGAAAAATGAAAACAAAAACTTTTTTTCAATTCATTCCATTAGAATCAGAAAACTACTCATTGTAACATTTTGAGCAATTAAATTATACATTCCGGCTTGAATCTTCCTCTCCCATCTAGAATTAACCCCATCTAGAGTTGAAATAATTAGAAACGTTTATCATCAGTTTCAAAACTATAGAAGATAATTTATTTCTCACCCGGAAGGAAATCAAAAAATGTTTTCGGACCATTCAACAAAGTTAACAATCGTTGCAAGGATCAAACGTGCAATTCAGATAAATTTGTCGAAAGCGGATTGGTTTGCTAAACCTACACAGTGTATTTATAAACAAACAATCACCAAAATCAATTAATCTTTTTGATATTCCGAACTTCTGTCATCATTTGATCAAAAACTCAAAAATTCTGTTAGTTCCTTCTGATTTCTTTCATGTTCAAATTTACCCCTTGTTTCATGTGGTGATTTATATTAGTCACATTTTATCACTGATAGACGAGGATAGTCTAGGTACTCGACCAACGCTAATAATAGACGGCGGTGGTTGTTTAAAACACATGACTAGGCGAACGATACGAACTTTCAACAGCATAAATATGAAGCGAACCCTCTCCCAACATAGCTGAGCGTCTGAAAAGATGCAAGAGGCCGATGTAAAATCATTAATATGTTTGTAATATTGTATAGGAGTTCATTTCTAGTAGGTGTTTATTTCTTACAGAGATAAATACGTTGATATTTTTATCTATGATATCTTCAAACGAGCAATTCTTCTATACACTATATATATATATATATATATATATATATATATATATATATATATGAAATTTGGTTTGCAGGGATTTTTGGGGACGAATAATTGATCTAGCTAGGTTTCATATTTAGAAAAGATCGTTCATCCGTCGTGTTTTCAGGCAATAACTCTTAATTTTTTTGAGATGTTTGTGACCCAAAGTTTTTAATTTAATTTTTTCAGTTTGTTGGAAGCGGTCGGTGAAAGAGAAAATCAAATTCTGTATGCGAGGACGTTTCGACGATTTATTTGGTCATCGTCAGGATACTAACATTATTAGGAAGGAAACAATAACATTGTGAACTCAGGGTAAAAACATTGAAAATATGAATAGAACAGAAAACATACACTTGAAATTCAGGATACTGTAAATGTCATAGGTCACAGATATCACATCACGTTAACACCTCATACACTGAACCAACCAACAGATTTATTTTGTTGAAAAGTACATTAAAAGTATTTTCTGGATATACTTGAGAGACGAATAACTCATTTAGAAAGTGGGATTTGATTCACTTCTTCAAAAAATACGTAGATGATATTCTAACTGCAGTCCCAAAAGACCAAATTGAAACAGTGATGAATATTCTCAATAATTATCATCCACGATTACAATTCACTTTAATGTGAAACTGAAAAATAAATCACTTTTCTCGAATCTCTCTCATCAGAAATGAGAGTAATCTTATCAATATACAGACTGGTATCACAAACCAACTTTTTCAGAGAGATTCTTGATTATCAATCAAACAGTGCATTCTCACAATCAATTCAATCCAAGACCTAAAAAAGAGCACTGAATTGATCCCACAAAAAAAACTAATGAGACTAAAAAAGTCTTACTAAAAGATAACTACCCCTACAAACTCATCAATGAATTTTTATATAACGATACCCGATCACGTCAGCCTAACAAAAATGATGAAACAAAACATAACTGGTCTTACAAAAAAAACATCCATTAGGATTCTCTGAGAAAGTGGCAGAAGTACTCTATACTGACAAAAAAAAATTGCTTTCAGCAATGTACATTGGACAAATAGGAAGATATTTCAATACTCGTATTTCTGAATACCAGAGGAGTATAAAAATTGATTATTCTCAATTCTACAAGCGAAATAATGAAAAAATATAAAGATGATCTGAGATGTCGAAAAATGAATTCACTCCACAGGGTATGACCATATCAGTTAATTGATTATATATTTTTTAGGTGAATTCTTTGCTCACCAACACCTCTGCTAAATTATTGCAGAGAAGTGAATAAAATCTCACTTTCCAAGTGAGTTACTCACCTCTGAAGTATATCCAGAAAATCCATTCAATGTTCTTTTCAACACAAGAAAGAAAACGGTCTGTATTTTCAGTCGGATTCACTGAGATTTTTCATCACGACTGATGCCATACATACGGTTTAGAAAAATATCAGTTTAAATCGGATATTATGAGATTGACCTAGAGGTTCCTTAGGGATCTATTCTGAGTTGTTTATTTTATTGTTATTAATAAACGATCTACCTGACCATATTAGTTCAGATTCTGTGATTCTCTATGCAGGTGGTACTAAATTGGTAACCGATTCAGATCATTCTGAAGACTTGAAGAAAAAACAGAATAATTTATGAATTGATGTGAAAGAAACTTTTTGATAAAGACTGCAGAGAAAACATTATACATTTACATTCTAGGTGGAGACCTGTGACTGGTATGCAAGTGGTTGTGAGAAATAATACTATTCATCTGTCTGAGACTACGAAATTCTTTAGAACGTATATAGATTATGAAATGGGTTGGAGCAGTAGTATTGATGTCATAAGCAAAAAAGTGACACAGGCTACTATGCTATATTGCAGTTGAAAATGTGTTCACTACTAATCAACTCATGTATGTATATTATTATTATGCTCCAATCTACTCCCATCATACAACATCATCATCGGGAGATGTTCCAGTATTTTTTTCACAGAAAACAAATATTCGATTCATTTTCAGCCTAAAACTAGATGAATTATGTCGAATATACCATGAGAAATATAAAGTTTCAACATCATATGCGTGTATTCATATTTTTCAATGTGTTAATTGTGCAACATATTGACATATATCAAACAGTTTCTCATTGTCATGATTACCCCACTAGAAATGGAGACCTCACCAAAATTCCCACACACAACTCATCATTCTATGAAAAAAGACTCCCATATATGAGAGTTTTTCAATTATCTTCTCGCAAACCTGAGAGGACTGCGGAATAAAAACTCCTTCAAGTTAAAATTGAACGGATATTCGCGAGATGAGTGTAATTAGGTTATCAAAGAATTTCCAAGTTATCGAAAAATTCCTCATGAAGATGTTTTACTTGTGTGTACAAATACACATTGTCCATTTTCAATATGTCCACTATGCCGATATTTTTCTCAAGTTTTATTTGTGACGTATAATTATATCATGTTGTATGTGATCTGAAAGGATTGAATGATGATTATTATTATATAAGATCGGAGTTAATTCAGACGGATCAGCTAGGCTGGGAGAAGAGAACCCATATAAAAATTATATGGATATACCGAGAAGTGATACCGCATAGGTACTGACAGATTCGATGTGTGCCGCGATTGTTCATCATGGAATGGAACAGCATCGTGAGGATGTTGCCATAGGGTATTCGGCGAAGTTTCACAATATAAATTTGCGTAGTTGTTTCAATTATGACCATATATAAAACACAAGGCGATCACTTCTGAATTGAGACGTAGCAAGAGTTGAAACAGAGGAGAGGATCGGCTCCAAAGATCGTCATGGCGTTTCTTAGTGGAAAAAACCTCTAGAGAATACTGTGCAAACTAACTGAGAGTGTGAATGATTTGATCAACGAAAAACAGTCTCATCTAAATTTTTTCAACCAAAACATAGCAGCAGTTAGAGTTAACTGTTATTGCGATGGCTGAAATCAGTGAGTTGAAATTCGACTAACTTCCTCACTATCTTTTGTGTAAGATTTGGCATTTTCATATCATTCGTTTCCGTCCTCAAAAAACTTGCTCGGCGGTGAAGATTTAATCAACACTGAAAAGGTTTGCGGTAGATAGATATTTCAAAATTGATGATTTTCATCAAATACAGTGTGTCGACACTATTGAACATCGGTGAGAAAAGTGAATGATGCTGAATGGAGACCATGTAGAGACATGAAGATGTTTTCTTTCTTCAAATTTTCGGGACTAGCCTCAATACACACTACAACCCGGACAGGTAGCTCGATAAACGCGCCTAGTACAGCTCGAAATTGCATATACTATCTTTCCTATTCACTATATAAACGGGGAAAGACTACATGCAATCTCGATAAACAAAAAATATTTATTGAGTACAACACTATTTGAAATCTCAATTCCAATAACTATTGTTCTCAACTGAACCAAGATCTGTGATGAAAAATTTACAAAAAAGTGTAACTCAATTCCTCAGAAGAGGCAAGTTCAAACCATTTCAATTTAGCCAGTATAATTCCTGAGTCACTAACGAAAAAATAATGAAAAAAACTGCGAATACTGAAGGTTAGGTTGGAATCAAACGTTGAAAAGGGTTAGTAAAAATCTTAAAAATAATATTAAAAACGAACAAATAAAAATAATGAAATAAAAATACCTGGAAGGCTCCAAGGATCAAAAGGATCGAGGTTATAAGTTGTTTGTTTGTTAGGAACTAATTTGGGTGCAGGTCTTTTGAACTGATATCCACCGCTCGATGCATTTATATTATTGTGGTAATTACTATTCTGATTATTTAAGTTATTATGATTATTTGTACCATTAAATCCGTCTATTCCTTCAATGTTCAAATCAGTCAAAGTTTTCGGTACAAACTCGACCTTTGGACGATTTGCTGCTTCATCTTTCCTGAAAATTCAATTGAAGAATTAACACTTTTGATTCCAATAAAAAACACTGAACTCACTTCTCCAATAAAGTTTCAGTCAAAACCTTCAGGACTTCCGTACACTGACTGTGGTAATCTAATAAACCTTCTGCAAAGGTGGCTAATTGTGAAATTTGTTCCACCTGGAATTGGAAATGATATTTTCTCATAAGATTATAAAAAGTACACCAGGGGAAAGTGAGCATCCCCAATATATTTTCTGAATATGGCACGATGCGTCTAGGACCTTTAGAAAGAAAGGACACCTTTTAATACATATCATTCTAAATTAATCCCTGTAGTCTTCGGATTTTCGATACCATTCACAAGATATCTTCACTATAAAAAAGTTTTCCTAGCGGAATATTTCTGTATCAAACATGTATTTGACATTTGTCAACAATAAATTGGAATTGGAATAATGAGCAATAAGCAAATTTATTACTCATTGGGAAAGCAAATTAAAGCTGTTTTTTCTTGTTTAACCGCATTCAAGTTTGATTTCGAACCGCTTTCAATCGTGACGTAAACATTAATGTACTCAAGAAAACATACCATTTTGAAACTAAATGATAAAAGTGTCAAAATATTCAAAATTGAGAATATCTGTGAAACGAGAAACGAATGAAAACTGTGAAAGGAACTCAACTCAATGGAATCACAACTAGAAGTATTGACTTATTTCTTACTAGTACCCATTGATAATGAACAGATTCATCGAAGTGTTTATCTTCTACAAATGCTGAATTCTGGGAGGGAAATAGATAAATATACTTGAAATATACTTTTTCACTAATTTGGAACATCATAAAGTTGAAAGTTATGCAGAAGAATGGCTGGACAAATATTTGGACTATGACTTTTTTCAGCTGTTCAGGTTACAAAAGCAAACTGTTTCAAATTTGCTATCTCGAATAGATGGACCAGACATGAATGTTCCATTTAGTGGTGGAGGATTACCTATATGCGCTTACAAGCAACTGTTGATAACATTATGGTGGCTAGGAAAAGGAGAAACTCTTATATCTGTAGCAGACAAGTTTAATGTTGCACTGTTTTTATCAGCAAATTCTTTCTCATATTCTTTCCTTAAACCAAGAAAAAATATTGTAGCAGTCCTATCTCTATCAGTCTGATTTTTACTAGTCTTCCATATAGGCACCGAAATATTGTTGGTTTGTAGCATGGCTTGTTGTTCCCTTCCAGACTAACATAGCTCTTACGGGCTTCCGGATCTACAATTTGATGGATATCATTTTGGTAATACATTTTGTGATGCAAATAATACATCACCCACCTATTTGTAGAATTCTTGCAGTTTCCTTATCCACAGTCAGTATCAAATCATCAAGTTCGATATTCACCATAGCATCATCAGAATTCATTTTTTAAAGGAGAATCCTTATCAATAATGTAGAAACGTTCGTTGAAACCCAATTAGCAAGAACGCAAAACCAACCATCCTCAAAAAATACCCTTACTGCTGACTGCTACTGAGTACTACTGACATTAGTTGACAAAACGGTGTCAAAATTGTTGATATCCCCTCTCTTTTGAACTACTTTCGATTTCGAACCGTTCATATAGAAGCTTTCAAAACATAATGAACCGTATTCATTTTTGACGTCACTGATTCAACAACAAAATGTTTGGTTTCAAAACGCATTGAACACGGTTCTTCAAGAAAAAACAGCTTAAATGTCTTCGTTTATTGAAATTCTGATGCCTCATTGGCTGAACAATGAAAAATGTTTTATTGAATGAGTGTACTATTTGCTAACATTCGATAGCTGAAATAATGACATTTATATGATTAGAACCTGAAAGCCAAATAAATGTTTTTATCTCTGCTTCAATTATATTTTCTTTCTGATCGGAATTATTCGAAAGATTATGAAGAGGTGCTTTTGAGGATAATTGTCACCTGCTCGACTAACATAAACGTTTGTCGATAATGGGAAAAAGTTAAAAAATATGTGAAATAATGAAGGATGGCCATGAGAATAAGTTCAAAATGACAGTGTCTATAGCATTGAGCGCAATAATGTTTTGAAGAAGTTCATATGGATACTTACGTCATTTTCTAATAAATTGAACATCCCCATTTGAGCTAGGTGCAAGGATTCCGCAAACTTTTCTTCTGCCATTTTGATTTCGTCATCTGGAATATTTGATCCTGTTATGGTAAGTAACAGGTCAAACCATGCGACATTAATACATGCTCAAAAAACTTCATGAAACACTAATATTATCTACGGGGATATGCAATCTCATAAATTTGTACCGAGCAAGCAAGAGACGGCAAAAATACAGTGCAACTTATAACGGAACAAATTTCACATATCAGTAGCACATGAATTTATTTTGTGTAATTTGGGTCTGCAAACCTCATTTCATCTGTATGAAGAGTTTGAAGATCATGAATTGAGTTGAACCTTTGTTAGGATACCACCATAGTTTTTTCATAATAATTAATAAGGATCTTCAAGGCGTTTACGAAATTTACATCCCAGATTCGCAGGAGTGATATGGAGTTTTTCGCAAATATCGCTAGAAAGCTTGATGGTGAAACCAATCTGGCAACACTATTCTGAAAGCATCATCTAGTCCAACTGACAGTTACTGAGATTTTGTGGTACCACGCTTACAATTTCAATGTTGACTTGTTCCAAAGCGACATTTTCCGTTCAGATCATACGATCTATCTAATTTTGAAATTAAGACAATGAGTCCCTAAACTAACTGCTTATAGGCCGTCCTAACGAAAACAGGCCAATCTCAATGGATTCAAAACGGATAGAAATATCAAAAATTTGTAGAGGGGCACGATTGAGCGACATTCATTACTTCACCCTCCTGCATCCCCAGTAACCTCACTGACTGTTTCGAATAGCAACATACCAGGTGTGATAAATCATTCGCAAAGTCCCGTCGAGTAAAACATGTTCCTAGAATTTTGCATCCGTTCAATGGTTCAAACAAAAAATGGTGGCGACGTGATGCATGCACCGAAGATGGTAGCATATTATTTGAGTCGAAAATTACTGTGCATCTTTCATTTGGGAGGCGATGAATGATTCAAATTATGGTATAAAGGTTACAGTGTCACTATTCAAGATGAACCTCATTTCCAGGGAACCATTTAAGCACCAACATTTTCACTTTAATATCAACTCAAAAGATCCATCTCTACGAAGTGAAAGTGTAATTTCCTTCCTGGCATGCGCAAATTACGAATGGAATACGAACAAATGAGAATAACCCTAGATCTCTAAGAGAGTGATTTTAAAACATACCCCTTTTATCAATTCAGATTTATGATTGATGCGCAAGCGTATTTTCTGGAGGAAGTGTTGCATAAAAAAACAATATTTTGTCATCGAAAGTAACTGTTGCATAAATCCACCCCAATACTTATTTAAATAGGGGTGGAAGCGTGCAGGTGGAGAATCCCCTGTCGTTCTGATGTTAAAATTTGCTCCTTGGCGATCTTCTAAACAGCAGGGATTTGCAATATTTCCGTTTCGGACATAATTGGGTTTACGTAAAAGGAAGCTAACCCCGCTATTTTTAATTATCGATTCACAGAAACAAGATTTTCATATTTGCACCCGTGTGCACATTCCATGTGGTGTTTTCGTTAAGACATCTCGTTTGAAAATTTCACAGCAGTATCTCTTGCTTGTGTTCGTCGTGATACAACAGCCAAAATCAATTTTGATTGAACGTGCTGATCTCTTGTTGAATGTCTCAGTGCCGAAGTAGGTCAATATCAACGCCTCAGAAGTTGTTGGTTTCTCCATCCTTGTGGTATTCGTCAGAAAAGTATTTATCTGGTGGACATCTTCCAAAAGCGATTAATATTTTTTTCCAATCTATGGAAATAGATTGATACAAATTCAAGCTTATTATCAATTCATCTCCTCATAATGCCAACTTCTTATGAGCGTTTTCAGTTTGGTGTTCGGGTCACTGTACTAGATAAAAAGTTTCAATATAACATCGAAAGTAGATTTAGAAATATCAATAATGACACATGTACTGGACTGGACGAAACTGGACTGCCATTCAATAATTTAGCTTCCATAGATTCATTTTCGATAACATGGAAAAAAAGACATTAAATTGATGATGCCACCTTATTGCTCGTGCCAGTTTGTCGTTTTTGCATCATTCAGATTTTTTGTTTGGTACCTACTTTGCACTGACGATGGGTCATTTAGATCGAAATCGTTCTACCTTCCCAATGATGCAGAATATACTCTGACTGTTGTATCACAATGAATATACGCGAAAAGTGAAGAATCCCACAGGAGCATATTCCATATACAATCCCACACGCCTCGTGGTATTCGCCAAGGGAGTAAGTTCAGGTAAAATGAGAATGAGATTTCTGAATTTGATGATATTCGTGTCCAGCTGTTCAAGTACATTATATGATTTTGAGTCGTGAAAAGAAATTTATTCATTCATAAGTGCCACTGTATGCGATTATGCTGTGTCATAATAATAACATAATTATCAAAAGATACGATAAAGAATTCAGTATTTGTACAGTATCATGAATTGGAGCACTTGGATGTGCGAGGTCATGAAGTGTATTAATGAAAAGAATGGAAATATGGTTGAAATTCATTCTCTTGAACGAAAGATAGATATAGGATAGGTAGCCATTTTTCAAGAAATATCACCCCAAAGTCAACAAATATCTTTACAAAGATAGCTTGTCATATCGGAACACATAATTGAAAAAAAAAGGATCTTCAATGATGCAATCTTGGAAATTATATTTTATAAATGTGTGGGAGTGGAGTCTATTACAAAACATTAAGATAAAGTAACTAAAATTAATATTTTATCAATGAAGCGAAATGAATAAAAATATCCAAATTTCCGAATGATACTTCTTCAAACAAAAAAATTGACTCGATACAAACAATACTTTGAATTCGGCTTTTAACCCCTTTCAGAATTATGACATTGAATCCGAGAGTTGCGATATATATTCCGGGAATGGGCAACCTCAGTGTTGCCAAGTCAAATCTGATATCTGACTCACATTTGGGTTATTTACAAAGAATCAAAAAAGGTATTTCCGTTCAAAACTGTAATTAAACTTTGAATATTTTTGTGCAATTATTTTTTATAATTGGCATCAAATTGATTATACACAGAATTTAATCGTAGCGTAGGTCGCTTACAGACGAATATCGTGAAGGCTGTCCAAAATCGGCTGATGTGCAAAAATATGTTGATGCTATGCGCGAACCGATATTGCTAGATCATCATGTGACTAATCATCTGAAACATTTCCTCTTGTCTAAAAAAAGAATACATATCAATTGCTGAAGATAAATGCTCGTCTTACATAATACTAAATGCTGTATTCAATACAACACATGATGAATCTTGGATCCAGATGTATGATTACGGAACAAAATAGCCATTTGCTGAATGGTTCTTCCAAGACAAACAGAAACCTTCGTAATTCCTTTATTTAGCATAGTCCCCTTCACAAAATTCATAAAAATGAGGTTCTCTCTTGCAGCTTCTGGAAACTCATTCAACATTCCCCCACAATTTTTAATATTTTTTTCGAAGTGCATCCTCGATTATTTTGTATTCTGAAGCTCAGACTCAGCCTCAAAATTTGGAAATTTTGAAGCCCTGTTGAAGGCTGGAGTTCCCCACTCAGTAATTTAAGAGCCCAACTGTTTCAAGGTCGTTGATAATTTTGTCAAGGGGTATCCCTTTTATGTCGTCCAAGTGGGTTCAACATGCGTATCTCCTCATTGAGTACACAGCGCACTCGCATTTGACAAGTTCATATTCTTCTTCACAGCCACTGCGAGAGTTGAGTCAGTCACCCCACTCTGAAGAGGTTTCATCCTCTCTAGCAGTGTCAAAACAACCATCGTTAGTAGTAGGTTCTTCTTGAGATGTCTATATACCGGTGTTTCTAATGTTGCGATATTGTTTCAGACGAACCTGTGGACAAGGCGTGGTAGTTCATCAGTGGCCATGAGGGGCGCTGGTAATCAAAAATTTCTATTAATTTTCGTGATCACTCGATCCATGGAACACGCTGTTACCAATTCTGATGTTTTTGTTAAAAGGATAGAGAATTTATCGGGACTGGATATGTGAGGTTATTGAAAACACCAAAACGCGCCAAATTTGTGTTTAACTTTATGCGTTATTTATTCCATGTAGTTTGAAAATAATTTCTCAGTTGGAATAAATTTGCATTGTGTTTCTACTGATCTGTACCAGAATTCGCAACGACATGGCCACTTGGCAACACAGGACTGTCATCTCCACTGCAAGAGTGCCGGTACCTGGCGGATTTTTTGCAGTACTACTACGCCTACATCATCAAATTTTTCATCAAGTTGGCCATATCGGTCGTCTGATTTGCTGACAATCTTTTATATGGAGTGAAAACACCAATATATAGCCACCTTAGTTCTTCTTAAACACTAACAGGTCATTTGTGTTTCTCTTTGTCTGATTTAACATTATAAACTTTCATATCTTACTTGTTCTCAGATTTATCCTAAAACTGAATTATCTGATAAATATGCCAAAATTTGAAGAAAATCCATGATAACCCAATTGAAAAACACTGTATTGTGTGATTTACACAAGATAGTTCACAAAACCGCTACACGTGTACAATAGACCCGCAAAAATTTATTGATAATCTTGGAGCATTTTTCAGAAAACAAAACGATATTCAAGAATAATCTTTGTTTCTGACTTTTATTCCCGGGAAATTAATAGCATCCCTCGTATATATGTCATAACAGTAGTAATAGTAATCATTATATCTATAATTGTTTGTATTGAAACATTATTATAGATAACACCTATGCATATACAATGCTGCTGATCGAACACATATCTCATTCGGAAATTGACTAGCATTATTGTGGCGATACAGGGTCCAAACATTACGGAACATACCATAAGCTGTTCCCTGTGATTTCATAGGGCTGGAATAAGGAGTTAGGACTCCTTTAGATGCTATAAACCATGCTCATTTTCACATCATGCTCAAAGTTT
This sequence comes from Zygogramma bicolorata, assembly GCA_032362365.1. Classification (NCBI taxonomy): domain Eukaryota; kingdom Metazoa; phylum Arthropoda; class Insecta; order Coleoptera; family Chrysomelidae; genus Zygogramma; species Zygogramma bicolorata. Next base: position 6,544,041 of record JAVJAQ010003427.1, on the reverse strand, counting down.
TTGAAAATGGTCGATGAACATATGAATAAGTGTCATTATTGAGGTGAGGTATAAAAACGCGATATGAAGATGGACATAAAACCATTTCAAGTCAGCATGCCTCGTTCACAGACCAAACTTTCACTTCATCTTCTACTCTGAGAAAGTTGTCATAATGGAAATCAACGGTAGCGTTCGTACAAGGAACATTCTTTATAATATTTTGTGTATGATTAGCATTGTGACAACTTTCTTTGGGTGAAACTGGAAAATAAAGTAAAAATTTGATGTATGAACCAGAAATTGTTCTATGAAAAAGATGAGAGAAAGATGAGAGGAAACCAAAAGATGGAAATGAGTGCTTGAATTAGTTGGGTTTACTTTTGAATAATAGGTAGGAAAAATTGGTAGGTCGAAAAAATTCAATGATAGAGCTCTGGTAGAGAAGGAAAAATATTGAGAATTAACCACTACCATTCCATAGAAGACGATGTTATTCTTGAATATTTGGAAGGATGAGGAGATGTTTCAAATGTTTTCAAGCTAACGATAAAAAGATACATATCGATGAAACAAATGAAGCTGGAATGTAATGATTGTGGAAGTATTTATTATTTATGGAATAAAGATAAATCGAAAGCTTTCATATGGTGTTTCCGAAAAGTCAGTGAGTTCGTGAATAAAGCATTTACCTAGTGACGATGGGAGACCTATTCTCGAATCATAGAATTATTTTGTTCATAGGCTTCAACATCAGAATGTCCTGATTTGACATTTGTGAATCGGTGTTTATCATTGTGAAATGTCTATAAGACGCTAATTTCCACCCATCAGTTTGAAATAAAGTTCTGGCACCGAACGATATATATGAACAAAATCCAAGGACCGGTGAATTAGTGCTTACAAGAAAAATATTTCTTCAGTGCCTTTTGGCAATTTATCGTTCACTTTTTGTCAATGAAGATAATGGTTGACGGTGATACCAACCATAAAAAAAGATTACTTTTCGGAACCAGTCTAAAGGTGCTGGTTTGATTTCAACAGACACATCCTGTAGAAATTTCTTCAAAATTCTTGTGTTTGTCAGTATAATTTACTTAGATATGACATGACAAATTTTTGGTGCTTCTTCGAAACTCTCTATTTTTCTGTAATTTAGATAATTCAATGGATTCATGTTTGGTGTAAACAGAAGTGATCTAAAATAATATGTAATTTAACGCCGGGCAAGCCATATTTAGATAATTTCTTCTATTTTGTGTCTAGCACGTGGCACTAATAACACGTTGCAGATGAATTTTGTACTACACAATGTTTCTCAATGTCAAAGCTAGCAATTATGATCAGCAATACTCACTCACGGAAAATAGAAGATCGGATATCTGCGAAATTATGAGATGGAGACCATATCTTCAACAAGTCAAGTAGTAAGTCAATGGGTACGCCAATGAAAATAAAAGCATTTGCTTCTTTACGATTCATTCTACTGGATACTGGATAGCTAATAATGAAGAGTATTGGAATTCCAAAACGGAAGAATGACCCGTTTATGAAAATGATTCAGGGGTTATTCTAATCAAATCGCTAACAGTGTAGTGTGAAAATTGGTATGAAATGTGCGACGTTGATTTGAAAAATGAACAATACAGAAAAATCTAAACCTTCGAAAAAATATGATTGATAAACGAACAATACCTTTTGCTTGCCTTCTCCTTTTGCAATCGAAATCGAGCCTCCTTCCCTGTAGTTTTTTCCGATGGTGCTAAAACATAAAAAGAATGATAGATTAGAGAATACAGATACAGATAGTTTATTCATGTCATTCAAATACAGGATTTTTACATACGTCAAATGATCAATATAAAATTACAGGTATAAAATCTAAAATAGAATCAATAATATACAAAATAAGTACTACATAAAATGCTAAAGTTCACTCACACAAAATATATGTATACATACAAATCATCAAAGGTTCTCAAGGTTTCTCGGGATTATTTTTTCTAATTGGAAATTTACAACCTATAGATAAAGTCAGATTGAAAACTCATAGAGAAACTATTGATATCAAAAAGGGTATCTTTCCTTGTATGATTCAAGAATGATAATTCCTATCTGATATCAAGTGCCAACACTTTAATATTCCATAAGCGTGACGCGTTCTATCCATTCTATATAACCGAACCATTTTCATTATCCAATCTAGGTGCGAATTGAACTTCTTAAGGTACTCCACTTATTCTGTTTGGAAATTATATTAGCAGAATATGCATGAGGCTAAAATGGTCATAAACTAGTTTTTGGATAGTTCGAATTGATATATGATTTGGGACAAGGGCAGGTGCGAAAAAACGAGCAACCAATATTTTCTGCCTTAAAACATTTACAATTCCCCACGCAAGGTGCTTTGCAATTGTAACTATCAATAGTGAGAGTCCATTGAGCCATCACAGAATTTGCTCTTCATATTGATTCCCATTCTTCTTCTCCTTTATGTCATACTCACAGTGGGGGTGACAGAATATCCTTATGGGATTTGGTGTGCTCACTTCAATTATTGAAGCTTATAACATGGAGAGAACGCGTGAGTTCGCACTAAATACTGTACCTGACTACTGGAGAGGCTCGTGGGCAAAAATGAGTATCCATACATCAATACTCCGGTAGTGGATCAACAACTCCTTGACCCCCAAAAAATACCCTGCTAGAATCGATTAGTCTGTGGACTCTGTTCTTGATTTAAATCGAGGAGTTATAGATCCACTATCGGTATTCAGGCACGAGTACACCATTCGGTATAGAGCTCACAGTTCTAACGAATTGAAAAATCGTAGTGCTTTTCCATTCATTTTTTTTAAATCATCAGGGCCAAATACCAAATACACCTGGAGCACTCTGGAGCGCTGGGTATCTACAAGAAATTGAGAGAGGAAGATGTGGAGCGCAATATCTCGAAGACTTTTCTTATTACGATGTAAAGCCAGTTAGTACTACAGCAATGTTAAAAATTACTCCATCGATTTTTTTTATTTTAATTTAGATTTCTCCTTGTCTACACTCTCACGAGTGCGCCCAGAGGGCAGAGCCTGATACGGGCAAGGGTTGGCTGATTACCTAGGGTGCCGAAGCGCTCTGGGGCGACCTATTGATTTTACGGTAGCGCATTTGCTATTTCAACTGAAGGGAAACCCAGAAAACCGATAGTATCATTGAGTCGGTTCATGTATTCGATCAAGATATCCACCTACCATGATTGGTAACTAAGTCACCTTTTGCACTCTGAATCTAAATAGAATATAAGTCGGCGCCATAGACAACTTTGCCAGCACCTCGTTGATTGATCAAATTGTCGACGTGTTTTCAGAATTGAGTTGATTTATTCGCGAAGTACTTGTTGCTACGAAGTAGGTCGATAAAGATTCTTTGAGCCAGCAATCTTCTTTGTCCCTGAACCTGGAGTCGACTTATTACATCACATCCGAAAATTCAGTTATCGTTAGAGTTTGCATGGCAAAGAGACAAGAAAGGCTAGGAACTCTTATGGGAAGAAACTCCATAATTACATAAAGGTCCATAAAAACATTGCGAGGTAAATGTTTCAAGTCGAAAAACATCAGTTGCAGTGACTGATGTACCGCCCTGGCTGTTAATCTACGATTTTTGTAAGTCCAGTAATATATTTGGTGATTCAGTATATTCAACTTCCGGTTCATAACTATCAGAAATCAGATATGTTCTGATGAAATTATTGCCAAATAGTAAATAGGGAAAATGATTTCAAATACCTAAAGAGAAATTGCTCTATAGACAAACTTCATCCTTTACCGAATGGGAGTAACCATTTCAAAAGATTCAAAGCCCAGATTAACGAAATATCAGCGATTCAAAAATATACAGATAAGATTTATCTCCTAAACTGAAAGAGACATTTCTGGGAATTTGTACCTATCTCTCACCGTTATTCGAAATTTCACTGCAGAGTTTCGAATACCCCCGTATAACAACTACATATGAATTACATTATTGGTGACCCAAAAATATTGCAATTTCCTAAAAAATAAGTTTGGGTAACCAACTCTACTAGCGCATATTGAATCTCAGGAAAATCAGCCGCACATCATATACACACAGCCAGGCAGTCCTTGAAAACAACCACCGAGTTAAATATCAAAACACATGGTGTTGATTAATTTCATAAATGTATGCGACAGCGTTGAAAAGCGAACATCAGCACGACGCACGAGTTAGGGATCCCGGAAAAACTTTACAGATAAGAATAATACAATGTGCAGTGTCAGATCGAGCGTAGGAGTTCAAGGAAAGGCCTCCTGATTATGAAACGTTGGCATGCCTCCCATTTAATATCATCTGAGAAAAGATAATCCATCAGACATTCTGGAATCATTATAAAGGAAATGATCCATATTGGCCCAATGCAGATGTTTAGATATTGATGATGTTAGGCGGAAGTAGATCAGGATGGCGTCAAATAGTCAAATGAGTCATCGTTCCCATGTTTCTTCATAGATAATAAACACAAAAAACTATTACAGTCGTTTTTCTTTATCGAATGAGTTGAGTGGTGCCTTTTTGGGTAGCTCTTTCCGATTTTGATATTGAAGAAAACCGGCGACACAATAGAAGGTTTCTAGTAGGGCCCACGGTTGTTGTTGTTGTTCGTTCTGTTAACCAGCTGACGAACGTCAACCCTCAGAAGTCGAAACTTGTGCGAGAAATGGATCAAACGGTACTTGAAATGTTCCTATTTTCTCCTGATGTTAATTTAGGAAAGTTGTTTGTATAATCTGGAAATACGTGCAAAATACCAAACGATGAATATGTTACTTTTTTGAAAAACAATTGTTTTCAAAATAAATTGTACAGAAAGGCAACTAAATACATGCAACGTTTCTTTCGTGAATTTTCATTTCGAAGTGGATGTGTTTTGATCCGGTTTTCATCGAGAAAACATTTTTTGACCTCAAAATACGCTTTAAAAATATTTAAAGATAGTTTTTCAACACATTGTATGATGACCATCTGCGACTTTTACGCTCTTAACTCCACTACTACCTCTTGCTGCCTATATCCTGACACATCGCAGAAATATAGATGGAAATGAGGAAATTACTCCCCTTCACTATGATGATCAAATATTCAGAGAGTTCAATAAAAATAAATATGTGATCTCATTAAAATGAACCGTTCGAGCAATCGTCAAAGTTATAAGAATTATCGATCTGAAAGCAGCAGGTTGAAGCTGATACGAATAAGGCCCATAATCCAACAGAGCTGAAATGTGAGAGGAAATAAGATGCGTCGTAAACAACCAAAAGGATTTCGTTAGCGGTAAGAAATGTGTCAATAACGTTAATTATCATCACCTCTTCGTCCATCTTCACCGCTTTGATGAATTTAACAATAACAAATATAATAACAAATTTCTATCTTCTTCGACTGAGATCTTACGATATGTGAAAGAAAAACGAACGCCATTGTAAACTTCCCTTACAGTAAGTAACTATGATTCGGAGAATTCGAATGTGCCATTCGAAGGAACCATGGACGGAGTAACAACACGTGATCTATGTATAAATAGATCATTGAAGAATAGCATTTAATCGTCACGTATTACATCGTTAGTGGCGAACCATACCTATTGCCGATATAAAAAACGCAACGACTCCTATACCAAGGAAAAAAGTTTTGCATGTTGATTTTGATGTTGAATTTATCTGAATTACACCTGATACCTGATGGATAATATCTAAGTGGACAAGTGGACATATCATCGCATTCGGAACTCTAGTGAAATATTGAAAGAAGAAAATACCACAATGATAATCTCGCCAGAAATATACTCTGTATATTAGAAAATTCTTGTATATCGAGAAAAAGTAGAAAAATTTACATCATGGAAATAATCAATTGTGAAGAACAGTGGTAACCAACATGTAAATGTTTACCGAAGGAAAATTGAGGCTGTTTATTAAGTATGAGAGGTTTTTTCAATCACTAGCTGAGACTTTGCCAGTAGCTAAAGGGCTTGACCAAGAGACTCTTCGATACGATAATGAGGATTTGGCTAGGAGCTAAGTTTCTTAACAGCAGTTTGCAAATTAGGCCCTGAACCCGATATGAATAAGGACCGGTTCATCAAACACCAGGGAAGCCTAAGCTAGAATCAGTCAAGTATTTGAACGATACATTCGATTGGCTTCGAAGGACTCAGTTGACAGCTGTGCTAAGTTACAGTTCAGAGCATTTATAAACAAGTCCTCAAACCGAACTCAAATTTTCAGACTGCTCACCACTTCATCAATAACTAGTAATCTCTTCCCGAAAATTTTTCAGCAGAAATCCTGAAGAATTGAGTAATCAATTCTAATGAATTGAATAAAACAAATTTAAGTGTGACGGTTCCATCGAAAATAAAGATGATAATGATGTAGATAGATGATGTATCGAAAGCTGAAAAATAATTCGGTGGGTCCTAGGTACCAGTCAGCGCACCCCTCTCGTTATGAATCTGAGGCATTGGTCAGAAAAAAAAAATCGCCAATGGCCATTTTCCGTGAGTAACCCCAGGCTTCAGATTAGTGTTTATCTGGAACCACAAAGAACACCTATCATCAGAAGTACTGATTCAACATAATAGTCAGGATGGAGTCTGCGACAAGCTCACTGCTTGTCATCGACATATTTCCAGTGGAACCACGGTACTGCAATGGGCCGAATTCGAACGGGCAATACGGCCCAAGAGAGTTAACGCCAAAGAAACAGTAGATACGCCCGCCATTGGAAAAGCCTCCATGCCATATATAAGAGGTGTGACAGATTGGATAGGACGAACGCTAAAGAAACATTATGTAAAAGCAATACTGAGGCCGGCACGAACCGTCAGAGATAGTTTAGGATCAGCTTAAGATCCAAGAGAGTCGTGGGTAACACCAGGTGTGTACCGTATTCCGTGTAGCTGTGGATCGGTCTACATTGGAACCACCAAAAAAGCATCTAGACACGACTCTCCTAACATAAGAGAAATTGTCGCCTAGGACAGACAGATAAGTCGGCTGTGGCAGAACACGTACTCGGAGAAGGCAATACCTAATTGCTTTTGACGAAACCCAAGTGATCGACATTTCTCTTAGCTACTATTCGAGATTACACAGAGAGGCAATAGAGATATACAAACATAAAGACAATTTTAATCAAGAAGAAGAAGGCATGAACATCAATAACGTCCGTTTACCTGCATTGAAGAATACACGACCAAAACCAGTTAATAGAAAACAGGCCTCGCTCATCCCCGACATACAAAACGCCTGACATGAAAGCAGATATGAATCGGACCAAAACATGAGCGAAGTAGTACGTACTGTGAGAACGAGAACATTGTGTCCGTTACCCCATAGACTCTAAGCGATGAGATTGGAACCTTTGGTGCAAAAGTTCTTCAGGAGAAGAAAATTGATAAATTGAGTATCAACTGCCAACCTTGTCGAGTGCAAAAATATCAGTTTGGTGTTAGGGATATGATCTCTAAGAAAAGTTCCCATAGACTTTGATAATGCCTAACACAGCTGTAGGCGAAACGTCTGGAGTAAAAACCTGTGGACCACGGAAAACAAACCCGAAAAACATCCCAGAATCCATAGACTTTGATAATGCCTAACACAGCTGTAGGCGAAACGTCTGGAGTAAAAACCTGTGGACCACGGCAAACAAACCCGAAAAACTTCCCAGAATCAATATCAGGCTTATTGACATGGATCTGCCTGAGTTTGGGAAACGACCTCAATACCTCAATGAAGATAGGGCAGTGTCGTTGAACTTTTCATTCCGTACGAGTGCATAAGGAAATAATATAGCACCCACAAAGCTGAATTATGACGATGGTTAAACGGTTAGATGGCATCAACAATGATAAGAGCGTGATCACCTCTTGGCCTGCTAGAAACTGCAATGGTATTGGTCAAAAATTCAAAAACTCCTACGTACGCTTTTCACTGTTTTGATGCAGGTGCGTACTCAGATTCAGGGCGAATAATCGTATTGTTGGAATTGCATCATTTAGAATCCATACATATTGTGATTTGAATATTGTGTTTTATTTGAATACTTTCGAAGTAGGTATATTAGAGTGATTTTGTTCCATTTTTTTAAAATCCTAATTTGGATACATTGAAACTACATTGAAATAATATTTCGTCCTCATTACGGCCCTGGTAAAAATTACGCAAACGTGATTTTGTTTACATCTACTGAATCTTCGATTGGAACGAACTATAGTATTAGGGCACTCTAAACCCATGAACCAGCTTCGGTAGACGAGGAAATTATTACTATTATAACGTTGACATATATCATATTTCCTCTCCACATAAATCATGGAAAATACAATATTGGTTCATTAACGTTCCATGTGAATTGAAATGTTTTCCATTAACCATACCAATCAGCTGAATGTGTTAATGGGATAAACGGGAATCTAGGTCGACAGACTAATTGAACTGTGATTTAGTTCAATGAAGTACCTCCGCAACTATTATTGCTATTATTTACCTATTTGACGGAGTCGATAGGTTATTGCAATTACATTGGAGGTTTCAATTTGCCGAAAAAAAGAACATACAGTGACCATGATAAATGTTAGCCTCATTCCAACTTGTTCTGATCTATCTTTACACAAATACAAAATTGCCAAGATATTCGTACTTCGATTCATGAGCTCGAAGACGCCACATTTTGTACGAAAAATTCACTTCGAATGTATTCCTACTCCAAAGGAAAGCAATATTCTCGAAAAGTTCAATACACAGACCGTCACAACTCAGTTAATTGGCTTTATTTTCCATTCAAATATGCAAGAAAAATCTGATACTTGCTCAAAATTTCGAGAGTATTTAAAACACGTAAATACCATAGAAAAATAAAGATTCCGTACTAACATTAACATTATTTGTCACAATAAGTGTTGGAAAACGTCCCTTTTGACCTTCTGGCATATATTGAGTACAATTTCGACTTCACGTTTACGGAATATTTTTTGGTGAAGGTTGCACGCATAATTTGAACTGCGAAAACATCAATAAAAACGTGCTGATTATTATCCACGAATTTGTTGAAAATAAGTCTGACTTGGGGTCTGATTCGATATCGATGATATGCAGAGACGAATTTGATCTATAGTGAGTGAACTATAGCTGAACAAAAATAGCTGTACGTTTGAGAAAAAAAAATGTGAATCATGAACCCAAATGAAAACATTCATTACACTCATTCTTTTGTATCGAATTGCTTTCTAGCAGGTGTTTTTAACATATCAAGTCAAAGTGGAAGAACAGCTTAAAAACTTTGGTTATTGACACAGTTCAACTACTTCGAATTATTGAATGGGGAGTAATATTAGGATTTCAATAATGTACATATTTCTTAATCTGATTTCATCTAGTCGAAGCAATCAATTATTTGATAAGTACTTTTTGCCTGCTCATGTCAAGGTCTGTACCTTTAGCTAGTAGGTTTAGTCGAGTTCAGTCAAATATCTGAGGTCAGGCAACGCCCAGAGCGGCTACCATGTGAAAGGGCGACTGAGAATGGACAATCTTTTCACTCAATACTGTTAAAATATTTCCCACCACAAGGAATGCAACTCGGGCCAAACTACTAGCGTTCCCATAAAAATGCCATCGAAATAAAAAGTTGAAGATATGACTGAAATTATCCCGGTAAAATTTCAGACAATCGTGTAACACTTATGATATATGAAGATAAAATGGTGATATTTCATAAGCGAGTAACACTCTTTTTGAAAAATCATACAACTGATTGAGATACGAATGTAGCAAACGTTTTTCACAAACTATTACACCAAGACGGATATATTAGTAATATCATTTTGAAAAAATTCCATTGAACATAACTCACCATCACTTCCTTCAAGTCTTTGGTCTGCAGATGATGTAAAGGCTCCAAAAAGTTTTGCTTAATATTATCATCAAGTGAATACTTGACATCAGCCATTTGTTTGAGCGCTTCCCCCATTTCTACTAAAGCCAGTCCAAAGGGGCTGTCATCTCCTAATTTCCTACCATACATGAGCATACAGTCTCCTAACACACCCTCTGGTTGAGGATACGTATTGGATTTTGCTTGGCCACTAAGCTTACTTATACCTTTGACAGCGGCCATTTTGGCCCGAGCTGTAGGGTTAGGTTGTAGGAACTCTTTTGTTTTCATTTGTAGCTCTTCGACGAGCTCGTACGTCACGTCCGTTTTCTGTAAAACAAAAAAGTTCAAAATGATTTCATAAGTATGGAGGAGAAAATTTCAAATCAAATATTCTTTGATTTTTCAGGTTTATGATAAGGTTCAGGGTCAATTTTCCAATCATCACCTAAGAGTTAGCAATAGTGCTTGACCGGGACGTTCGATTGGCTGATGAGGTCTTAGCTCACAGAAAAAACTAAGCGTCAGCTAGGTCATCAACAGCCAAGTATTTTCAAGAGTAGATTGAAAACCGTGCATTGAGAATGATTTGTATTGAACTGAGGTGGAGTGCATATTACAATACCACCTTGCTTTCAATTTGGACACAAGATGAAAGCACACGAAACGAAAAATAAATAAGAAAGAAAACTTGGACATCATTCATTGGCATAGTTTCAGTTTTGAGATAGAAGGACTGATATACAACTTCACAGCCGAGAATTTTCAGAATAATTCCATGTAGAGGTGAGTGAATAAAATTCGGAATGAAAAACTAACTGCTGTGAAAGGAAAACCTACTACCCAATCAGCAATAGAGCGAGAAGAATGAATTCAAAAAAGATAAGAACGATCAAGCTATCGAGGTCTTCAAGTTGAATTTGAAGCACTGAGTGAACTTGAAGTTTGTAGGTAATGCTCTAAAATCTATATAATTTTTCATCAGAATAAAATGTAATTAATAGAAAAAAAATGAGAGTATTGATTATGAGCTCGCTGAAAGAAACGTTAACGAAACATTATCCAATATAAAAATGGAGGGAGAAAATGAACTCCATGTTGGGGTATTCCAAGAAAAAACATCAAATCCTTATCATATGCGATGAATTTTGGATATGACTTCGAAAAACTTGTACCGATAAAAACAATACAATTATCTCCACCCCATGGCAAGCATGAATTCAATATGGAACTATATGAATACCGATGCTTGGAAGATGAATTGCTGTATGCGGAATAATATATCTCCTTGGAGATTAAGAGCGTCAAGATAAAAAAGTCCGATGATCACATTATCGAAACAAATGTTTTAAATTGTGGCACCACAATAATAAAAAAGGTGAAATAACTCGAAATTTGTCCCTATTAGTAGTAGTTTTTTGAATCAGGTTCAAGCGTTACATATTCTGGAAGTTATAATAATAATCACAATATGCTTTTAATCATCCAGTAGTATACTTCCAATGGATTTAACCATTTTTGTACCTTGGTTGAGATGGTTTGAAAAAATGCAAAGGAAATCACGAATAACAACACGGTTATGAAGAAATAACCCTCTAACTAGATGAATGAGTCTGATTAAAAGTGGTATAACTCTACGATAGATAGAACTTACCCTTTCCATATCCATGAAATCCAGATCCAACTTCGTGCCTTCCGCACCTCCCATTTTTTCCGTGACATACTGGAAATAAAACAAATCGTTAGAATTTTTCAGAGTTCGATAACAATGAAACACTGAAAATGCATTTCAAGCACTCGCCCGAAAAAACAGTTGTATTACAGGTAGCTACCCGAAATAAGCTATTTCCACGGCAATGTATTTTCCTGATTTACAAGAAGTTTTATTTCAATGGTAAAACACAATAAAACGAATGATTCAATTCTCAGAACTGAACCAACGTTGAATAGAGAATCGGAAAACCTTTTCAACTAGGTGTCACAATAACCCCTTTTCTCTAAAAAAATCAATAATGCCCTCTTGACTACGAATGACGTCACAGAAATATGTTTTTCATTCGGAAGTACTGAAGAGATAGGTAATGCCTTATTCCTTCAGGTTTTTGCCACCTTGACATCATCTTGTCACGATCAGGATTCAAATCACAGCCTCAGCAAGCACCACAACTGGAAATATATTACAGTCAAGTGGTTAGACGCAGATCTGGTTCGAAAACAGGTTCTATTCGTTCCTAGTTGAGCTAGCAAAATATTCAATTATCACTGAAAATCGCAACTGAAAGTTTCGATTCAAATTAATTGATCAGAATTATATATAGCCTGTGAACTGGTGACAGAAAATTGCAGGAATTCTGTAATGGCTCATATTTCACACGCGAGGTCAGGGAGTGGAATGCCTGGCAGCGGCGACTTTTATAATATTGGATATATATTGCTGAGCTAGTTCTCAGTTTCAAATACCTGGAGAATTGGCCATCAACGTATCATACATCTTGTCAATAGCTGTGAGGTGACCACTGCTTCGGAAGTGACTTTGTCCACTTCTGCAGTAGAATTAAAGAAGTTCAAAGCCACAGACTTAACTGGTTGTCAGATATCATTGATGTTACTGACATGAGCGAATTCGTGCTGGAGATTTGTTTTGAAAAATATTTGTTTTTCATTTCATCAACTTGATGTGTAGTCAGCGGGCTATCATAGTTCTATTATTGTTGCTAAAAATTAGTCAATGATGAAAGATGCATGGCGACCTTATTCGTTATAGAACCTGAATTCCATGGGAGAAATCAAGTAAAGAAATTGTCATGAAAATTTGTTTCATTCATGAAATAATAATTTTGTACTAATTCCATTTCCCTATGATGAAAACAGTATCTGATTAGTATAATCATAAATCTCATTTCATAATATGGCATGAGTTCATTTGGCATATTCTTAATTTTCCCACACTTTTCTACTTCTAAGCCTTGACTTCTCATAAAAGTACCAAGTAAGCAAATTTGATATGGCGAAAGAAGAATTCCAAGTGCCAGAATTCATTCTGGTGTAGGTACACAGTTATCCAAATAATATTGTATCATTGTTTTTTCAATCAACAGACAGTTTTTGAATCGGGAGAATAATTTTATACAGCACTGGAAGCGTAAGAGATAGGTATATTCTTTGTAAGTACCTATTGTGAAAAACGAACATTCCATGAAAAGACAAATTGGGATTTTTAAGTGAACCAAATTCTCATATATTACTTGTTTTTTCAGTATGAATCAATTCACCAATTTCCACATTCTGAATATGATCAACCCCATACATGAAATAAGAATTTTTCAATTTATCATTTACCCTCGATCCTCAGTGGATCTCATGTTGAGAATACACCACAGAACACTGGAAATTTTGGATGAAATGTTTAATTACTAAATTTTGTTGTCTTAGGCACCACGTGAATATTTAAAAATTTTAAATATGTCACAAGTTGTTACCGAAAATAACGTTCGAATTCCATTTTCATGAACGGTAAAATTCTTCACTTTTGAAGTGAAGTGAAACCTCGTTCTGCGTATGCAAATGCACCTTGAGTAAAACAGACTGTTGTCGCCTCGTCTATGATCCTCCACCTCAACCATGTTGAAGCCCAGTTCAAATGAACTCGGTTCAATTGCTGAGCATTAACCAATCGAATCTTTTTTTTTTAATTTCTTTATTTAACGTCGGCCTATTTCCGCTACCAAGGCCAATCACCGACGCCGGTGAGCACACTTCCCCCAACCGGAAATTTTGCCGAACCCTCTGGTATTCCAACCAGAGGTAGGGCTCTTTAACGAGCCCAACATCCATGGATTCGGGACCGCCGGCTTTACGTCCCCTCCGAAGGACGGCATATCCTCAATATATCTTGTGCTCATTGATATATTGCCTGCGAGCTATGATATGCTATTTGGCTGCAGCTGTACGGGCTTTCGACACGGTATTTCCCCAATCGAATCTTTCATTAGTTTCACTTGAACCACAGTTCAGAGGAATTTGTACAACTGCCCCAAATTTATCAACATAGTGGGGTTAAATTTGTTTACTGAGCAATTGTCTCTTCACAGTTAGAGTTTGGGTGTTCCACCTCCTGATCTCGCGAGTGTATACTTTTGAAACAAAAATTGTATTTTCCATTGGCAAACACTCTGACGAGTGCGTCCAGAATGCATATCCAAGTGTGGGCAAAGGCCGACTAATGTTCTCGGGTACCGTAACGCTCTGGGGCAGCTTACTGATTTTTTTCAGTAGAGCATTTGTTATTATAACTGAAGATGAACTCAGAAAACCCAGTGCTACCAGGTCTGTTGCCGTATTCGCTAACCAGACCCCACCCACTGGGACTGGTATCTAGACCACCGACAATTGAATCGAATACAAGCGAGCGTATTTGGTTGGATTCAGACAGATCCGGAATTTGATCGTACGACGATCCGAAAGCTTTCTGATTGGTCAAACTTTGAATTCAGACCAATCAGAAAGCTATCGTATCGTCGTACGATCGGATTTCGGATCTGTCTGAATCCAGCCTTTCTCGTTCAACCACCACTCGACCTCATACGTCTTCAATACTATATTATATTGAAATATAAGGCATTTCAATAATCATGCGTCTTTTTGTCACAAGCTCGTGAACTTAAGAGCTGGCTTTTTCATCTACTGTTGAGAAACTTGGGTGAGCAAACTCCACAACAGTCAATCGAAACTTTCGGCAAAGTACTTCGATTGGCTGAAGCGAACTTAGCTGACAGTTGATTCTTAACAGTAGATTGAAAAGCCGACCCTGAGCAGACGGTTCACTAATATTTTCAATTTCATATATATTGGAAGAACAATCAATTCGTGAATCACTAGCATTTGAATGTTTCTAGGATTCTTGATTTTTTGCAATACTTTGTAGGTATTTTTTTTTGCAATATACCAAAAAAAGCGCAAATAAAACACAAACCTGTGCAAATCTGCTCAGCCACTTATTGAACATCGTTTACAGACGCACACAGAATTAGTAAAACTGGCGGTTATAACCTGAAACGACTGTTTAATACGCTCCTTATTGCCATATCTATAGTTTTCAATATACAGGGATGGCAGGTAATATTGAACAAAATCACATATTAATGTTTTTCCACTTTTAACCCCGCCCGCATATTACATTTGTTGGAAATATGATTTTGTCAATATTTCTACAATAAGTCTACTTGACAGAATCATCTTATATATATATATATATATTTTTGTAGGATTCCCAATTCAAAGACTGTTTCTGACCAGTGAAGTTGCCCATCTAACTTCTGAAAATGAATCGCGTGAAACTTGTCACAGTTCAACTGTCGAACTTCTTTTACCTTATACTGAACTAGGTTTTATGAGAACGCGAAAGACCTCAGATATTATTATTAAATGAATTTTAATGCCACCATCAGCAAAATATTCCAATTCAAAAACAAAAATATATTGGTATTATTAGGTATTGCAAGAAGGTATGAGAATTTTCACGTGAGAACACACTATTTCCAAAATATTACATGTTTCCACAAGACATTTCAATCCTGCGATATCCTGTTCCCTTCACACGAATAATATTCCGTGATCATTGTGGGAAATGTTTTATTGCTCGGAAAATATAAAACATAACATCGTACACGAAGCACAGTATTCCATGGAATGGAATGGAACTATTTAATGCTCTTTGAGAACAAATAGAATTGAACATGTTCGTGTTAATGTAAACGATGCATGAAATCATACGTGTAATCGATAACATAGAAAGTCTGATAGTATGGGACAAAAAAAGAGACCAGAAAAGTACAGGGGCATATAACAGAATAAACATGTGACTTTTTTCTGTGAACATTATTTTGTACTGGGATTGAGCCCATTAATCAGGTGAAATATATGTCAACCCATAATTTGTCTACGGTCTACGACGCTGTACGCTGTCGTATAATCAACAGGGCTTTCTCATTGCTGGTTCAATCCGCGGCTAGGGCACAATTTTTCTGTCTGGCTATGTGCGATAAGCAATTGTTGGTTGCTTAGATACCAATTCTGGTAGGAGGAATATCTTGATTGAATACACTAACCGACCCGGTAGCACTGTAGATTTCCTAGGTTTATCACCAGTTGAAATAGCAAATACCAGCCTCCCCAACCCCAATTTCATCCAGTTCACAAACAAATAGAAAAACAGAGAAGACGAAGTTTTCTCTTACTGTAAGAATTGAAAGTTGAAAGCTGAGAGCTCGTTAATCCTTAGTTAGCTCGAGAGTCGGCTTCATGGTTGTTTTCCGTGTGTAGAAGACTGGTTAACGGAAATAGATTTCTTTTTCAAAACCGAAAGATGTTTCCAGTACAGAAGTGTGGCCCAATTTGCATAGAGACGCCACCATCCGGGTTGAAAGCCAGCTCTTACTGAAACTCCATCATCTCATCACTTCTCTATGGTCTTTTTGTATAACCTTGTTACGAAAAAAACTCCTTACGCTGCCGCTGAACACCATAAAAAAAGTGAATTGAAATAATTCCAAGAAGGGATCCATACCAGGATCGATAGGCGTATCGAGATAACGCCAGAATTTCTCGATGCGAAGATTCCCGATATCGAGGCGCGAATAGACTATTCCGGAAAGATATTCACTTTTCGAACAGAGTTTGAAAGGGGGGAAATTAACCGCAACGGCAGTTTTTAGAAAAGAGTTTTGGATGTTTCAGTCAGTTGAGAAATCTAATGTATTGTAAGCGAATTATAAGCCAGTACAGTAGTTTTATTTTATAGTGAAGTCAATAAACATATTCACTAGAGAAGTAAGACAGTGAAATCAGTTTGTGAGACAACTTTGAAAATGAGCAAGATATGAACATTTGAAATTCGACAAAGAGGACGATGAAATTGAAACCTCTTGTGTAAAAGTTGAAACTTTTGTAGATATCAATTAACCCAACACCAAACTGATACTATTTGCACCCGACGCGCGTTTCGCTAGTAAGATTAATATCTTCAGGAAAAGACGTATAAATTTTATTGTCCTGAAGACGTTAACTTGGTTAGCAAAACGCGCGTTGAGTGCAAATAATATCAGTTTGGTGATGGGGTAATCGATCTCTACAAAAAAGTTTCAAAAAAGAGGGTTGTAGTTTGTGATTTCACATATTCTATCACCGTATAACGTTTATAGAAAGCTCCGTTTCACGAGAGAGGTGCAGATAGTAAATTTCAAGATCTTTCAACTACTAGGTTTTTCAGTCGATTTTCAGTTCGATTGCAATTGTCGCTATAATATCAACACTTTTCCCGGCGGCACCTACAACTGTACTGCTTATGAAAATACACTGCTGTGATGAAACCATCAATTGCAATCTCTCGAGAGAGCTGCTGAGCTACCCTCATGAAGAAATAGCTAAGGTCAATGAAGAATCTCCTGGTAACTACGGGTATTCTGATACGTCCAGCCACCGCAACACCTTTTCAGAAGAGAGATAACTAACTCAGTTCTCTGCAGGAACTATGAAAATAATGTTGAAAGCGTAGAGCAAGCCATATGCGTCTACTCTGAGAATTCATCAAAGAGACTTAGTCAAGATAAGACGAATACCACCTGGAGAGATTATCAAGTAAAATGGTGGGACTGAAAAATTATTCAGAGGGGCACCCTAGCTTATGCGGATACCCATCCGTGGAGGAAAGGTCTTTATATTGAAGCTACCGATTCCCTATTTTTATTTTATATTTTCAAATATATTTTCCTATTGCTGAACGAGTGCGCCCAGAAGACAGAGCCTTGTGCGGACAAGGGTCGTCTTATTATCTCTGGGGCGTCTTACTGATTTTTACGCTGGCGTATTTGTTATTTCAAGTGTAGGAAAACTCGGAAAAACCCACAGTGCTACCAGGTCTGTTGGTGTGTTAGATCGAGTCATCCCACCTAATAATATAGAACTTCCAATACCTCATACTTCCACTGTGAGGGACTCAATCATTTTCAACGGTATCAAAATGTATAATCACCTACCAGTCAATTTGAAAAACATTGAAGATCTCAAGAAATTCAGAAGACTAGTAAAAAATGTACTTGCTGACAAGCCCTTTTACTCTCTGCGAGAATATTTCAATGACAATTTGTCTAGCTAAGACATGAAGATTTATTTATAAAATGACATAGTTTTTATTTATACTTTTCTATACAATTGTATTTTAACGTGTTGCACTTGTTTTCTACAATGTTCTTTTTATAAAATTGAACTTACCTCCGTATACTGCAGGTATATATGTGTGTGTATGTTTATGTGTATGTATATATAATACTCCTAGATGTATTTGATGCTTTGTCTATGAGAATTCCTATTCTTCAGACAATAAAGTATATTTTGACTTTGACTTTGACTAATAGGCATATCTTGATCGATTACACCAACCGACCCGGTAACACTATGAGTTTGTTGTTATTTCCTTATTTCATTCATTTATTCTTTTATCATCCCTTTATGAAACACTCTTTCGGGTGCGTCCAGAAGGCAGAGCCTTATACGGGCAATGGTCGGCTAATTGTCTTGGTGCCGATGCGCTCTGGAACGTCTTACTGATTTTAAAGGTAGCGTATTTGCTATTTCAACGGTAGGAAAACCCAGAAAAACTCACAGTGCTTACGGGTAAGTTGGTGTAGTCAATCCAGACAATTCAACCCTTTCACGCACAAAGCTCTACCTTCTTGGTGCGTGAGAGTGTTGGAAAAGGGAACTGTGGTTTGGGTATGGATCATTCGATGAAACATCTGCCCCATTTCCACACACTCCATTTTCTGTCCCTAAATTTTCACGGAACAGTTCACCAACAAGAAGACTCAAGGTTCGCATAATGGAAATTGCAAAAGCGTGTAAGTGGTTTCCCTGACAACACCGTAAACATCAGTATCATTAGATTTTAACGAATACTCTCAGAATCGCTCCGTTACATCGTGCCTACAAGCAGAAACGCCCTTCCGACATCGAAACGTTGTATTATTTGATTAGATGAAATCGAGGGATGGAACAAAGTTATTATTACATTATGAGCGAAATAACATTATTAGGGAAGAGGTAGGAAGAGAACACTGAGGAAATTCATTAAGTGAAATAAGCATTCTCAGAAATGTAGAAAGAGGAAATTCATTATTGATTTCGCGATTCCTGTGATACTCATGTTGGCAATACTGGAAATCGAAGATTCTAATAATTTCCGCCTGTTGGTTTGACGGTTTGACTCTCCTACAAGAATGTTTTTGAAAGAATAAAGAACTCTCTTGACGAGAAATTGAAGGTATTCGTGCATTGAGAAACATGTAATATGCAGTGAAATTTTTTGTCACGTTGATGATGAAATGGATGTGTATATAACACAAAAAAGAGTTTGTCTAGTATTCAACTCTTAAAAATGGTTCAATTATCCGAATATAACGCATTATTTTGCCTAATATTTGGAACGTTGATAACGTCGTGACGGACGAGACGGTTTGACTCCTAAAGATCACCATTTGAGTGTAAACAATCACCGAAAATAAAATGGCTATAACAAAAGTCGAGAACGTTTACGTGAAGTGTTAGAATTTATGAGTTGGTATTAAGGGCAGAGAGGCAGAAAAATGCGTTGATTTCGGACTACTCGACCATTTGTATGCGTTAAATGACAGTAGATTCGATTTTTTTTGTTACACGCATATCCAAATCATTATCAATGAGAAGTAGTATCATGGGTGTTTATCAGTCATTAATAGGGATTGAACAGTATAGCGGCTTCATTGTCGATCATCGATAATAATAAATGTGTTAAGAAAACAACTGTGAAATTTTATCGTAACGTCAACCATTCATTTGAAAATATTGGCGGCGGTATCTGCCATCGAAAAATGAATTTTGTCATTGTTGAAACCCAAATTTCATCGCTTACGAAATGTTATGCCTGTGAATTTAAGCCAATGAAATACTCGCATTCAGACCTATTGCTATGGCTACGACCCGATTCAAGTGGAAATTTCCCTACCTTGCCGCAAAGCCGGAGAATGTTTAACTTTTCTATATCATTTCTCTCTCTATAAAATTCATTCAATTGAACCACCGATGATTCTTATTCAGATTCAAGTACATAACGTTAATAATTTCTGGCATGTAATTTTCTTACCAAATCTCCCACGTGCTTCAATTAATCCCGTAAATTTTTCCTCAGTTTCGAATTTTTTCAAAAAGTATTTCCTAGGCTAACGCCTCGAGAAAATTTGCAACGAGAAATTCTCGGAAGTAATTCATGCCCTAGGGAGATTTGTGGAAATAACCTGGTGACGAATCCAAGTACAAAGACGTTTCATTCGTTCGAACAGACCCACACAAAGGAAATTGTTAACAATGTGTATCAGCTTTGAAGCATGGATTATATTTCCCAAAACTCGATTTCGAATGTGTCCCACGTTACGTAACGCAGAAACAATTCCCCTCACCAATGTGAATCAATTCGAACCACTTTTCAAATATCATAATGGAGACAGTCATGCATTCTCTCTGGGGCCCCATTCTCGACAAGGGACCTTTCAGGGTATGCGTGTCGAATCACATTGTAAAAGCAAGTGCCGTAGCGGTAGGTATTACTGACATTGAAAAACCTATTCCAGAAAACTACCCAAAATTTCATGAACAACATTGATTACACCTCGGATTCTGCATTTGTTATCAATCAATACTGTCAATCATTGATGCCATCGTTTTTTTTTTACAAAAACACTCTCAATATTTTGGTTTATGAATATGGATCGATTGCATTTTCAACGCCAGCTCCATTTCATGAAATACCTACTAACATAGTTTCTTGTGAGATTTTCACTTCAAGATTACTTGACTACCGTAGCAAAACAAATTCATTGTATTTCTGCCGAGGAAGCTATTATGAAACAAAACACATATGGCGATTTGACAGTGGTATTTTTTTTTCAATCGAAGTACCCATGACAAAGCTTTCATAACCAAGTTCGTGGGGATCTAGCCACTTGATGTACCGGCAGCCTATTCCATTAAGCATTTCAATTCACGTTCGAGCTTGAAACAATTCAATAGACAAGAGATTTTACAAAACATTTATCACCTAAAACACTTGACTTATCTGTAGGAGGACAATTGAAAATAACTATATTGTCAGTGACAAGTCAATGCCATTGACGTTTGACTATCGTTCAATCATAAATAAAATCTCCCATAACATTTCCGTGACTTACAGTTCTTCTCACTCCGAATGGTTTGAAAATAACTGGTAGTTGAGATGAACATTAAACACCCGATTCCATGAGCCAATGGGAACTTATCGATATAAACGTGCAAACCGTTAATTTTTTGTTTCGTGGGTTTACGACCATATTGTACTATGATATTTTGGTTGAATGTCACGTTTCGCCTATTTTTGTTCATGTTGTATAAAAAAGACCTCATAATATTTGGCTTTTCAAATCGCCAAGACAGAACCATTTTTCATAACGTCAACGTACAATTTAGTAAAACGAATATAACGAAAATTAATGAAATAAAAAATCCACAATTTGGCCTCACATGAGATCTCTCTTGAATGAGACTTCAAGTGGGACGGGCCTTCAATTTTCTATATTTCAAGCACTAGTTCGTTATTATAGGATTATTTGATTAAGTTCAACAAATACAACAGCTACCAGAGAAACTCAAGGTTGGTTGATACCAAAAATTCTTTGTTTTTGTCAGGAGCTCGACAAAAAACATGAAAATTTATGGTAATTGCAGACACTGTTAGGGTCAGATTCATTAATTTCCATTCCATATATACACATTATATTCGTATATTATATATAGATTTTTGTGAACTGAACCCACCAATTCAAATTAGGGTAGGCTTATGTAATTTTTCACGAATGGTACAAACAAATCCTCAGTTTAGGATCATCCTAGACTATCACTTCATATTTCGTACTATTGAATATTTCAAAAGGATTGCTCCAGAGAATATTGAGTCCATAGTGAGGAATGAAATGTACCGAATTTCTTTTAACAGATCATTCCCCACCATGAGGAAGCTACAAGGCAATGAGCCAGATGTAGTACTGGATCATCAGGGTAAGATGACATTCGTTACGATGCAGTTTTCGACTCCGGGTGAAGCGAATATTGTCTGAAAAGAGGAAAAACTGGAAGTAGGGTTTCTTGGTGGAATGATGATCTAGCTGTTCTCTAATGTGAATATCAAACCGGTGTATCGACAATTGGCAGAATTCGTAGCTAGACACGTGCAGAAGACTATCATTTCCCGCTCATTGAATTTACTCCAGGTACATCTCACGAGTTTAATTCGATCTCCTATACTGTTCGCATGCATCACACAAATCATATAGCCTTTTCTATATCTCACCATCGCAGCCAAGGTTGATCGACGTTCCTTCCTCATATAGTTAACGTGTTAGGAGAATGGAGGTTGGAGCTAGCAGGGTGCTTCACCGGATCAAGATTAAAAAGCCACAAGAGCTGGCTCAGGCGACGGTTCGTAACACTCTTCCAGAACCGACTGAAATTTGGCAAATCAATACCGTCATATACAACGGTCGGTTAGACGATATCTCAATCAGTAAGACGAAATGTCATATCTTTGGGAAGCATAAGCGTCGTATGAGCGTTTCACCCCTACTTTGCGGAGAATAGTAGCCAAACTAGGAAGTGTCCATTTCATATTTGATCGAGGGGTGCTGCTAACTTCTGAGCAGCGAAATCTCGATGTGTGGTGTAAAAACCTGGTTTATTTCACGAGCCCCCGCAATTTTTTACGAGCAACCGCGATCGCTCTGGTAGTTCTGATCACCTATCTTTGTTGTGGAATGATGCCTTTGCTGCTTTCCAAGCTGAATATCATACTGGCGACACAAAGTCAGCAAAATTATAAACTGGACAGAGATGCTAAGACTGCCAGGCTCACCTCGTTAAATATACTGAGGCACATAATTCTCGGACCCAATGACCACTTAGCACACGTGTGTGTTGAGTGGTTGTTGATTAATTTCGCCAGGATGCCCTCCGAACGTGTCGGAGCCTTGGCAAAAAGAACCAACTGGCAAAGTTCACGACAATGGCAATAAATGATTCAATTAGCATACACCCTCTTTTTATATGTGTATATCATTCGGAGACGCTTAATTCATCCAAAAAAAAGAAAGGTGGAGGAAATCTGAAAACAACTTTTTTCCTGTCCATGTGGCGCGATTGACGCTGAATCAATATATATATATATATATATATATATATATTGATTCAGCGTCAATCGCTCCACATATATATATATATATATATATATATATATATATATATATATATATATATATATATATATATATATATATATATATATATATATATATATATGGGTAGTCTTTGCTGACTAGTTAAGAACAAAACTAGGAAAATAGTTGGGTAAGCAGCATGCAGGAAGTATACTCTTATAACACGAATTCCAATATTTCGACAATGTTTATTGTCATCCTCAGGGAAAGAGTGTCCATGAGATTGAGTGCAAAAAAGATTGTTAACAATTTTAAACATGTATGAAACATATGTCACAAACATTAAAACTTTCATTCAAAATATTCAATTTGGTCAACATTACACAATTTAAAATTTATATCAAAATTTTATGACTAGACGTCCATTTGCATGTCGAACGCCGGCATGGAATGATCCATCATCATGGAGAAGAAAAAGTCAAGAATCTTCCGTCTCTCCACAAAAGTAATCCAAATCTTCAACATTCAACCTGAATATCGATTTAAATATTATTTCGCCTACGTGTCACTCATTTCTGAATTATTTCTCCAACAAGATTCGCCAATCCGAAGAGCTTCAGCCATCACGCCAGATATTCAAGATGGAATAAAAATCGTTATATCACAAAATACTGAAATATCTGGCGAGCATACTCCTTGACCTATTTGATGAGACGCTTGTCAACCCAGAGTCAGGCCCCACGAGTAAGCACCGCCGCTGAATAAAGCGGCTTGACTTCTCACATTATTAAATTTCTCCAGGGCTTCGAAAACGGGCAACTCCAAATTATTATTAAACTGGTGTTTCTTTCCCTGCATCATGTACTCCGAAATAATATGAACAAGCGTTGTCGAAAGTGAGTATGATGACAAAAAACAACATGGAGAATTTATTAAATTAAATTACCTCAAGAGGAATTATATTCGGAGGTGGGAACAAAAACAGAAAACGGCAATCTCCGAGATTCGCGAGAGTTTTTATTCATCAAATCTCCTGAGACTCGTGTCTCGATTTTGTGATATTTTTTAATTATCCTTAGTCAATTATTTCTGACTTTCATTGCCGGAGGGGCATTTTCGAGATCAATATAAATCTCTTTAAGTTTTAGGGATGTATTAATATTACGAATATCCGAAACTATGTAAACAAAACATATTTAAAAAACATGATATATTGCATTGGGATTTTGAGATCGGATACATCTCCTTATCAAAATAACGCCGCTATTGTGCGGGGGGAAAGTTACGAATATTATTAGAGTGTAAAAATGAAGCCCCTGCACATTTTCAGTTGTGAATTCGGCCATTTTTTATATTTACATCAGTTAGGGGAACCAAGTACATTCAAATTGGATATAAAAAATTAGAATAATGAAATCTCAAATCGCAGGGTCATAATTTCGAAAGATCCATATAGTGGATAACAGATATTTTCGTCTCCTATTGATGCTATCTATTCGATTGAAGTTCCGTGTTAGACCGGGAGATGGTTACACAAAAAAGTCATTTTTTACAGGTATGGCGTCACCATACGGGTTCAAATGTGTAATGAACAAGACGAAAAAGATGCTAACTCACTGGCCGTTGGGGCGTAATCGTGTGGCGATCTACAGAACGTGTAGGATAAATCTGGTTTTTCAAACGCTTTGTTACACGATAATTTTTATATTTTCCGGTAGGTTATAGAAAGAAAAATAGGCGGAAGCATAATGCCACACTTATCCGGTGGTGCTTATACCCCGCCATGTCAATTAGAACGAGTTGATTTTAAATTTTTTTTTTTTTTTAAGAATTGTTACAGGCTGATTTTTTTCAAATGGTCATCTTTGAAAAGCCATTCACGGAAATCACCATGCCATACCGTTCCGATGGTTACAAGTAGCCGCCATACCACCACAAAAACGCATTTTTTTATCACCCATTATTCAGAGTTTTCTTCCTGATTGATAAATAAATATATATATATATATATATATATATATATATATATATATATATATATATATATAATAATTCCGGTTTCAACTACATTTAGTATACTTTTCTATCGAAATGAATCGAACAACAGAATCCCAATTTCAGTAGGAATTTCATTATAACATACAGCATCATAAAATAGAGGACCATGTAATTTAATGAAGATACGCAGTTCTTATAAATAATTAGAATTGGTTAATGATGGAATGAACCCTCGATCTTGTGTGTTGAGAAGAGAAGCACCAAACAAAAGTGGATTGGAAAGAATTATTGATAAACAAATTGTTATAAACGAAATGAAGAAAGTAAAACAGAATAAAATAATAATATATTCAATGGTGCTGGAAAAAAAACTGAATTATTCATCTGATATAATTATGTGTAGCGCTGATTGAACCAAAATAAACAACCGGACAAGAAGTAAATAAACAAAACAGAGAGGAAACTCCGATGTTCAACGTGACAACGTGACGTCAACAGTTTTGACATTCACTTTGGTATTGTCGATAGTTGCATATAACATACACCACACAAAGTAATCATATTTCCAACACTGCCCAGTTAGAAAAGTCATGAATAAAACTTGACGTAGGAAATGTCAAATGAATCGGAGCGATATGTTCTCAACACCGAACCGTTTTTGGATGACAAATCACATCTCTGAGTGATATAATATGTATGCCATTCTTCTTCATTTTGGAGTTCTGTTATTCCCGAGGTGATTCCATACAGACATGAAGAATAAAATCAGGAAAATTATTCTCACAGAATTCTCCGAAAAAAAATTCATCCGTTCATTTCTTTATTACAGCATTGTGTAATCAATCGATTCCATCAATTGATATCATGATGAAATTGCAATACGATGAGTTGAGTTTATGTTTCATTCTCACGAAGTCATTTTGACAATTTACAATTCCATCATCTGACATTCATATCGTTTTTGATTGGAATTTTCCAAGCAATCTCAAATTAATTTGTCCTTGAAATCGGGTTCGTTTGGTGTATACGGTCAATATTGGGGTCATTATGTTCGATTGGAACACAGATATGATTTTAGATAGCAGCTCTCAGAGCAGTATGACAGATTGAAAATAACGTTTTCACTCAAAAAAAAGTAGTAAATAACGAACATAATATTCTTTTCCAGTCTCAGTGCCTCTTAATAATACTTCTAGATGCGTCAAATATGTTGACATGCCATGAGGAGGTTTTGTTCAAGTAAAGTTAATATAACAACCAAATCATCTTGTTCGATTCAATTTGATCCCATGACGGATTGGTAATAATATAGAGAGAAGTGATGTTATGTCAGATTTTCAGAGCTCTCTTAGACTATGCCAATTGAAAACGCTCACAGATTTTGTACCTAGGCTTCCAGATCCAGTATCTTCTTCACTGTTAACTATACCGATTAGTGCTACCTGCACCTTCGCCATATATTAAAGTTGTGAATTTTACTCAACTACAACAACAGGTCTGGTGGAGACATTTCATGTCTTGAAATTGAACTGCTTGATACTTGATTACAATTCACATTCAACAAAAAATACTACAGTTTGCTATACGATTCTCACTAACAATTGGTTCACAAAGCCGCGACAAAAGTTTCGCTACACAATAGCACTCGGATCGTTTAAAAAGGAATACTTGTAAAGCAAACTAGAAACCATATTCTGAAGTGAGTTTCTGTTATTTGAAAATGTAAAAGAATCATTACTGAACACATTTACTGATCATACATTCTTAATTTCAGCTGGTAGTACATTAAATAGCCGCGTGACTTGGCCGAATATTGAAATAATAAATAAAATCTTTTTTTTTCTTGCGTACCACCGAAGGTCACCCAGAGAACATACTATTTGTAGTGGAAAACATTTTGAAGCTCGAGCGACACCTGTAACTTTCAAATGGCAAGATACTATGCATGAAACATCATTCGAAAAGTCTCCTCAAGGAAACACACCTGAAATTTTGGATCGAGTAATCTCCAAATATTTCCGAGGCAAATTCCAACAGGTTCGTTAATCAGCATCGTTCTCCCTTTTTATCATGTGTTCATTTCATTCAACTGGGCTGGTGTTACCATTTCCTCCACTTCTTGAAGTTCGTTTCAATATTCAATTCAAGCTTCTGAATATAAAGTTCAACCGACAGCCTTCACGAACGATTCTGGTAGATACCCCAGATGTACAAAATAAATCAGGAAAACGTGAGTTCTATCTCAAATACGTCTAGTTAGGGTTGAGAGTTATTAGGGTTATACCACTTTCGTGAATACACATTTTCTTTCCCCACGATCCGACAACTCGTAGTTTGATACATTTCTTACAACTCCTTCTGTGAATAATTTATATAAGGAGAAATGCAATGGCACGCCTGGACCTGTGGGTTGTGTGGGATTTATAACGAGTGACCGGAGAAGTCCTGGGCCCCTTGGCGCCCACAAACAAACACAAAAAATCCTGCTTCTGTGACAAAAATAAAATTGTTTGCTTTAAGGTAGTTAGGCTGGAGAACGTGCAAAATAGCACCGCAAAGGGTTTTTTAGTTTATTTATACGTTAAATTCAGTCTTATAACAACAAAGGGTTTGAATGACTTCTTTCAAGGAAAGAGACGTACCTCCGACGAGTAGAATTTTCCTTTTCAGAATGGAATCCAATAGTTTCATAGTAGACATAGTGTCGGAAACTCCACCTAAATCGAAAATTGACCTTTTTTACTATGAGTTTCTGAGGAGAAGAGTTTGGAAAAAATACGATTGGGGTAGATTATTGTTTTTTGAAAATCTTATCGCAACAGTTATAATCGCAACTCGAATTTCAACAACTGGTACTTTCTTCTGAGAATTTTAGTATGAATGTCAAAGATGTTTTTTTCGAGGATAACTTTTCTATTTTTTCCGTAGTTTCCTTGGTTTGTAACCTACCACAATCTGAAAAAATTAAAATTAATATTGAAATCTATACAAGTGTAGGAGGGCAGATTTTCAATTTACCCCGAAAAGTTACTGCGTCTATAGAAAAACAGTTCTTTTTGGATAGAACAAGTCCAATTAATTAGCAACTTTCCGTATTACTCGAATTTTGCCTAATCAAAAAGTAATATATATGAAAATACTTATCGTAAACGTTTCGGAAACTAAATCCACATCCGTTCTCAAAACTCATACGCAAATTCCTGTTCAAATGCAAATATCTCTTGTAGGCAATCTTCGCAATTGACATTTGTCGAATATTTCAAATTTGACATAACATTTTGTCCTTCAGGAGGGGCAGCCATCCGCGATCCATATCAAGCGAACTCATAGATATGCATTCTTCACCAGACAGCATGATGAAAGCAGATTCCTTTAATTTTCGTTTCCTGCCATTGTTTTCTTTCGTCATAATTTCAGTGTCGTTCCATTCTACTGTGTGATCTCGATAGGCAGTGAGAATGTGTTCTGATAATTTGGAACCACCGATCTGTCTGTTCCTGATGTACATCTTGTGTTCACTCTTCCGCACTTTCAATGGTCGAGACGTTTCACCGTGGTCTCGGTAGTGTAGTGGTTAGCATATCTGCCTATCAAGCGGAAGGCCGGGGTTCGAATCCTCGCCGGGCCACCGTGCTGGGTAATCGCACGTTAAAAGGTAAGGCCTCGTTGATCCATTGCTCGCACAAGTTTCGACTTATGAGGGTTGACGTTCGTCAGCTGGTTAACGAAAACGAACAATTTCAGAACAATTTTTATAACAATATATTTTTGACCGCACGAACAAGGAGTTTCATCAATACAATTTTTTTGTCGGTATTGACCTTAAAGTGTTTGTTGTTTTGAATGTTGCTCTAACATTATACCTATTGCCGATCTGTTTTATCTTTTCAGACAAACGAGGGACATAAGGTATAATGTTGGATACAGGTTGTGTATTTTGTGTAGGTTGTATGTCTTCAATGTAGACTGTGTTCGGATTTTCAATTTCTGTAAAAGTTCTATGAATTTTTCTGGATATCTAGGTATTTTCTTTCAATACTGATTTTATGAAGTTAATCTCATCATTGATTTTTCATGGTGAGTTACATACAATTTTTATTCTATAATAAAGGCATTTTACTAAACCTTTCTTGACACTTGTATGCTGGTTTGAGGTGTAGTGAAGATTGATCCACCACAAAATAATGACGTTCAAACGTTTCTGTTTTGTGACTGACGGTTGGGAGAACAACCATGTAGCTTCTGATGAAGCGTGAGAAATTGGTAACAAGTCCTAGACCCTACGATGCACAAGTTCCACGAAGGCTTCTCAGAGCCACTCGTTAGCTGGTCGACGATAATATAGCTCTTAGTAGATTGGTTGATTAGGGAAGGTAATTTCTGAAAAAGATACCATTTTTGGTAACGTGAATATAGATTCCACTCAGTTCGCAATAGGAAAGAAAATGAAAACTGAACGAATGGTTCATAAGGTACACATCATCATAAAAAGTCTATACTGGGTGAGCAGTGCGACCCTCGTAAGTCAAAACTTGTGCGAGCTATGGATTAACGAGGCCTTACCTGTGAATCCCAGCACGGTGGTCCGTGACACAGAGACCACCACCCTTCTCCCACTCCGTGAAACTGATCATCGATAAATAATAACAAAAATGCCTTTTATCTATTTCAATCGTTGAAAAATAAAGGCAAAATTGTTATGAGTAACATTTTTCGATTTCCCAGCGGAAATCCGGAAAACGGTAAATCACGAATTAAATGGAAAAATGTAACCACCACGGAATATATTTCCAAGCTACCGGCATAAGCAAATATTGCGTTTGTTTGATTGAATACGCTCATATTGCGAATGAAATGGAAATTCAATTTTCATTCCGCAGGCAATTTACATTTTACAGCACCTTTCAGCGGGAATTAAACAACCGAGTCAGACATGTGATAAGCAGAGTATGGGAATTTGATATTTGACAACAAAACAATCTGGATAGCAGAACATATAAAAGCTTACATCTTCATAATGGTGGGGTGGTGAAAAGTCCTTTCGAGGTTAGTATAAGATTTAATTATTAATAATAATAATAATAATAATCGTCTTTATTATCAACACACATCTTACATTCACATGGCATTTAATACGATTATGTGCTGATAAAAGGAGAAGTTCAATTGTTTCCAGGGTTAGCCGGAAACAATTGTTCTTCCACTTAACCTCAAACATATATTCCACCGGGCGACTATAACTAAAAATTAACATTTCAGGGCAGGCAAGTGAGTTTAACTCAATCTTTTAAAGCAATAGTGGTTCGGAGAGCATTATACATTTATTGAATGGAGAATAATTTACTGAAGAGAGAATGAATGAGACTTCATAAGGTTCTTGAACTGATAGATAGATGAGAATTTAATGTTATTTGGTAAACTATTATGAACGTGACATATTTGGTAGCTGAAAGAACGTTTGAAATATTCGGTACGGAACGGGGGGGTGTTAGTGTACCTTTAAACCTCACGTTGACATTGTGAATATCTGTTCTTTATTTGACTTTTTCTGTTGAATAAGCAGGAGTTTTAAAATGAATAATTTCATTATACAAACATGCTGAATGAAGTAATCTTTTTTTTTCCATGTTCAGCCAAGCGATTTCTTTGAATTTGTGTGAGATGCGATCGTATTTTCTGATTCCATATACGACTATCTGACACACGAATTCTGAACTCTTTGAATCTTCTGTTTGTATTGTTTATTCGAATGAGGCCCATATAGAGAATCAGAGTAGTTGAATAGAGATTGTACCAATGACTCACAAAGCATTTTTTTAGCATTCATTGAATGTATACGCCTATTGCTGAAAATTGTTTCCAAATTTATGTAGGAACTTTGAAGAAGTTTATCCACGTGCTTCTCAAACCTCAGATCTTTATCGAATATGACTCCTAAATTCCTCACGTGGTTTACCAATTCCAGAGGACTATTTTTGATTCTCACGTCGAAGAGAGGTTCAATTTGATCTCTTTCCAGATTTAATTGTGAGAAAAAAGCAAGAGGAGGAGGTCTTATGGTACATAGTTCGAAAAGTATTTCAATAAAATAGTTTTGATTAAAAGTATTCTTCGATTCATATTCAACATTGTTCAGAATGTTTACTATTTACTTCCTGATAATGTAACCACAGAGAAGTCTAAGAGCTTCATATCAGGAGATATTGCAAGCCATTTCACGTCTTCCTCTCTATCAGTCTGGATAATTTTGATTCATCCATTCTCGAACGAACCTATGTCTATCTCTATGTTCTTCTCAAGACGAAATATTTTGCTCACAAAGACAATCTAGAAGATCGATCCCATGTAGTGACCGGATGGGAACCAGAAAATTCTTCTCGGCTTTTAAAGATCTGATCATGCAAGAAAAATCCCGATTCTTGTGTAGGGTCAGTAAGGGTAGATTTCATCCAACTATTAGTGGGATAGAAAGTCTGATGAATATTTAGTACACATATCGCTAAAATGAATGATTAGATTGGAACCTTTGGAGTGAAAGTTGAAACTTGTAGACATCAATTACACCGAACTGATATTATTTGCAATCAACGCGAGTTTCGCTAACAATGTTAGCATCTTCAGGAGAAGTGAACTGATACTAGTGTTCTTCTTCTGGAGATGCTAACAACGTTACCAGTTTTTTTATTCGAAAGATGCTAACTTTGTAGGCGAAATTCGCGTCCGGTGCGAATAATATCAGTTTGGTGTTAGGGTTATTGATCTATACAAATATGTTTATAAACATTGTTCTTTTAACGATAAGACTGACTCGATGGTTCAAGAATTTTTGATATTAAACAGATAGATGGTAGTAGTTTGGTGGAAAGACATATCAATTAATTCATTGTCACACAAGGAAAGCATGCTAATTCCTTGTTGTAAAACTCTACTGTCAGTATATCCCATTTGGTTTTCGTTCTAAAACAATTGAACCGATGTTTATGTTTAATGGATTTTCTATAGACCATTCGAATACTCGATTAGCACTATTGAACAGTTTGTAAAACATTGAATACGGGAGAGAAAGTCGTAAAAATGCAATTAATTGAAATGCGCTAGTAAAAAAAGATGCTTCACAACTACAAATTACGGATGGGTGAAATTAAGTTTATTGAAATCCGAGAAGTCGAAGGAACAAAATTCAATTACATGAATAAGAGTTAATTACAATTGGAAATATACGGCGTGCATCATCAATACTACTACTCCCCTTCCATAAAACTCATTATTCAACTACCATTAGCAAAAAAGTCGCCAAAAACAGGTCGATTTTAAAGTTTCTTTCAATCAGATTAGCAATATTTCTTGCTGAGTGGTATTGATTTGGAATTCCTTTATCGATATAAATGAAAGTGTTGAGACCTGTTACAAAAAACCTAGGTTGAAAGAAGTAAAGAATAAGAATAAATTACAAAAAATTGAATTGAATTATGCGATGAAACAATCAAATATATAACTGGCAAACTTTCAAAATAAATGAGCACAAAAAAGTTTGACTCATGTCAATTTCAATTTTCCCATTTTCGTATGGAGAATTCTGAATTTTCCTCACTGCCGAATGGGAGCATTTTGTTCGAATAATTTGAATAGCGACACGGTGAGTTAGGGTCGGTTTTTTCATCTCCTGTTCAGAAACTAAGCTGTCAGGTAAGTCCTCAACAGCAAATCTAAGTGCTTGGCAGTGTCATTCGATTGACTGTTGTGGACTTGGGCCCAAATTCATCAAAAACATGCACTGAATTCAAATTCCAATTGCCTCAAATCTAAGTGCTTGGCAGTGTCATTCGATTGACTGTTGTGGACTTGGGCCCAAATTCATCAAAAACATGCACTGAATTCAAATTCCAATTGCCTCCCAAGGAGAACCTGCCATGAATGTAAATTCTACCAGATTGGTCTTCTCAGAACAACTTGGAGGTCAAACTCAGTTTTCGGTATTGAATTCCTCAATTAATGGCTAACTTTACAGACAGTGGATTTGTGCTTGTGCTTATTACCAGCAGATATTTCCCAATAGTTGTTATCCAGAAATGATATATGGAAAGTCATTGACATTCTGTCGAGGCGAATGTACCATTCAGGACCAACAATTGAGAATAAATAATTTTCAGAAGACGATAGTATTTTCAACAGTATTTTACTCTGAAAAGGTTCTGAACGAAAACTATTTTGAAGTATAGTCGAAGTAAACGATACTGTGCAGAATTGAAGTTGATGGCACTCTCCAAGGTAAAAAAAAACGAGTCGTAAAAATGAACCGGCTGAGAACTAGTCCACGAAGACTGCCGAATTGGCGTTTGGTGATGCATGATTAGCTGAAGAGTTATAAAATAAAATTTGAAGTATGCACACAGTGACCAATACAACAGGGAGGAGGGTATCATTGATGCAATTCGGGTGTTGAAATTTCAGATTGTTGCTGTTTTTTTTCATAGGTCCCCAGTGTTACTAACTAAAGAATTTTTGTTAGTTATCTGTTTGAAATGTGGCGTTCTTGGACAAGTAATGCCATTGAGAATAAAGAGAGTGATAGGGCATGGCCCAGCTCTTCAGATTGACTGTCAGTCATTCGATATCCGAAGTCCAGCAACGCCGAGACAATATATCAATGAGCACTAGATATACAGAGGATATGCCGTCCTTCGGAGGGGACGTAAAGCTGGCTGTCCCGAGTCCATGGATGTTGGGCTTGTTGATCCCTACCTCTGGTTGGAATACCAGAGGGTTCGGCAATATTTCCGGTTGGGGGAAGTGTGCTCACCGGTGTCGGTGACTGGCCTTGATAGCAGAAATAGACCGACGTTGAATAAAGAAGTAAAAAAAAGAGAGTGATAACGCTGAAGTTGTCCAGTGTAGTGATTCTAATAGTGATTGTGAACAATGCGAAGATATACCTACCGGAGAATGAGAATCGAATGAATTTGAGAATTGGAACACAAAAAATATGTTTCAATGTATATCAGAATTTGTTTTTTTTTTTGGTGAAAAGAGTGCTCTTATATACCTTATTGTTTTTGTGATTAATATACAATCAGGAATAATTATTGATTGAGGAAGTGCATCAGCTCACGTTCTTAAAGGGAAACCGTTTGAAGGTCGGTTGAACTATATCGTAACTTCGACTATATCTGTTCGCAATAAGAGCAGAACGACAGAAAATGCGTTAATTTTGAGTTGATGAACATTTTTTGAATGGAGATTTTTTTGTTATATTTTGTTATACTCATCCAATCGATAGTGAAACGAAACAAAATATCAAACTGCGGAATACATGTTTTACAAGACGTGGATAACCTCAAGCGGTAAGACTTTTTGAATGTAGCCAATCGTAGAGCAACGACAGCTGGTTAATGGAAAAACCTAGTTTGACACCAATTGCTTTAATCTGAGTAGCAGCTCACGTCGAAGGTCTATGCTATATATGGACAGGTAGCGATAATTCAAATCTGGGAAATTTTTTTCCCATTTATACTTCCCTTCACCAAACACTCTTTCGAGTGCGTCTAGAAGGCGGGGCCTTGTGCGGGCAAAGGTCGGCTAATTGTTTTGACGTCCTACTAGTTTTTAGGGTTGCGCATTTGTTATTCCAACTCTAGGAAATCCCCGAAAAACTCAAGGTGCTACCAGGTCGGTTGGCGTATTCAATCCAGATATATCACCTACCAGGAATTGTATCCAGGCAACCAACAATTGCCTAGCCAGAAAGAAAAATGATGGTCTGGCCGCGGATTGAACCAGCAGTGAAAAAGCCAAATTGAATATATGACAGTGCTGTAGATCGCTTGGACACACGAAGCGAGCGACATTTCAATATAAATTATGCTCTGGAAGGAAAGAGGCGTTAAACTTACCTGATTAGCCTTGTTAATTTGTTTTTTCAACCCTGCAAATGCCATTATTTGCAAATGGTGGCTTCTACCTGTAACCAAATGAATACGTATTACTAACAACGGAGTTTTTTCGCCTAACTCTGAAGAATATAATGTATGTATGTATCTGTATCATATTGAATTATATTTCGTATAGTGAGAGTTCAAAAACAAGTCGATAAAACGGGCATAATTCGAGACTTATCATCAACAAACATTCAGGTCAAACGAGGGGTCACTGAGATATATATACAATGGCGACCTTCACTTTTCAGATCTCCGGAAGGAGACACTTCCTTCAGATTCACTGGAAATTTTGGCGAGGATTGATAGTGATTACAGTACAGCAAGCAACCTAAAGTCTATTCCATTGAACAGACTTGTCTTCAGTTGTCATTACCGTACCGAATATTGTGTAAATTTCAAAATATGTTCAATTTGCTGTAATGTTATTTTCAAAAAGTCGATTTTGATGACGAAGATTGAATATAATGATAATAATTACTAGCGCGTTCGCACACTGGGTCGGAACGGTGGGGAATACGGACCGAACTGGGTTGGTTCAGACGAAAATAATAATAATAAACCACCCGGGCTATTCTGTCAAATGTGTGGTTCGGATTATAGGTATTCTCGGTGGTTCCAAACCAACGCTACTCACAGAACTCAAGACCATAATGTCCTGTCAAGTCCTGTGGCTGGCCGCATGGAGAAAGCCGTTATTCTCAGTTCGTTGCGGCTGCTCAGGACTCATAATTTTTGGAGCCCGTGATCACTCACCCCGCAATGCGAGGAGTGGTCAATGGTTGATGCTACTAGAGCGTTCGCCTACTGGGTAGGAGTAGTTGGGAGTACAGACCTCTCTAGGTTGGTTTAGACGAAAATAATAATAAAAATCGATAAAAATAATATTAATACTCTGACTACTCTGTCATATTGGTGGTTCTGGTCATAGGTGTTCTCGGTGATTCCAGACCAACGCTACTCTCGGAACTCAAGACCATACCGGCCTGCCGGAATGCGGCAGAGATCTTTGCCGGCGGCATGCAG
This sequence comes from Zygogramma bicolorata, assembly GCA_032362365.1. NCBI lineage: Eukaryota > Metazoa > Arthropoda > Insecta > Coleoptera > Chrysomelidae > Zygogramma > Zygogramma bicolorata. The sequence continues at coordinate 6,507,887 of JAVJAQ010003427.1, read as the reverse complement.
AAGGATAAAGTAATTAACGCGATCGTCCACTGGGTCGGAGCAGTGGGGAGTACATACATGGATTGACGAAAATAATAATACCAATAACATTGAGAATAATAATAGTATCAAGCACCGGAGGCTACACAACATCTGTCTCTGGAGAGTAGCGTCACCACTTTCCTAAGCTTGGGAAAAATCGGATCGGCAACTAATGCGCATCCAAGAGACAGAAGTTTCTTCTCGCTGGTGCCGGCCATGGGCCTGCTAGGCTAACAAACTTGCAGTCCCCCTGACTCTGGTTCCCAATACTAGAAGATAGGTCTTCCACCATCGACTCCATTCGGATAGAGGTAAGGGGCAAAGTGGAGGGCCCAGAAATTGAATCAAATAATGTATATCATCTACGTGCCCTACCCCGATCGGTTGAGCAGGCGGTAGAAATACCGTGAGTGCAATTGGCGGAGGAAAGGGTGTGCCTGGAAGTAATGAGAAGCCAAATTATCGGAACTCGAAGGATGCTTCAAAAAGTAAAGCCCCTCAGGCCAGGACAACTAGCCTGAGCTAAAACACATCCTTCGACCCCTCCAGAGGGCATGACACTTGTTATTTGTCGTGGCACTATGACGCCCTTATGATGTTCTTCTTCCATGTAACTTCAGTTTGGCATGATAGAAACCCCCATAACGTTCAGAAAATATTTGTGAAACGAGAGAGATATATTATGTAAGAAATTCAGTTTTGATTGGTTGAGTTTTTGAATTCATAGAATTTTCAGGGGATGTATCCACAATGCCATCAAAAACAAATATTATCGGTTTAATTACAATTGTAAATATACATCGATACAGCATTTGAGCTGAATACCAACAATTTTCCCAGGTTCATACATGAGATAAATGATGAGAAAATTGCAATAGTTGAATATTTGAAAGCTATTTTGGACTTGGATTAAGTTCATTACTGTTTCGTATACTATACTATGATTAACAAATCAAACAATGACAGCACTTTTTTTATACTCTAGCCAGACGGTTTCTAAGATAAAAACAAACTTTTGGTGAGTGAAATTTTCTATACGCATACAAAATTCGGTACATATTAGTTGTAGAAACCGCAGATTGTTATGCCACATCTAAATTTATAGAAAAAAGTATGTCTATAAACAGCGGAATGACCTTTTTTAAACCACTTTCACAGTATAGCAACATGATGATAATTTTTTTCAATGATGTGGCTGGATGGTCAACAAATCTCAATTTATCATTACTATGTATTCCAAAAAAAAATTGAGAATCTATTTTAGACACACTAGAGGTGTTTCCTCGCCGTTCAAGCAGAAATTATCCGACTGACATCAAGATTACACATAATTCATCACCTGAGATACGATTTTTTTTCAGGTAGTCCTCACGACATTGAAAGGTGGTGTCATCAGCAAAGAGTATGAATATTTCCGAGATAGGTGAATTTGTACCATGAATACACATTATACAAGAGGGCCAAGCACTAATCCCTGAAACACTCCTGATCTGATTTTAAATAATTCTGATCATCAAAGCTTTCACAATTTGTTTTCTTGTGCAAAAAGTATAAATGATTACAATAAATTATACTAGGAATAATATTTTTTTCTTCTTTGAGCCCCTTGCCATACACTGGGATTTTCGATGGCAGTCACAAACCCAACCAGACAAACATGGTTTTCACCTAGGTTTCCAACCAGCATACAACAGGAAAAACGATCAACGGAACTAGTATTTGTACCACTCCGTAAACTCCAATAGATTAAAAAAATTGAATATGTCGAATAAGTCTTTGAAATATAACATTCTCCCTTCAGCAGCGGCTACAAAAAATGTTCGTTGAACACGTATGAGTGTTGCCCCTTTGGAAACTATTAGCAGAGTTTTGTTCGATTCATTGGACCATTCACATGCGACAATGCTAAATTCGAGCATTGTTTGCCAACCTTCCATTTCGGTAGATCGGCTCACACAAAATCGATAAATTTTCATTAAACCCTTTCATCGTTTCATGAAAATCCAACACTTTTCCAATATACACACATGCCCCATCAATTAGTTCCTTTGACAGCACTGCCCTACAAAAGAGGTGTGTTGTTTTATGTGAAACCATGGTGAACGCAATTGATATTAATTAACATTTCGCTAATAACAATCAGCGGTAACAATGGAGTGATTGCTGTGTTTCCTGATATTCTAATACGGAGTGTTCCATATGCACCGTTTGTAACAAGTAAATGGTTAAAATATTTGTTTCATGGAATTCAGGAAAAGAGATCCATATTCCTTTCACTTTTTCTGTTGAAGATTATGGGAATTCAAGTATCTACCAGATGTAAAGGGTGAAATCTATTTTTTTTTGGTTGTTGCTCGGCTCATGATCAAGAGGTCCAGGGACAGAGACCTTTTTTCCAAATTGGCGTAGGGAGTAAGTAACAAGGCTTAATTGCTGAAAAACTTCAATCGATGATGCTCTTTAGAAAATACCATGAATAACATTTTATTCTACTTGAATGTTTTAACAGAGATCGATTACTCCAACATAAAACTGAAATTACTGGTGCTCGGCGCGAGTTTCGTTATCCATATTAGCATTTTCAAAAAAAAATTGATAGCGAAACGTGCTTCGAGTGTGAGTGTGATATCTGTTTAGTGTTAGAACTACTGATATCTGTTGGAAATTTCCATATTTACACTGAAAGTTTCAATATAATCCGTTAAACTACTAATTTTTTACATACTCTTTCGAGTGCGCCCAGAAGGCAGAGCCTCATGCGGGCAAGGGTCGGCCAATTGTCTCAGGTGCCGAAGCGCTCTAGGGCGTCTTACCGGTTTTTAAGGTAGCGCATGTGCTGTTTCAACTGTAGGGAAACACAGGAAAACCCACAGGGTTGGTTCAATCCAGATATCCCACCTACTAGGATTGATATCTAGGCAACAAAGAATTGCCTATCGCACCCAGCCAGACCGGAACATTTTGTCCCGACCGCAGATTGAACCAGCAGTGAGAAGGCCAAATTGAACATACGGACAGTGCCGTAGACCGCTTGGCTCTCAACCCAACGTCATGGATTTATTGATGCATAATGAATGGTTTGGGTATGAATAATGGAGAAAATAAAGAAATAAACAAAAAAACTAGATCGAAACGAATTGGTAAAATATTCAGAAAAAACGAAAATGAATAAATTATAAAGTAGAAAAAAAAAGAATTGGCAAAATTATTCAAAATGAAACGAAAATAAGGAAAAATATTGAGACGATTTTTCGAATTGATTGTGTACTCACGACTTTTCGGTTGTTAGAATCTGTAATCGTTTTCTTGTATGACTTGTTTGATTTTCAACCCTCATTTTTTTTATCAGTCATTGAGTTTTCCAAGAGGTTTTAATATTGGTCCGTTGAAAGAGTTTGAAAGGATAATTCAAATTAATGAACAAATGATTGGAAATGCAAATCGACATGAAATCGTATGTCAGACGTTATAACTCACAGCTTCAACTTGAAAGTGGGGAATATTTATTATATTTTTATAGAAACAAATTCCTCGTCATTTCCTATAAATTTAGACTTGAAGCCATTTCATTTTTGAATCTTGCAAGCAGCTTATTGGGAAAAATGATATCAGCCAACGCCTCTATCAGGAATATGATTATAACGAAAATCACCCCAGAATAGTTTGGATTTTGATTCGCATCATTGAATATTGACTATCTTTTTGATATGATATACCCCAACGAAGCAAAATACCATTTCATCGGTATTCAGCATCCCTTAATCACTAAATTGAATAGCTTGAATTGACGAAGTGAGTAGACCGAGAACTTCGTAGAGAAAACAAATGAGACTACTTAGTTGAATGCTGCCGACAGAGAACTTTGTCGGTGTCGGTGGCTTGTAGATTCAGTTCTTCCTTGAGAGATCTCATCTGATCTGTACCAAGTTATGTTGAATCTTTAGAAGCATAACACCCACATACAAACATCTTGAATGGGAAAATTAGCATGAGGAAATTGGCATTTCAGAAATCAAGATAAGTCAAAAATTCAATTTCAGTCGTTGTATGCATATTATAGAATACGTTTCAAAGAAACTGCGGGGTAAAATTTCAACTTGACTAACCCTATGATACTTATGAATTATTTGTATATTGTTGACATTGTTCTCAAAGTGGTACAGGTTCCATATTCTTTATTATCGAAACCGGTCGAAATACGTATTGGGTCAAAATAATGCAACTGAAATATTTTACTACTTTGTTTTATGAGCAACGTTCTATTGCACTTTTCTTGTTTTGATTCTAATCGTATTCTAATTGAGCCTTTACCTAACAGCTGACGAATACTTAATGAACGGTTCGAAAAAGTGGGAGTAGAAAAACTATTTATCTAAGTATTCGTTTTTTTATCAACTCCCTATTGCATTTTCATTTTCTTCTATTTTTTTCGGAAAATATGGTTTTTGATATACACTCAACTTGCAGCTTCGGAAAAATATTTTGCATTATTTTTCAGCCCTTTCAACTATTTTATTTCAATCATTTTTCATTTCCAATTCTGTTTTTTACTTTCGCATTTCTGAATGCGTTTTTAAATATCTGAAATTTTTTTTTTGATTTCTCTCTTCTGGTCAACTCACTGGTGAGTACACTGAACTTTCGTTTTCGTTTATTCAACTGACATATATTCTCAATTTGTCTTTTTAAGAAGTGTTATAATATTCCTCATCCAAAATGTTAACAAATACATATTGATGAGTATTACAAGCGCTTTCTCATGTTGTTGAAATCCCTTTAGGAATACCAGTTGTAAAATATTTCTCCGAGAATAAACATCCGATTACACTGACTGAGGATCAGTTGTGAGAGATGAAAAGGCATCAGAAAGCTCGTCTTGATAAAAACCTGCATCCCAGGGACAATGCTCGGGAAGCAATGGTTTGGGATTGTTATCGAGTAGAAAGCATCACAAGAAATAGATTTCACAAAGGACTACGGCACGATAAAAATAAGAAGGCTTATTTGATGTTTGTGAAATTATATTTCGAAGGATGTTTTCTTCTGTGTGATTCCTGGAGTACAAATTTGAATAAACTGGGTGTTTAAAAACTGGTCTAGAATTATTCAATAACAAATTCGCTTTGAAATCTAGAATTCCACGAAAAAGATACGGGTCGTTAGCTGTCACCACAATATCTATCTAGGAAACGATCTTTGTAGTTGACCATAACTTTATTAATGGAATTCCTTGGTTTTGACGTGACTTCTGAATTAATACCTCGTTTTTCCCCACACTCTAAAGTTCAAATTCACTATGAATGTTCACAATGTAAAATGTATTGAAACCTATCAAAATACTCATTGGGCAAGCCTCAAAAGTCGGTACTGATGCGACCTAAGAATCTACGAGATCTTTCCTATCAACGTGCGATATCTAACAACAAAATCAAATGAATGAACAAAGGGTGGTTCATTCCAACAGACATTGTTTCCATCTCAATAGAAGCAGCTCTCGACTACCCACAAATCATTCATAAAATAATCATTTCAATGCCAACAGCTATATAATAGATGGTGTAAACGCGAAACGCCATCAACTGGATTACCAAAGACTCAAACTCCTAGTATACCAAAAACAGGAAATCTCTAACAACAGGCACATCGTACGGCAAAGCCGTAACAAACCATCCGGCGCAAAAGAGTATCGTCATCGGTCTACTTGCAGGGAAGGCTCTAATCCTGGCAGAAATCAAAATTTCAGTGCTCGAAATGATTGCTTTCGAAAATCCAACGCCAGACAGCTGTTTCAACCCGCCATTGAGTGTCAGTGAGATTTGGCAGGACTTGCAAACAGAAAACATTTCCAATTGCCTGCTCCTTACGAAGTGAAAATCTGATTCTGGCGTAGATGGTGTTAACCTTGAAAGCGAGACGTGTCCATTGTCACAGATCTCCAATACTTGGTCTACTAGGAGTTTGAGTCTGACCATCCAGTAGATGAAGTTTCGCCATTAAGGTTTACACCTGGTTCATATTTTTGCTTCATAAAAAGCAGACAGTTCGAAAAGTTTGGTGTTCGCAAGTCTTGCTGAATATCACTGATATCACTGAATATCACTGATGAGATATGGCGGTTCGAGATAGCTTACTGGCATTAGATTTCGAACACTGAAATTCTGATGAATATATGGTTCTCAACAACTTTGGATCAGAAGTGATTCTTGGAAACTGGTACCATGTCCACGTGAAAATTTTTACCCCGGAGCATAGTGATTCGATGGTGGGAAAATTTTGAAAATAGTTATGGTCTTTTGGAAATGCAATACTATCTCAGGTTGAATATAAGGAAAAATTATGGAATACATATTATCTCGAAATGAGGGGGAGGGGGGAATGAAGTAAATCTTTTTTGCAATTCCTTAAACGATTTAGCTGAAATTGCTACTTACGGACTTTTCCACTTCCGTGAAATTGAAACCCTGCCAATTTGGGAAGAGAGGGCGGACAAGAAAAATATATTTCTATGATTTTGAAATAGCTCATGTTCAATCAGCCAGGTAAAACATATTAATTGAAACAATGGCTATTTCACTTCATTTTCAACTATCAAATAAAGATATCTACGTATTTCTTCTTCTGTAATCTTATGCAATTCTCCCTAGCCTGAGGTACTCATCCAATTCCTATACATTCATTTTCACGAATATTTTGTCCTCTCATTTTTGGTGCCAATATCTATCCGTCATTTCCCCACTTTTGATCATTACATTTTTCATTCATTTTACCTTATTGACTATACGTCTCAATACATTCAGCAATTCACAGAAAAATATTGAGACGAAATAGGGTCTCCAAATTGATACTTGACGAAAACTGCAAATACCTAATGCAAATGAAATTCTTCAATTTTTTTTATGAAACGCATGCAAAACACTGAAATATAATAATTTACAGTTTTTCAACATTATGTAATCTAAACACGGTACATTCCCAGAAATGAGGTTTGCCCACAAAATATTGATGAATTCATGGAAATTATCTCTTGCACGGCCTTGTATCAAGCAATTTGACAACCATTTTCAGAAGCCTTAACCCTAACCAACTGATGAAACCGATGAAAACAGCAATTTTATAGAAATTCAAAAATAATTGGATATGCAACCTTTCTCATTATTTGACAGATCTTGAAGAATCAAATAAACGATGAGATTGTTATCTGTGCTGTGGAAATCAAATAGCCTGACACCAATCTGTTATTACTAGCACCTGCCGCACATTTCGCTGATCCAAGGACTGCAGTTAGTTATTTATATATTTCACAGTCTGAGATAGTGCAGGTGAGAATTAGCTGCAGAGGATTTTCTTGGTCCACTACTGAACTTCGTCAATTATTGTTCTAATTAATTTTTCGAAAATAAACTAAATAGCGGACCAAAATACTTTTGTCACTGGACATTATTCCAATCAACTTCAGTTTCCGTAGGAGCTTACATTTTCTCACGTATGAAACCATTGTACCACTAAGCCAATGGCACTATAAATCACAAATTCGAGTCTTACAAATTTCTGTTGATTTCAATATGTTTCACCACAATGACATTTGAATGAACATTGTTGTAGGAAATATATGAGTTTTGGACATTCGATCATTAATCACTCACTAGATTGTCTGAGGTTTGTGAATTATTCACCCAAGTTAAAATTGAGAATCGAATAGTTGCTGGAAATGTTCGTGTTATATTCAATTATTAGAATATAAACTGCTGCAATATCCAAAAACTCTTTACAAATGTCAAAAAAGTACTAATTAGATATTTTGTTCCTGTTTAATTTTTTGGGGTTAACCTTCATATACTAATAAAAAATGATCTACGTTATTCTCTATTCCTAGTTCCATTTTCATCTCGAGAAAATATTCATCTATACTATGGCTTTTCAGAACATTTTTTATGGAGTTAATGATAAATCATATTTCCGTGGCACCTATTTAAAATTCTACGAGAGAATATATCACTTTCGTCATTGCAAGCGTGAGAAAGCTTATGTGATAATCAAGTGAGCAAAGTTTTTGTAATTAATTCATAAATCAGGTTCCGAAGATAATTTTTCGTATTAGGAGAATTTCATCAAGAAGTTTATGCATTTGAGATTTGATGAATAGCACACCAATTTCCTCAAATTTAAAAACAAGAAATTTCTTCGACTCAAAGGAGAGTTTCGAGACATGAATGAAGTGAATTGAAAATTCAACCAAATCTTTCAACATGTCAAGCATATTATTGTGAAACTATCATTTATAACCAAAATTGTCCCATCTTCCACTGTTTGAAGACATTCTATCATTTCTATTCGCAAAATCAGCAGAAATGTTAGACACATCACAATTTCAGACACACAATCGTTGCAAGATATGCAATGATAATAATGATAAAAATGCCATTCAGTGAAATTGAAACACCCTATTGCTGATACCTATGTCACTGCAGGACTGTCCTGCTGAGAACAACCATCTACTCAGCAATCCTCTCTGGGAATTTTAGTTCCCAACGAGACGGCCCAAAAACTAGGTGCCATTTTATTACTCTAGAGACCGTGTAAAAAGTATGGGGAACGACGTAACTAAGACTTTTGGACCACTGCCGTCAATTTCTGGTGGCTCGATTTTCCGCCATAATTAAATAAACATTGCATCTGGAAACGTCATTTTGTATAAAATTATTACTGACGGCATACTGTTTATATTAACAGTAGTAGTTAAAAATTAAATTTAAACTTATTGCCGTCAAAAAAAAATGGCACCGGAAGTCAGGAAAAATTTTGAAAATTTGAAAGTTGAGTATCCATTTTAGTATCAAATCATTATTGACGGCAATAGCATAATTTATTATATTTTGTGATGTTATTTCGTGTTTTATTAATGCCGTCAAAATTTACTGGCACCGGGGTTGAAAAAAAGGGTGGTCACCCCAACCTCGGGCACCCTGGGTGCAGAGTTTTTGCATAGTGTTTGGCACTTACAAAAAAATTATATTTCACATCAAAATCAATAAAAAAACGATTTAAAGTTGGTGCCGTCAAAAAAAAAAGTAAACGAAGTCAGAAAAATTGTTTATTTACGTCTAGTAGAGGTACTATTTTTGTATCAAATTATTATTGACGGCAGTTGTAAAATTTATTTTATTTTATCATGTTATTTGATTTTTTATCATCGCCGTCAAAATTTGGTGGCCCGGGGGTTGAGAAAAGGGGGTGGACGGCCGCCTTTGATGCTTGCAGCCTAAAATATTAAACTAAAAATTCGGAAAAAACGAAAAAGTCAGGAAGACGGCCTTTTTCTAAGTAAATTAGTTAAAGAAATTGCGTGGATTAAGAATCTAGGAATCTGAACACCTACCGAGGGGTGCTATTATTTATAAATAAACTAATTCTAACAAAAATAATTTTGTTTATAATTTTTTTTTTCATTTTTAATCTGCAGACTTCTACAAGTTTATTCTTCCAATTAAATCTCTTCTGAAAATGCCATCAATCCAGCATTAATAAATGCTTTTGTTTACAAATATCCTGACGTCAAAGATACTCGAACTTTGTCTTCTAGAAGTGAAAAGTAAAAAACTAAAACGTTTTAAAGTCAAAAATTTTAGGAAAACACTTCGTTTTTTTAGCATACAGTTTATCTGTTTCAACCAGCAACAATATTAAATATTGGCACGAATTAAATGTATCGATCATATTTAATATGCAAAATAATTCATGTAAAAAAACGTGTCACGTTAATTATTAAAAAATAGTTTAATTTCTGTCCTGAACATGTGGTTTCTGTTTTTTATTACTTTTCTTTTAAATATTTCAAGTGCCATAAAAATATTTTTGACGGCGTATCACGTCTTGTACGCTATAAACTTTTTTTAATTTTAATAGCCGTCGGTGCCATTAAAAATTGACGGCACAATAATTTATAATATTGTATTCTCAAGTAGTTTAATAATATTAAAAGAAATTTTATAATGAAATAATACTAAAACCCTATTCAACGTAAGGGGTTACCACCACCTTTTTTTAACCCCGGTGCCAGTAAATTTTGACGGCATTAATAAAACACGAAATAACATCACAAAGTATAATAAATTATGCTATTGCCGTCAATAATGATTTGATACTAAAATGGATACTCAACTTTCAAATTTTCAAAATTTTTCCTGACTTCCGGTGCCATTTTTTTTTTGACGGCAATAAGTTTAAATTTAATTTTTAACTACTACTGTTAATATAAACAGTATGCCGTCAGTAATAATTTTATACAAAATGACGTTTCCAGATGCAATGTTTATTTAATTATGGCGGAAAATCGGGCCACCAGAAATTGACGGCAGTGGTCCAAAAGTCTTAGTTACGTCGTTCCCCATACTTTTTACACGGTCTCTAGAGTAATAAAATGGCACCTAGTTTTTGGGCCGTCTCGTTGGGAACTATTTCGCTTGATATTCCGTTAGTTGAACAGGAAAGGTACACTAATATAACGTTCACTATAGTAATATCTTGGTGATAAACTATCGTGAGAAAATCGAAAGACGCCACTTCACAAATGTATAAGGGCTTGAAAAGAGGGGAAGTCTGTCTCATGCCAACTGCCCTCCTTTCGGTTTTAACCCTTGAATGATCAATGAAAATCAAAGAAGTTCTAGCGTTGATAGATATTATTTTACGATTTGAAGCGATGTCGAACAACATCTATATTGAAGCAGTATTCTACACTTCATTCCAAATAAATAGTTGAGAACTGCCCTTCGTATCAACTGAAAATCCACAACTCAACCATAGGTATCAAAGAAATAGAAATGTATGAACCAACCTTCTGAATGCAAAATGAGAAACGATTCACTGAATTTGATCAACTTCAAGTAACTGATACACGCTATTCAGGCGAAAGCTGTCCGCCAACTGAGAGAAAAGCTCTGGCGAATACGGCTCTAACCAATGACATTTTGACAGAGTTTTGGATTTACTTGACCTAAATTTGGATGCCTTGACACAGATTCTGGAATTCAATAGGGGAAAATCCTCCTTCAGTCGTCTTTGAAAACCAAAGATAAAAAAAAAGTAATGTTCAATTCATGCAAAATTAATCAAGCACGTAGATAAACTCGGTCCGATTATTTAGGCACATGATAGCGTTGTTGTTTACCTGCCAAATTATATTTATGAAAGACCGAGATTGTTGGAGTAGAGCATTTCACGTTTCCCACGAATATACAAACAAACCGCAGTCGAAAGTGAAACTATCGAATACTCACCGGGAAATTAAACGGAATCTCCTTTTTCCGGTACGATAAACAATATAAACACTACGAAACTAGCGTGAAAATCGTGGAATTACAAAATTCGTTCGCCTATATACTAACGCAAAGTATTGACTTGAGATCTCAATGAAGTCGGGCGCAATGCTACTGCGCACTTATCAATACGTATGCTGTATTAGACCATACATAAACAGCGGGACGCAGGAACAAAGTGCCAAAAATTTGAAAAGCCAGAACCCGCTCGGCTAGAATAATCTGGGTGAGGATCATATTCAATAGAACTCCATATCATGTCCAGAGAGTAACAAGAGTTTTCATTATTGAAAATTTATATTCATAGCAGGATATGAATCTTGCGCACTGATTCAGAATTTTTGATATCATATTCAATGAAATACTGATGAGCAGACAAAAAATTAGGTATAGTCATCTGGTAAACAAGGCACTACTTAAATTATGATCGATATAGTTATCATAAACTTAAATAACGGCAATAATTTCAATTACTTAATAATTATAAGTGTTCATTCAAGTTACCACTTCTGGAGTCGGGATTCTTCTTCTCCAATCAACATGATTCAAGATTGTGTAAAGAATTTTCACTATATTTTAAATTGATCCTATTGAAGCCTGGAAACATATTGCTCTAGGAAAAAGAAAATATAACGACATAAATGAAACCAAGTGGTTGTGAGCCCGGCCCATGATCAAGATCCTGGGTTCGTAACCCCAATGTGAAACAGATTGCTGAGGAACTTCGGTCGAAGTCGATGACATAACCAAAAAAAAACATCAACTACTACTACATTCTACGGCCGGTCATTCAATAGCATAACACCAGAAAAAATTAGCTTCACCATATACCAAAACTATACAATAAAATCCCTAAAGAAGTGAAAAAAATAAATGAGGATTACCTTCGAAAAAAATGAAAAATTAATAAATTTTTAAAATTATAATTGATTATATCTCTATCGCCATCGAAATCACCTATAGAATATGGTTGTGTGTGAGAGTTTGTCAAATATGGGAGAAGATGTGAAAATACAATTTTCTATATTTTATTCGTGGAAATTTGAAATACGAATATTCTCAACTTGCCAGATATAGGTAAATTCTTAAGTGAGAATAAGAATAACAGAATATTCATGTTGTTTCCTACATTTGACATCTTGTTCATCAAGATATGTGAAATTGTATATACCTAATTATTATTGATATTCATATTGAAACTGTCTGTCAGCCTAACTTTCCATATCCAAAGATTTGTTCGTATATGAGGTAACCCAATTTATTCACTCCCACATAATATATGCATTATTTCCGAACTGATACATGCATCTCTCTTCGAATTAATTTCATCATTATAAAAGTATAAAAATAAAAATGCATTAATATAATTCCTTCTCTTCTATTTATTCATTCTAGATATGTTTTAACATATTTAGAATTATGTATATTCAGTATAATTCATTTAATTATGTAATGTGATTGAATTTTCCTTTTCTTTCTTTCCATCAGTTTGCCGAATAGTTGATGAAAATTCGAGCTAGTCTTGCGTTGAATTTTGTTTCAAGGGGAGGCATTTTTGCATACAATTGTAAAGCATTTTATCGACCCCAATTATTTCAATTACACTCTGAAAAATTTCATATGGCAAGGGGTTTCAACCCAAATCATCTCTCCAACAAAGATTCGTTATTTTTATATTCCAAAAATATAAACCCGAGAATTCATAAACACATTAGCAATTCCAATATCAATTACTTCAGCAGTTACACCCGAATTTGGTTATCTAATGGAATCAATAAGAAGACGTGTCTGTCAAATCAAACAAAAATCTTGAAACAGAAAATATCGAATTATTCGAACTGATATCCAATATATCTACAATTGTGGTCGACTGTATAATATATACAAAACGCCATCGACTTCAACCGAATTCCTTCAGCAATTAGGTCTTGTTTACCAATTCCTTACGTCTTTCCTCAAGAGCAAGGGTTATTCACGGACCCGTCAGTCATGAGTCATTCCCAATAGGAAAAAAAAATATCTGCCCCTCCAACGCAATCGCTATTTCAAATATATAATTCTCAGATTCAATTCATGAAAAAACTAATTTTTCTGAGAACTGAGAAAAAACATTCTTTTTTGAAGACTAGTAGAAAATATAGAAATATCTTCACTGAATCGAATGAAGATCCAAAAGGGAACACGAATTGTGCATTGCAGACAGTTAGAAAATGAACATAGAGCTAGCTCCCAACAAACTGTCACTGTTCGTTAATGAGATACGCGGATTGGAAATTGTCTACATATCGATTTGCTTGAGTAAAGCCGTTTGCTTTGCCAATCCTGTATTCATTACGTTTCAAACTAATGAGTGATGTTAAAGTCATTTCCAACAATGGAAATGTAAATGAACAAAATGCCATGCAATATAGGTTAGAATTGACTGATTCTACAGGTTATCATGAATGACGGTTCTAATAAATACAAAATCAGAGGTTGGCATATCCTTCTTGAAAAACAATTGCTCCTTCCACAAGCTGAAACAAAACGCATATTTTCGAATAATTATTCATTAAGTACGAAGAAGCCCAAGACAAATTTTATGAATCATGAAACGTTTGAATTTTCTGAAAGTATTTACTGAGAATATTTTTTTTGGAGCCGTGTTGTTATTTCATTCTCATTTGAATATTGATGGGAAAGCGATAAGCCCAAGAGGGTGAAGTGCTTTCGAAGTCTTGGGAGAAAGGACAGGTCAGAAGGCTTTCACGAAAGGCAGAGAAAGTACTGATGATATAAGTGGACTTGCTGGCTTCTGTGGACAATCGGAGCAGGAAATTCAGATATGGAAAATTTGTAGGAATGATGTCGTTGAAGATGTAGTGAATTCATTAAACCGATGAGTGATTATTGAAAATGAGGACTATTGATGAAAACCTTATTCTACCTAGAGCATGACTTATATCCGGGAATTTCTTCAAGTGGAGAATTATTGAAAATATTCGCGATGCGTCAGTAAGGGACGAGTGGTTGACCACATGGGAATTCCGGTGTACAATTGATAGGAATTCCGGGGAATTCCGAGGGAATTCCGAAAAATTTATTAAGAAACTATAAGGATTATTAGTGGGTAACTTCAATTTATTCGCGCAATAATAAAAAGGCATACAGTAAAATTTCAATATTTATATAAAATCATAATTCAAAAACAAAACAACGTTGTGAAGTAATCCACTTCCACTGGACGAAGAAAGTTAGGAGCTTTGTTTTGAAAGATTTTGTGGCGAATTTCCAATTTGAAATACATTTTGTCAGCGAAAAATAAGCCTGATGACAACAATCTTCACGATCTGATAGACATAATCTGATATGTCCCTGGAGGGGTGTGTTGGGGAAGTTTTTGCAAATGAGTCAATAACTCCTTTCAGTGAAATAGTACCTCATTCTGATTCGAATATATAAATAAGGCATGTGAAACAACCCAAAAAACTTTGTTTTATAGTTTGTGCGGCCTCGAGAGGGGTGTGGTTGGGGGTAGTTTTTTCAAATAATCCGATAACTTCTTTCAATGGAATAGAACCTCATTCTGATTCGAATATATATGAATTGGGCATATGAAACAGCCCAAAAAAACTTTGTGTCGTGGTTTGTGTGTTTGTTTTTGGGGTCAACCTCTGCGACTGCCATTATTTTCCTCAATATTTCAAAAATGACGTGTCTTGAAATTTCACTCTACAAGAAGAAGGGACACCCTTGATTGTGGAAGAGAGACTAGATCATAATTGGCAGACAAAACACAGGTTGTCATATTGTTGCCAGCGGTTACCGAAATTGAAATAAGACGGTTATAGCTTGCGTTATACGATCTGAGTTATACAGGGTGTCTCAAGCTCGATGGCCTATTAGACGTTTCTGGAAAACGGGACATAGGATTATTTTGAAAATTCGATTTCTTGGGTAATTATTTCTGTTCTATCGATCTTAAATATTTTCAGCGCTGCGACGTTGCCGCTTATATTGAAAAGTAGCAACAACTTTGATATTTTAAATAGGACACCCTATATATTATTGCATTTCTCGCTTTGTTACTGCTTTCCGATTATTTTTGTATGATACTTCCCTATACCTATCTTTAGTGGTTTTCGAGAAATTCATTGATTTCCTTATTTTTTGTGCGAAACATAGCTTTAATCAAATGCTTATTACTGCGGTATTTGGATTCGAAGACAGCTGAAATTTTGGATGTAGTTTGACAAAGCCCTGTGTATTAGTTGTGTCTGAAGAAATTCTTTCTTCATAATACAGGGTCGTTCAAAATTTGTGATTTTACCTATACATACAAAAGTGGTGAAAAGTGCATTTTTTCAAATGGAACATCCTGTATATTATCGAAAATTCTGAAAGACAATTGAAGGTCCTTTCAAATGATGTGTCATGTTCCTATACCTAAATAGTCAGGTTTCTGAAATAAATGCAAGTTTATATGAAAATTGGATTATTTTGACATATTTTGTATAAGGTAGCTATGAAATGTCATGGAACATGTCATTATGAATTGTCGAATTTTCATAATGACAAGTTCCATGACATTTCATCGCTACCTTATACAAAATATGTCAAAATAATCCAATTTTCATATAAACTTGCATTTATTTCGGAAACCTGACTATTTAGGTATAGGAACATGACACATCATTTGAAAGGACCTTCAATTGTCTTTCAGAATTTTCGATAATATACAGGATGTTCCATTTGAAAAAATGAACTTTTCACCACTTTTGTATGTATCAGTAAAATCACAAATTTTGAACGACCCTGTATTATGAAGAAAGAATTTCTTTAGACACAACTAATACACAGGGCATTGTCGAACTACATTCAAAATTTCAGCTGTCTTCGAATCCAAATACCGCAGTAATAAGCATTTGATTAAAGCTATGTTTCGCACAAAAAATAAGGAAATCAATGAATTTCTCGAAAACCACTAAAGATAGGTATAGGGAAGTATCATACAAAAATAATCGGAAAGCAGTAACAAAGCGAGAAATGCAATAATATATAGGGTGTCCTATTTAAAATATCAAAGTTGTTGCTACTTTTCAATATAAGCGGCAACGTCGCAGCGCTGAAAATATTTAAGATCGATAGAACAGAAATAATTACCCAAGAAATCGAATTTTCAAAATAATCCTATGTCCCGTTTTCCAGAAATGCCTAATAGGCCATCGAGTTTGGGACACCCTGTATAGTCAATGACTGCAGTCTTTGTATGATTTCTTTGCAGCTCCATCATGTTATTTGGACGGTTTTATATAATTTATCGGTTTGTAATAAAAAGATGATCGGATATATTGTGGTTCAGTGTCAACCAGAGGCGGATCCAGGATCAGGTCAAGGGGGGGTCTATAACTCATAATTTATATATATATATATATATATATATATATATATGCGAAATTGGTATTCTGGGAGTTTATCCGTTGATTTGTCGGTATTGACTTTCGACGTTTCGCCAACATCTCAGTTGGCATTTTCAAGAATGTTACTGCTCCTACTTGGTGCTAGCAACTGAGGAGCAGTAACATTCTTGAAAATGCCAACTGAGATGTTGGCGAAACGTCGAAAGTCAATACCGACAAATTAACGGATAAACTCCCAGAATACCAATTTCGCATACTCAAGCATCCGTGAAAACCTTCACTGTAACATATATATATATATATATATATATATATATATATATATATATATATATATATATATATAAAACAGAAAATTATGAGCTACCGTATAGCAACAACTAATCAAGATACAAAAAAAGGTGAAAGAGATTGACATGAGCAAAATTTGAAGGTGTAGCCAGGAGGTAAAGTAGGTTCGAAACTTGCAAATCTCGGCACTATTACCTGTAACTACAGCAACTCCAGAACGATTATTTTCGACTCTAAGGCGGATCAAAAATTACCTGAGAAGTACGATGGGACAGGAACGACTGAATGGCCTTGCCTCTTTAAATATCCATACCCATATTGAACTTACGAGGACGAAATTCTAGTAGAATTTTTCAAAAAACCTCGAAAATTTACTAATGTTTGAATGTAGTTTTCAATGGAATGTAATAATAATTATTGAAGTTCTTTAATTTTAAACCAAAAAATTTATTCTATTTTATTTTTTTGTCTTGCTCATGCGACATTTTTCCGTTCCCTAGCAAAATTTGGAAATTAGGAGCCGATAAAAATTGAAAAAAAATCTCTCATTTTCCCAATGGGGGGGGGGCGGACCCGAAACCCCCCCCGTGGATCCGCCACTGGTGTCAACTGTTCTCATTTGAGTTTATACAGGGTGAACACACCGGTGAATATTATTTTTTTATTTTCCTAGTAGGTAATGTTGAAGGATTATCAATAATTTTTGATATTATGGAATATACGTTTTTAGGAAACAGTTCATTTTCGCTATATAAGCGATGACAAAAACGTATAAAAAGGATTTTCTCCACAGATTGAGTATCCCGTAATCATTTGACGGTTGAAAATAATAGAACTTACTCAATAGACCATAAAAGACCGTATTTTTTTCAATGACAAATTGTATTTTTTCGATACTTATTTATTCTAACGGATTCAGAACTTGATTCTATAAGGAAAAATCTCAGGAAAAATGATGCTAATAAAACAAACCTGATTGGAATCAGACGATCCGTTCCCTTTATTTTACGATTGTGACTTGCATTATATAGATGATTTATTTTGTCTCCGATATAAGAAATACCAGCCTCAATGAAAATGTGAAAAGTTTTGATATGTAGAATCCGATATTATTCAGATTGGGTCATAATCATGACATAGTCTACTCAAAAGTCTAAAGTTTATGTTCCACACAGAAAACTCAAAAAAAAACTTTTGTGCGAAATTTCCGAAATATATCTTTCATATTTCGTCGGGTTTCCTCGAGATTTCCCCGGAATTCCCAGTATTTCCGTCATTTAGTTTCAAAATTTTATCGATTTTTCTTCAAATTGACATTTTTTTTTGTAGGAATTCCGAGGAATTCCGGGGTATTCCGGGGAATTCCGAGGGAATTCTGGGGAATTCCGAGGGAATTCTGGGGAATTCCGAGGGAATTCCGGTTTACGGGAATTCCAGTGTACACATTTTTCCTCAGTGGTCAACCCCTCGGTAAGGGAATATTTTCTGGGGAAATTCGCTAATGAGAAAAAAATTCTGGGATTAATTCAAGCTTTGTGTATGTACCAATATACTTGGGAAAAAAGGACTTTTGTATTTCGTGCATAAAATTGCAGAAAACTAATGATGACACTGATGATGACCTTATAGTTGAAAGCGCTCTGCTACAATCTGATTAAACAATGTTCTGCTCGAAATACAACAGGCCTCATTTTTCCAAGAAAAGGTCAAGCTGTAACTACCTGAAACTGAAATTGATAACGTTATGTACATTAATTCTGAATCAGAATTATGGATGTTCAATTGAATCAATTGAAAATGTTTCGTGAAAGAGAGGGCCAATAAAAAGGAAAAAAGATTGATCCACAGCAGATTCGAACCGGTAATGCTTGCATTGATAGAGATGACGTTTTAAGCATTGGGCTGAATCCCTGACACGGTTTGTCAAATTCTGACAAACAGCTCATGAGCACCAACACAAACAATTCAATGAACTGTTCGAGTCATTATTTTGTGGTGTTGGTTAGATTTTGGGGTTATTAAACTACCACAATCTGAAAAAATCAAGTATTAATATAATATAATCTATATAAGGGTAGAAGGGCAGTTTTCTAATCTTCCCCGAAAAAGTTCTGCGGTATTAAAAACATTTTTAAACGAGTCTTATTAGTCAGCAACTTCTTGTATAACGTGAATCTGACTATCACAAAAAAAACATCGAGGTTATATCCCACAGAAACTTAACACCGCCATTTTGGATATGGTGATGTGAACTATCTGGACTTCTAAGAACAAGTTCTTCTTGATAAGACCTTTCACATGACAATTTTATTATTAGTAGTGAAATAATCAAATTTCATTCTGTAACTTGGTAAATCAGGTTTTTTGCAGTCCGCTCTCAATCTATTATTGAGTTGGAATGCCCCGTCCGGTTGTCGAAATAGAAAATATTCACGACGAGAATAATTTTTATCAGCATTTCAAGTACTCTCCAGTTTTGCCTGAAACCTGAATCATCAGAAAAATGATGAAAACGCGTCATGTATCCTTCCTCCAAATGGGTGTGTTGCGTTCTATCCACATTTCGTAACACAGTCTCCGAACATACCCGAATGATGCCTGTTGCAAAATTCACCGAATATTCTTCTATTTTTTCATTAACCCAACCTAACCTTACTAACCTTACCCATCCTAACACATTCATTGTGGGCATATCGCCAAGAAGGATGAATTTTGCAAAAGTTAAATCATTCGGGTTTGTTCGGAGACTGTGAGTGTAACGAAATGTGGGTAGAACGAGATGCTTCTCCTCCAATGAGATGAAAATCAAATGCATCGCAGTCCAGACTAAGTTTCCGTCAATTTTGTTCCAGGACATTCTTGTAGAGCTCGATAAAAAAGAAAGATTTGAATATAAGTACAATTGGTCATATTCCACAGAAAATGATATATTTAAAGAAAAATAACTTTCGACCATTTGAACTAATTTTTTCATCTGAAATGTTTTGTAGTCACTCCGATTCTTAAATCACAAGAGAGTTCTTTGTATTTTCCATCACTACCAAAATTGTCGGGTATGTTTTTAACGCCGATCATGCATTGATTGTTTTGGTAAATTTCAATGAATAGGATAACATTGGAAAGATAAGTTTGAACCTTTCCAGATAATAACACTCGGCTCCACTTTCCATTTGAAATTTTAGCGTTTTAACACCCCCTTAGTAGGGGTTCAAAGGCAGAGGTTGAAAAGTATGTGTAAAATGTTTCCCATTCGAAAGCAAACTTCACTTGTCCTAACCTCTTTGCTTCAAATTTCAAATGAAGGAGAAATAATAGGTGCATGCTTTTTGTTGGATCACTCTTTATGTGATTCAATGCCGTCGCGCTATATAAACCGGAGAGTAGCTGTCAGGGATAGACTCTCACTTCCATTTTATGAGTCAATCGGACGTTCATGAATGATATACACATACAATAAACAGAGAGTGTTGCTAAATTTTCATGTTACTCATTCTATGGAAGCTTCAAATTTTCTCAAAACTCCAGGTTATATATTCTTTGGTTGATCATTTCCAATTCATACACGAAAAGGAAGAAAGTTAAATACTAACTTTCCTGCTTATATGGCTCTCAGTGGATTGAATCAGTCAGAACCAATCTTAGATTGGTGGATGATAAATCTACAATCGCCACAAATGTCTATAGATATTATCATTGCTAACTTCTCAGTAGACGTTGTCTCCTTGTATATCGATTTGGAGGAGAAAAAGTTAAATATATCCCCAAAAGTTCAGTTGTTAATTAGTTAATTAAATCAATGCTATTTCATCAATGCATACCAAACGTCATCGACTCTCGAAGTCCTTCAGCAAAAAGGCTTGTTAAACTAACTCCCTACACCATACCTCAGGAGCAGCATTGTGATTCGCGGACTCGTCAACCATGAAACGTGGCAGAGTTATTCTCAATAAGACAGAGAGAAATTCTCCTGAGAAAAATATCTGCCCCATTAGGGAAACAAACCCACGACCTTCAGATCATGAGCCAGGCACAGAACCATAGCACCAACTCCCTCGACCCCAAACATTCATTTTCTCCATGAATAAATTGATAGCGAAGAATTGACAGCAGCTTCATTTGATATCGGACAATAATGATTGCAACTCTCAAAACTTATTCAAAATGTCGGTAGGCAGAGGCTTGCTATTGAAAACTTTTAAAGTGTGAAATCATAAGAACATATTTAAAATCATTCATAAATGGCCACTGATGGAGCGTAAGTGATTTGGGCATTGCCTAATGGAGTATAGTCAGTCAACCTTATAGGCTTATTATTGGATGACGATGGGGTCCATTAGTGGATGGCGCCAGTACGATGGTGCCCAACTGATAAGATGGAATAGATTACTCATACAATACCAAAATATGGTAACAACAATTCAGCAAGAGAAGTGACATTAAGATCAATCACATTCTGAAGATTCCTTCAATACCCCTCCATTCCTGTATGAACTTCTATTGTCAACTGTATTTCGAAGTTTCAACAGCTTTCTTTCAATATTTCTGTCAAACTGACACAAAGAAATCTGCAGCTATTCAAGTGAACGGACAAATCAACATTATACTGTAGATGGCGTAACAAAAACACTCCTTTTACACAGGCATCGGCAATCTATCCCATCTTTTAACAATGATTTGGATGAGTGAAATTCCAATAAACAGCTTCCAATATGTTTCATGTTGTGTATAATGCATCTGTTTGATTCGTTACATGTTTAGTAAAGGCTTGGAGTTATAAAAGTGGCTAATATACAGGGTGTATACGGTATTAGTATCGAGCTCATTAACTTAATTGATAGAGCTATGAAATCATCTTTGGCAGATAGAATAAGTTTTTTCAATAGTTGAATGGAGTATTCAGGGTTTCTTTCCTGAGGAAGGTTGTGCTGTATTTTCTGATTATGAGTACATTTCACCTAGGCGAGTGAGTTGGCGCAGGTGGTTGTGTGCCCGGTACATAAATTGTGTTTTCTTCAGATGTCTCTGAAAAAGGAAATAAAATATTTTCGAAAGCTTGACACGTAACAAAGAGTTTTCTTCCCTCCTGGCCACAGACAATTGACTGCAACCCAAGATAGTTGTATTTTTGTTCTTAACTAGTCAGTCAAGACTACCCTTCTTTTATATATATATATATATATATATATATATATATATATATATATATATATATATATATATATATATATATATATATATATATATATATACAGTGTCACACATAAAGTTCGCGACATATGGAAGTTTTTTTTATTAATAGATATAATGAAAATTTGGCTTGGCAGTTAGTTTGTGCTTGAAAAATTAGTAAAAAACAGCCTCTTTCCTTTTGTCATGTGATACTCTAAACCTGTCAAATTTGACATTTTTTTCGAAAATCCTCAAAAAATCAGTTTTTTTTGGAAATTTCGAAAAATGCCAAGAAGAAAAAGTGCTCGGTTTTCAATTTTATACCTTTGCTCAAAATTTGGACTCTTTACTGTCACTTCGACTTTTTTCCAATTTTTTTAATTTTTCGAATCTTTCGCTCTATCGATTCGAACGAAACATGATTCAAATTTCATAATTTTGATGAATACGAGACTTCAATGTCATATCTTGCCCAGAAAATACCCGCATTGGCCTGTTACCAGAAAAAGAAATGAATACACCTCCAGAAATTCGTCTTTGTTGTTGCAAAGTTCATCTAGTTTTTTCATTTCATTGTTAAACTGATTCGGTTTTTCCATGTATGGACGTTAATATGTCAGTAATCGAATAAACGAATTCCTCTTCATTCTTATTACACTCGTATTTCTTTTTTTAATAGATTTTTATCCAGTTTGATTATTTTTCTGACGAATAATTCAGTTGCAAACTAATCCGAAATATCATACTTTTCTGTAAACTAAACATTGACCTACAGTTTCAAAACTATTCAAAAGACTTTGGTTCTAGCGATTTGTACTAAACATGATATAAAATTTCGTGATTTTAAACATAACAAGACTAATGCAACATGTCGGGAAGAAAATAGTAGGTACTGATCAAATCGAAATAAAATTTTCCCTCAGTAGGCTTTTGAAACAAATTTTTAGTTTTGGTTAATGTCAAATTATTGCTTTCAATAAAGTTGTTTTGTGTACATATTTTCGTACATTTATACACAAATAAGTTTTATGTACAATGTTATCCACGCAAGACAAAGTGGAAATCGTTCTTTTATGTGGTGAGAATGTGCCATATCGAGATGTTGCTTGTATTTTCAATCGCCGGCATCCAGGAAGAAATATTCACTTTGGTACCGTGGGAAGGATATTGAAAACATTCAAAGAAACTGGCTCTGTGGACAATCATTTCAAGAAACCACATAATCCAATAAAGTATAATGAAGAAGAACAACTCAATGTTTGTTTGAGCGTTGTTGAAAACGGAAAAACTAATATGAGGAGTATTAGTGAAGATACAGGGGTTGGCAGAGAAACTATGAGAATAATTTTGCACAAAAATAAATTCCATCCCTATAAGCCAAAGTTCATACACACTCTTAAAGCAAGAGATTTCGATATTTGAGTAGGATTTTCCTTTTGGTTCCAAGGTGAGAGAGAAAATGATATCGCATTTCCCTACAGGATTTTATGGACAGACGAGGCAACTTTCACGTCGAACGGAACAGTTAGTTCCCAAAATTGTCGCTGGTGGTCCAACACTAATCCAAATTTTGTAATAGAATGCCGTGACCAATATTCATTCAAGACAAATGTGTGGTGTGGGTTATTACATAACCAAATAATTGGACCATATTTTTTTAGAGAAAATTTGAACGCAGCCATGTACAGAAATAACATTATGAATCAGTTGTCTGAAGTTTTGGATAATCTGCCTCTAAGTGTTAGACGAAATTTGTGGTATCAGCTTGACGGGGCACCGATCCACCAAACGGTAGAAGTGAAACAGTGTCTCAGTCAGATGTTTAGGGGCAAAGTGATAGGACGAGATTGGGAAGATTATTGGAGTCGGATCGGATTGGATCGGGAGTGTTGTTCTAACATAAATCCCCTATTTATTAAAAATGCCACCAAGTCTGTGAATGACTGTGAATGAAAGGACTATAATTTGTATAGAACGGGAAGGACGGCATACTGCATGATGAATTCGGGTTCTTTATAAGATTATTGAGATGAATCAATGAATGTTATGATGTTTTGTTGTGAAATTGGTTATAGTTATTTTGTTTTAATGTTATTTACACACCTAATGGTGAAAATAAAAAATATAAGATTTATGAAATTAACTCAAGAAGCGTTATTATTTGCTCGATAACTACATCTAACAGTTTACATCCAACAGTCACACTGTTGGGTGTAAACTGCATCAAATTATTTGGAACTCATCTGCAGCTAATGGGATACAAGTCTGCTAAAAAAAGGAATACGAGTGTAATAAGAATAAAGAGAAATACGTTTTTTCGATTACTGACATATTAACGTCCATACATGGAAAAACCGAATCAGTTTAACAATGAAATGAAAAAACTAGATGAACTTTGCAACAACAAAGA
The DNA here is from genome assembly GCA_032362365.1 of Zygogramma bicolorata. Taxonomy (NCBI): domain Eukaryota; kingdom Metazoa; phylum Arthropoda; class Insecta; order Coleoptera; family Chrysomelidae; genus Zygogramma; species Zygogramma bicolorata. The sequence continues at coordinate 6,483,282 of JAVJAQ010003427.1, read as the reverse complement.
CGAATTTCTGGAGGTGTATTCATTTCTTTTTCTGGTAACAGGCCAATGCGGGTATTTTCTGGGCAAGATATGACATTGAAGTCTCGTCATCGTCCATAGGGACGATGGTCTCGTATTCATCAAAATTATGAAATTTGAATCATGTTTCGTTCGAATCGATAGAGCGAAAGATTCGAAAAATTAAAAAAATTGGAAAAAAGTCGAAGTGACAGTAAAGAGTCCAAATTTCGAGCAAAGGTATAAAATTGGAAACTGAGCACTTTTTCTCTTTGGCATTTTTCGAAATTTCCAAAAAAAAACTGATTTTTTGAGGATTTTCGAAAAAAATGTCAAATTTGACAGGTTTAGAGTATCACATGACAAAAGGAAAGAGGCTGGTTTTTACTAATTTTTCAAGCACAAACTAACTGCCAAGCCAAATTTTCATCATATCTATCAATAAAAAAAACTTCCATATGTCGCGAACTTTATGTGTGACACTGTATATATATATATATATATATATATATATATATATATATATATATATATATACATATCTAGTCTAGGTCATCATAACATGAGAAAATAACTTTACTCTGGAATACATGTTCTTGAATCTGTTTGCATTTTGTCATTTTGAAGTGATGGGGATTTTCAACAAAAATTCTAGTGGCTTCTTGCAGCTAAGAGCCTTTATTTATATTTATGAACGACTCGTTCTACCTATCTTGTTTTGGACTCAGGTGTTAATAGTTATGGCAAGCTTTACCGCTTGGATTGTATATCGCTTACATTTCAAGTTTGAATGGGTGGTCAACGTAGAAATAACTCAAAGTTCGTTTCCGAGAAACTAGACTTTCTGAAGTGGGGTCCACATAAAAGTTTCAATGCACGTCTAATGCACATGCATGTTTATTTATAGAGTGGTTATCCAAACTGCGCTGTTAGTGAACAACACGAACCACCAACCACTTCACACAGTCGAGTTTTGATGCTGAAGGGCCGGTATTTATGTGATCCGTAATAGCGTTCAAATGTGAAAAATGTTAAATCAGGATTATAGAATTTGTATACTATACTGAATATATTTTGTAACTAGGTGTGAGTGCAATGATTTTCATCATTTGATGCATCGAATACTGAGTTGGTTAACCATTTGTAGATTCAAATTGTAGAAAAAAATATAAGAAAAATAATGGACACAGCGATGAGTCAAACCGAACTTCAGTGAATCATACTCCTTATACAATGATACCGAATTTAGTTTTTTTATGCTTCATGAGCCTCAAATACATCCAACGTGAAAATTAGGTCATTTATTCCAAGTTTTCATTTTCAATATCGGGAATGATTCAATAAAAAGGTCCGAAAATCAAACTTTTTTTTTTCAATAATTTAGACGAAAAACCATGTCATTGAGAATTGAAAATTCAAAAAACGAAGCATACTCACTTGGGATTCAAAAAAATAACTTTTACCCATCTTGCAGAACTCCAATATTATTGGCATTTTTCATTCCTCTATATTATAATAACTGAATAGAGTCCACTCCAGGAAAGAGATTCTGATATCCAAGCGGAGAATCGTAAAAAAGGATGGAATTCTGAATTTTATTCACTCTTACCATTGTTTTAATGTTTGTTGAGGAGGTAGAACTGTTCTGGAATCAATTTTTTGGGTTTTTCCCCCTTGAAATGAAGAGAAAGAAACTCAAAGTTCTTGTAATATCTGTTTTGATTGAGTGACTATTTTGTCAGTTACGTGTCGATTTTTTTTATGAATTTGGAGAATTATTTGACAAATATATTGAAAATGCGTGAACATCCCCTTGGCGACGTTTCTGAAGATAGTCTGCCTCCTTTTTCAAGCCTATTTTAGAAAATTTTCACGGCCGGTGTTGATACATCCGTGAACACCGCAAGCTTTTTTTTATCTCCATTTCTAGAGGAGAGAAATCCAAAGAAAATGGATTCCCGACCAGTTTTACATATACCTGATGCTCAAAAAAATCATATACGTGTTTGGGGGCCATATTTGATAACAAAGTAAGAAAACAACACTACGTTTTCAGGTTCTCTAGATATGGGAATCGATTGATATACGTTCGCCCGTCAAGTGGAAGACCGGGGTTCGATTCCTCGATGCACACGTTAAAAGGAAAGGCCTCGTTAATCCGTTGCTCGCAGATGTTTCGACTTTTGACGGTCGACGTCAGCTGGTTAACGAAAAAACAAATTTTCAACCCATCTTCCAAGAATTTTATGGTTTACGCGCAATCACTGAGAAATCATGATATCAAGTCGGACAAAAACATTCCATAGAAGTGTTTGATACATGAAATCAGAACATCAATAAGTGGTACTTATGATCATAATCTGAATAATTTGATCTGAAGAATAATGAGGACTCATTTCATGTCTTTATTGTTTGAATTGCATATCAAAAATAACAAAAAAACTCCTTTTGTTTTTATTTCAAACGTTAGGAGCAGAGTCGAAAAGTATACAGGAACAGGAAAAGTTCTACAGAACTGATATTATTTCAACAAGGCAGAGCCGCGTGCAGGTAAGTGCATCAGAAAAAACGCATGTTGAAGAAAACGGCAAGCAATGGCCAGCAAATTGCCCCTCTGAATGAATGATTTGCTATACAGAGTGGACCAACGAGAAGTATATACCTAGCTTTTCACCTTTATTCGGAATGTATAGCAAAAAAGCTCGGAGACGTCAAATTTGCTCTCGAAGGGGACACATTTTACACATATTTTTCAACCTCTGCCTTCAAAAACAATCCTAAAATTCCAAAGGGAAAGTGGGATCGGGTGATATATCATGGGAAAAGGTACAAATGACCTTTCCACTGATTCAATGATATTTGCATAAACATCCAATGCAAAATCGGTGTTAAGAACATCGGCCAGATAATTTTGGTGCTGATAAAAAACACACCGCGAACATTTTGAAATGCCTTGAATAGTGTTCTGTACATTTGTACGCGGACGATACCTAGCTTTATTATGATTCATTTCGTCTAATGTAATCGATGCTACGGAAATAAATACTGATTTGGAATCATTCGTAAAAGCCGCTACTTACCATTGTTAATTCATAAATCCGAGTAAATCAATTATAATTGTTTTTACACCAAGAAATGATCGAAGTATTTATTGTATGCGATATGAACATCACAATTAATAGTGAAAAAACACGAAATAGTGAATGAAGAGCCTTGGTGTCTTATTGAATTCAAATTTGAGATTTCAAAAACACAAACAAATTGATCCAACGAGCATATTCTTCTATAGGAATAATATATAGAAACAGAGATTGTCTTCCCACCTCAATAAAAATTAGTATGTGTGAGACCCGAGTTCGTTCCTTATTCAATTACACAGATATCTTATATCACCCGAATCTAACCACGAATTATTAACACAAAATCCAGAAAGTACAGAACTCTTGTCTTCGGCTAATACATGGAATAAGGAGGCACTAAAGGATTTCACACAAATTAAAAGAAACTAGATGGTTGGTTGAGCATGGAAATGAGGCGATATCTCCATAGTGCATGTTTCATAAAATATTTACTGATAAAGCACCTTTACATCTTCATCATAAAACAAAACACCGCACAGATATCCACAACTTGAACATTAGGTTCAAGGGAACATTAACTCCCCCTTTATTCAAAACCCAAATGTTCATGCGCTCATTCAGTTACAAGATCGCAAAGACGTATAATAATATCCCTTCTGATTTGATTTTTTTTGCCAAAGTCGTTGCTTTCTTCAACTAGTCATTGTTTTATTATTTATTTCTTTTATAATAGTGTTCCTGATGAAGAGAAAATGAATATATGTATATAACCGTTTGACATCAAAATGCGGTAGTCACTCATTGCCATCTATTGGGCAGACACCTAAATATATTCATCGAACTAAAATCAATACCAGAACTGCCTCTTCGGAAGACCGTGAACATTGTTTTTCAGACTTTAAAGATATTATACTCTGTCTATCCGAGCAAAGGAGTGATCCAAAACATTATCATGCATTGTGCACGTGATCACTCAGACAAGGCTGCTCGTACAGAGTCGCACTACGGAACGAACGAAATTGTTTTTTTTTGGTGCAGTTTTTTGGTCTTTTTTTTGGGTAGACTGTAGGGATACATATCAGCAGTTTCTAAAGCCGTATCAGTACTTGAAATTTCAAAAATTTCAAACTTCAGGTAGCATATATGTATGTACACACCACAAGCGTTAAAACGTAACTGACTACTTCGACACTGTAGCGCGAATTCCACCAGTCGATTGCATTTGATTTCGATTGGCCAGCGTAAGGAGGCGTGTTTATTCTACCCAATAGATGCAAATGTATGTGGTAATCACACTTCTATAACGCGTCGATCACGCATCTATCGTTGTTTGGGTTACTCTCTTCGTTGGATGGATATATTAATTCGTTAACAGCGTACAGATGTAAAAAATCTTGTAGGTCGGGAGTTGCAATCTATGTACATCTTTTCATCCAGTAAATTAGCTCCATAAGATAGGGATAGAACTATTTCGATAGTGACGAGCGCTGAACCACCACACTAACCACGAGATATAAAACTTCCATGATAATGTTTACATACTGGTTGTGCCATATGAAGTATTTCGAGAAAGTGCCAAGGATCGAATTATTCCGATTACACACTTGTCTGTAACGATGAATGTACCACCTTAGCCAGATTCTATCCGAACTAAAATTTGGACTACACCATTATTTATCATGGTGAATCATTTAGGCAAACATATTATTATGTAATTTGTTATGTTTGCTCTTATATCAGCATGATAAATAATCTTTTACGCAATTTAACGAACGATAAAAAAATGCTCAAAAGTAGATGTCATCTTATTGGGATATGAAAATTCGAATGTTGCTTCATTTTGTATTCCAAGTGATGATTTCTCGAAATCTATTCAACAAGATCTAGGATCTTCGTCAACAAAATTTGATCTCTGGGCTGTTTAATGAAGGTGGGCTGGCACAGGGATTTTGACTTTCAATGAATTCGTTGAAGTGTGTAACAAATTATCAAAAAACTCTCAAAACTACAGCAGCATATGAGTAAAATGATATAGGCCCACCCGAGGACTTACCTTTGACTTTTTTGTCATTCCAAAAATTATGACGGTTCATATGGTATTAGAATTTGGGTTGATTCACGCAAAATATGTTTTTAGTGCATTATGAATTTTTATAGAAAATTACACCAATTTTGCCATATACCCACCTGGGCGCTCAAGGGATAGCTTCCTCTGATGAAACGAGCCTGTCTGAGTTTGAGAATGAAATGTTATCCTGATGAATGGAATTATATTACAGACTCTATTCGTATTGAAAATTTCTATGGATGTTATCGTTAGAATCAAGGATCGTGCAATCAATATACAAAAATTAGAAAGAAAAATTGAATTCTTTGTTATTCAACGCCCGTCGTGCCAGGCAAGAGAGTAGTTTCAGATAGACTCTTCCTTTTTGTGAATATTATTGAACTCCTATCAATGACATAGATAAATCAACGGATGTTTGATAATTATTTCTCACTTTGCGATGACTCAGAATAAAAAAGCCAAAAATTACCTCACCAAAACTGTAAAATACTTTTCATAATTATTTTTTGCATCTATGAGGCTGTGCACTGAGTAACATTTGCTTTGCTTCCATGACCTATTTGTGAATTTGGTGCTTTCATTACCCATATTAAAAAATATTTATCAGAATTTTTTTCGATGACTCATTATGTATTTCAGGAGGATTCCTGTATCACCCACTTCTTGCCAACTATGAACACCCAAATTTACTACCGGAAAATCATGAAAATCGTTTACCAATGCAAAAGACCAGCAAGATCACCAGTATAGACGAGTGTGACATGAACTGCTGAATCTTTTAATGTTTGCATATACCAGGATTTCCACTCGGAATTCCAAACTTGATGTAATTTCCCAAAAAATTTGAAATTTTGAGCCAATTAATTCAGATCGTGGATCCATATGAACTACCAAAATAACTTACCGATATCAGGAGATACATAAAAGTAAGAGTGGAGAGTCTAATTCAGTAATTGGCCTAAAAACATACATTGAAGCAAACTCTCCCTTCCCCACATATTTGTGTTCTATATAAAAATTTGTTCTTTACTTCTGCTGTTTGAGAATTTATGCATATTATATATATTTTATTCATATCTTTTGTGAGATGATACATTTTTGGTAATTTTTAATAAAAGAATTTCAATATTCGGTGTTTTTCAAAACAGATATATTCCTGATGCTAAGAAATTTTAAGAATGTTTGAAAATTAGGATTAATTTCAAGTTTATTATTGAAAGTTGTGATGCAATGCATCAATTACCTTGAAAGTATTTTCGATTTTATAACATTTTTTTTCGAAAAAGTTTTGAGTTTTGCTATAAGTATTATATTCTAATGAATTTTAATTATAATTATCATTTGTATTGTGCTCGTTACGTCCAAATTTTATACTTTTCCCCCAGTTTGTCAATGAGAATCTTGAGAACTTTTATTTTGATTTATTTCTTCAGTTTTCTCTTTAATTTTTGCGATTCACATAAATAAATAGTACTCCATCAAATATACTTGTAATGTATGAATGATCAACTATAACAGAATTCATTCACACATTAGCATCTTTTTGATCTCCTATTCGATCACCAAAACTGAATCTGGTTTTTCATAATGGTCAGTCACTTCGAACATTTTTATAAATGAATTGTTGTGTTTCTCAAGGAGAATTTCTCTCAAAAAATATTAAAATATTACGAGAAGTCGACACTGTATTTGAAAAATTATGAAACGAGCTGGCAACCCTGGCACAACCAGTTAAAGGGACAAGGTCACAGAGTGGCAACCTCAGACTTCAAAGGTAAGGGGCGGGCTTCCCATCTGTATATTTTTAAATCGTCAAATTTTCTAGTCTATCACAATTTGCTTCCGATTCGAAATGCCCATCACAACACAGCCAGTTGTTTCGGGCTTTGGCCCTCATCAGTTGTGGTTTGGCAAGGTCCTTGTAAATTGTGATAGATGACCATAGAATTTGATATGAAATGCGCATGAATTGAATGCGAATTGTGATAGACCAGAGAATTTGCTTGCATGTTCTTGATTTCCAACTTGAAGAGCGATTATCCTTTTTTTTCCTCTCCCTCCCTCCTCTCACCCTTCTCTTGTGACATAGTGTCAGATAACCTCACCTAAGTTGTAAGTATGATAATACAACCAATTTTAATACCTCCCACATGAATATAATCAATTTGTAGTACCCTGATGATGGAATAAACAAAGTTACGAAAGCTTGGATCAACTTAAAAGAGTTTTTCTTTTGTGACATTGCTGCATTCCCCACTATTCGGTGTAGATCAGAAGTCGCCAATCTACAGATGTATAGAATCATTTTTTAACTTTTTCAGATTGTGGTAGATAAGAATAACTACTGAGAGAAGTCACAAACATACTCGTATTTTTCAATTACTTAAAATGATCCTTTCTTACGTAAACGTTTTTCAACATTGATACTTTGTTCTACTTTTCTCCGTTAAAAAGTTTGAGACGACGTCACTTTATGGGCAATCAGGGCCAGTGTTGCAATCAACTGTTAAAAAACTCAGCTGTCAGCTAAGTCCCTAACAGCCAATCGAATGTCTTGGTCAGCTACTTAGACTTCAGCTAATGCTCAGCTCGTGATTGAAAAACCAGCCCTCGTAGACGTATTGAAATTGTAACATAGAACAGCCCATTTAGTACCAAAGTTGGGAAGTCGAAAGATGTGGCAATTCATTCAAAATAATTTTATTGAGGTGGTATTAATTCTTTCAACTGAAAATGTAAGCCTTCAAAAACAAGATAATCGTTCAATCAAGCAAGATATTGTAGATGGGCAAGTGGCTATGTGCCCGATTCGTAACCAAGGAGTCCTGCGTTCGATCCTCCAATGGGGTAGATATTCTGTCTCGACAATTACTCTGTCGTATTGGGGAATAACTCCGAGACGAATAACCTGCTGCCCTTAAGGAAAGGTGAGGGGGTTGATAAGAAGGCCTAGTTTCTGAATTCGATTGAAGTCGATGCTATTTGCTATAAAAATACCATAAAAATATTCACTACTAGAAATGTTGACATCAAGCAATGGATATTTGATTGAAAGGGGCGGACAACGCAATATTATAATATTACGTACAATGTCGAATTATCATAAATTTGTGAAACTTTCAAATGCGCGATGACGCGAACTGTAAACCAACGCATAAACACTATCACCACACATGATGAGTATCCTCGGATTCATAACGAAATAATTGAGATAAAACAACAGATCGAATTATGTACCAAATATTAAAAAGTATAATCAGGGAAATCATCGTGCATGGCGAACAGTACTAATAATAATTTAGAGTCATGGAAGCTAGGCAGCTTTCTTATATAACGCGATTAACATGGAAGGTAAACGCTTGTAATGTTCAGAGAATATCGTGGGAATTAAAGGAGAGCGAACAGGTTTCAGCGTAACTTTTGCATCCTTCGAAGTTTTGAGCTTCGATAAAAAAATTTTGGCAGGTTGATTCTGCAGAAGGGATGTTCAATGAAAGAATAAGATTCACGAAAAAACGAACAAAATCGCCGGTAACTTTTTTTATTCGCAGGGATATTGAACTTTTTTTACTTTTCCATATGCACGTTTACAGGGATATTAAAAATTTTCATTTACTTCCCCATATGCACGTTTATCAGGCAATTGGAGTATATTCACAAAATTTCTATACAGGGTGTCGTCGAACTCTGGAGTCAAATTTGAATTTTCTATAGGAGCTTCAAGCAAAATTTTTTTTTTTCGAAATTATCATCGTAGGAAATTTCATAGTGTTTTCACCCCACGGCCCAAACAAGCCCTCGATTGACAGCTAAACTCGCGTCTCCCCACATACAATATCTCATTGCCACGAATTTATATATATTTTATTTTCAAGTACTATTTGGAAGTGATAATTTTTTGGAGGATTGATGTTTTATTCGTAATTTTTTGGGTGATTAACCTAGCAGCAACTTTTCGGAGTAGATTAGAAATCTGCCCTTCTACAAGAGTACAGATACCAGTACTGTTTGAATTTCTTCTAGTTTTTTTGGGTTCTTAACCTACCAAAATCTGAAAAAATAGGAATACCCCTATAGATTCCAATATCAATTCTTGATTTTTTAAGATTCTATTTTTTATTTGAATGAATAAAGCACCAAATTTCCCAAAAGAGTTTATCGGGTATTATTAAGTTTGCTTATTTGACTCAACACGAGTTGAAAAAATGTCCTGCTAGGTGAAAGAAAAATTGAGGGTATTAAATTTTCGAAAATTAGCTGGGTATGGTACCCCCTTAGGGTTATTGCTCACATTCAAGCGATGTTCAGTTCCGTAATTCAAAAAATATTAAAAGCCTGATGAAACATTGTTGAATTTGAAAATTTCAGAAAAAACTGACTGGAACGCGTCTTTATGACCTCCGGCTGTTCCAAAAGGCTACTTATTTTTAATAAATGTATTATTGTAATCGAACACATACTTCCCATGAACATTCACGCAAAGAGCTTTCAATAAAAATAGTCCAGTTATATGTGAGTGCGGCACTTCAAAAATCTTTAAAAAGTAAGTTAAGGTCAAGAGGTCGATTAGAAGTGCTATTTATTGAAAAATGGTTAATAAATTCCCCACTATCTTACACTAAAGAGCTTCATTTTTTATCCTCCATCTAGAAATGACTGATAGACAACTAACTCTCTCAACCAGGTACTTTATTTAAAACAGAAACTTCATAATTTTGTCCAACCCTAATTATGTTATCATCTCGCGAAAGGAAAGTCTTCACTGATTCAGACGTTGATTTATATAGCCTGGGATTCTAATAATCCATCAACATGAAGTGGGTTAGTTCAAAGAGACAGAGAATGGCATAGCATGTGGAATATACGCCCTAGGCTAGGTGCAATGTTAATCTTGTAACGTGGGATGCACCAACAAGTCCCTTACACCCTACCTCACCTATCACTTACTGATTAAGGGCCGAACAACGGTGTAATATAATTGAATTTGTTCAAGCTAATTTACATCGCAGCTTTGGTGTAGATTAATTCTAGCAGATATGAACTTTCAAAATATTAAAACTTCAGAAACTTCTTGGTGCAAGTTCCGCTAACCAAGTTGGTATCATCACAAGATGATTGAAACCAACACAATAAATTTAAAAACATTCGACACAGTCCATGGGCAGTCTCAAACTACCTACACAGTAGGTTTTGGCTGGCAGCTGGCAGGGAAGAACTACTCCCCTGGCTAATACCACGAAAGGCATTGCATTATTACCGACCGGTGCCGGTGCAGGTTTCTTCACAGTAGAAAACCCTGCATTTGAGTGAAATAATTAATTTTCAATAATTGGGACGGACACACTTACAGACCGGATTTGGGCTATTTGGCCCCTCGTCAGTACAAGATAGTGCCGTCATCAACAAAGTAGAGGACTTCCCATTACTGACAATCAAACACCTTTCATAGTATCAAGCCTCGACAAAAGCTGATGCGAAAAACACCAATTCATTGCGCCATCTACCCATGGACGAGGTATCCCAAAAACCAACAGAATTCTCTCGTTTTTCCTGCGAGGAAAATGCAAAAACATTCGACAGTGTGACAGTGGGCATACCTGAAAACTGGCGTTAAATCAAATCATCTTTCGAACAATTCGTTCAGGCCAGTGTCAACACAGTAGGTTTTGGCTGGTACCTGTCAGAAAATAACTACTCTTCTGGCTAATACCGCAAAGGGCATTGAATTATATCCGACCCGTGACAGTGCAGGTTTCTTCACAGAAGAAAACCCTGCATTTGCTTTCGGCGATACAAATGAAAGAATTGATTTTCAATTATTGGGACGGATACGCGGACCGATTTCGGCCTATTTGGCCCCTCGTCAGTACAAGGAAGTGTCAACAAACCTTACAGAATTCACCACATAGTAACTGTATGAAGAATGTACCACCTAAGTCGAATATATTCAATATCATCAACGACATAAAGGTGCAATTCCACAGTTTTCACATTGAGATTATTTTTCTCAGAACTCGTTCCTCATGACTAATGTTGCTTTTTTCAGTTGGGGGTGAGAAGCAGTTGAAATGAAATTAACGCAAACAGTGCGCTACATTGCCCACATATCGCTCCAGTGAAAATTTGCATTTAAACGATTATCTTTTCAATTGCCCTTATGATTCAAAATGATGCGATAAGTCGAATCTTTACGAAAATTGCTTGTCTATCATTGGAGTACTCAATCTCTTCATTTCATCAATATGCTTCAGACCCCGAAGATAAACAACTAATTTTCCACTGGTAAAAAAAGCACAGAGTTTTTTTTATATGCAGATTCACACGAAAGGGAAGTCCTGTAATGTTCAAAGAACACCGCGTGAGTCAAGGGACAGGAGATACGAAATAACATTTACTTTGAATATCTGAAGTTTGTAAGCCTCAGGAAAAACCTCTTTCGGCAAGGAGTTCCAAAGCTCAGCTGTTCTATTGAGAAAATATCCCTGAGCAAGAGAGGTTCGACAGGTTTCCAAATTCACAACAAAGGGGTGGGAATTCTGTACTCGAGTCATTCGTGTAGATATTGCCAAGGGGGAAACGACTGATAACAATTCGGAAGAGCATCGACCGTGAAAGTATCTATAGAAGAGAAACAAGTCTCCGACCCTTCTACAATGTTCCAATGAAGTGAGCGAGTCTGTGGGCGAAGAATCATCAACAAGACGAATTGCCTTTCTCTGAATAGAATCGAGAAGCCCCAATGAATGTTTTGGTGCCGAACTCAACACATGAGAACTGTATTCCATGACAGGTCGTATATGAGCCTTGAAGATCTTTAGAAGCTGACGAGAAGTGAAGTATTTCTTCGCACGAAGTTTCTGGGAAGCACTTTTAACGATCGATCTCACATGGTTTTCCCATGAGAAATTATCACTGATCGTAATCCCTAGCATCGAGATACTTTATTTTGTAGGAATAGTTACTCCTGACATCTGAATATTTGATAATGATAGATTGGCTTTTCTTGAGAAGAGACATACCTGGGTTTTCGTAGCATTAAATTCCACCAAGTTCATGTTACCCCATTCAATTATTTTTACCAAGTCGTAGAAAATTTTATCGACGTGAATGTTTCCTCGAATTTTTGTTTCTCGAGCTGGTATAGGGACTCTGGAAGAGAAACTGGTATGGAGAGTACTGTCAACAAGATGTTTTCTCGAGCAAATCATTGATATGAAGCAAAAACAAAGTGGGCGCAAGAACTGAACTCTGTGAACGAAACATACGGTATGTCACATTCGCAAATACATTCCTTTTTCCAATTAAAGTCTCCTTTGGAAGATTCACGATGAGGAAATTCCATAGAAAGGATATGTGCGAAATGCGACAAGGCATGTGATATATAAAAACCCTGATAAAAACGACATGTATTCGATTGGGAAGCGGACAAACTCTATCCACATCACAATCAACTGCGAACGCCCACGCAATTCCGCCAATATCATATCCGCAGAACAAAACATCAGTGAAATAGGAGCCGTGATTTTCTCTTCACGCGAAGTATTAGCCCAATCAAATTATACGATGAAGCAAGGCAACTATGCAATAATATCGAGGGGGAAACATCTATCTTAAATTCCGTATAACTGAATGTATTGAGTCATTCGAGCCCATTTTGAGCCCTATATCATGGTCTTTTTGGGTATTGAAGCCCACATCTTGAATTTTTGACCATTGAGTCCCTAAATTGAAAATGAAATTTTTCATTTTTGGTCACTATTTTTGAGTTTTCTTTTTCCTGAACAGGAAAAAAAGGGCTTTAAAATCATACAATATCAGTTTTCAGGTAAAATTTTCATACACGTAACTGTAATATTATAAAAGAGCAAAATTAACTGACCATTTCGTCAGATACGTATCCTTATTCTGGTGAATCTGAAAAATAAAAAAAAATTACAAAATACATATACTTCCCCTTGAAGACGTTTTGGAAGCCAGCGCCTCATTTTGACACTACTCACCAGAAACTCGAAGAGCAGACTACTTCCTTCTTCAAGTCTTTTTGAAAATGACTCATAGTAAAGGAGCCCACGATGCTAAATCGGGATTTACTCGAGCAGTCTTATAATCTGACGATTATCTGGGGGGATTCGCCTATCCTGCCAATTTGATTTGTTTTTTAAATCATTGAACTCAAGTAATTGAAAATCTCAGGAAAAAGCAAGCAAATGAAAAAAGTGTTTTTTTCAGTAGAATACTTGTATTCATAACAAAACAATTATAAGCTATTGAATTTTTGAAATATTAAAACGTTGGATATTCGTCGTAAACAATATCATGCCATCAACGAGCTGTGTCATGGCATCGTGGCAACAGAAACCAGAGTGGGGACGGAGTGAGAGAGCAATAGATAGAGAAAGAGTGGGAGAGAAATAGAAACGTGGAGAGGAGAATATAGGCATCATGTAGCTGCACGCATTAAACTTTATAAATGAATTTTTTTTATTTCGGTTTATGGAAATTGTCAGATTATATATTTTCTGCAATTCTTGAATTATTCCCTTCAAAATAAAAATAAAACAAGTCACGCTCGAGAATGTCGAGATAACGTTTTTTTACAACTTTGTAGCACTCTCGAATTGTCAGATTAGTGGTATATACACGTTTCAGGATGTAACTAACTCACCCTACCTTAATCTGATCCTTTATCCTTGAGGGGCGGCCATATATATAGGGCTCATGTATGGTGGAAGTACTTAACCGAGTACAAGGTATCCCCCTGTATATTAATCTGCCGCGCTTTAGTAAATCCCGAAATCCCCTCTTGGGCCCCCCTTTTATTATTACAGACCGACCAACAAAATGTTGGCAACTTGTTAATATTGTTGTTCTCTGGTGCAGATGGCGTGAACCTCAGAAGCGAAACGTGATCTGAGGGATGACCAAAGACTCAAATTACTACTAAACCAAGTAGAGGGGGCCTCTTACAGCGAGGAGCGCATCGTACGACAAAGCTGTAGCAAATGACCGCCGGCAAACGAAAATCATCTTCGGTCTACTTGCAGCGAAAGCTGCAACCCTCTACGAAAATAAGAATTTTGATGTTGGAAATGATTGCAATCGATGTTCGAAATGATTGCAGTCGATATTCGAAATTTTTTTTTGATTATTTTTATTATTATTATTATTATATTGAATGAAAACTCTTACGAGTGCGCCCAGAAAGAAGAGCCTTGTGCGGGAAATTGTCGAATAATCATCATAGGTGTGAAAGCGCTCTGGGGCGTCTTACTGTTTTTACGGTAGCGCATTTGCTATTTCAACTGTAGGGAAACTTAGAAAAACCCACCGTGCTACCGGGTCGGTTGGTGTATTCAATAAAGATATCTCACCAACCAGGATTGATATCTAGGCAACTGACAATTGCCTATCGCACCAAGCCGGCAGGAAAAATTCTGCCCCGACCGCGGATTGATTCAGCAGGGAAATAGCCAAACTAAATATAAGGACCGCGCCACAACCGCATAGCCACAACGATCAGAATTCTGATTTCTGTAGAGGATTGCAGCCTTTTTTCAAGTGCCCGCTGTTAGGAATCTCCTCTACTTGTTTAAGTATAGATTTTGAGTCTCTGGTCATCAAGCAGATGGCGTTTCGCCTTAGAGGTTTACACCATCTGCAGCAGATTCAGATTTTTATATCGTAAGTAGCAAACCGTACGAAATGGTTCGCAAGTCCTGCCAAGGGTCACTGAGGAGACCTATGGCGGGTCGAAACAGCTGCCGTGTTGCCAACATGCCAACATATATCCTGGCAACGACGTACGCGGTAGCATCGGACGATATGACATAAATAAATTTCTTCAGTGTTGCTTGTAAGTACGCCGTTTCTAATGTGAAATGGTTAACATCGATCAGTGTGAAGGGTGAAAGAGTCAACAAGAATGCAGGTGGTGAAATTTAATATGGGACACTATGATTTGGGCAGATAGAATAGTCTTACCACTTGAAAAAATGACATATTTCAGTTTCGGAGTTACGAATGTCGCTGCAACGTAATAATTAATGTGTCCCCTACAAACAATATTTTATTTTTGATAATATTCGGGTGGGATATTTTCACATCGTCACACTGTACTGTGAAATTTGGCTAGAGATTAACTTAATTATGTGTCCAACCTCGTGTCCAACTCTTTACGACAAGTGCACCCTCTACCTTCTGATCCCCCCTCTGATTTTTTGGATATCAGCTTTCAAAGGAGTTAGATCAGAATTCGTTGGGTTTCTTCGAAAGAAATCGTTTCGAAACTTCAATTAAAAATCCAAATCTGGCCTTTCCAATGCCGTTTAAGGCCGAGTTTCACTAACGACTTTAATCTCGATTTTGGAGGCAAGTAACTGGAATATTTGTAGGCATGCGTTTCGAAATCAAGTTAGCAAGATAATCCAGAAGATAATCCAGATTAAGTCGTTGGTGAAACTGGGCCTAAGGGGTCCAAAAATTTCAAATTTTTTCTCAAGTGATTCATGCGTGATTTCAATATCAACTTTGCATATATTGAATTCTGCTAGCAAAAAAAAATTATCATATAAGTATTTCATTGTTACAAATGTATGCACTTCAATAAATATCCTATTTTGAATGGACTATTTGTATAACGGGAATACAGTGTCATAAAAGCAAAACATGACCTTAAAGCAGATACGGAATGCATGGAACGAAAAGGTCACATGTTTGAGGGTTTCGAATACCTACACATTCGCAAACGTATCCACGCATGATATCGATGGACTATTTTGTACAAGTGGATAATACCGGGATAATATGTGTGAATTAACATCTGCAAATAGTTGAAAACAAAGGCAGAGAAAGAATAGGCTGCATAAATCGTTTCAAGTGAAAGTTTGGTCCCAGTAATACAGGTCCGGGCTTTCCGAAAAATAGTCTTGCATGCATCGATGGAAATGAATATGGAGCAAACTTTCAAATTTATTATGAAAATTATATTTATTGTCGACTCCCATAAAACCCTACAACTAGCCATAAAAAAACGTATAAAATTTCCTTTGAAAAATATTTCAAGTTTCTTGAGATTCCTCAAAAGTTAATCATTGTAAGAAATTTCAAACCATTGCCTTATTAGTGACCCTGTATATTATATCACATCGGGCTGGAGGTTGAATTAAATATTCATTTGCCAATTTCATCAGATATTTGGTATTGGCAAACTTGAAACTATTAAGAATTCGTCTTCGGAAAATCTTCAACAGTTAATTATTCGAATTGTTCTGTTGAAGGATATATAATACTGATGAACTCGAAAATATCCATTTCCTAGTTTCTTGAAGGGGCTCAGAAAACCAACCCATTCTCCTGGCTGAATCTGCGAGAACTTGGTATTACGTGACAAATAAGTATATTCAAGATTGTCGGTCCTTGAACCCATAAATGGGAAGTATAAAATATTTACTATGTACAGGTATCACTCAAGGTCATTTCCGGAGTTATTTCTATGCCATTCAAAATTTTATTCATATGATCGGAAATAATTACCTTCCGAATATCGTAATTTTGTCATAATAAAATGATAAAACATCTCGAAGAAGGTACATGTTAACTAGTTCGAGTTACGGTCAAAAAGGCACTAACTCATTCATAAAGACAATCGAGTCCGTCCCTGAGTAAGATACAAGATCCCTAAATTTATCAAGTGTGTAGGACAGCTCCACAGATGTCCCACACCAAATGAATATGATAAATCATTAAACATGAAGCATTCAGAACCCTTCAGACAGAGGTTTCAGAACACAAGGCAGTTAGGTAGGTCTTGAAGAGCATTTTTATCTGATGCAACGAATTATTGTCAGTTCTCCTGGGGATTCTCAGGAATTTCAGAAGTTCCCTTCGAGATATCATCTATATTTACTCAGAAGCCTATAGAAGTGAGTCAGAGAATGACTTACTTGGGTTCTAAAGGAACAATTGTTGATTGATTCGTAGAATGGTCATGTATGACTTGAAACACGAGAGATGTTTTACTTCGGAAATCCAGTGTACAAAATTCCCTAGAAATCTTGATGAAATCCATGTTGAAATCCAAAAATCATACTTGAAATCCTTGATGAAATCCTGAAATCCACTAGAAATCCTGATTTGATGTACAATTTTACGGAAGTGAAACACCCCTCGTTGAAACAACAACCCGCAATGAATAGGAAGAAGTAGAAAGAGCTAATTTTTATTTTATCATGCCAGCTTATATAAAATTTTTATGTAAGCTGGCAACATGAAGGGCATATTGAGGGGCGTGTTTTGTTGGTACTTCCTCTGTAGATGGGAGAATCCTATCATTTTCAATAACCACCTATATAGAACATTGTTTCAGTTGATTTTTTTAACAATTCAGTAACTGATATGAATAATTGCCGAGTGAGTACTTGTGTCTTTCCCGATTTTATTCCATAACTTATAGGCCAAGAGATAGTCTGTTTATGATATGGAAACAAATACCTACTGAGGAACCTGCCAACAAAAAATATCCACTTGCAAATTTTCGAGGTGATTGAAATATGAGTATGACAGTACAATAATTTGACAAGATAAGATATGATATCTAGACATCTTGAGCCCAATGTTTTCTTTCTTCAATCGCGGTATTATTCGACAATTTATTCTTGGTCTTGATTCCCACATTTACAGTTCCTTATTAGCGCAGTAGGAATGTTATGAAATTGTAGAAAGTGATTTCACTTTCAATAACTCACATACCATTACAGTAAATGTTATATAGAATAATGAATGTCATATAGGTGAATTTTACATTATCATATGAAAAATGATAATACGTTTGAATACAGCCTTTATTTTGATTTAAATAAACAACTATACCGCCAAGAGTAGGTAGGAACATGAGAGATGTTTTCGCATGTTGAATTCTTATGACAGATTAATAATTGATAAAATTGTCCCGCTTGTATGCTGAACTCTGAACAGACTATTCGTTGCAAAATAAATAATGTGTGGAATAATTATGGAATTAACTCAAGAGCACACTTATGAATGTAGACCTACAGGAAGAAATGAAGGAATTATCCACTAAAAATCGTTTACTTACCCTCTTCTGATTAAAATTTACTACACTTTTCGCGAAAATAATTTGCCGCCACAAATTAATTGATACCAAAATTTTTAACACCAGCTCAATAAGTCACGTTTGTTAACAAAAATGAATCCAATCTGAATGAATGAAATAAACAACTCTGAACTGTCAGACGCTGTCAAATTCTAGTTTGGTCTCCGTAACAGGTTAGAGCTTTTCTTACCATTTTCAAGCCGAGTAAGTTCAACATCTAGATCGCAGATGGCGAAAGTGATAAAATGATTGTGTTCAAGATCTATAAACACAAACAGCGCCAGCGCCAGAGGTACGATAATTATCGTATTAATACGATTATTTTGCCTTGCCCACGATATACGATAGTGCGGGTATGATATTCGATAAGTTTACCCTTCTTTTCTTCTTCTTTTGTTTTTTGGCCGTTGTGATAAGTTTACCCTTTCTTGATATTTTTATATTGGCATATGATTCGTTACCAACGAAAACATGAAACAGTTCAAACCAGCTGAATAAATCAATCGTGAGCACCCGAACACTGAACAAACCAACCTAACCAACTTCCAGTGTAAGTCATAGAGTATCTGCGGTTAATTATTATACAACAATAATCTCAAATAGTATTTATCTAATGCCTTCTGTTTGTGTCAGTTTTTGAAATGTTAGCTGAAGACTTTTTCCTTCGATGATTCATAAATTTTTTTTTTTTATGTGTGATTTGATAGTTTTCGAATGAAAATAGTCATTTTTCTTGTATCAAACCATAAAGGAATGGAAAATACGATAATAAATACGGTGAAGTACGATAATTTTGATCCATTGGTACGATAATTGAGCTTTCTCGATCCTGGCAGCTTTGAATACAAATCTGTTTTTGGTTGCACATGTTCTTAGGATTTAATGGTTGGCAGCACTGAAATTTCTTCTACGTGAGATGAGATGAATGATGAATGAGATGTCGAATCTACCAACACTGCGAAAGGATTAAAGGATTAACTGTATTCTGATGGAATCATAGAAATTGTGTCTCCTTTATATCCAAAGATATATGATTGAGCCATATACATCAATTGCAAGTTTAATTGTTCTAAAATTGTTCGTTTCCGTTAACCAGCTGACGAACGTCAACCCTCGAACTCGAAACTTGTGCGAGCAGTGGATCAGCGAGGCCTTGGCCTTACCTTTTAACATTTGATTACCCAACACGGTGGGGAATCGAACCCCGGTCTCCCGCCAGAAATGCGAATTCGCTTACCTCTACACTACCGAGAGCCAGAGAATGATTACAGATTGCTAACAGAGGGTTCACCCTATTACCATAATAAACGGCCTCTATTTTTGTACAGTTACTGTGATTAGGTTCACATCAAAGGATGATTTCCAAAAAACTCATCATTAATGTACCGAAATCCTTTTTTTTTATATCATGAAATAATGAATATACTACAATGAAACGAAAAAGGCATCAGTATCAGTTTGAAGTAATAAATAAATTACCAGAACTAACGAAACGGAGGTTGATCTCATTGGAAGACTAACCCAAGAGGAAATTCAGTTGTCATTTGATCGAAGTTGAGAATAACAACAATCTTCAAGTGTCCCAACTTTCCTCAATTATAAACCTGAATTAGCTCCAGATTATGAAGTGATAGAGTGACTCTTAGCAGAAAAACAATTACGAGCTGATCTCTCAGAAAAAAATTGTAAGCTAACACATATCTCTGTATTAGTCTCTTGAGTAAGAATGATAATCCATTTATACAGGGCATTCACGTTGGCCATTTCCAATTCGCAAGATCTGTATATTTCTCATATTTTTTCCATCATTTCCACCTGGAAATAAAGCTGAGAAGTAGTTAATAATTATCCAAATTATTAGATATGAAATCCATTTTAAGGACCGCGTCTAACAGCTTACAGCGCTTAAAGCCGCTTCACAAAATTTGACATTTCACCATGGAAAACTGTCACATTTTGTGCAGCGGCCTTAAGTGCTGCAAGCTGTTCGACGCGGCCAAGGTTAAGCTATTTGAAATGTATGCACTGAACTGCGATAGAACATCACGAGCGTATACGTTTAGCTCTCAGGAATCGGACTCGGAAACAGAGTCTTTTCTTTAATCCAGAGCAAATATTCCTATATTTCTGGTTTTCTTCATAGAAATAATAAAATATAATACTATAGCAGTGGTTTTCTTCCACCCTGGATTTGAGAAACGATAAAATTGCACTGACGCTGCTCAGAGGCGTTTTCTGGCGCTCTTGTATTTAAAACGTATTCGTCACTCCATCTCTCTCTTACTACTGGCTAGGTGAGTGAGAGTGAAGAAGACAGACGAATTCGTTTCAAATACATGAGCGCCAGAAAACACCTGTCTGAAAACGTTATCAAAATACGAACACGTCACCGTTGACAGGAGTGAGCAGTGTGTACGTAAGTAGCACTTGAACCTTAAACAGTCAAAAAAACGGGACATAACCTCAGAAATAGATTTTCCAAATCAATTTTGTCTATATAAATTGCTTTCTAGGATATCGAATTATTATATTTGGAGAATGGGTAAGAATTTCATGCATCCTTGTTTCAATTCAGATTGTTTTTAATGTTGTAGGACTTTCAGCGGTGACAACAAAAATGTCTTTAATATTGGCTTCTATAAGTTCTGTGTTCATATTCTCTGGAATGCAAATGTTCAAGCCATGGTTCAGTTCATCGCAATTGCATACCCTATTGGGAGGATATTTAGGATCACTTCTATTTGTACTGATCTTAACAGCTATGGGAAATTTGGAAACTTGCATCTTTGGCAAATCTTTCCAAGTCAAACTTTTTCCTGAAGGTACAGTATTATTTTATGTCAGGTAATAGGTAGAAAATTACACACTATTTGATTTCTTTCAGTATCCTTTTGCTTGTTGATTTCACTGTTCGCCTCTGCAACTATCCATCGTGTATGTGGAACATCCTGGTAAGTTGACATTAATATTTTCCTGATGGAAACATTTTATTGATTCGTTTTCAGCCTGCTTATATCTCTATGTGCCCTGTACTATCTGAATAAGTACTCCCAGAAAGTGCATACTGTGCAAAGTGTACCTGTTGTTGTTCAGAGTGGCAAAAAGAAGAAAAACAATTCATAAGTGAAAATATTTTTCATCCAAAAATAAGTTCTTTATTTCTAATTTTGTATACTATTATTTTCGATTTTGATTTAAATGAAAAAAAAAAGAAATTTATTTGCTTTTCATTGATATATTTTTCAAGAAAAAGTGAGCTGCACATACATAATTCGAATGTTTCCATAGAATCTCACTGATTCTGTGCTCACCAATAATATCCAGCTACTAGGACGTCACCTTCACAAACTGTTAAGACTAGTCAAGAGTAGATGAAAAGAATCAGTATTTAAAAAAAAATCCATCTGTTATAATTCATCTGTTTGTTATTGAAAGTGTATGACATCAATGTAGCTATGTCATATGTATTGGTAGTATAATTAATAATTATCAAATTATATCATTTATTTAAAAAAATAAACTTTCATTATAGTGTCCTTCAGAAGTTTTGACAGGGATATAAATCATAAAAAGGAAATCTCGAGTACACCAGCTCATCAGCATCCATAGAGAAAATTCAAATTTGTGCACAACAAAATATCTGGGTGTCTCTTGGACATCAGTTGTTTTCATTGTCAAAATACAATCCACATTATCATTAATATTGTATTTATAGTATCAACTATTATGAAAGGAATGCAATTGGTTGTGCTATGCCACTATTTTTATGGTTTCTGCCTTCAGATTGTCTATTTCCAGAGCTTTGTAATTTTTCAGTTGTTTAATTTTATTTATGACTTCAATTTGGTTTGTGGGTGCTAAAAATATTGTGTTGCTATTTGTAATTTCCTTGAAGGGGTGAATAAGTGTTCTGTAGTAGTATTTTATCCGAGAGATTTTCACCAGTACTAATATATTTGTTGAGTAGTTCAAGAATTTTTGAGTCGTCATTTATTATTGTCCCATTTTCTTGTTCAATACATGCTGTTTTCACTTTCTCGTTATTGTGACATATCTCTTTTAGAGTTTTCCATTAATTGTTTGCATCATTGGAATTTTGATCTATTTTATTTTTATAATATTTCACTTTTGATTCATACATGAGCTTAGAGAGTGTTTTTTTATATGTTATATTCATTCTTGAATTGTTCATTATCTGGATCTTTCTTAACTGCCAAGTACATACTGTTTTTGATATTGACTGATCTGACTATTGATTTGGTTATCCAATATTTTCATTCTGTATTCATTATTTTTGACATGAATAGTATATGTGCATTCTTTGGTGATATTTTGAATCGTATTAATGAAACTATCAGTGCAGTCATTTATATCGTTACGACTATTTTTTGCCATTTAATGACCTTTACTTTTTGCCGAAATTCATTTTCATTCAATTTTATGTTATTTTTTTTATTCATCATCAATTCAGGTGTTTTTTCAGTTATCATTTGAACGATAATTGTAGAGTGAGCTGTGATATCCGTAGGAACAATAATTGGTATCATTTAATCGTTTTTTTGTGGGCAGGTTTTTACATAAATATGGTCTAAGAATATTTGGGTCCGCGTTGGTGCATTGATAATTGTATTCGGCCATTCTCGTCAAGAAGTCGTTCACTTTGTTATCATCTGCCTCGAGAATATTGATATTCATGTCTCCAACTAGAAAGTTGTATTTCGAATGTTCCCTCATTTGATTTTCTAGATATGTCTGAATATTATTGTTGAATGTATCAATACAAGTTAAAGGAAATCTGTATAGGGCATTTACTACTATTGTTTCGCCATAAAAAATTATCTTTAGTTTAATCAAAAATGTGTTATTGAATGGTATTATTTCATGAGACTTGTATATGTTTTGTTTTACATAACTGTACCATCATTTTGGTTCAGACACCCTTCATTCGATGTCATTTTATATTCTGGTATTTGCATTGTTTTGATAGGTAAGTATCTGAAATTTTTCTTGTCTCTGTCAGAACTATACAGTCAAAACTAAAGTCGAACTGTGTGAGCAATATGAGGAACTCATCCAATTTCTAGTTATACACTTCTGATATTATTGTGTATTAGTTTGAAATTAGCAGAATTGTTATTGACCTTCAATATTTCGTTTGTTTAAGACATATTCAAGGAGAATGTTTTGGTGTTGTTTATTGCAAAGTTTGCAATATATGGGTTCATTGTTGATTTTAACTGTTCAGTTTAATCAATTAATAAGATATGAAATATATAATTGATTATGATTATACATATTTATATTAAATGAAAACAGTCAGAAATCAAGAACTAACCTCTCGTACTCGTATACTGAAAGTCTATTTGGTTGTTTTGCTTGTGCCTCTCTGGATTGTTCACTCGATTGAATATTTCAGTTGTTTTTGCGTGATCGGGTGTTTTTTTAGGGGTTTCAGTCACAGATGATTGCCTTGATTTCACATTGGTGGTTTGGCGAAAAGTTTTAATCCTTTCTTGAAATGGTTTGATAATTTTCTTCTGCTTCTTATCTTCTGCTTTTTCAGACGATACAGGAAACTCTTCCCCTCTTGGTAAAGGTGTTGTAGGTTCACTGAAGATTTTTCGTGTAGGTGATGAATTGTCCTTTCGATTTGAATGTCTGCTAGTGTATATATGATTCCCTCGATGATAAGTTTGTTCCCTCTGAGAATCGCTTTCTTGTTCTGGCTTCTAACCTCATTCAAATGTTTGAGTAGGGTTTTCCTTTCTGTAAGATCTTTTTTAGTGAGGTCATCTGATATATTATATCCTTTGAGTTTATAGCAGTTTCTGATTACATCAATTATTTCTTCAATTTGGTAAGTAGTGTTACCAGAACTGGTCTATTTCTCGATTCTCTTCTTCCCAATCTGAATATATTCATAATGTCAATGCGTTCAATATCAATTTTGAGTATTCTTTTGAAGATGTCCATAATACTATCAATGAGGTATCTGATGTCTCATTCTCTTCTTCCTTTAACAGTGTAAAGTTTACACCATAAACTATAATATTGTTTGCTTTCGATTTTTTCTGTCTCTTCAAGCTGTTTCTTCAATTTTGCGTTCTCAGCTTCCAAAGATGCTATCTTACCCTCAATGCTAGTTGTATTTTGTTCCACTACTACCGTCAATGTTTTTATTTCCTTATCGAAAATTCCGAACTTTTCTGTGAAGTTATCATTCATGCTATGTAGCAGTTTGTAGACATTTTTTATGTTGATATTCTTCTTGTTGGTGCTATCTTCTTGGTTCACACCGTTGGACATTTTCTAGACCGGCTCTGATAAGAATGTCAACATTGGGGTATTGTTGTAAAAAGGTGCACAGCTTTTATTTATTTTCACTACTTGTCACTTGAAATTCTACTGTTGATATGAAAATAACTTCGTTGATTCGATTTATTGCATACAAATTTTCAGGTCAATGTAATGGTTATGTTTCTACGAGTATTTTGATACAAGAATCAGTACTCAATATTCAATTCTCTTAGGATTTCGAATGAAAGACGAGCACAAAGATACCTATACTTCAGACTAGATTAACTAAGCTAGATTCAATGATCATAAGTATCAATCCCATTAGGACATGGCGCCAATAAGTCGCCGATATAATATTGACACCGAGTTTGAATGAAAAAATAATACTAAATCACCGAGCACGAAAGCTGTGCACACTGAAACGTGGGAGGTGTCTGCGACACCTAAATAGATGAAAAAATGTGAAGGCTCAAGGATGTAAAGTTTACTATCTCAGGATCAAATGGCATATGGAAAAATTTTCCAATGTATTCCAAACAGAGCTCAGAGGAATAATCAGGAAAGTGTATGATTGGTGAAACTATTCACACTAACAGCAGACAAACAATGCTAGTCTAGAGAAGATCATGCCACGTCAAAGCATGTCTTTGAATTCTACCTCACCGTCCTAGCTCTCTAATAGTAAAACTGTCACTCAGAAATGGACGCCATCTTGACAGCACCTCTTCGGGATAACTTACTCAGTCCTTCACTGGGTCTGGAACAATAGAATGAAATTCTCAAGCCAAAAGACCCTATTACGAGAGTTCTCACTTGAACTAGTTGAATTATTATGTAGGTACCACATCGAGAGTTCTGCTGATGAATTGCTGAATGGGTCAAATGATGCCTTAGCGCTGAGAAGCGTCACGTGACTTGAGATTGAGGAATCCCAAAGTAAATCCAAGTAACAATAACAAAGTGTTGGAACAACAATAACAAGAGTGACAATAACAATAACAAAGTGACCCAGAAGTAGCGGGGGCAAAGGTGAAAGAGGCACGCTCTTGGGTCTTTGATCTGATGCCGCCTGCGATAAGAAATTTCCCACGCTCAACGATTTTTTTCCCATCACAAGGTGCCCCAATCCCATTTTAGTGCCTCTTCAAAAAAAAACACTCCTGGCGTTTTGAGGGAGTATTTTAAGAAGGGATTTAGTCGGTATTGTTGATAGGATAGAATGTAGGAATACCTACAAAAAACTTTTATCCAAGGTGAGTTTTATTTTTGATTTACTAAGGAAGAGACTCTCGAAGGAATGATGAATATATATGTCTGATTATGACTCTCTTGCAGAACTGGTAAAATGTGCCAATCACGACAGGAACTGATGAGGTCTTAATGCTTGTTACATGTAGAATCTGCAAGCTCTTTTCCTCACTTCACTGACGTGATATTTTACTGTATTACTTAGGTGGTGATCGAGTTGTCTACGGTGCCGGCTTACATTCAATTCAGATTTTTTGACTACGGGTTTAATTCGCGGTGACGACATTAATTTTCTGACTGACTCGGTGCAATTTTTTGATTGCCTGGATACCAATCCTGGTAAGTGGGATCTCTTGATCGAATTTATACCAACCGGCCCGGTAGCACTGTAAAATCAGTAACATGCCCCAGAGCGCTTCGGCACCCAAGATAATGCTCTGCCTTTTGGGACACTTATAGGAGTCTTCGATAAAAGGAAACATTTAATGAATATAGTTTGTAGTGACTTAATTATCCAGCTCAACAACAAAAATGGAGAAACATGCGAAATGTACTTCATATAACTCGTATGTTCCACAAGGATTCAGTTTTTCTGGATTATTAGTTATTTGGTATGATACCCAAAAACTATGCCATGAAGTTTATTTTTTGATTTATATTTTATATCCGCGCAATTAAAATATAACTTTCACACATTTCCGTAATTCAAACTCATATATAAAAACGATTTTTTATTTTGGACTCAAACTTATACAACTATCACAAATAGATATTGTTCTATTTTGAGAGATTAGATTTCTCCATTCTTGAAGCAATTTCCGATAATAACAATGCAATACTTCGAAAACAATGTATTTGTGAATATTAGTGGAATTGACAAAACATTATTAGAAGGTATATTCGGGAATTAATCATTTAGTTAAAAATGTTAAAATATAATCTAGGCTAATTCGACCCAAATTATAGTTTTGATATTCACATAGACTTTATTGGAGAACTATTCAGAACAAAAACCGTTCAGTTCAAAAATCAATATGAAAAAATCATATTCAGAATATTCTGAATGTAGATTTTGAAACGTAGATCACCACTATTAAACTATCCAATGTGATGAATATTTATAGTGCCTGCAACTTGAAAACAACCTGTCGTTCCTCATTTACCTGACAGTTTGTTAATAATTGAAAAATATGTTATAATGTTCTGAATAGCCTATCAGTTAGCAAATATCTCCTATTCATAAAAAAATATCCACCCCAGAATTCCCCTCCCTGGGATAAAATCATAGATACACGACTGGTGGAATAGTGGCTAAAATTGTTCATCCATTTTCTTATCGTGGTTGATACTTCTTCGGCATATTACAAATAAAAATAAATCAATGCAAGTATGCTGATGTCGAGAAAGATTGACTTCAAGCATCTATTTGAAAAAAAAATCGATGGGTAGCAAAAATCTATCTGATTTATGTTATATGCGTCAGAATATTCCAAGGGAAAACACGAAGTGTCAGTTGTTTCTAGTGATAGAAGGCTGCTTTCAAACGATTTCGATGATCCTTAATGATATTTTACACAAAAATATAATTATTCAATTGTAAAGAAGTATACTAATACCGTTTCCTGTACATATTAACAACTGAAACTATACAATAGCTTCTTCAAACAGGAATAAACCTGAAATTGGATTCGTACTCTGGTTTTCCCTTTTATCCTAAAAGAAACAAGTGTCATGAAAAACAAGTTTTCATTGTGAATAGTTCTAAACAGGTAATGAACATACATTGAGTTACCACGAGTCACATAGGAATAAATAAGTATAGTAACAATAAACTTAATAAAAATATTATAAACAACATCTTTTTAGTACCACTAATACAAGTAATGACATAATGATTTACATATGCATACTGAAAAACATTTTCATTTTCGGAACTGCTATCCTCACTGGATGACACTCGGACCTCGTGTATCATCAAGAATTCAACCTGTAATTGAAAAATATATCATTAGGCATATACAAAACTATTTCATCGTTTCAACAAGGACTATTTTCAAAACAACCATATGGAGTTTTCGCAAGAATTTTTTCAAAGTTGGTGAAAAAATGGAATGGAATTCTGTTAAATCTAATATATATTTCAATTCAGAATTTCCAACGAAGCGGAATTGAGTATGAAGATATCTATGATGAGGGAAAAAATATCTACATTCTGATTAATCATTTTCGATTCGTTGAGGTTTCTCAAAAATTTTAATACAATAAAATATTATAGATAATGGAAGTTAGAACCACTACAACTTGATCCAGAATTTATGTCAAACTTAAAGGGCCACTTGGCTGTGTCATCTTTTGGTTCACAAAATTCAATTCACATACATGTTAATTTCTGCCATTTATCAGTTGAAATCCCCTATTTTATTGATCTCTACACGGAATTCCAAAATCCGTATACAACTTTGTGTTTTCGCAGTTCAACACATTTAGTTCATATCACTCTAAGTCATTCAATTCAAGTGAAAATAATTCCGCATGACCCAAGAATTAGGTCCCTGCTATCTAGTGGTGAAAGTCCTTCTCAATGCTTTGATCTTTTGCAGAGGAACCGTGCCCCAACCCTATCAAGCAAGCTGCAGCGAGCTCTTCTAAACCCATTGATACTGATCAGCCTCATGTGACGTTATCGCCTGTCTAACTAGAACCTATTATTCGTTGCCAGAAGAAAGTTTTTTGTGCAAATACAATGCAAGCTGCAGCCAGCCCTTCTTAACCGGGAGCTACCCTATATTATTCTGAAAAATTACAATAGGACGATAACACTATACATACAGAATCGAGCGCCTATTTAATCAGAACCTCTTCCTTCTTTATGAAATTGAATAATTTTTGCCAAACTAAATCGTTCCCAAATCTGCCTGCCAACCCTACTCCTTGGAGTCTGTTTTATAAAAGCACAAGTTTTGAAGCTACAGAAGAAATAGTGCCAAATGTTTTGTTTTTCTCCTGTAGCTAAGTGACTCGACAGGCTCCGAATTCGTAGGGAAACCCTAGGACTCGGCGTTTAATGCATAATTCTTCTTCCTCTACATGAAATAGTGCAGGGTCACTGGTGATTGCCAGTTTACTGTCTTTTCATATGACAAAGATTTCCGATGCTGCGCAGTTATGCACTACGAAATGAGTAGACCAGCACTACAAAGGTGAATGGATGAGTATCTTCAAAAACTGTACATTTCACCTAAGGAATGATACACGATTTCTATAGCCACAAAAAAAAGGTGAAAGCTTGAAAACAATAGTTCTTCAGTGTAATTCATAAAAATTGCTAGATTGGTTGTGGCTATTAAGCAATTAAGATTTGAGTATATTCTTAAAATGATGAAGTGATTAGTGCTGTTAGGATTCTCCAGATACCTAAATTACATCACTTCATCTATTTGGATACGTGAAGATCATGGATATTCTACTAGAATCTATGTAAAAACCCATAGATAGAAACTATGACAACTAGGCAGGGATCAAGATTCCGGGTCTTTGAACAACCCCTATCATCTTTCAAGTAGAAATAGAAGCCTGTGCCCGAGAATGCCTCAGTTGAGGTACCTGCTGCCAAGCCAAGACGCATTAAATGCTGTTCGCTTAATATACATCACTTCGCCACTGCCAAGCTACATTGGATGATGGGCTTTCCAAAAATGAATTGTAATATTCCATTCATTGAAGAAATATATGTTTGGATTTTCATTCACATCCCTGAATTGAACAGGGCAATATGAAATTAAAGAGTCAAACTTAAATGAAATCAATGAAAACTCTGCGACATGCGAAAACTTTTGTCATCTTTCATAAAATCCACTAACTTAAGAGTTCCAGGAACACTCGGTACCCTCGACTGATGTCTAAAATCTAGGCGATAGGAAGAATCCTGGGTTGGAGACATGTCTTGGTGGGAAGGAAAACCAAACAACATTTCGGCAGGTTGAGCAGTCCTTCTTCTTATCTTGGAACGACTTGCATGTGTGTGGGACTGATGAGATTCAGGAATAGATAAACTGAAATCATAAAGTTTTTTATTAGTTTTCACGATTCTCTCGTTGGATAATATAAATAGGTGAACAATCAGTGTAACTATCTTTCTAATCATATTTATTTTTGCGAACGAAATTGGGCAATCCATATTTCTCCAATGAGTACATATTTACTTGTTTATAGATCCCATTACCGGCCAATATATTTAGGAATATCAATTCATTGCCTCTTCTCAGGTAAAAAGAGATTGAGGATTCACAGATTGAGAAACCGTAGTCCAGATTTTGCCTCGTTTCGTGATAAACTGAATGAGTATACAAATAAAAAATCCATCATTATTAAACGAATTGAAAGGGCTCATTTTACCAAAATTCATTCATATTTCATTTTTTTCCACCATTTTACCAACAAATATATCTCAGGAGAATTTTATTCAAAAGTGATTTTTGAAACGACGTTTGTGTAATCTAAAAAGAAAAAATCAACTCCCAGATTCACCTTATGAAGTTTCAAAACGTATACCTTTGACATACATTTTTTTTTTGTTACATATAGGTGTTCACTCTCAGTTCTTTATGAAACAAGAGATGAATTACCTCAACCATCATCATGTTTCAACAAAATTGTATTTGAAGCTTTTTTCTCACTTCCATGAATTTAATGGCATAAAATTCCAATCGTACATTACATACATACAAATTATATACTTTTATGTATAATTGATTCAAAAATTAGCAGAATCAATTGCTACGATGTACTTACTGCATATCTGAAGGAGCAGGGGAAGGTGATCTAGATGAATTGGAACTGGTAGTATCATTTGTGTTGCTTGAGATACTGGTTATGAGCTCCTTGGAAAATATTGGTATTTCGTTATGGAGAACATGGTCCAATAACTGTCCTTTAACGTTATTTTCTTGTTGCAACTGAAATTTTGTTGATGACTTTATAACGAAAATTACAGATATTTTTTATACATACCTCGGCTAAGGTAGCTTCATTTTCCTTCAATTTGGCATCTCTTTGGGCAACTGCATGGCTTTGACTGAGAGTCATATTATATAACTTTTGTATCAAGTACTTGGCCTCATCGATATCATAAATTGTAGTTATGATTTGCCGTAAATCCGTCTCCTCGTGCGAATCTTGTGATTCTTCAATCTCCATAACGTTGTGTTGTGTGTCACTAATAGTTTCTTGAACATAGTTAATATTTTCTTTTATGTCTTCAATGTAACTATCGAGTTGAGTGGTATCTTGATTTCTTTCAACAGCTTGTTTTCTCCTTTCTTCCAGAGCTTCAAGTTCTTTACCTAAAAAATATTTTCAATGAACTCAATAATTTTTTTTCATATTTCCTTAAACTTACCAAGCACTTCTCGTTTCTCTAGAAAATGTTCCATTCTGACTTCCTGTTCGACAAGCCCTTTTTTACTCAAAGTGATATTATTGATGGCCTTCTCAACTTTGAGCCACTTCTGCTTGGCGGTTTTCTCAGAATACCCTTTGGCTACCTTTCCTGCTGCCTTTAAACTGAGCCTACCTCTCTGACTTTTTCTTAAACTCGATACTTCTTCCTGTTTTCGTTTCAATACTTGGTCTTTGATCTTTCGTTCATTTTCCATCGATTTGATAACACTGGCATTCTTTCTAGATTCTTTGCGGAGTTGAGCAATTTCTCTCAATCTTCTCGATTCAGATTCTTTGTGCCTCTGCGATTCCTCTTTCATTTTATTTATAAGCCTCACTTTATTCCGCTTCATCTCGAGAACTTCATTTTTATATGATTTCAGTTGATTCTCATTCTGGCTCTGACACCTAACCAACCGTGCGTGTTCTTTCTGAGCAGCTTGAAGTCTCTTTAGTTCTTTCTGCATATCCGATATCTTTTTAGTGTATTCATCTTTAACTTTCTTGATTTTATCCGACGGTTCAGGATTTGCACTATAAGAATGTAAAATCTTGTCCCTTTCCTCCTGAGTTGTTTGAATTCTCAATTGGAGTTGCTGTAGTTTATCCTCATAGTGTTGCCTCATCGTTTGCATTCTACGTTGAGAGTGCTCCAGTTCATCTATCAACTGCTGTTTCATGTCAATATCATTCGTCAATGTTAAAAGCGCATCTTTTAGTTCATGGTTAAGTTCTTTCTCATCACTTTCACTTTCAGATTCGTCATCACTTCCACCATCGGTATCATTCTCTAATTCCAGGGATCTCCTGTTGAGAACTTCCTTTTCTTTTTGAAGATCTTTTTTCGCTTTCTCTATGAGCGATGCATTTTCTTCAATCGAATAATCCAAAACGGATATTTGATGCATTCCTTGTGTTCGAGTTAGTTGTTTTCTTAGCTGCTCGCAAATATTATTAGATTCCATTAGCTTAGCTCTCAATTCTTCGATTTCCTTTAAATAACCCTGAACCATGAAAGAAACATCTTGGTCACTTCCAGGTGACCCACCGATCCAACCACCAGTGACCTTTTCGGCAAGAAGATTTGTATTTTTTAGGGTGAGTGTTTCAATAGTTTCTTGCATGGCTTTAACCCTCGTTCTTAGGGTATTCACTTCTCCCTGTAACATATTATTTTCATAAAACATATCATTAACGGTTTCCACTCCGTCTTCTCCAATGATTCGTTTACCCTGTTTGTACTCTACTAACTCTAACTGCAATTGGGCTATTTGTTGCTTCAACTGCGAAATAGTTTTGGAACTCTTATCTTGATTAATAAATATTTTATTCTTAATATTACGCGCTCTGTTGGCATACTTCAACGTATTCAACGTCTCCATGAAGTCTCTATCACTAGGGCTAACACAAGCTATCATCACAGTTTGGCTATTTCCACCGAGGCTGTCTTGCAATAACCTGGTGAGTTTAGAATCTCTATAAGGTATATGCAGAGCTTTCTTAGTCTTATCTCCTAATGCCGATATAACATTTCCTAATGCTAATAAACCACAGTTGATAGAAATTCCTTCCTTCTGCCTTTCGCCAGTTGCTCCAGTTCTTTTGAGCCTCTCGGAACCTGCTAGGTCAACGAAGTGAAATTTGGCACTGAGCGTTTCAAAGTCACTGGACGACTCGTTGTCAGAAGGGATCATTCGTTGTTGCTTGATATGTAACGTGAATATTGCGTGGGATCGAGATGACTGGGTGTTCATTTGAGTACTGGCCGTTGTTCGAGAAAGTGCTCCCAACCTCAAGCATTGGAGGGCTTCATCAGCAGATAAAACAGTCTTAAATGTAACTCCTCTGACTTGGATGCCACCATAAGGATCTTCATGTATTTTATACACTTTATCCTGGAAGAGAAATTACCGGCATTACTTTGATCAATAAAAAGAAAAATATGCATGAAAATTTGTGTATCATGTTTGCTAGTGAATGGATCGGCACTTATTTCCAAATTTTCAATGCGCCATGCGACTATGCGAAAATCAGGCGCTGACCGAAATGAAGATAATAATAATAATAATATGCTTTATTATCATAAGACATAATCTTGTTGACAAAGCTTGGGTAGTAAATACTTACTAAAAAAATGCGATATATACCAAAAGATAAAAATAAAACTATAAAAATACATATAAAACATGGTAAAATGGAGATTATAAAAAGTATGCATATATAAAAGAGTGGAAGTAAAGTTCATATGAGAATAGACATAGAAAGTAAAAATTTAGAAGCTCCTTAATGAAGATAAAGAACAAGAGCTAGTCAATCAGTTAAAAGTTTTCGTCAAAAAATTAATTCAAAGTATAATAGGGTCTATCAGATAGAAATTGTTCGACTAACTTCCTGAATTGGAAGTCATTTATATTGGCAGATCTTATGTACAGAGGCAAATGATTATACATTTTTCCTCCATTGTAAAATATGGAGTCTCTGGTGATGTTTTTAGTTGGCACTGTGAGTTGCAGAGTGTGTCTGCTGTTCCGGGTGTTATAATGGGAAGAGGATGTGGCGAAGTTTGATATAGGTATGCTTATTTATTAAACACACAGATTCCAGTATGTATAATGCAGTTACCGTTAGGATATTATGGTTTTTGAAGAAGGTTCTACAGACTCTCTTGATACTCATATCACTAATTGCAAATTTTTATGATTTTTCTGAGGGTATGAAAGGTAAATAGAATAGAAATGAGGTTTCTCAAAATACGGTCGGCTCTACAAACTATGTGAAAGAATAATGCACTACTACATTGGATACTCATATAGGGTGTTATGAAACTTGCTGTGAAATTTACAAAATTTGATATCGTGACCAAAATAAGCCTTTAGTTTATGAAAATATGGTTCCCTTCACGATCTTTGACATATTCCTAAAATGAAAGATTTGAACAATTCAATTTTTAATGGGCTTTGGGAACGGAAGCAGATTTGATCTCCGAAATGTATATATATATATATATATATATATATATATATAGTCTCAATAATAAAAAATATCCAATTGGATTATTCTTTGATTTAACCAGGGCCTTCGATACAGTTGACCATGCTCTGCTGCTTGAGAAACTGAATCGAATGGGAATACGAGGAGTGTCTAATAAATGGGTAGCCTCCTATTGAAAACAAAGGTCACAAACAGTGGTTATAGACTCAATTAAATCTCAACCTGCCCCTGTTTCAATAGGAGTCCCACAGGGTTCAACTTTGGCTCCACTTTTCTTTATAATATTTATGAGCCATATAGGATATTCATGTGTATCTTCCCAAAAAACAATAATCTATTCAGATGACACATATCAAATAATAGCAGAAAATGAACTATCTCTTTCTGTTTAGACTGCAAATACATTGGCTGATGAATTTTCACAATGGTGTACAAATAATGGTAATAAAACCTTTTTCATGAATTATCAACAAAAAAACATCTCCTTAGACCACTGTCCCCTAATAAAAATAAATAATAGATCTATAGAGCAGGTAGGCCAATATAAGTATCTGGGTTTGATAATCGACCAAAAATTAACATGGGAAAAACACACTGACTATTTGACTTCCAAATTAAGTAGTGTTTGCTTCGTTCTCAGCCAACTAAGTGGAACAGTATCTCATCAAGTGTTCAAGTTGGCCTATTTTGGACTTGTACAGTCTAATTTATCCTATGGATTAACCTTTTGGGGAAATTCGGCACACTATAAAAGTATTCAAAATGCAAAAAAGAATAATTAGGTGTATTACTGGCTTACACCACAGAGAATTATGTAAGAACACTTTTAAAAATTTGGGTATATTGTCACTACCATCACTCTATATATTATTATTAGTTTTAAATGTAAAAAAACATTATTTCTCTTCACAAAACAAAATATGATACACGCATACAACACCCGTCGGAGTAATGAACTGAGGCTACCCTATTCACGGTTGAACATCGGGCAGGACTCTGCAAGCTATCAAGGTGTCATCTGTTATAACAAAGCAACAAAAATATTGGGAAATGTAGACAATTTTAATAGATTCAGGACACTTTTTTCAAACTATCTTTTATCAAATGCATTTTATTCTGTCGAGGAATTTATGAACGTTTAACATTTAAAATTGTCATCTTTAGATCTTATTATTTAACATTGAACCTATTGGAATTTTATTTTATCTTTACAAGTTTATTCTTTTATCATCAAATATATAAGGAATTCATACAACATATTTAACATTGTCCGAGACATTGTCAGCTTTTAGATTTTATCCCTACAATTTCATTATTTTATTTTTAAATCAACTGTATACAACTGTTTTTGACTGGTCTGATAAAATGTTATATATTATGTGTGTAATATTTTTAATGACGAATAAACTCTATTCTATTCTATCCTAAAACTACGAATTTCAAAAAATAATGCGAATCTTCTTTCCTATACGAATGCCGTGAGCAATGAGCAATAGTTTTTGACTTGAAAAAACAGTCTTGCTAAACCTGCTCTGTATTAATCCAGAGAAATATCTGTTATAACATTCACCTCCTGTCGATAACAATTCTTGTTCGCGCTAGGAATCGCATCTTCAAAGGTAATGCCAAAAATTTATGTTGAATTTATCTACAAGCAAACATTAAAAGGTTGGGGATTTTGTACTCGTCGAATCGATATCAATTCAACTGTAAAGCGCCGAGTCATGAATGACATTTCAGGAGAACAGCGAATATGAAAATATCTGTGGGAAGAATATACATCAACCTCTTCATCGTTGTCTTTCAGAGAAATGAGTGAGATTTTAGTTAAAGGAAAAAATCAGTTATTACTTCTGGTGTTCAAGGTGTGATCAGAAGTATGCTTGATACTACCTACATCAATGAAAACTTCCGAGATGCAGAGCATAGTTTTTGTGATACAGTTCTAGGTTTAGAAAATGCGTACATGTGGTTTTTCCTTGGAAGAGTAATGTTTATACATGGTTCAAAACAGAAAGCTAATAATCTGGTATGGTATTAGAAAAAACTGTATAATGTGCCAAATATTATATCGTTGCCTATGAGTTCTGCAGTGGAACATATCAAAATAATTTGAGGAAAACAATGAACGTTTGAGGGCAAATATATTTATTGATTACCTATGACGGTTTTAATTTATTATTTCTCTCGACTTCCTAAGACAACAACAATCAGTACTAGGCGTGATCTACCTCTCCAAAACCCATCAAACTCATAAATTCTACTTACTTTACTGTACGCAGGATTGAATAAGTCGATAACTTCTTCATTATACAGTTCCATGAATTGTGCGGTTACTTTGAATTCCGGAGGCAGCATACCACATTCTTGAGCCTTTTCAATTCTGGAATGGATACCATCGAAAAGATGGTGAATAGCTCTGGGAATGATTCCTTTTTGCTCATCCTTCAGTTCTACATCGAATCCTGATCCCATGGTGTAAGTTTTGCCCGAACCCGTTTGGCCGTAGGCAAGAACTGTGGCATTATACCTAATGAAAAAATTATCATGAAATTCATACTGTATTATTTGGAAGTTACAGGGCAACGTTTATGTTTAAAACTGAATGTTATATAGGTTTCGGAAAAACAATGTAATTACAAGGAATCTCAACCCCACTGAATCTGAAATTCATCACTTATGGAATATGAAATAATGTCGAGGAAGATGAATAGAAAATAACCGTTCATTTGTTCGTATTAACTTTTGATCTGAGGCGCAAAAATTTCAATATCAACAATACAAGATATTATCTTTCAGTGTTTTAACCACAACTTGATACGTAGGGAAAATGAAGGGAAAAAGGATAGCAAAGCGCGAGATGGTAGTAAGAAAGTTTTCTAGACCTGAAAATACTCTTTTTCATAGCATTCTGAAGAAGTTGTTCGATACGTTTCAATTATGTTTTCGGGTATCGATTATTTGAAGCTGGTTTGAGGTGGGAAAGTCCTTGATGTGTGTGAACAGAAAATATTTTGTACATAAGTTTTCTTGATTAGTTGCTAGAAAAAGGAAATGGTAGTAATTGAGTTCACACTCAACCTTAATGAAATGCAAAGCTTCAACATCACACATGTCAAGCTTGTAGGTGAGGTTCCTATTGAATTATTAGGTATCTTTATTGACAATGATTTGAATTCTTCAACCCACATTGACCATTTCTCCAAACGACTTTTCGACTGCAACTTATGTTATTTATTCGAGTGAAATAACTACAGGCTAAGCTATCTGAGAGGGGCCTATTTTTTATTTAAAAAACACATGTGAGTCATTATTTTAAAAATTTCGATTTCAAGTATCTTGTTGTTTTATGTATGAATTGTTGATTTTTTTCTGTGAAATTGTTCATTCCGTTAACCAGCTGACGAATGTCAACCTCCAGAAATCGAAACTTGTGGGAGCAATGGATTAACGAGGGGAATAAAAGCAAACAGTTGAAAGATATGTAGAATAGCTAGTTTCAGAACTTACAGCGACATCTCTCTTCGAAGTTTGTAATTAAACTTTGTTGGTTGCGCTTCTCGTACAGTGTTCTATCAAAGAAGATTTACGATTTACGTATAACGAACAAGAAGCGACACTTGCCGCTACACAGCCGCTAATCCTGTGGTCTCCACCACTACAGAATTTCATGACCTACACACTATTATTCTTGCGACTAGGCAAGACCACCAGCAAAAAACAGTAAGCCAGTAAACTACTCGACAAGAAACACCAGTACTTGTTTGTTTCTATTACTGACCGGCTAACGAATGCCGACATTGCTGGTAGACATGCGCATTCAGGGTGTATTTGTCGAATTTGTGAGATTCGCTTCTAGTTCGTTATACGTAAATCTTCTTTGGTTCTATGTATCTATTTACTTCGGTCATTGTCTAAGCTTCGGTCTTTCTAAGGTTTTGTCTTTACTCTTCATATAGTTTTTTATGTTTATTGTTTACATACACCAAAACGGAACCTATCATCTTGTTATTTTTTGGACCTTAGAAAGCTTTCAATAATAAAATTCTACGCGAATGACTGATTTCCACCAAAAAGACATTTTCAGGAAAAACATTATAACAATTTGACTAATAAGGAAGTACATTGATATTCCACACGGAGAAGAACTGATATAAGAGACCGAGAATAGGTATAAAACCGGATTTATACAGCGTTTAAGTAATAAGCTATAAGAAGTTCATCCTTCACTTTTCAATAGGAACATTTATGCACTTGTATGAAGAAAGTTGGATAGTTTCCATCTCTTATTACTTATAACTGCTGCATAAATCCGGTTTATAAAAATCCAAACTCGCCTTTAGATTTTTGTCAAACACATTGCGATTCATAGGTATAAATGGATTCAAATATCACATCAAAAGTATGCCCATCGCAAATATGTTTTATTTTTCTAAATATTATTTTGTTTGTTTCCATATCCCATAAGGTGAAAAACAAAAATATTCTCAGACAAATATTATGAGTCACGAGATGATCCCTATAGAGGCTAGACTATATATTTTTTTACAACGAAATTATGCAGGTAACTTGTGGCCATGATTGAACATTTTCTTCGATTAAACAAGGTGCCATTTGAAACTACATTTTCAGAATGAATTCTTGGTTCTCAGAAATTTCAACAATTGGACAGATGCGAAAATATGCAGCGTCGAATGAAATACTTCCCACTCGAAGAAATGTTCATAGTGGCTTTGCATGTCGTATGACTATGTTTTCCAAGGAATTCCTTCCGATAGGTAATTCCAGACATGGGGGTAATTACAGAAGAAGCGAAATATAATTATTAGCGTTATTGAAAACAAATGGTCGTCCACCTGCTATTATTAGGTACAGGTAGAGTTCGTCGAGAGTATTGATTAAATTTAATATCCATTCTTCCTGATGGAGAATATTGATGAATAACGAACATTTGAGTTAACTACAATGATAATGTTTTTGACCATTGCTTCAATAGCATCTCTGCTTGAAAATAAACATTTCGCTCGAGAACTACCATTTGTGCAATTATAATCCAATCAGGAAGAAATTTGAATAATTTAACTGATTGAATCCAGAAGAAATATTAACATTTCATTAACTGTCCTAGATTTTTGTCGTTATGACTCATTTTAGCAGTACTTCTAAGTTTATACCATTTTTCATTCTGAGAAAGAAGTCCAGTATCAAAAAATATGTAAACCTGAATAATTTCTCTTGATTGAACTACTTATTGATTCAGGTAATCATACCCAGGCACGTTCTTGAAACAACAAGGTTGGGGTAAGATTTATAAGTCGAACTGTCTAATAAAAAACATATGTGAGCAGTTCGAGCCTTGTGAAATATACTGCGAAGATTTTACAGGAGGGCACGAATGATAGTAAGGGAAAGGAAAGCCAAGTTATGCAGTTGAATTTAAAAAAAAAATGAAAACCATTACCGATCTGTAAAGGGTAACACCAGGAAAAATCACCGCCTTGAAGAATTAATTTGCCTACCGTGGCTAACATTTCAAAAGCAACTCTCTTTAGGTCTATAATATCGAAAAACTGGTCATAATGATCGACTGGAATCAAAGAATGATCTAATAACAAAAATGTATTGGTTCAACAGTTATAACCTTGCCATTATGGCATTCTGAAAATTGAAATAAATGTGAAATCGAGTATTGTGTATGCCAACCGTAGGAGCCGAATTGAAGTACTAATGTAATGAGGA
The DNA here is from genome assembly GCA_032362365.1 of Zygogramma bicolorata. Classification (NCBI taxonomy): domain Eukaryota; kingdom Metazoa; phylum Arthropoda; class Insecta; order Coleoptera; family Chrysomelidae; genus Zygogramma; species Zygogramma bicolorata. The sequence continues at coordinate 6,443,312 of JAVJAQ010003427.1, read as the reverse complement.
TTGGTCACATGAATGAACTACTCTACTACAATTCTCCCGTGCCCAACAATCACCGTTTAGTCAGATGCGTGACATAGATATCATCTCTGGCTTCCTCAGGGTAGATGCATTAACTCCTCGATGTATTCACCACTTTCAACTGAAGATCAATTATAAACAGATATGTTTTTTTTCTATAAACAACTTTCAGTTCTTGAAAACTAGTATCATTTTCATATATTAGTCCTGATAAAGACCTCCATGTGGGACGAAATGTAAATTGTCTTCAAGACTAAAACTTCTGAAAACTTTCAAGAAGAAAGCCACCAATGTTTTTCCTTGACCTGTAACCTGCACAAAATACCGAATACGACTCCGAAAAAAAAACGGACGGGATGTTTTCGGCTATCGTTTAGAAAAATTAGACTCCTCATCTAAAACATATGACCACTGCGGATCCTATATTGAAACAGCATGGGGCCTTTACTGCTACTGGAATAAATAAAATTACCAGAAGACAATGCTCCTTCTTGTATGGGTTTCAGAAAAAGGCAAAGTTATTATAGTGGTGAAAAGATCTAAATTGAAGCAATAAAAAACTTGGTAGTGAGGCTCTAGGCTCAGACCAAAAGGAATATCCTTTGATATCGAGGGAACACAGAAGAAATCTTGTAAAAATAGGCACTGGTATTGGAGTTACATTTCCATTGATTCATTATTTCCAATACTTCAAAAATAAAATCTTATTTCTGAAGCATTTCATTTCAGTCTTTACTTCATTATAGGTGGATAAATCATAAACATATTTTTGAAAAGCACACGATTAGCGCAAATGTTCAACTTCAATGAGTCACACAACATTTGTTGGTGATGCTGAAGGAGTGTGAGCATATTCCAGTAAATCTGGATAATAACAATCTCGATTAGTCAACTGGGCTTGGCAAGCAATCCACTGTTTAATTTTAGTTTCAGTATCACTTATTAGCAGAACTGGACTGTTGGGATATCTGAATATACGAAGAGTGTTTTGACAACCCATACATCATATTGTTAAACCTAGTACGGATTAAAATCTTAGTGAATCAATTCTTATATAACTTTTTTATGTTTGGGTTTTCACAAAAACAGAACTTCTTGAATGTTTAGAGAACATCGCGTTAATCTAAGAAGGAAATACTTCTGAAAAATGTCAAACTTTTTAAGGCGAGAGTGATAGGCGCGGAGAAAGGAAGGGAAAGGGATGGAAAGGATGAAAGAGAAAAATAATTCTGGTGATCTATCCACTGTTACCTAGTGGAAATTGCGATCATATAGATTGGTTGGAGCAACCCACCTCGAACTATTGCTTGGAGCAAGGCATAAAGGTTGCTCATCAAATATAATCTGCCCTGTTGAGCCAAATAGGCGAAGATAACTTCAGTCGATTTCGAGAAAATTGATGGAATACTGATTAATATGTTCAAGAACCCACTCATTATCGTACTGGACCTCAGAGTTTGATAACAGACAGGAAAATTGGACAATATGACACGAATTTTTCGAAATGCTTACCGAATGACGACCAGAGACTTGATAGCTCATAATTCCCCACCGAGAAGTCTTTATGAAGATATTTAGATAATATTCAATATAATCTTTTCAATTCGACTTCAATTATGAGTGCACAAAAAATTTTCATTATGCACCAAATTCTCTTCCTAATATCTTAGGCAAACTTTTATTCAAGAAAATGCGTGTATACATCAGACCTGTCAGGAAAGAACTGTGCAGTAGAGCAGCGATAACTCTACGTAAAATCTCACTATATTATACATCTTCTGTGAAATATGTATCGTGAATAAAATTGTCGGTTTCCCCGATATATTTCCTCTGATGAAAGAATAGACCAATGCTTCTTTAGTTTGGACACTGGCACTGGCTGGGAGCTGTAAAGCCATCAAGAGTTTAGATCTCCTTCGTTCGGTACGTGAAGATGAAATGGCAACAATAGGAGGGAATATTCATTTTTTAGGGGCAGCTACTTACGAGGATAAGCAAGGGAATGGGTTCTTCAACACTTTTGATGACCTCGTTTCATCCGATAATACTTTGTCATCAAGTATACCAAGGGATTCCAAATTACTATATTGTCTACCAAATCGACTGATGGGTACCACATACGGGTCCAACCTCGGATTATCGAAATTTTTCGGTCATTAGGGGCAACCGGTAAATCTGAGGCCTTCATAAACCGCCAAGTCCAGCACGTCATCAGTCCTTCATCACATCATGTGGTGCAGCTATTTCATAGTACTCGTGCAAGTGATGAGTCCATTAGGTAGAAACATCCCTGAAGGTCCATTAGTCATTGGAACCCGCTGATCATATCATAGGATTTCTTTCCATTGTGGCATTCGACTCTCAGCTCCAATCTACTCCCCACAGTCGTACTACTCAAAAGACTGTACCGAAAACGGAAAGAATTCCGACCGCACGTAAAAATAAATCCATTTTTCTTGGCTTTCTTTGTTTATTCAGGAGACAGTATTTTTCCGACCCCAACGATCACATCTCAGGTATGGAAATTTGTTGATGGACTAATGATGCTGGTGCTGGAACTGGATGAAACGGTTAAGCTAACAAAGTTTACTTTTCCATAAGGTATCCATTTTCCCAAGAATAATTGAACAAGATATAGGAATAGCTTATCACCTGTTGTTTCATTGTGAGGTAACCGATGAATATCACACTTTTCCGGGTTCTCCTATATTTGACAAATAGTTAATGCGTCACCAAAATCAGTAAGTCGCTTAAGAGCGCCACGATATAATAATTGTCCTACCTTCACAAACTTTGCTACTGGATGCTCGTATGAATAATCGGAAGGATGAGTGATATTAAGGAGACGGACAATGAGATTGTGTCGTGTTTGTGTTGAGATCGGAAGGTTGACGATAGATAAAGTGAAGTTTGTAAGGATGATGAAAGCTTGGACGGACTTTCCTTTCTGATCTGTAGACATGCTTGAAAACGCTTACTGAAAGATAAGATCTCATCCTCACCCAAGTCTCACCAATGAATCGACACGTTTCCAGCAATGATTTTCAAGCATGAAGTAATCAGCATTTGGAAAATTCAAATCACAATTAGCACGGAACAATTAAAAATAATTCCCTATCGATCCACATTTAGTGAAATAGCGTATTTAATGGCTTCGCTACCACCAATTATCGTGAATATTCATTTATAACATTCAATTGTTATTGAAACTTGTTATATTGTAGTTGAAACTTATTTTGTGAAACTAGTTTGAATGATGGATAATTGCCACGAAATTATTATTTCTCATTGATTTCCGCAACGAAAGAATTTAAATTTTTGCTGTTTGTCACAGTTGGAATTTTTTTCAGATGCCCTTCTATTGGCATAAATGAAAAAATGAATTTTTCTTCAGTAACATTTTTCTGAATTTGTGAAGAACGAAATCACATTAAAACCATCAAAAACTTTCATATTCCTGAATGAATAAATAATTGGCGCTTTTGATGTATTAGAGTTTTCGTATCGTATATTTGAAAACAAAATACATGGAAATGACATTCAATTTCTCTGAAAATCGCGTTTTCGATAAATCAAAACTGTCAATATTTTTTCTCCAAGCAATTGTACCTAGTTCTGACACAAATTTTTCTGAAATAATAATGATTGACATGCTTGAATGGTGGTGGCACACTGAAGAATGAACTTACGGAGTCACTCCTTAATCATTATGAATGTTTTTTTTGCCTGTTCGATGACTATTTTGTACAGCCCCCAATAGTTTCTAACAATTGCCGTTTTTCTCCGACGCATGTTGGCTAACATCTCACTTTCCTGAACTTTCATGTCTGCTGTTTGCTTTGCGTTCCTTGAACCTTGAAGCTTGTCGATTCTGTCGAACGTTATCTTTTGATCCAACCCGATCACCACTAATCCAAGATGGAAGAAATGATCACTCTGATTGATTAGTCTCGATTATGAGCTGAACAACATGAAAAAATATCTTGAGAAGAATGGCTTTTTGAAGAAATTAGTGGGTTAGAGATTGGCCTGCACGTAACTGGAGATCATCTGAAGAACCCAGTATTCACCTTCCTTACGTGAAAGGGTTGCTGATAAAAATGAAAAGGAATACAACGTCGAAGTCTTTCCTTTCAGTTGATATGGATGATGAAGTTCGAACCAATACCACTCTCAACAACGAACATTGTCAACCACACAGAAAGGAACATTATCTACACAGATTTTGTAAATTATAGATATTTAATTTCTTTTATCTACACCCGTACTCTAATAATACGCTTATATGCCCTCAACCCGTTTTATAATGAAATCCATTACGATACAGATTTTCATTACGATACAGATTTTCAACCAATAGAAACCCATTATTTTTCAATCAAGCATGATGTGCAAGCTTTGCATTTTGACGTTTGTCAAGTCAAAATCAGTAGGTATTGAATTTTTGAGGAATTTAGTCAATTTTCGATAATTGCATGAAAATGTCTAATAGCAGGGATATAGAAGAATTACCAGCGACCCTCCACAGATGTCTTAGACAAGAAAAAAATACAATCGAAAGGATTATATTTTTCATTTGACAAATGCAACACATATGCTTTTATTTTCAACAAAATCACATGAGGTGTCGTGTCCGAGTGGTCAAAGGCGCCGAGTGTGAATAAATACGTCCGGGTTCAATTCCTGACCTCGGCAGAAGTTTTTTTTTCATTTTTTCTTTTAATTTCTCACTGATGCATTTTCCGTGGTTATACCATTGATTATAATTTTGTAAAATTTTTCAAAGAAATACGATTGATTACCTACTATCATTGTGTTCAATATAAATAACTAATACTATAATATTTTTAGTTCTTCATTATTTATTGGGTGTAGATAAAATAGCGTATGCAACTCTCATGTAATGGTTATTAATACACTCGCATAAACCATACGAAACTCACCTTCGGCTCGTTTCGTATCCCGGTTTATGCTCATGTATTAATAACCATCATTACACGATCGTTGCATAATATACTATTATGTTGCTTTTCAAAAATATTTGAAATTTCTATTTTCCTCGGTTTCTAAAAAATAGCAGGACCCTGCATTCTTCAGAGAATATTCCGTAGGCTTCCACAACAGCTATGAAGTGGTGAAGTTCAAATCGATCTCCACAACTAGTAGTATATTACATATCGGAACAAAAGTGCGTCATTCATCTCGAGAGGAATTACATCAGGATTACACCTGAGACCACACCCAAGAGGCGGCTCAGGTGTGCAAACACTACACCACAGTAGAGTCAGGTAGAAACCAAAAGCAACAGATAGAAAGCAATAGCACCTAAAACCTGATTCCCAACCAAATATATATTTTGTTCAACCATCCTTTGCCGTTACGTCACAATCGGTGACGTATTCGGCTGTTTTACGTTTGTCTTATATTAGTTGAATGTTATTCTACACACAACCTCAAAATAAAAATACATCGCATACACTCGTGTTCTTATTGCATGTTGATGTAGGTATGATATAAATCGATGATCCTCGAGCAGAAACATGTCCGACATGAACTTTGATTTTGTAGTCTTTATCTCTTTCCATTCCACTAGTAGCTAGTTGTTGAACATTTCTAATAGATATTTCTAGAGCATCAGCAACACGCTATAGAATTCAATAAAATCAAACCAATAAAAACTTACATTTTGCATAACATAGGTAGATACATACGTTGTAGACTGTATTTAACGGTGAAAGCGGCACTCCAGCATCTCTTTCTCTTGAAAAGTAGTCAATCAACTTCAAAATTAAGCTTTGCTTTTTCTCATTATACCGGAAAGGCATTTTGACAATGAAAAATTAACTGAAGAAGGCGAAAATGACCAAAAATACTGACCAAATCAAACTATGACAACTGAACTGTCAAAAATGACAAATAAAATTCACATCGACATTAAATAATGAGACATACGTAAATGACGTCATAATTCCGTCTCATCCATTTCATGAATGAGAGATAAAGTTGGACAACGTATGACGTAACGGCAAAGGATGGTTGAACAAAGTATATCAATCTTGCTGAAGTGCCCTGCAGCAGGTTGAGGTTCGCTCCAAAGAGGGCGGGGGTGGAAGGAAACTGGAGGACGGCGAGGTTTCGTATCCAGGCAACTGGATATGGGATAATATCTTCCTGGGCGCTCAACCCCAGACGGGGGGGGGGGGGGGAAGGTGATCATAACTTACCGAAATTTCAGGGGCATCTCTTGACAATAAGACAGTACTAACCTTGGGGGTAAGACGGACGTTGTAATGAAGAATTAGATGCTGTGTGAGGTCTTACTCATTTGAAAGGGTGAAGATTTTTGAGGAATATACTGTATACCTATTATTTTTTGTCCGTTCGTAACTCAGATAGTGTGTCGATGTCAGAATGACGTTTCAAATAAAATAACAAGGAGAATTCTGGAAAATGCTGAGGAGTTAACAAAAGTTATTTTCCATGTTCTGCCGAGTGAAGAATTGGTCACTTGTCAATCTTAAAGTAGATTGAAGTGAACACATTTTTTAATGATTGTACATTGAATTGTTAGTTCATCAATTATAATCGTTTTTCCAACACTCCCGCCCATAAACCAAATCTAATTTCCAATTGCGACACCGACTGTTTTTTGCCTCTGGTTGACGATTTGTTAGGGGTAACTGTACGGTTCCGAATGATTTCACCTTCCATATGTGTACCATTAACTGTAGAAGTATTCGCTGACGAATATAGTTTCCGAAAATTCCAGAAAAACAGCTTTTTTCTGAAGAACGAAGGTATGAAAAATATGACTATTTCAAAGTAGCATCTCTTTAATCGTTCCTGTTCCCGAAAAGGGTGGTTATTGCAGCTGAACACTTACATGCAAAAATACTCTCGTTGCATCCGATGACGGTGAAGAGATTGGCGTTACATCAGAAGATTATCGACTCTGGTATAGTGGGAAATGAAAAACATCAATGGAATGCCGACATTAGTCCAGGCAATGATGTATACAAATGTTATAGAAACAGTGGGTCTTCAGGGTACATCCTAGGTGGATATTATTGCCTATTATAATGACCTTCAACTGGAAATATCTTTTTTCATCCCCGACAGTGATTATACATATAATTATTGTCTGCATTGACCAAGAAATTCAGTGAGAATAATGATATATAATGAAGAATCAGATGCTTCCGTTTATATTTCTCGAGATCGATTTCTTCTTTCATTTCCATCCTTTTTTTAAACACTTGACGAGTGAACCAGAAGGTAGAGCCTTGTGCGTCAAGGAACGGCCGTAGCTACCCATTTTCTGAAATCACGACAAAAATGGATTCAATGTAAAATCATTCACTCTTGATTCTCATTGGACCCAATGATGTTATGGAAAGAGTATGACGAAGTGCAATTCGCACGAAATATAACATAGTTTTCACAGGAATAGGTATGCAACAAAACACTCAGCATGGAATGAAAAATAGTATAGCTGCATTTATCATTTTGGGCGTAGTGTCTCCCTTCGTGAGTGTGGGTGGGGTTGACATTCTTGCATGTTGCGGGTGCGTTGAGTAATATATTTAGCCTATTTCGGTAAAGTTCCCAAGTTTCCAGTCGCTTGTCCTCAGTCGTAAAAAATCGCATACATCTCATCATCCATTCAGTAATTTTGAGAACTTTCATATATTTGGGAGAGCTATTTTCCATAAACGCCTCTCTGCTAACTTCAGACAGCTAATGTGGATTAATCACACAGTATGCTACATTTGATTTGGTTTTTCGTGTTTGTAACCAATCATGCTCGAAATTGAAGAACTGATGGTCATGTCAATGTTATTAACTACGTTATTAACAACAATTCTTATTGTTGAGGGCACACCAAAGCTATCAAATGACCACCATCACCTTCCCTATGATAATGAAGGCCTTTTGGTTCAAACTGCCATTGTATTAAGTTACCTTTACTGAAAATTGACGAAAACATTTCAGGTCGAAAATCTGAACCGAAACAGAAACAATGAAATCTGAACAGAGAATTGAATGAATGGTCGATTCAAAACCTCAAATAGAATAATTAACAAGAGAGAATGCCAATGAGCAGAAAGCAAATGAAAAGCAAAACCTAATTAACAATACAATCCGTATATAAGAATTGATATTAACAGTTAATGAAATAATGGAAATATACAAGAAAAATGAAGTTCAACAGAGCACTCATGAGAATAAGAACCTATCAAAATATTATTGGGTCAAAAAACTACAATGAAAAAACCGTACTGAAATCGTAACAAGAAAAGTGATATAAACTTAGTTTCAGAAATGACATCAGGAAAACTGAAATAATCAGAAAAAAATGTAATTGAAGATAAATCAAACGAACATAATACTAAAATGAATGTAGAACATTTGAATGTGAAAAAAAAATTGAATCAAAGAAATTTCCAAAAAAAATTTAGAAAATCGTCTTTGGGATCATCATGTCGGCAGATATTTCTATGACCATCAGCCGTTCAAGAATATTATAAATAATTGCACCATTAGTTCCACAGAGGTGAACTTGAAAAGGTAACTTTTTCTTCTCATTCCCTGTAAACTTGGAATTTTCACGGCTTATTTTCTCACCGAGTAGTACACTTTCGAACCTCTGACCTAGGATCAGGTTTCCCTAGGTTAACAATCACAGAAAATTCGATCTCATATCCTTATTTTTCTTGATATCCTTTCGAAACTACAGACTTTTTTTGTGAAGATTCTGACGGAGTTGTCATCAAAGTGTACAGAGAAATCTCTCATCGAATATATTCAATAAATATCTATATGCATTTAGGCTGTTTCCTAGCCCTAGGTCGTTTCAATAATTTGATATAGAACTCATTTTCATTCATAGACAGGAGAATACCTTTTCAGGACTAAGTATTGACATAAATTGAGGTTCGGATTGCATTCAAGTCATTTGTGTAATAAACTGTAGTTAGGCTGCTTAGTCATGAGATATATATATATATATATATATATATATATATATATATATATATATATATATATATATATACTCAATTGGCTATCATTCAGCGAGGAAAGCCTACCTCGCCCTTTGTGAATCACACCTGCGTTATGGAATTTGCTTCTGGGGGGCAAGTACCAACCATAAATAATATTTTCTTCCTTATAAAAACAACTGTGAGATATATGTGCAAAGCCAGAGTTCGTGATTCCTGTTGCCCTCTTTTTTCAGTTCATCATCATATTACCTTTGGCTTGCTATGAAAATATTGTTTTACGGTCAAGTTATGCTACTTGTCTCACTCATAATATCACTCTTTCCATTCCTTCCACATCACGCACAAGGCATTCAATATTTCATAACAGGAAAAAAATATTTAACCGTCCTCATCTCTCTATCAGAAAAATATCTTTTGCAAGAAAGTGGAGGAACGTTTGTTAAAAAAAGTTCATTATACTGCCGAAGAATTTTTCGACGACGACTTCACGACTTCTGTGGTAAATGAAAGATAGTCTGACCTATGTTAGCAAATCTATATTTTTAACGAGTTGTATTCTATTATGAATTCTATATATATTATTCCAATATCTTTAATTATTTTTGTAAATATTACTGCATCATTTACTTTTATGATATTATATTATATGATACTGTATTTGTATACCTATATATTTACTTTTTATCTTTATACAAGCTTTTACAATAAGGGGGTATCTTCGACAATGACGCTTAATTAGATTAATTGACTCGTTAATTGATCACATTCTCATGAACACCAGAAGACTGAAAATAATGACATATGTATATGTCCATATATCGTCACGTGAGGATTAACATCTATATCTGTAGAGTAAAAATATATATAATATATGTGTTCAGAATCACTTGGGAAATGCGAAGTTATACAAAATGCAAATTTACGGTAATAATCAAGATAGCAATCACAATATCCTCGATATACTCGCGACATTTATTTGTTTCAAAATGAGATTTTCTCATTACATTGAATATCGTCATATTCTAGAACAAATTTAAAACGTGACTAGATATGCCACGAAATGAATAATTCAGGAGGCAGAAATTTTTGGGCAATTTGATCGAAGTGTTAGCTAATCAAAGTGTACGCTTTGTGAATAACTTTTCGTAGCTTCAACGCCTTGATATTCAGCTAGAACTGTCAGTGGCACAGGCAGGAGTGAATATAAATTATGAAAATTTATTCTCATTCGATATGATGAGCATCTCTGCAATATTGCATTTGAAATCCAAAGCAACAATTAATCACAGTTGCTGTCAGTTTCCACTGCATATTAAACGAATTCACTTTTTTCAAAATTGTTGTTGGTACAGCGAATGATCGAACATAGAACTTGAAAATATGATTGATTCGGACTGGCACTTATGACTTTTTGTAACTGCGCTGCGTGTTGAATTCAACTCATAGCATTCCCTAAATGCAAAAAACACTACAAATAGTAGTATTTTATATATTATATACAGAGGTTAGCCGAAGTTTGTATACTATTTTATTCAAAAACATTCAAAATAAATTCATGAAATGAACAAGAAATGAGTATCTGCAAAATTAATTTCAATACATTGAAGTAGGCCTTGCAAATAGACGAACCTCAGCTCCCAAAATATGTCACTATCCTCATTATTGGCTAAGGTCATTCATTCACATAGAGGTTGAATATTTGTACACAAGTATGTAAATTTTGGTTTCGGTTTAATGAATGCATACCAACAAAATTTCAAGAATCTGAGATGTGTCACGAGGGTTGCTGCAAATAGGCAATGTTGGGATTACTCATTTGAATATAGGCGGTATTTTGAACAATAACAATGAACTGGCACTGATGAGCGACAGTGCGACAGGTGGCATACTTAGGAAAATGGCTGGATAACGTCTCATTCTTGAAAAATGAGTGAGGCTTCAGTTATTGAAGATGATTGTGGTTTCAATGGAGCAGATGAATACTTATAACTTTATATCAGAAGGAACGTAATCCGTTATGAAAAACATATTTCGCAGCATTTCAGATATTTAGTATATTTCATGACGAGGCGGAAAGTGGATCATTTCTCTTCTCGAGAAAAATATAGCTTACCGAGTGTGAAACCCGAGATGAACTATAGTTTGAGAGAGAAATATCTCTGCAGGGGTTTGTGTACTATTTTATTCGCTATCATTCTAAATAAACAAGAAATGAATATTTGCAACATCACTTTTAATATATTTTGTGTTTCCTGTGTATTTCACGTCGAACATTTTCGAACTTTGATATTTCTACAAAAATTTATTATTCAGATTCAGTTTCGTACACCTTCTGCTTCAAATGGCCCCATAAAAAAAGTCTGAATGTGTCAAATCTGGGAAGCGGGCTGGCCATTTCGTAGTACCTCGATGGCCAATCCAACGACCATGGATGGTATTATCCAAATAGTTTCTTACTTGTCTGGAGTTATGTGGTGGTGTTCCATCTTGTTGGAATAATAATTACCGTATTGAGTTCCTTAGGATTCACTTCGACGATTTCGGTGATTAGAGGATGCAACCGTAGTTGCCAACATATTCAAATACAATTCCCCTGTTGAATATTGTTCAATCGAACATTTTGGAAATAGTTTACGTGATACTTACCTACTTGAAAAATCGGAAATTAAATGAGAATATTTGAACTGAACAATGATATTCGTTGTTCTGACATTTTTGTATTTGTTTTCAGGAAATTATTAAATGTTCCGCCATTTTGTAGTAGGTGAAGATATTGACTTCATATTCTAGGGTTGTAAAGTATTCGCCAAGAGCTTCAAAATGATGTATCACAAGACTCCTCTTTCATTTAATTTAATTTTTTTCCAAGATGGTGCTAGTCGCTATCTTGAATTTTCCATGTGTCAATTTTACCCCAAAATATAGTATTCATGCATCAATTTCATTATACAAAGTTTCAATTTTTGAGTTGACCCGTTTAAAAAATAAAAGGGGGGACATAAAAGAAAGGCACATAGGTTAAAATGTTTCATAATACAATTTAGCTTCTTTGGTTTTCATAACTCGTTCAACATGCCAATAACATCTCATAAATTTCCATTATGTTTCACGGGTATTGTTGCAAATATTCAAATTTGGATTACTCACTAAAATATTAACGACTTTTTCGACAATGAAAATGTACTGGCCTTGAATGACAAGGGCGCTAAATCCTGTACTCAAGAAAATAGCTAACGAAACGGTAAAAAGCCATTTTTGGAAAGTAGTGTGTCAGTGTGAGAGTTTTTCATTTTTAATGGAGGAAATGAGAACCCATATCCATCTGTCCGTTTGGTACTGAAAAATGTGTAATAACTGTAATATCGTGGTCAGGGATAGCTCGTTTTGTACAATGCTTTGGTGTGTACATGTCAGTGGGTATCCAAGCACTGCATGAATTCCGATCATGGGCGAAATGATATTTCAAGTAAGAGAAGAAGACGGAGTCGGTAAAGTGTCAAGAGGTCGGCAAAGTGCTTTATCGACTTCGTCTTCTTCTGGGTAAACAATTGGTCACTTTCCAACCTGAAAGTAGGTGAAAAATGAGCACATTTTTGCCAGAAATTATCGAATAGGAATCTCACCCTACATACATTGGCAAATAAGTTCATTTTGTTTTCGTTACCACCCCACAAGAAAGTCAATTGATTGTATTGATTCTTTTCTTGGTCATTATATTGAATCAATTTAGCTGCGTCAAACTAGAGGTCTTCATGGCAAACATCAGTTTTGTTTTCTTTGTTTTCATGTTACCAGATACAGACTTCGTTGAATTTTCCAATGAAAAAAATACTCAGATATATTAATTTCCAAATGAAACACGGTATGAAGGATTAGAATTTGATTATGAATGAGTTTATCTCACAACCTTTTTCATCATTCCCAATATGAAGCTAATATCTGAGGTGCGATACACTGTACATACCGAGGTAGATACGTTGTAGTTTCTCTTTATTATTATAACAGATAGTAAAAAATCTTACCCTTCGAGGGACGATTCGACAAGAGATGCAACACAAGTCTCATAAACTTCATTCTGATTGGATTCCATATCGAATACATAGTTGTACGTGAAGGATTTGTCATTTCCAAGGGTGACTTGTGGTTCTCCTGGTGTGACAGTGGTGCAAACATGACACATATCAATTATTTCGCGTGGTGTCTGCGGACGTATCCTAAAAATAATAAAATAAATCAATAAACGAGACAAAACAGTGCATGTGCTGTGTGTTTCACGAGAAAAATTAACGAAAAAAGAGGTCTAATTTCAACAGAACTAACATGGTAATAATAATACGGTAGAGAAATGTTGTTAATATTTGAAAGAGTCGCAGTTTGCCGAGGCAAAAATTTGTTTTTTTCGCAATTAGATAGTCAATAGCATATAGAGGTCATAAATGAAATAGGGTTCTGTCTATTTTCACCACTTTTATTATATTTTCACTATACGTTATTGCCGCAGGAGGTACACTGAACACTCAGAATAATCTTGAGTATTGAAATAAGTAGAATCGAAGAAAAATGAGCCTCAGTTTTCCGTTCAGTCATTTTTCTCAGACGAACTCATGATGATACTATAACGGTTACTTATGAAAGTTTAAATATCCTTGTGGAAGCCTTCACTTATTAACATTATTGTCGACAATAGCCAATTGGGGCTGCAAAAATTTTGGTCTATATTTCGATAAAATCTTCGTGTTTCAACCGTACGAGAAATGTATTGAAACATTAGACTGCTATTATTATACTGTGTGATTTTCACTAGACAAACAACAAACCCGCTACACGTGTTTCGAAATACACTTATTTCTTCAGGCGGGTACCATATGGTTATGGTAGTACCATAAAATTTCCGAGGAACATACAGTAACATTAGTTTTAGGTGGGGATGAGAATCTCGAGCTTTTTATCTTTGGCTTGAATAACTTCAGTTTTCTCATGATTCTTGGGAGTTCAGAGGTTATATAATAGTAATATAAAAGGGACATTCTCTTAGATATCGCCCACCTTCGATACTTTGATAGAATACTCTTAAATGTAAGTAAATCTCAATTCAAAAAATGAAGGCACGCTTTTATTATAATGAAATTGTCGAAATATCACTCGAAAGATTGGTATTAGCGAGTTCATGCATTTTTATTTCAAGTCGTTATCAAACCTCAGCTAAACCAATAATCAACAAGGGGGAACGACAATCGACGTCCATAATGCAGATAAAAAATATCATTCGAGGAATAAGTCAGAGTGTTTAGTCTGATTTATATGAGGCGTATTCCTCAATAGAACATCAATGGTTCAATTGCTACAAAGAGATCAGAAACTTATTTGTGTAAAAAGGAGAAAAAAGCAGCCTTCTGCTCATTTTTTGCAAATAATGTGCTACGCACATTGTACTTTTCCTAAAGTTAAGGGTTACTGGAGAAGTTATGAATATTGCTCGTGTCTCGGAGACTTTTTATATTTCCATCTGGTTCGTATATATTCAGGGTGACCTGTTTTTGTTGGTCCACCAACTTTGATTTTGTTATAAATCAATATATGAAAATATCCTCATTTGATAGGACTATCATTGATGATTTCTAGAAGAATAAGTAAACCCTATCAAATCCATCCTGGGAAAGAAATAAAGGCGTATGTGCGTAGCGATTGCGGTGAATGTAGTTAGAGACAAAAATGTTATATGTGTTTTACTATGTATCTAAGACGTGTTTTTGCTTTTGTCATAGCCTGTACTTCCACTGCGCACCTGGAGAAAGAACTGAGCTACGACCAGGATGGATTGGATAACATGTACATTATAATATATGTATATTAATATCATTGACTCGCGGTTTATTACATGAAATCAATTTATGGATTCAATTCATTTTTAACGTCCATTCTTTCTTTGTGAATGCAAGAAAGAAGTGAATTTATACATCTCTGTTGATTCATTAGTTCTTAGCTGAGTTGGCTTGCCATGCTATCAGGTGTAAAAAAGCGGATTCGTTCAACCGCTGTAATTCCGCTTTATGATCAGTTGTAAACCGCAACATGCGGGATATCGAAAGATCTTTCAGAAGTTATAGAAGTACCCTACACGAACAGTGAACGTTATTTGTACCATCCTTCCTGTAATTTCAGTCAAACAGGATATGTTTTGGAATACACTCAAGCGCTACTGTCAATAGTCAACAGCACAACAAAGGAATTGCCCCCGTATCGGTTTCATTCCAGTCGGCACGTTATCAACAATTTTCAAGAATAATTTAAAGTTCAAACAGTTCACCAAAAGCCCGAATAGTAATCTGATTGAAGGTACAGGGTGATTCCACAAACATTTAAAACGATACAGGAGATTCATAACAACAATTATTCATAGATACTTTTTTGAAAATCCACTGTTTTCGATTGATCGAGATATTTAAATTCAAGATTACCAGGATGTAACATCAACCGTGAGTCAAAAATCCAAGGATTCACTCCTAGAGACAATTCTGAGAATATATTCTCATAATTTTTGAAGCTGCTTTGCTTCGAAGATAGAGGCCGAAAACAAGTTTCGGCAATAACAGATACTGTTCAAAATGACTACCTCCAGCACCTATTCAGAAATCCAACATTTTTATAGACTGCTGAACTCTGCAAGATCACAAGGCTTGCTCGTCTCTTATAGAGTAACACCCAGTAATTATTCCATTTCCTACCCAGTGCTCGATTTTTCTAAGAATAAAAAATAAATTGATTTCCATTATATGTCCTTATCTGTGTCGTCGACATTTTAAACGGCGAATCTGCAAAACAATGTTTTATCCAAATTACAAAATATATGTAACAAGTTTTTGCGGTTCATATATTTCGATCATATTGATAACATGAACATGAGAGGTAAAACAATCAATTTATGTCAATTGAACGAAATTATAAACAAAAGGCGATATCACGGGAGATAAACAGAATCCAAACTGGGGGAGAATCGACCTATCATGCCTAAATGATCAATATTACTTTGTTTTTTCTATTATGATAACACCTTGATGGTAGGATTCAGTTATGAAAGAACAGCTGCCACTGAAGTAGGTATCCATAATTATAATTTTATTGTGACTTCAACAACATTTTCAATGATATTAGCCTCATTATTGACAACGAAAGATAATTGGCACTGGACTGGACTCATTGAAGAGCTAGTTTATTCAAAACAGAAAGGGAATAGGCTTTATAATAATACCTTGTTTGAACGTCATTTTTTGTGGTGGATCAATATTTGTTCCGTAGTTTTTTGAGTTTGTAACCTACCACAATCTAAAAAAATAAGAAATAATATTGGAATCTATACAAGTGTAGAAGGACAGATTTTTAATCTACCCCGAAAAGTGCTGCGTCTATTGAAAAACAGTTCTTTCTGGATAGAACAAGTCCAATTAGTCAGCAACTTCTTGTATAACTCAAATTTTGCCTATCAAAAAAATAATAAGAACTGATATATATGAAAATACTTATCTGTTAACTTTTCGGAAAGATAGTTTTCGTGATTACCAGGTATTTGCACTTGAAAAAGAATTCGCCTAGAAGTTTTGAGAACGGAAACAGATTTAGTTTCCGAAACGTTAACAGATAAGTATTTTCATATATATATATATATATATATATATATATATATATATATATATATATATATATATATATATATATATATATATATATATATATATATATATATATATATATATATATAAAAATATATATATATATATATATCAGTTCTTATTATTTTTTTTATAGTCAAAATTTGAGTTATACGAGAAGTTGCTGACTAATTGGACTTGTTCTATCCAGAAAGAACTGTTTTTCAATAGACGCAGCAACTTTTCGGGGTAGATTAAAAATCTGCCCTTCTACACTTGCATAGATTCCAATATTAATTCTTATTTTTTCAGATTGTAGTAGGTTACAAACCCAAAAAACTACGGAACAAATAATACCTTATCTTCTATGCATAAATATGATTTATATTGTTACGAAATCGAAACAACTCCCCTAACGCCGCCGCTGAGCATCATAAAAAAAGCCATAAAACGCCCCTCGTTTACGACCCGGTGGAATGATTTCGAGTTAGATGATTCAAACGGCAGTTTTTGGTAAAGAGTGTAGGAAGTTTCAATCAGTTGAGAAGTCTAAGCGTTTTATAAGCAAATTAAAATTCATTGTAGTAGTTGTATTTGTAAAGTGACCTAAATAAAAATAATTCAGTATTGTTCGGAGTATCACTTTGAAAAATGAACCCAGAAAAATCGAATTAATATTAAATGAAAGGCACAAACTAGAATAAATGATTAAACATCAAAATATTTTAATCAAACCACATACTAAAACTGAGAAAATTATTTTAAACTTTCCAAGATAATACCTCTGCCAAATGCTAGTTAATATTAATTCAAGAATAAAATGGATATGAATATATTTTAAATTGATAAAATTTAAGATCTGGTGGGAAATTGATACTTTTCTTACAAAGCTCAATTACTGAAACACTAAACTAATTGAAACTCATTTTTCTTGGAGATACCAACTTCGTTGACGGAAGGCGCGTCGAGTGCAGATAATTTTAGGTTTGTTTGGTGTATAAATAATTGAGAAAAAACAATGAATTGTAGTGAAAATAGACGTATTTGGAGTTTGTCAAATATAGAAAAGTCTGAATTTGCATATACAAAAGATCGAAGTGGCATTTTTGAACTTTTTGCTCTCTCATTCGGAACTCAACTATCTTCATAACAGAAACTTAATGGAATGAGTTTCACTGATAGATATACTTAAATACATTTTCATTGGAATCTACCACATTATCAAAAACTCAAACTCATTCTATTCGTTTCAGTAGGTATACATAACTTTCTGGGCGTAGTCGTGAGGGTTTACAGGGAAAAATATAAAGTGAAAAATTATGAAATGAAAGCTTGCTTTATTATATCAACATCCCTTTTGAATAATTTATTTACACTTCACCCACACGTAGAGATATCATGATTTCACGAAGTAATTTCGAACCGAAATTAAATTCAGTGACGATTCGGAACAAAATACAGTAATTCGAAGTTATCAGTATCAAATAATGACTTTTTCATTTCAACAGAACCAACCGACGATAAAACTTGCTGTATAATTTCAAATAATTGACAATAAACATATACGATAATGTAGTAAATTGGAGACAATAATTGATTGTTTCTGTACGTGATATATATTTAGTTTAAAAATAATAGATTTTCGATAATGCGTCGAATACGTGGTTAATTATTGTATCCCGATGATTCGATGAAAGTAAAATACTGACTCATTACCTAACTACATTCGTATAACATTACGAGAGAAAATTTCAACTTTATCATCATTATTATTAGAAGGAAAGTTTAATGGAACGGAATAGAAAATTAATTCGAATGATGATTAGGCAGATGGGTATACTTTACTACTTTCATAATCCTACTGAAAGTGAAAAATCAGAATTGTCTTACAGCTCGTATTCAGAGCGATTCGAATTTAATATTTCTTTATTAGATAATTGTAGATGGTGGAGGTGCCATTACACAGCGTGTGGAGTGATGCGCCTGGCGTGCGAACTGACACTCCTCGCGTCCTGATAATGGTGCGGCATTGCAAGGTTCGCATGGAGTAGCAGGCACGGATCAACGCGCACTTCACACGCCAGGCGCGTCACTACACATGCCGTGTATTGGCACCGTGAGAGAGAGTCGATCGATATTGCGACATTTTGGCTTAGTTATACTTGATACGTATAGAAATATTTTTCACTTCTTTAAAAAATATTAACCCTGTTGAGTGATTGGAATTTTATAGCTCAATTGTCGATAACTTCTTGCAAAATATCAGAGACTCTCAGCTTGAGAGTACAAAGATTCTGTCAGACTGGAACGATTCATTACTGTGTATGAAGTATCGACTTTTGAGTGGAGAAACTGCTGTCGAGGTTGTTGAATTGACAGCAATTTAACACAGAACGAATAATAATATCTGATTGTATTCAGACTAGTAGATTTAGAATTTCTATCGGAATTGTTGATATTTTTTTTTCTTTAGAAACTGTCAGATAGGGCTGACGTTTTCACATCGCTAGCAAATATTCCTCTTTCTTCAGTATAATTTGAATTTACCGTTAATGATAAAGTTCGCCGGATATATAGTATCGAATTAAAAATCATTTAACATGCATTATCGAAATTTAAATACTCTGGTTTTGAGAATTTCATTTTATGATTGTCGGAAAGTTGTACAACAAATGGAAATTTGAATGATCCATATGGTAGACCACAATATCGTTGAATCAGAGGAATTGTAGAATGACTTGACGAAAAATAAAAGAAGCTGAATGATTTGACAGACTACATATCAAGTTTGGATTCTTCAAAAACGCGCAACTCAGGTCCCAAAGCACAGTTGTCCCAACCTGGCTGTGTGTGTTTGGGAAATAGTGTAAATGCTCAGCGAAGAACAAGCAGCCGCTGTTCGAAACAATAACATTCGTTATATTTCTTCTATCCTGTTGAAATTAATTCTAGTGGCTGTTCATCAGTCACAAAGATGACTAAGTATGAAAATTTATGTAGTTTTATATCTAATATGAGATATATGAGCAAGTCAGCAATTATTCAACAACAACTTTTGGAAGCTCATAACCACTATAACGAAGGTTGTATTTATTATATTGTTTCGGAATCTTTACAGGGGCAAAACTGAAATTTAAGGCGATTTATTACCAATCACATTCCAACGAAATAGAGAATCACGTGAAAGAAAATGAACTCAATATATTTTGAATCAAATTGAAATAGTATCATTTCGATTTAATGTGGCCATTATATGAGCTATTCGCCGTTAAATTTTATGGTGCAGCACGAATAATTTATTTACTTCTCGTAATTTATTAGGTAATAATTATCACGTAATTCGGATGTTACGAAGGGAGCAGGAGGGGACATATTTTTTCTATATCTAATAAGAACAGTCACAAGAAGTACTAAGACTGTTCTCAGGTCTCATTAATACGAGTATGAAAAGTTCCTTGGCATTTAAAGCCGATTTATTAAGAATCTTAGCTGTCAGCTAAGTCTGCAACAGCCAATGGAATGACTCGGCCTAGCAACTCCATTGGATCTTGAGGACTTAGCTAACAGCTAAGTTTCTCAAAAGTTGATTGAAAAACCGCTTCTCAGTCGCACGTTAACAAAATCATATCAAAAGTTCAGACTTTCGTAGATACACCGGGGTGTTTTCAGTACTCCTGTAAACATTAGGCCATTTGATTCTTCAATCTTATTCAGTTTATCGAATTGTGACATTGTCTATATGCTTGTTTCATTTGAAAGGGACTACGACCATTTTAGTCACTTCTTGAGAGAGCACCGATGGCCCACCTTTAACGATTGCGTTTCTCCACACATATCATCATCAGTTTTTGAAATTAGTGAATCTCATTATCCTCTGTATCGGTTCAACAAGCTGACAAGAGATTCGGATGTACATGATCAGTCCATTTGCAAGGTTCTTTCACTTATGCAGCTTATATTTTCAATTCCCTTCCGAACTATATAAAATCAGCTGAATCTGATCAATGAATTATTATTATCAATAAGACAGTGATAATGGAAATTCAGTACTTGGTTGTACTACCTACTACGTAAAAGTGCAATTTTTTCCATCCATGGGAAATATGTTACGTTTAGGCAACTCAAACATTTGTTGATTATGTGGGAGGTTATATATAAGAACAATTGTGTTGAAAATTATCACAGACTCTCCACTATAAATGAATATAGATTTCTTTGAATCGGCTCATTATAGTTGTTTATTTGGAACTAAAAATAAGTGGAATTATAGTAAGTTCAAAGAGGAATAATCAGAATAGTTAAGGCTTTCGCGGCCGAGGTTTTCAGTATCACTACTTTTATTCGGGTTTGAAGGCCGTCGTTTTTTGGAATTTCTTCCTGACGTTTCGCTGGCTCGAGTGGCTAGCTTCTTCAGAGGCTCATTCATCTTGAAATTCATTTTCTCCAGTCATCGGAGTGAATTTCAAGATGAATGAGCCTCTGAAGAAGCTAGCCACTCGAGCCAGCGAAACGTCAGGAAGACATTCCAAAAAACGACGGCCTTCAAACCCGAATAAAAGTAGTGATACAGGAATAATCAGAGCTTTTTATTATTTTATATATTAGGTAAAACTTATTTCAGAAGCGTATCATGGAATACCCGAGGGAAAAGCCTCGTATGTTTAGAACCTTTTCCATCTCATTCTACAACATTAACAAAATTCTGGGACACCCTGTATACCATATTTCTCAGACAGGAATATACCTAAGGCTTTACTACCTAAGGCTTTACAACATCCGAATGGGTTTGAAATGGGTTCTGAATCGGTTTCCCATTACCCAACTGACGCCTTCCTACAAATATATCGATCAACGAGGTCTCATCATTCAAACTTTCGATTCCTAGAGGCCCTAATGTTACCATGACTTGAAAAATGATTGAATAATCCCATTAAGGTTCGAATACAATGATTTCTTTAGTTTTGAGTGCCCTCCAGAGTGGGTACTTCACGTTTTCATAATCAATTATCCTTGAAATTCTGTCCACGACCAGTCTATCAGCCAAGATCGTGGCCGCGCGGAACGTTTCCTGACCTTAGATACTCGACGGGACCCGACTATACCCACCAGCAATATATGTTTCCAACTATTCGAATAAACTAATAATTCCGAGAATTGGGATACCAGTGTTGCTGCCAAGTCAAATTCATAGATCAATTGGGTCATGATGGGCTATATCCATCTCTTGAAAGTTTATAGTATGTCAGTTTCATAGCCACTGGTAATTTCTTCACGACATCCTTTTTATCCAATGTTCCCAATGTATTTTACAAACAATTATATCATTCAAACACACTGGTGCTTTATTGAGAAAACTGTAGTTAAGCCTTATTCGTCAAGGCATTCAGGAAGAGATAAAATTATAACATAAGTACCCATCATTCACCTCAGTGTCAGGTCTATTTTCAGTTTATATTCATTAGCGAGGTAAAATGAAAAAAGATACGCCTTGAACGAGAAATAAATGAAAGTTAACTGCACGATATAGACATCAACAATTATTTATATAATCCTGCATATCTTGATTAGTATGTGAAGGAGTACCTCCTGTATTGTATATTCTATCAATAATTCAATAAGAAGCATGAACCGTAACGATCGAGATCAATGATAGTTTCGATTGTGTAACGCCAATGTTCACTGTGAAAAATTAATGATGCAACTCCAATACAAACAGAAATAAAAGAAGGTTTTGTTGCCGATTAGGTAGTTCCTATGAATAGACGGCTCGTGACTTAGGAATGATTTGATATAAATGGAGAGATTCTTTTGTGTTTTTTACCAGTTTGGATTTGGATGTTTAGATAACAAATACAGACAACGAATAAAATGGTTTGAAAAATAAAATAGGATGTAAATACCCAAAAAAAATTTCAATACAGATACTGATTATTAACTTACGGTCTCTTTGAAAGATAAAATAGCAAGACTCAACATCATAAATATTATCTCATCTTTGTTGATATTTATCAGATTATTAATTCTTTCATTCAAAATAAATATGGTTTCAAATTATTAACATTATTAGTATGACCCTCAAAATTAATATGAACGTATATTTGAGGATGCTAATGAATAAGTATTACATTAGGTAACTAATTGATATATCGGACTTTCGTCATGGTGCAAATTCTCACTAATTTATTTATCACGCAACATGTATTTGCGAAGGTGTCAATATTTTTCCAGGAGGCCAATTGATTTCTCAATAACGCACATTTTCTTCAAGAATGACACACACTCAAACCAAGTTTATTTATACAAGCCACAGAGCCATATTACCATATACATTGGCTCGTGTTCTCAGAGTTACATAGGCGTAGACCAGGGGACATGGTTACCCTTTCTCCTACCTATTAAAAATATATTTTGTACTCGCGTCCCTTCCCATCAAAATATAAATTTTGTTTTCAGATTTTCTCCAGTCATCAATCCTCTCATGATTCACAAAAGTCGTGTTTCACGGCGAATTTAAGTAACACTCGTCTCTTACTCGTATACGTTTTTAGGTAGACTCATGTAAGTGTTTACGATGGAGAGTATAATTCATCGATCTCATGAGATTCACGACATGCTTTGCAATTTAATTATGACCATTCATTATGAATAATTTTTATATGAGAGCATGTACCGTAATAGCATATTCAGACACGCAAACTGCATGTCAAAGGCAAAAGTTACCTGGTCATTTGAAGTGTGAAAATTTTCTTCTCCTCTCTAAGACACTTTACCAAAAGCATTGTTACGAAGTTACCAAACATTTATTTTGTGATTATGAACGAAAAAACTTGCAGAACTTCATTTGAAATATGATATTGAGAAGCAAAAATATTGATATGTTTCAAGCGAATTGATAATGAGTGCCATTTTTCCAGAGCCTGTTCGTTCATATGGGCAAACTAGGCAACCTCCTAGGGCGTTCGGGCACCGTTTGAGATATTCATCTAAGGAGCCAAGTTTGCTCTGGCTTTACTTATGCCGGTGTTGCATTTCTCTAATTAAGCGAAAATGTTCGAAGTTATTGTAACTGTTATTCGTTATAGAGTCTGAGACAGAGGTTCCCAAACCTTTTTTTTTCCCATAGACCCCTTAAAAAATTTTCTGGTTCCAGTTGACCCCCTGCAGCTATATTTCTATCATATTCCCCATTTTTTTGGTCACGCCAAACCCCGTCAAGTCTCTCGTGGACCCCTGGCGGTCCACATGACCACTTTGGGGATCAGTGGTCTAGGACAGCGATTCTCAAACTGTGGTACGCGTACCACCAGTGGTACGCAAAGCAATTAAAGGTGGTACTCTATAAACTTGATTTTAATAAAATTTATTCACAAATGTTATCTTTTACGTTGTGCATAGCACGCTGTGAGTTTGAAACCGCAAGCGCGTAATGTCTTATTCATTGTTGGCAACACTGGAATCGCGGTAAACTGCCGTCGCCCTTGATTCACGTCATCAGTTTGTCAGTTTCCTCGTGGCCGTTGGTCGTTGTGGTTGGTTTGATCGATACGAGTGATTTGCTGTTACTGATTCGTGCGAATTTTTGTGGAACTGGATTTTCTGCTATGCTACAAGTAAAAAATAAATTCCGCAGTAGGATTAATCTTGAGATCCAAATCTACGAATGAAACTAAGCAATATTGATCCTGACATCGATTCCCTTGTTGCAGCTATTCAGAACCATCCTTCTCACTGAATTTTTGGACTGGGTTAGACTTCAATTCTTATTTTGAAACAGTTATAATGCCCTTCTTTGAATAAATACATTTTTTTATAAAATTAGTAAATTTTATTATCTACTTTTCTAATATGTGGTACGCGATTGACGCAGAATTTATATAAGTGGTACGTGTAAAGAAAAGTTTGAGAATCGCTGGTCTAGGATATTAGCACGTAGACCACTAGGCAGTGGACCTTAGCCAATATGACCAGTAGTCCGTGAGGACCTGTGTAACTATCATACCATTAGTGGTTTTGACTATGCATTTTCAAATTGCCCTTGCTGACCTTTTTGTAGTCTGATTCTAGTATAGAATTTTTCTCTAATTAGTATCAAATTCCAATTTTAACAAATTTCAACTTACCTTAATTATTAGGGTTTATTTAATTTTGAATTGTCTTCAACTTGTGACGGTGTTTATATTATATACGTGTTATTTTTCTGCTTATTCTTCATTTCGTGACTATTTCATCAATTTGATTGTGATTGTTTATGCCGTCCTTGTCTTGTCTCATTTACATATGTTGAAACCCTAACACCAAAGTGATATTTTTTCACTCGACGCGCCTTTCGCTAACGAGGTTAGCATCTTCAGGAGAAGAAAATTGATACTGAATCTGAAGACTAGGGTTAGTTGTTCATATACCTCAAGTTTTCTGGTCCGATATTGGCTTTGTTTGCTATTTACTTGTAATAATTTCTCGTAATCATTCATCCCATACGTATTGAATTAGGCGAAAATTTTGCGTTTATGAACGACGACGCCCGATCACATCACTCAAGAAGGGTCCAGGATACACTTGTAGCATGCAGGACATATCAATATATTGAATTGTCCAGCCAACTCCCCGGATATGAATCCGCTTGGAAATATCAATCGAATAACCTCAGATTGCAGATGAGTTAGTCGTATCGGTGGTAGAGGAATGGAACAATACTCATTTATAATAGTTCAAAATTTCTTGTAGTATTGCTGAATTTCACCTAGGATTTCTGAATTTCATGAGAGATTTTGAGATTTCATTCGGATTCCAAAATCATTTTTAGAATTCCAGAAGGCCAAAAAAAAAAGATGCACACACAGATTACTCCCTTTGATTCAAAAATTGTATTTAAATGAACGCTTTTGTTAGTTATCAGTGTTCTGAGTAGCCCAGTATTTGAAAAATACTCCTTTTACAGAAAACAGATCCAGAAAACAATATACTTCTATAAATATATTTTAGTTTTCTAACGAAACATTTCATTATCGCGACTGAATGGGGAACCATGACTTTTGAAGTTGTGTGTTCATACAAAATATAGAATTTTTCTCTATTGAGATGAAACGAAATTAAGTTCAACTCAATCTTGCCTTGTAATTGTAATTACAGTTGATAGTTAAATACCTTTTATGGATAACATGGAAATGATCTTATGCCATGAGAAGTAGCATATAACTATCTCCTTCCGAATTATTGAGAGCAGGGTATGCGAGTGGGCTTGATAAATAACGGAGTGTTTAGTTCAAAATCGGATGAAATTTGAAATGATGATCACCCTCTTGAGTTCATGAGTCATACAAATATCCATTTTTGGAAAGGAGTTTTTGACAGGCTCACATCCACATCCTCATGTCCACATTCCTCAGCCAATACTACCTATTGAACATCCCTCGTTCGGTGAGTTAGACATAAAAGAACACAACGCCATATACGTGATTGCAATTATGTTTTCTAGATCAGTCATGTCCTTGAAAAATTCATAATAATGACGGTGAATAATTATGCTACCGGTGAATCAATTTTGACTGCAGGATATTTACAAATAAGGGAATCGAAAACTTTCCATAAGCTGTGCAGAAACGTTTATGAATGACATTGAGCAATAAATCCACAGGTGTTCAGCTCAAAGATATATCAGAATTCAGTCATAAAAATACATTCACGTACAGACAATTGTTCAGTTGCATTTCTCATTGTTTCGCACGGGGAGTTTGAAGCAAATTCATAGGTGGCCACCAAGACTATTTTCAGTTGAAATATTCAGATAAAGGAAAGTTCTAACGTTTATTCCGAATAATGTGCGTTGAAAGTTCAAAAAATAGTTTCATCGAATTACATGGTTTTATTTATGCATGGATTGAATCAATATCATAACCAGGCTATCATGTCGGCATTTTGTACTCTGTCGATTCGCAACCCACGTATCAAGAGCCAATTATTTTTAATAATAGTAAATAATAGTATGGAGAAATAGAAACTACAAGAACAGTATTTCACTTTGGTCAATATTTCATCGAAATTCCACACGTGCAAAATTCGTTATTCAAAACTTTCGTTGGTGGAAATGATTGCATTTCGATCGAATTATTTATGCATTACACTCTACTATTTCTGAAAAACTCGTTTTGTCATCGAAAGAATTGGTTTGTAAACTGAATCAAAGTGAAATAAAAAAAAAACACTGTGAATCATAAGTAACATAGTAGACCAAGAGCCCGTGTCACTATTTTTGGTAGTGATAAGTTTACGCCCATCGACCACTGAAGCTTGTATTATCGATGTCGACGATGCTACAGAGATTCTCGCCATACATGATTTCCGGGGCGAAGTTAGGGTAGGGGGCTGACCGATCTGTATAAAAAAGTGAGCAAAATTAGTCGTAAGTTTACGACTGAGAACATTGGGAAAGCAAAGATTTCAGGAAAATAATCCGACGCTCGCTTATTGTCAGTCGCCTACATCGTGGCGTTCACCCGCTACAACCCTCGAAATATGTATAAAAAAAACAACATCAAAGAAAAACCAGTTTACAACTGACAGTGGGGCAGATCTTACCATTAGCTTTTTAATGACACAAATTTCGCAGGCCAGCCTTATTCAATGGGGCGGAAGGAAGCTGGGCCCACCTGTTTCGGAAGAATTTTTGTGTATTTTTTTATGATAAGCTTACATTTCAAAATTTAGGAGCAAGTAATCTATTATGCATAAATCGAGAATCTATTACCGTCAGTCACGTACCACAAGGCAAAAAGAAACTGGGCCCTTGAAAAGGTGCAAAAATATTCAGGTATACTTCAATATTATAAGTTTATGCTCAAAAAATTCACACGACGTTAGTTGTACCACCTTCATCAAGTACCTGTCACCTATAATCATGTAAAGTGTGGCAAAGGCCCGATAAAAATTGAAAACATGCGTCATTTCAGTGGAAATGCGCTTCAAGCATTGTATATATGTATAAAGGGTGTCCTGAAATTACATAGATACATTTCAAGTACAGGAAGAGTTGAGAAAGTTCATACACAAACATGTGTCCAGAAATAGTTCCTTAGGGTGTTATGGCCATTTAAAGGCGTGCCCAAGATGAAGGCCCAATATGTTAAAATTCTACCTAAATGAGCTACAGCCATTC
Source organism: Zygogramma bicolorata (assembly GCA_032362365.1). Classification (NCBI taxonomy): domain Eukaryota; kingdom Metazoa; phylum Arthropoda; class Insecta; order Coleoptera; family Chrysomelidae; genus Zygogramma; species Zygogramma bicolorata. The sequence continues at coordinate 6,415,491 of JAVJAQ010003427.1, read as the reverse complement.
GAATGTGCAACTTTCGGGATGGTTTTAATCTGAAATCTCAGAAACGGTACTTTACAAAAAAATCAAATTACTAGTTGATAATCCTTTTTATCACGGATGAAAAGTATCAACATTCCTTTCAAGATTCCATTCAGGGGTGGGTCAAACCCCAACTTTTTTCGCATGTATTTTTTTGAGGTTTCGATCTCAGACTATTGAATTCTACAGTTTTCTACACAAAAATGTATTCTTGTTCAATTTGGATAGGGTGAATCACTTTCATGTAAAATCGATTCGAAAAAGATTTCGCACGAATAAAACCAAAATAATGCTTGAATAAATCATCAGAAGAAACTATATCGAATGAAAAAAAAATTGATAACAACCGAATAGCGCTAACAACAAAAAACTGAAGCGTACATTTATACCACAAATTTTCCAGATTATAATTTCATTAATATCCGAAACCGTTGGAAGTTAAAAAAAATATCTAAATTTGAACTTTATCACCCTCATTAGCAACATTTTATATGAGCAAGTTGGGTCAAATTGTTGTATTTGAAGTGAGGAATCTGCCATTTCTATATGTTATGACACTATATAGTAAAACACGATTAAATTTCTGTGGAAATTTTATGTGGAGAATCAAGTACAGTAATACAGATAGTTATTATTTTGTGACGGTAAACTTAGATGTCGGCAACAGGGTCGTACTGAAGTTCCAATTTGTTTTGGAAAAAAAACGAATCATGAACTGAAACACCTATATTTATTCTTGAAATGCATAGTCAAAAAATATTAATAAAAATCACAGCTAGAGAGATACCAATGCTTTTGACTAATAACTATTATAGTCATTCAAAAAATACATCTATACTAATCATGATTAGTGCGCGACGCTGCATTTGTTGACTGACAACATTCCACCGATACATGAGATGACTGACACGTGAATTGATCGATCCAGCAGAGTCCACTTCAGGTATGTTTCGAAGTGTCAGTCGTCAAATTACTGTATTGAAAAATTTAGGGCCGATGTTTCAATAATTGTCATGTTATATCTGCACTTCGCAAATGCAAGAAACTTGTCAGTTTAGCTACCAAGTGAGCTTTATCCATACAATACACAGCTGAGAAAGGTGTTTTCATATTCACGTACTTACGTTGTACCTAAATGTTTGATTGTCAGTCACGAACATATGATTTTTATGATAAAAATGTAGCCAAGCTTTATAGAGCGCTATTCCAGGAACTTGTTTTTACGAACGGCAATATTTGCACCCCTTGTTTGATGACTGTTGATTGGATTTTTCAATTGGGCAGTTGGAATTGAACATTATTGTGAAGGAATCAGTCGTAAGCTTATCATAAAAAATAACTTAGAAATTCTTCCGAAACAGGTGGGCCGAGCGCACTTCCGCCCCATTGAATAAGGCTGGCCTGCGAAATTTGTGTCATTAAAATGCTAATGGTAAGATCTGCCCCATTGTCAGTTGTAAACTGGTTTTTCTTTGTTGTTGTTTTTTTTATACATATTTCGAGGGTTGTAGCGGGTGAACGCCACGATGTAGGCGACTGACAATAAGCGAGCGTCGGATTATTTTCCTGAAATCTTTGCTTTCCCAATGTTCTCAGTCGTAAACTTACGACTAATTTTGCTCAGTTTTTTTATACAGATCGGTCAGACCCCTACCCTTACTTCGCCCCGGAAATCATGTATGGCGAGAATCTCTGTAGCATCGTCGACATCGATAATACACGTTTCAGTGGTCGATGGGCGTAAACTTATCACTACCAAAAATAGTGACACGGGCTCTTGGTCTATAGGTACCAAAGGCCATATATTCGTGATATCGTTTGATAGAACAGCGACCAATATCAAGAGGAAATTCGTTTTGAACCTTCTGCTTACGAACAAATTATAACTACAGAACTTTTCAGATGAGATCAGAGAAATCGATGAGTTCAGACAAGCTTCCACTGAAAGGGACGTGTATCAGATGAGCGCTAGGGGCTTCTGTGTATTTGAATGCAAAATGCAATTGCTACTCGAGTAAACTTAATTGAAACTAGGAAACAGGAACACTGAAACTAGAAAGGTGAGATAGTTCTCGATCAAAATGAGAAGGAACTTTATAATGAGATCTGGAATAATAGTTCAAAAACAAAGAGCCAGAGAATGATATTCACTGTAATGAAGTTATTCGACATCCATCCAAATTTCACACAGTGTGTCTGTGTGTGAGTTCATGTTTTCTGCTGAAGGTCCTCGAAGAACTCAAAAAAGGCAAGTTGTAAAAATATTATCGAAGATCTGTGGCAACTGAAAGTTTCACAGTATGCAAACGCCTGCCCGATCGACGTCTTTGTACAAAGGTCAGCACATTTGCGTTGGTTGAACAACCTTAGGCTGTGAAAGGATTCAAATGATAGATATTTGGATGGGATTTGGGCTTTGATGGCAATGATTCCAAAAAATGCAATAACACGAAGCGGTATACTTGTTCAAATCATCCTCGTAATAACTATTATGGCTAATCCACAGTGCGAACTGTCGATTGAACAATAAAAAAAATACTATAGGGCGTAATAGTATTCATAGAAACAGAAATTGAAAATAATATTTTAAACCCAAAATTGTAAGGAGTTAAGTTGAAGTTCAATATTTTCCACAATACGAGTGCGAACATGTTATAAATATTGAGCAATTCACGAAAAAGTATTGGGTATGGGGTTTTTTGATGAAAAATCCCCAAATTTTTAGGAATTTTTCATACAAAGGATATTCAATTCTACTAAAATCATCTTTGATATTCCTCAATATTTGGTTTCATCAGTGACAGATGACTTAGTGTGAAAATTTGAATTACCGATGTATCTCACTGTTTTTTGTATATTTAAATAATCTCAAATGTATCCAAAATTCGATTGGACAATTCATACAATATACAGCCATAGAATCATCAGAAACAAAAACGGGTGTGATCAATAAATCAGATGATCATTCAATGATCGAATAATGAAAAAACACGAGTCAAAATTCAACACGAAACTAATTTTTAAGATAATCATTATTATTGGTTATTTCAATTAATCGTACTTCTCGGTATTCAGTTATGAACGTCAGAAATCAATTATAACTTGCCCTTATTCCAGCATGTATCCGTTTGATTTTCACTATATAATGATAATAATATAATAATAAATCGACTTTATTCATCATCAGTAGTATGAGATACAACACATGTACATTACAAAGATGAATGGGCGGAGTGTCAGCATAAGCTGTTTTTCAACTCAACCATAAACTTAAGACTAATTTGGAAAAGAAAAGAATAAACAGAAAAAAAAACGTCAATTATATAATAGTGGTAATTGGATAGCTAATCAACTTCACTCTTGAATATATCTCTTAGAAAAAAATGTAAATATTACTAAGATATGACTATAAATTCCTAATTCGTTGTTCCTAATTACAGATCGTGGTCGACAAAATGGTGCTCTACTGTCTTCTGAAATACGACTTCAATCTTTTTTTGAAATTCATGATATTGAAAGATCTGAATTCACTTGGCAAGGAATTGTACATTTTTGGTGCATTATAGAAAAAGCTTCGAGTAAAGACAGCAGTACGGTGTTTGGGGATTACAAGTACTTTAGAGTTATGAGTAGCAAATTTGTTGGAGTTGGAAAACGTCTTCAATCTTTGAAAAGGGTACTGGGGTTTATGAGACGTTAAAATCTTATGTGTGTTACATAACAGGTGTATATTTCTGAGAATTTCCAACCTAACTATATGATTTCCTCATTTCATAGTGCGCCTGCCAATCAGCCGTATCATCATCATGTACAGTAATTTTTATCACTAAAATAGAGCATTTTTGAGAAATAATGCCTATATATTAATTGCACAAAATTGATTGATTTTTTTCATTCATTCTATTGGAATGCATCTAATCATCGAAAATGTAAACTGAAATGCGATATTTATCAACTATAGAAACTTAATGTTTTTATAATCTCCCGACAAGGTTGATAATTATCCTAGAGTAGCACAGTAACACCCTAACAGGCATAATAAGAGCATTAGCACGTATTTCTACAATTAAAGTTCATTTGTCAAATCATGCGTTGATGATTAATAGAAGTGAAAAAATATAACATAAAAGTATGTTGCGTTTTGTCAAGAATTGGTATATGAAGACAAAAATCGAATATGTTTGCAAATCTGTGAAAAGATACAGAAGAACGAATCATGAAATGAACGGAATGAAGTGGATTATAATTATTTTTAGCCTCTCTTTTTAGCCACTCCCCTATCCATGCTGTTGATAAGACCATTGATAACATGTTGAGGGGTGTTATCCCGTTCTTCATAATAGCATTTGGAAGCTGTTCTAAGTTGTCAGGTGGATGATTTCTGGTATTCAGCCTACTTGATATGTAATCCCAAACATGCTCAATCGGATTCATGTCTGGTGAGTCAGGTGGCCAATCCATCCTTGAAATTCCTTCTCTAGAGCGTTCTGCACAGCCAATGTTCGATATGCTGGGGCATTATCATCTTTAAACACAAATTCATTTTCTACGGCGTCTCGAAATAGTCGAACCACATCCATAATAATATTTTGAAGGTTTGCTCGAATGTGGTTGACGATGTTCCTTGCTGATTGGTAATGGTTTGGACTTCCATTTCCACTTTTTCGATCAAAATTCGAGTGTTTCAATATTCCCACAAGCTGAAGATTAACTAATGAACTGAAATCAGAGTTTGAACCTGTTACTGGTAATTACTATAACTCTCTGCTGAATTACCTTGTGCCAATGTGTGAAACATATTTAAAACAAGCACTCATACGATCATTTTCAACTGCATCTAGAGATTCACATAAAATCGACTGAGATTTTTTCAGAACTAAATGTAATATGCTTACTTACGCAATACGCTGTATGTAGGCCATCATTGATAATAACAAATAAATCTTTGTTACCGCATGAGCTGAATAATAATGGAAAGATTCAAAGCTCAAGCTTGACTTGTTCATATCAAAAAATTCTATTTTCTATTCTGTCAAAAATATATATCTGAAATAATGCTGTTACGAGCAATGTATTTGGCGAATGCGCAGGGTCATTTCGAGATTGTTCAATAGAATTCCTAATTTTCAGGGGAACCTACCGTCGCGTCGCTTCAATTATTAGGGTACCCCTATTTTGAAGGGGTAGAATAAGCTCTTGATATAAATTTTTTTTTCACCTTCAGCAGATCCTGTAAGGCTCTCCGCTTGAATATGGCTGGCATCAAGGCGGGGCCAAAATTTTTCTGGCTATCTTGGTGAGATGGGCAATGCACATGATACGCTTTCAGGCGAATGTGTGAAGTTGGTTGCCTAGAAACTAATCTTAGCAAGTGAGGTCAGAAAATCGGTAGTCTCGTTGGTAGCGCATAGGTTTTTTGGGTTTTCCTACAGTTGAAATAATATACTACTGAAAAATCAGTAAGTTGTCCAGGAACGAAACGGCAATCGAAAACGTCAGGTAGTTTTTGTCCGCCCAAGAATCTGCCCCTAAAGCGAACTCGTTTGGAAAAATCATGAAGATAGTTCTCGGGAAACTACTCGGCTCAATAAGAAGTCTTCAGTTCCAAAGTATCGACTATCACATAATTATTCTGTGCTATGTTCTCTTAGACCAAACAGGTAGTCACGTCCTTTTCGTGCGACCAGTCACTACTTCTTGCAACAAGAAACGTACAAAAACAGTGATATCATATCGCTCACTCACCGTGCCCCGGACAATTCATCAAGTTTCTGTGTACGCTAGTAAATTTATCAGACCCGGTACATAAATAGTAACTCTACTGTTCGGATTTACTTTGCATAGACTATACATGGTTTTGCAGTAGAATATTTTGTGGTGTGTTATCGAACATTGAAAGATAGAGGATTTTTTGTGCAGCCTTTCTATGTAGCAAATGAAAGCGGTTCGTGCCTTTCTTTCGAAACTTTGCTCGTTGCTTTGCATTGCTGTCATGACATTTTCCAACCCAAATTCGATGCAGATATAAGCGAGGTGGGAACTGACTCATGTGATAACAATCCATGGAAAGTCCCCAGATGCATCAGATCAAAGTGAGCACATCTTTTCTCTGGACTGTTTGTGCAGTGTTTCTATATAGCAAATGAAAGCGTTTTGTGTCGTTCCTTCGTTCAAGAGGAATTGCTATACAATGTTCATGATATTTTCCAACAAATTCGATACATATAAGTGCACACGAATTGCACGTGATTCTCAATCTTTCGAAAGATGGGGTCAAACTTGCTAGAAAAAATATATTATTTCAGTAGAAACAAACGCAATCATTTTATATAAAAATCCAACTGGAGTCGCTAGATGCATCAGTTCGAGATGAACAGGTCTTTTCTCCAGACTGTTTGTGCTATTTTTCTGAATAGCAAATAAAAGCGGTTTGTACCGTTCTTTCGAAACATTGCTCGATGAAGGGGACATTCCTATATTTAGGGACTTGGCTATTTTTGTGGAGAGAGAATTGACTTCGAGGAATTATTTTTTGGTTTTGCTCTTCTCCGAATCAAAAAATAGTAATTACAACTGATATGAAAGAAGTGAAATCAAAAAAATTACAAACACTCTCTGTTGATAGATACGTGCATATCATTAAAAGACGTTTGATTCAGTCACAAAAAGGAAGAAAGAGTCCAACTAAAACAGCTACTCCCCTGCCTATATGGCTCGACGGGCACTGGGTTACATGGAAATCACTCTTTACTTGCTCAATTGGTATTATAGGTTTCAACTGGACCAAGTTAACCTCAACTAACTAACCTTACCTAACCTAACCTCAACTATTGCATATAATATGTATTGCTTAATCGCAACCTATAATACCGCTCTTTAGACTGGCAATATGAACGTCGTATGCGTATATAATGTACTAACACATATCTGGGCATGGTGTATATTCAGAGATCTGACGGCAGAAATTCAGCAGAAATTTTGGATAATACGAAAGAAGGGATTGTTTCAGTTCCAGAATGACAAATCCAACCGTTGTACACTCCATTCCGGAGAGAAACTCACCCTGGTTTCCTGCAGGTTATCGGAAAAGCTTCTGGAAGAAACAGCTAGAGCAGAACACTTCTTCCTGTCTTTTTTTCTTATCATCCATAAGTTATAGTAAACAAACTATAACTAAAAGTGAAATTATTTTTCTGAATTACTACATTTATTTCTCCTAATAGTATAACTGATACCAAGGTATTTTCAAATCACTAATTCATAAGTTCTGGCATCTGATTCGGAGTGTATATCAGTATTGACAAAATTAATCTTGAATATTGATTGATGAATATACATTTATCAAACTGTTTATGAATATACAAAATAAGACCCACTTATCTGCAGTATACATGGGACACTAATATTGTCATTCAGTAATTGACAACGATGTCTCTTTGTGATTGAGCAATTCAGAAGTATTAGCTTCCTTCCGTAATATCCGGACATTATATAAAAAATATAGATGTGGGTGAGGAATACATTCTTTTTCTTAGGAATTTTGAGACAAACCACAGCACATGATTTCAAAATTACCAGATGCGTGTGTGACCTCACATTCCGCATTGATTCAGGTGAACTGAATTTTACAAGTCGGAAATGACATCGAAGAATAATGCTTGACATACAAGAAACCTTGTGGGCATTGAATGAAAAAAATATATAAGCAGGTATATTTATGAGTCATAGTGCTCGATCTACCTCGGCGGTTTTTGCGTAAGTAGAAGTAAAGAGTCTATCAGAAGCTTGGTCATTATAATCTGAGACATTGACGGAAGTTTTCAGAATACTTTCAAAAGAAGAATCCATGCATGCTTAGAGAATTTTGGGAAAAATGAAGTTAGAATATATACTCGGAATTACCAACAGGTAAATAGAAATATACCTATATCTAGTCTAATTGTGTAACATAAAATAAGGCATGTCATTGTCTGATGACGAAGCGATTTGAAGAAGAAAAGCAAATGTTTATAAGAGATTATTCTCAGAAACTAATTTAATTGTCAAAAATTTGTTCAGATCAACTTCAAACATCTACCATTTTGGTCTCCGATAACGTAGCTCGTAGTATTATTAAAGATTAAATGACTCACCTGTACGGAAATTTAATCTTTATTATACAAAAAGCCACGTTTGATTGAACCAACCCTCCACAATGGAAAGACCATGTTTTTTGGAACAAATTTTTGATGCTTCGCCTGAAAAAAAATGAGTTGTCAGGGGCACAGTGAGAGAGCGACATGCTATCACTGTATCTGTAGGCTTTTTGTCGCAAGAAGTAGCACGAAAAGGACGTGACTACCATTTTGGTGCAATCGAATGTGGCTTCTCGTATAATAAGGATTGAATTTCATTACAGGTGAGTCCTTTAATAGGTATTGGCTTGAGCCCAGCCTCTAGAATCTATTGAAAAGAAGTAGTTGCAATTTCAATTTGTCAATCAACATTTTGTGAGAGAACTATTTAACGTAGTATGGGGGAACGCTCTTAAAACGCTGATTTATTTCAATTCTTCACTTCATTTCACGTGGAAGAGGAAAGGATTAAATGATTTAACTTCTCTCCACGGAATACTTCATGCAGCTAAAAAAAACGAAATATATGGATAAAAATTCGAGAGCTACTTTGTGTGTGAAAGACTCACGATTAGTTGATTATTTTAACTACTAGTGAAGATAAAAATCAAAATATTTCTCACCAATAACACAACAAAAACCTTCAGTGCATTCTAATCGATTTAGGTGGGGAGCTTCGTGCATAACATCTTCATGAATTTAGATGCTGTTACAAGATTAGGTATGAAGATTTGCAAAGAACAATATTCAAAAAACATCTTGAGGACCCCTGCATAATAAATAATAATAATATTTTTACACGATCCACTTGAAGACCAACAAAACGTATTCCGCTTCTGACAAACTACTGGAACTGTATGCAGAATATGAATAACGAGATATTTATCATATCTCAATTTGAATAGTTATCGATACTGGGAATCCGATTTTGTCTTCGCTTGAAAATTTTGACAAGATACATCCATCGTGATATTTTTTAATGCAAACTATTTGATTGAAACATTAAAATTTTTCCAACGATTTCATTCTCAACAATTCCACTACAAGTGATATTATTCAAATGAAAAATTTTCAAATTTTCAAAGCCTAGCAGTGAATCGGCAGCGATTTTGCGGAACTCATCTAGACGATTTCATTTTCTGTTGTGGTAGTTCTACGACCGAAGGTGTGTTTTATGTGTATTATATATAGAAAATGTAATTATATTCTGTGTGATCTATATTTAGTCCCTCGATGACTTCACTATAAGATTCACCAAGGAAGCGTTACCGGTATTGATTCAAAGAGACACAGGCGGCAATGAAATACAGTTGAAGTGAATTGAATTCATTTTTGATGTTTCGTGGGAATATCGACCGAGAACGCTACTTGCTGAATGATTGATCTGAACACTTTCACGCGTTGCCCGATGAGAACAGCAATCATTCTTTCGTGCCCCATAATTGCATTAATAAAACAATCACTGAGACATCGATTGACACGAAAGTACCTCATTTCAAGAAACAAACTTGATCCAATGATATATCACTCGAGGAATAATGATGAATTGGAATAATAGTAGGCTAGTAGGTTTAGTCGAGTTCCGTCAAGAATTTGAGGTTAGGTTGAACACCGTTCCGCGCGTCCATGATCTAGATGGTAGACCGGTCTGGGAAGACTTTCGCTCCGCATTCTCCCCAGTGCTTAGGAATCACACGTTGAAAAAGACCTTGTTGATCCTTAGCTCGTACAAATTTCGACTCTTGAGGGTTGACGGTAGTTTGTTGGAACCATTCATTTTCCACCCTGAGGCGAATGGGATGGCGCTGTGGTTTTATGCCCGGCTCTTGACCGTGAGGTCGGGTTTCGATTCTCCAACAGGGAAGGGGAATGACTCTGCCACGTTCAATGATTGACGGGTCGGCGAATAACTATGCTGCTTTTGAGGTATATGGCGTGGGTGGTAACAAGCTATCCCTGCTGAAGAACTTCGTTTTGATGGCGTTTGGTATGTTGAAATACCATGAATACCACTATTACAACCACCATGTATTCTACTAGTTCAACAGGGTAAGAAGATATTCGTTATGTTCTCGACTCCGGGTGAAACAAAAATTGTCCGAAAAGAGGAGGAAAAAAACGCAATCTTCTCTGCGAAGATACTTTCCAAAATATTATTGGAATGATAGTTCTCATCATAGGAATCCTTGATGAAATGATGTCCTCGATACTTTCTATTATCTATTTAAAAAAAAATTGCCAAGCACAGGGAGCACATGAACTCTATGAACCCCCTGGAACTGCCTTTACCAGATAGTTGTACTATAGGTTGTACTACCTTACTCTTTGAACTATATTGAATTTGTAGGAAATAAGGAATGCCTTATGAATTGGAACAAAATAAAAGTAAGCATGAGTTCAAAATCTAGCTCCATCTATCACATAACTCGACAACCCGAGTGAGTCTGTCCCAAAAACACTCAGTATAAGAGTTTGCTTGAAGTTCATTCATTGCACCCATTGTGATCCACCAGCTTCCACTAGGAAAAGCGAGCTAAAAGTGACGATCTTGTTGATCTTTATCTCAGTCAATCGGAACTTCCTAGGATTCAGATTAGTAGGGAAACTACCAAGGACCCGCCAATGATTAACAAAAAAAAATTCTGACCAGCCCTCTCTTAATGAGAAGACTTCGGCATTTCTATGTACCTTCAACGTCACCTGGCGCTCTTTTTCCACCAAAAAACTGCCTGGCTATATTATTTTTGAATTCAGAGCATAATTAGTTACTACCACACCAAAAACTAGCACCCTGTAAATCGAACACCTTCGATTAATTTTACAATCTATAGACGGCCGTACCGCGCATTTGTCGCTCTTTGTCGGCGCCTGCCAAGGTGTTCGTCTAAATATTTTTGCTTGTCATTTTACACACACTATCCTGAGGGTTGAATGTAACGAAAATGTTTAGTCCCAGCCCTCTATAAATGAGATGTTTTCGGCACTTCACTACGCACCTTCAACGGGCAGTACTTTTCTCCCAAGCAAATCGCCTGGCAATATTATTTTCGAATTTTGACATAATTAGCTACAATCACACGAAGAACCAGCGCTCTATAAATTGAACACCTTCAATTGATTTTTCAACCCATTTACGGCCGTACCACGCTCACCACCACCAATGAAAGCTGCCAGGCGCCCGAATCAATCAATAATGGTGTTGAGGTAGACTGATTAGGTGGTTTCAATCGTTCTATAAATTTCTGCCCTATTTCTGTGGCTAGCTCTTGGGCTAAGACGAGAGTTGTGGGTTAAGGAGACTTAGTCCTCGGCATCAAGTCGCGAAGAAGTCTTGATAATGGCTTCAAAGAAGTGGGAGTCGAAACGTCGACAGAAGAACGATTCCAATCGCGGTTCATGTTGTTTTTTCTCGTTTTGATTTCAGTCATTTCCGAAAAGAGACGTTTGTTCAAGTTTCTTCAATATGAAGAATTTTTGTGATATTATAATCAATCAAATGATCATTTTCAATAGAATGTTTAGTTAATGCACATGAATTTTGTGTCATATTTTCACAGTCACTTTTGTGATTCGTGTTTTCAAATTATTTTTTGTTTAACCTATATATTTTTTGTCACAATCATTGCAAGGAATTTCGTAGACTACATGAGATTTTTTGAAAAGTTGATCTTCATCTTTTAATTCTAAATGTAATTTGACCAAAGGTTTCATTTTTCTTTGTGAAATTCTGATATCATTTATTTGTTTATTAAATACATTTATGATTTTGCTTGATAATTCTGGAATATAAGGAATAGAACAGTATTTGTATGTAGAAATTTCATTGCGATTGTTTCCTATAGTATCGAAGATATTTCCAAGTTGTATTGTATAAAAGTTTTTTAGAAATGTTGGGGGGTAAGAACAGTTTAATAGCATATCGTATAATACTTTCAAACTTTTATCAATGAGTGATGGATGTGAAATCTTTTCAATTCTGTCTTTTAGATCAAGTACTGAATTAATTTTGATTTTTTGTGGATGACTTGATAGATAACTCATGTATCTTCGTGAATTGGTTGGTTTGAAGTAGTAATCTGTGATGATTTTGTTGTTTTCAGTTCTCATTAAAAGAAAAAAATGAAACCATTTTTTCTTCCTTTTTCTACAGTGAACTGTATTAATGGATCATAACTCATAGCTCAAAACGCAGAATAATATGAGAGGTCGAAGAGCGAACGTAATTTTTCCAGGAACTCTCGTCGTGCGTGGAATGTTAGATCATCCGGATTTGTCTGGAGGATTCTCCATGGGTGTGAGCGGGTATATAAGGAGACACTTCATTCAGAGAGAAAGTTAGCAGAGTTATTCAGAGCTAAGTGGAGAGTTCACAACACCTGAGGAGTAGGCAGATTGAGACCTCAGCGTGGAGTCACATATATATATATATATATATATATATATATATATATACATTCAAAAGAATAGTTCTGTTGAGAAATGATCATATACTTCCCACAGCTTTTTTCTATGTGTCCATCACTGACAAATTATCGGCATTTTGTTTCAAAAAGTTTTGGGCCAGCCGGTAGCTTCTAGTTACGTAGTTATGAGTCACGTGAATTGATGCGACAGATCTGCTGGCATCAGTACGGACACTGACCTGAATTGCCTCGTTGTTTCCCTAACGTCGCTATTTTTAATTCGCATCAACACTGTCTTTCCTTTCCGTCAACATGATTTATATTTAGCAAACTGACTCTACTACTACAATATTATCACTGAAAATAAAAGTTTCGGGAGGCAAGCCTCTTGTGTATACTTTTAGGATTTCGATGGATGGTTCATTCATTTTTATCATCATGCCATCTCCTTATCAGACTTGCGTCAGTTTTATTGACTATTGAAAATTAATCTCAACGGTACCTCATGACTTGGAATTGATCATAACATCGAGCATTGAGACAAGTAATGATTCGCTGTAGACAATGATAGAGCCCATTCACACAAATAAAAGCAAAGGACATGAACATTGAGGTTGAAAAATCAGTAAAAGTAATTGATGTTTCGAAAAAATTCGAAAAAATAAGACATTTTCAAAAATGAGTGATAATTCGTAATAACATGCAGAGTTATGAGATGTTTTCGTTCGGAAAAAATATGGTAGAATAACTGGTTTCAAATGAAATATTAATGATCTCTTTCAGTGATTATACGGTGAGCACGTAAGGGTTTGAAAAAATTCGGTGAAAGCTTGATATGGCCATTGGGGAAAGAAGCTCAGAGTCGAGTTTCTTTTTCAGTTGCGCATTTGTTGTTTTTTTTTTAATGGCGTCATCACCGTTCGAGCTATGACGCCATTATACATTATTCAAATGGCATTCCCTATCGTTGGTAATACCATTGAAAAAAAGTTCATATAAGTGAATGTACCCATATCATCAAAATCCCCAGCTGCCGGACATTTCACTATTATACCAGCAACATGGAGCGCCACCACATTACGCACGACATGTACATGTGAATACCTCGACACCATGTTTTCCAATAGATGGATTGGCAGACGAGGATTTTTAGAGTGGCCAGCTAGATCTCCTGATTTAACTTCATTAGATTTTTGTAGGGACAAGCTAATTCAGGAGTTCACTTCAAAAGACCTAATACTATCGAAGAACTGATAGAGAATCAGGACCGAAATTACTTCAATTGAGGCTGATACTTGTTTTGCAAGAGTTTCAAAATAGCCTTGCATAAGAGGTAAATGGTAGCATCCGAAAGAATATGATATTCACACACAGAAACATGCGTTCATTTCGAGGGGGAAACATCTTCTTTCAATGTTGTGTACCTAAAAATTTTAAGTCATTTAAGTCATCGTTTTGAGACTTTAAGTCATGCGTTTAAGTCTTTAAGTCATGCGTTTAAGTCTTTAAGTCATGCGTTTAAGTCTTTAAGTCATGCGTTTAAGTCTTTAAGTCATGCGTTTAAGTCTTTAAGTCTTTGAAAGATTTCAAATCTTGTACAGATTTTAGCTAGTTATTTCCCCCTCGGTTCATTTCAATGGTTTTACCAAGAGAGGATATTTCTATTCGAAAAAATGTATAATGACGTCTCGACTCGACTTTTTTGTCTCGATGGCCATATCAAGCTTTCACCCAATTCGTTCCAACCTTTTCGTTCTCACTGTGAAGACAGGTATACCAAAAAAAAACTACTGTCGATTCCCACAAAAAGCTTTGAATTGAATTCGATGGGCACTGATTACAGAATCCTCAGAAGAAGCCTTCCTACCTTCTGTTGCACGTGTTTGTATTAGTCCAGTTACCAAAATGAGTTGAAGAAAATCAACTCAATTGCTAAATCAAATGAACAGTAGGTATATGAGCTATAAGTGAACAGGCTGTAGATTGAAAAAACAATTCAAGGATTTTTCCCAAAATAGAATACCTACGGTGTGTTAAATATATTCCAGGAGTATCCATATTGGATATGTGTTCGTATGATGTTGATAATAATAGATTTCATTAATAGAAAAAAAATCAATTACCTCACCCAAAAAAAAATTAAGTCCTATAAAATGGTAGGATTCATTTCCTTTTCGTATTATATATGATATGATCCGCACTTGCCAAATTGTTACAAGGTATTATTTATTTCCACCATTCATGTGAAGTGAAGTTTCACTAGTAACATAAAAATCTCAACTTCTATTATATATAACATATTCGACAATACAAGTATTATTTGAATGACCAATTGATATAGTATTTCATAGTTGAAAATCCTACTTTCATTCACCATTGTCCTTCGAAACGCGGCAGCAACAACCTTGTGGGTTATTGATGATAGTTGTTAATTAATAAAAGTGCTATTACAGTATCTCGTTGGAAGATTATTTTATTTGCGATATTTCTCGTATGCCAGGTGTTATCTCAATAAAAGCTGGGACAAGTCAAATATTGAAAACCTGATAAAAATAAGTTTATTGGTTTATATTATTCAATTCACTCTTTTCTCTGGGCTTGGTCTCATAATGTTACTATAGTAGGATATACAGCGTGTCATTCATGGAATGAGAGCTGCGGCACTCAAGAACATAAGCCGTCTCTTGCTCGCACAAGGCTCTGCCCTCTGGACACACTCATGTTTGAAGCAGGGAATATTCATAACGAAAGTTGCAATATGAAAGATGGAAATTGAAATGAAAATATTGCAAACGTTTGAGTTGATAATGACGGAGATGAATTAGGAAGCCAAAATGAAAAGTCGAGAATCGAAGTAAGCATTGATTGTTTCGTATGGAAGAATTAAGTTATGATACAAGTTTTCAACTGTCTACAATAATTTGAAAAAATAAAAATGTTGAGTATTTGTTACATCTTTTCTTTCAGAAGGTGAAAACTGCTGAATACGTCTTCCGGTAACAAACTCACGATTTGCTTCAATTCTTTTGTTGTTTACTGGGTGTTTCATGGTCATATATTCTTTAACGATATTTCAGATTGTTATCGTTTTTTACAGAGGTAATGCTGATGAAGCAGAAATCATGCATTTCTCTAGTATATTATGCTCCAGAAGCACCCGATTCTTAAGAGCATAGGCGCAATAATGTGATATCGATGTAATAATATCATTATAATAACTGCAGAAGTTTCTTCATAATTCCCTACTCTCTGCAATGACCGAAACGAAGATGTGAAAAAAGAATAGCGAGGCTAAAGATGCTTTTTTCATAACTTTTCCTGAAGTTATTCAATATTTCGAAATTATGATTACCGGAATTCATCATTTGATATAATAATAATGATGAGAGTCTGAAAAACAAGCATAATATAATAGGTAACAACTAACACATAAGTGAAGAAGAGGTGATGTGTCATATGAATGTGTGAAATATACACCTTTCGCTTTTCAGCCTGACCTTGAAGTTGGTTTCAGGGCAAAACATCTTAGAGGTATGTGGTGAGAAAATACCTTGTATATTTTTTCTTTTTCACTTGATATTATTCTCCAGGACATTTCCCGAGAATATGAGATAGCTTTTCGGAATTTTTCATGAAAAATTGATCCAAAACCCCAATTTTGCATTGTTCTTTTGTTGTTCAAAAATCTTCGACGATTAACGGTTCATATTCACTGATTTTTTTTAGCTCTGTCAATGATATGTCACGCACATCCGAAATAACCTCATTCCATGTACGTTTTGAATGTAGTTGTAACAGTGGCGGATCCACAGGGGGAGGGTTTCAATTGATTTTGACAAAAGTTTTTTACTTGGTGAAAATTCTAGTTTGTAAATAATATTGCTGACAAAAATATCACTGTAGTCATCACAGAGTATGTACATTACTTCTGAATCTATTCAATCTTCCAAACGAACTTTTCCATATCGTATAAATATCTCTTATTTCCATAATTGCAAGTGAGATCATAATTCGATTATTTCACGAAGACGAGTACTTTGTAGAATGAATCTACAAAACAATCATCCCACTTTATTGACAAGGTAGGTGGATACTTGAACCAAGTTTGGAAATACAGTGATAGCCTCATTGATGACGACATGCAATTTCAAATGCAGGGCAGGTTCGATGAAAAAGACAAACACTATAAGAAAATTTTCCATTTATCCATGCATTGGTATCGGTTCTACCATTCATACAGCTGTGAGCCAGAGAGGTGAAAGGCAACGTGAAAGAGTTACTAGATAACGACCTCAAACAGATTTATTCCTCATTACAAACCTTCCTGCATATGAAGTTGCGAGCTTTTCTGACTTTTCTCATGTGACACAAAAACTACTCCGAAGGTTCTAATTCTTCAATAGTCCTTTGTTTATCTTTTCATAACGGATACTGTGATTGAGGCCCACATTACGTATTCTCATAACATTTGATGATGATTTTCAAATAATGGAGGATACTTTCAATCAATGAAATCTTAGAGCAGCATTAGAAATACGGTACGTTAATAGAATCGAATGTAAAATTCAGGCAAGCTATGTAACACAATAGAATAACGTAAATGTTTTTCCGTAAGATTCACACCAAACGTTAATATTGTGATATTCAGAGATAATCGTGAGAACCAATGAAGGAACCATAGCAATTTCCGCAAATTCAAAACTTCTGAACGTTGACTTTCTATCCAAAAAATGTTGGAAAAAAAATGAACAGTTTTCTGGGCTTACAACATGGAGTTGGGAAGACTAGGCTTATCGTATGAACATTAGATTGAAATTATCGAAGGTGAAACTTTCCCTAGAAGAAAGATTAATTGTGGAGTTTTCTGCTATGTGTGAGAAGTGAACGATTTTACGAGAGTATCGACGACGAAAGAATAGTTTTTACCGAATGAAATATTTCTATTCTGATTACTACTGGGTGGAAGTCGAAAAGGTATGACATATCATGGTAAGTAAAAAGAAAAAGCGTTGCTGAAAAACAACCTTGACTGAACTATGCGAGATTACCATTGCGATCTAGTTGCTATGACAGTTTCATTATAGGGGACCACAAAAGGAATACATTCCTTGATTTACAATACGTATAGGAATACCGTAAATGTATATATAGAAAAAACATTTGAGCGTGAAAAGAAAATATACTTTCGTTTATTATGAAGTTCAACACAGAGGAAAAAATTTCAATGAACAATTATTACTTTCTTATTTTCTTGAAATTAAACACAATATCCACTTCTCCTGATCAAAACAGAGTACCCACTGATAGCTTCGTGTTTTCTGTTATCGCAAACTGTTTAGTCACCAATTTGTTATTATCGATCAATTGAAAATGATACATAAACTGATTACTCATGAACCAATCGAAAGAAGATACAAATCAGTATTTAATATGCATTTTCGAAGGATTTGAGCCCTTGAAAATACATCCTTTGTCAAGGAAACATAAATCTTTCTGATGAAGGCTGAACTAATGATGGAAGCATTGACTGTGGATAAATCTTTAAAGAAGAGATGAGTCACCAACTCTTCTACGGTGTTTCAAGAAGTGAACTGGAACGATTGAGAATAGTTTTCAAACCAATTGCGACTACAGGAAAATATTACAATCTAACAACATCGATTGTTTTTTAAATTATCAGTGTTGGCATATATTAACAATTTATGTATTTACTTCATTAAGTAGACTTAATGGGATTTCAGAAGTGAAATAAAGGTCATTGGGACGATATAACTGCACATTCACACAATATTTCCTAAGATTATTACAAGTACATGCGTTATCTAACACAATAACATATTAAAAGATCAAGAGGGAACGTTATACTCGATGTCCTTTATAATTGAATGCATGGTTCACGTCTGGTTGCAATCAGAGGTAGCTGAATGGTTACAAATTCGTTTACGAAAAAAATCCAAACATCAAAGCTTTATTTGATATATTGGGACATGTTATGGAATTACACCTGCTGATGTAGACTAAACAAAAATGAAAATCTCTGTGAACAAAGCTTGTGTCATTCACGGAGATGATACCAAATTTTGAATTCGAACATTTTATCTTTTTTGATTCACGAATTACGCGAAAAAGAATCACAATCTTATAGAAATTGAGATACAGGTATTGCGAAAAGCACTACATACACTCACGATTCTTTGTTTTGATACTTTCTAATGTGAACACAAGGGCTTATGGGCTTGTATCCGAAATTTTACTTCTCATAATGCACTCGAAATCCCCCAGAGTGTAAGATGTCTAGCCCATACCGTTTGAGTTGGCAAGTAAGACCCTTACTCCAGAGTTTCAACTCATTCAGAGCACAGAACGTAATGGCAGCATCAGCCCAAAAACCAATATATGTGTGTATCTATGGGGTGGGCGGACATTGGATCGGTGCGAATCATATCCCTTGAGCTTTCAGTTTCTTTTGAGAGAAAAAGTGATAAACTGAAGATTATGGGTTCCTTCTTAGGTCAAACTTTCTTTATATACAGATTTACACGAAAGGGAAGCTCTGGCTGAAGCAGAAGTTTCATGAACAACATCATTATGTTAATATGCATAAACAGTACACGTCCTGAAAAAGATGAATCAAGGTCAATGACAAACTCAATAATATGTATCTGTTTGAAGAAGATTATTAATAGTTTCACTAAATTCAACACTGCCATCAACTACAGCGGATTCAATATCTCCCAGAATGTCAAACACTCGGTCCAGGTGTGGTCAATACAACAAACGTTTTTTTGGGCAATGTTGATCAATGCAGGCTTAATTCACCTATGGAGGACATGTCGACAGCAAATACATTATTTATTGTCTTATGCGTCCCACAGCCAAACCACTGATGTCTAGGGCGCAAAAGGCAGCATTCTTGTGAACCATATCTCTGAGTTCTTGACTTCATGCCAACTGCAGAAAAGAAAATGTGAGACTCCTCAACAAGCAGAGTTCTTTCATATTCGTGAGGAGAGATGTGATCCATTGGCTAATCCCTTCGAGTACAGCGCTCTCTGAGTACAAGTTACTTCGTTTGGTGTCTGAAATGATACTAAGTTCATCAACCACGCAGGCAACTGTTCTAAAAAGTACTGCACTTATTTTTGCCGAACTATGTGAAAATAGGGATCCAAGTTCCTGACAACTTCACATGCTCCAGCAGGTTCAAATTTTATTTGGAAATGCGCTGATGTTAGACTTGAGCCTTTTGTGTAGATGCACTTTCCTGTCAGTCCTCGAAGTGAATGGTCCAAATTCTTCTTGGGTCCCTGTTGCTACTACGAAAGGATAGGATTGGTAAGCCGATCGTTGGAAAAGAGTCCATTTCTCGATAGTTCTGATAACCAGATCTGGTAAAACGTATGCTGATACTCCCGCGAGAAATTTTGGCTATTTCTCGAGAGCAGCATTATTTCATCTAATAGGTATATGTATGTCGGTTCGAGATCATTATTGTCGTATTTCGAAAAATATTGTCCAACCAGACTCTTTATCTGAACCTCAGGGGTACGCATTCACTTCATACCCCAGGAACCACAAAAGGAGTAATTCTACTCAATTATTTCCGGAACGCGGAGAAACGATGAGAAGCACAATATCTACCATACGGTAAACATTCAGTAACTGAGAGAAATTAGTTTTAATGCGTTCTTCATTAGATTTTGAGTACTCAAAACTTCTTGAGATTTTCTTGCTTAAATCCTGAAATTTGGGGAAAGGCATACAAGCGCTGTCACCAATTTTTTTTCTGACATAGATAGTGTCGGTGATATTCAGGCTTCATGGCCGCGGTTACAGATTTTGATGTCCGTAGCTTTCGACTGCAACTGCGGCAGCCATCTTCAGCGGTGTGATGGTTGAGATGAAACAACTGTGACGAGCTGTTGCGTAATACTGGTGTTTTTTTTTTTGCTGCAAGTTTTATCGGACTTTGATTGATCGTGATGGATTAACAGTTTTGTGTACTACCTGATTTTATTGGTAATGTCTTCAAAATCGGATGCCAAATTTTTTTCGGATTCCACGTAACGCATTAAATTTTTTTTGAAGAAAACCTACGGCGAAAATACAGAAACACCTTTGAGATCAGCAAAAGATCCAAGAGACCCTCTATTCAATACAGGGGTGTACAGAATCCCTTGCTCATGTGGGAAAAGTCTACGTGGGAACCACCAAACGTAGTTACAAGACTTTTGTCCAAATGAGCAAAGGCGAAATTGTTGTTTGGGTCGAGCGGAAAAATATTCTGTAGCCGAACATGCCTTACAACATATTCATTTCATCCGGTTCGAAGAGACTTGAATTCTTTTCAACAACCCTCCATTTTCCCACCCTATGATATAGAGAAGCTATTGACATCTACAAGCATTGGGATAATTAACAGAAAAAGAGAGGGACTGAATTTGAACAAAACTTGGCATCCAGTTTCTGAGATATTACCAATAAAATCTAGTAGTGCACGAAACTGTTGATCTGACAAGGTCAATCAGATGTCCGATGAAACTTGCGCTTTGAGAAAACTTCAGTAATTTCCATGCAAAATGGTTAAGGGTATTGGAAGTTATAAGCCTTGAGTACCCGTGTGTTCAAATTACAGCAGAGACACTTTCTTGAAGAAATGCTGCCAAAGTGGTCAATGAAAAAATATTTTTTGATAATTGTACTAATGTATTAGAATTCCGTTTTCTCAATCGACCATAATGGTACATTCATGAGTTGAAATCCCTAGATCTGCGGTACCAGAATTTTATCAAACTTTCACATACTCGAGCCATTTTTTAAGCCAAATTCAAGGCTTAGACACTCCGATTGAACTTTGTTTACTCTGCATAAACCCCACGCAATTTTCACAAAATATATAAATATAAGGACATCGTGAGTGTCATGTACTCTTTTCAATGTCAATGAGTTCGAATAGAAGCGTGAAAGCTACCTGCACTCATTTTGGGGTATAGAAATCTCGAATTCACAATTCCAATTGATGACCTAACTACCTAATTGGATTCAACAAAAAAATTGTATTCATAGCAATATAGTACGTAGGATTTTGTTATAAGTTTACTACTAATATATGAATAAATGAAAAAGGGTTTTCTGAAGGTAGCCTGAGAAACTATTATTCCAAATAGTATGGTACAAGTAGTAAACGTATATTATCCAAACGCCAAAAACTACTGCCGAAGCCTTGTTAAACCTGAATTCGACGATGCAATTTGTCGCTGCAACAGAAGAAAATTGCATGAATCCCTTTTGGTGCGATAAGTTGAAGCGACTGAGTTATTCCTGTGGTGAATTTGTTGCCTCAACCTACAAAATGTGGTAGCACCTTTGAGAAGAATGGTTATTATGAATATTTCCATTATTATTCGAAACTTAAGGAATCAAGAAAAGTATTAAGGTGAATTTATCACACATCTCGGTAGTGTAAAGGTTGGCATATCTGCCTATCAAGCGGAAGGCCGGGGTTCGAATCCTCGCCGGGCCACCGTGCTGGGTAATCGCACGTTAAAAGGTAAGGCCTTGTTGATCCATTGCTCGCGCAAGTTTCGACTTCTGAGGGTTGACGTTCGTCAGCTGGTTAACGAAAACGAACAATTTTAGAACAATTACAAAAATTATTGATGAATGGAATCATGTATCAGTTGTAATAATGTTGTTCCATCTGGGTCACATTCAGTGCTAATTTTTTATATTGGCAATGAAAACTAACAGATCGATGACACTTCTCGCAGCGACAAGTTGCCGTGAGAAATTGCAGCAACAAATTGCGTCGTGGAATTTGGGTGTAACGAACTTCCCACGCCATTCTTCAAGAACAACATGGGTATTCGCGCACCAATCAACCATGAAACGTGGTAGAGTCATTCTTCAATACGACGGAAAGAAATTTTCCAAAACTCTATTCCTATTTTGCTATTTCTTCTCTGAATATGAAACGGAATTAAAAGTCGTAGAAACTGTGAACAAAATTGATCGATCCAGATCATTTCCTAACCTGAAGGTGACTACTCATCATTTTTTCATATCTCAATTTGTTCCCGAGTTATTCGTGTTTGGTTTGTTCGTGTTCGAGAATGAACGGATTCGAAAGATGACGTCGGAGAAACCACATGTGCAACTCATTCTAAATGCATTTAAAAAATTAAACGATTTGTAGAAATGACGGGCGGGGCAATAAAAAAATAACGCATTTACTGCTTTTTTATCGTCAAGTAACATTTTTGTTTACCGGATGTATACTGAAAAATGTAACAAAAATATCCCAATGCTCGGTGAATACATACGTGTTTAATTAGTCTCAATATAGAGACTAGGTATTAAATTTACTTCGTTTAGAGGTTCCTGAGTGTTTTACTAACACATTATCCATGTCTGTCAAGTAAACCTTCAAAGGAAAAGATTAATCAAATTTTGTCTCATTAACTCTGTTAAAAAGAAAAATCGACTACCTTTGTGACACATCATCACTCTGTCACAGGATTTTCAATGATTTTGAATGATTAGAATACAGTTGTTTGAACATCTTTCTTTCAGTACCAGCCGTGACCTCAAGGTAAGGGAAAAATCGGACAACATTCTGTGTTTCAGCAGAAATACGAAAATTTCAGGCGAGGGAGTTGGCGGAAGTGGTTGTGTTTCCGGTTCATACCCGAGAGGTCTCCCAATGAGACTTAGAATCAATCTGCATCCAATACTTAACTTAGGTATTTTGAGCTGATTAACACGAATCTGACGTTGACCCCCGTAAAGCTAGCAGAACCACTTTGGAATTTTAGAAATTTTTTCTGGCCATAATTTTGGGCCAATTTTAGGCTAATTTATTACCCCATTCCCGAATTTTTTGCTCTTCAATTGTGGGAGATATCGCGGGTTCTGCTAGCTTAACGTTAAGCTGGCAGAACCAAACCGCTAAACGAATGTTTATGAAAAGTTTGATCACACCATAATTTTAGGCTCATTTTAGGCTCACGTTTGCACCCATTGCAGATTTTTTTGGATTGCAGTTTTTAAAAAAATCCTGGGTTCTGCTAGCTTTACCGTTGAGCTAGCAGAACCCAACCAACCACTTTGAAGTTTTGAAAGTTTTTTTCAAAACATAATCCTAGGCCAATTTTAGGCTAATTTATTACCTTACTCCCAAATTTTTTGCCCTTCAATTGTGGGAGATATCGCGGGTTTTGCCAGATTCTCGTTAGGCTGGCAGAAACAATCCGCTAAACGAATGTTTATGAAAAGTTTGATCACACCATAATTTTAGGCTCATTTTAGGCTGACGTTTGCAATCATTGCAGATTTATTTGGATTGCAGTTTTAAAAAAAAATCCTGGGTTCTGCTAGCTTTACCGTTAAGCTAGCAAAACCCAACCAACCACTTTGGAATTTTGAAAGTTTTTTTAGAACATAATTCTAGGCCTATTTTAGGCTAATTCATTACCCTATTCCCAAATTTTTTGCTCTTCAAATGTGGGAGATATCGCAGATCGCGTCTTTTGCTATCGTATGGTGAATTGAATGGCATGCGTAACTGATTATGCGATACATTTTTTTTAACAATAGATGTACTTATTCTCTATTAGAATATATTAACGAAGGTTTTGTTGTTGCTTTCTCATTTATCGCTCAACATATTGATTTGAACCCAGGATTTTTTTTATAAAACGCAATCCAAATGAATCTGTGATGGGTTCAAACGTGAGCCTATGATGAGCCCAAAATGATTGTGTGATCAGATTTTTTCCAAAGATTCGTCTAGCCTTTTGGTACAGCCAACTCAGTGTTGAGCAAACAGAACCTATGATTTCTCCCCCAACTGAGAACCAAAAAAAAAATATAACATAGTAATAAATTAGCTTGAATGGAGCCTAAAATTATTCTCTAACTGAATTTGTTCTGAATCGTTTTTAATTAACACGCTTTCATTAGCTTGGGTTGTAACTATGTATGTAACGGAATCTTTGAGCATAATTTTCACCAATTTCCAAAAGTCTGATCAATTTGAAACTTTGCATACGTATCAAGGACCGATGACAATGCAATAATTTGATCATAGTTTTCCATTATCCTTATAAGGACCACCAGGATTAATAAATTATTTTATAGATCCTCTGTAGTGGAGTAAAAAAGATAGAGCTAGCGCGCGTTCTGCGCATGCCTGCAGTTTCGGACTTACTCTTTCGTTCTTTCGTTCGGGCACTCGGCACAGCACAACGGAGGCAGAAACGTTTTCAGGGTAGTTGCGTTCTCACAATGTTCATTCCTTATCTTACATGCGTAGGTGTACATGAGTCTGATACATGCAAATTACTGTATATGATATTTATGTAACATATAATACGAGATATAATATGATAACCGTGATTTACAAAAGGCATCTAAATTATAACAAAATAATCAGAACACAAATTTCAATCTATTTATATTATGGAACAGAATTTGGTAAACAATAATAAGCTTTCAAATTTGATTAGACCTTTGGAAAAATGGCTGATCGGGTCTTAATTGTGTTAGTATATTCCATGGTTACCTCTCTCTGTGCCAAGAATATCTCCCAATTACGGCCGTTCAAGGATTACGTCTGTTCAAGGACAATTTCTACACAGCTTCAGTTTTACAGTCGGTAAAAAAGGAATTAGTTATAGTTAAAACATATTCAATCATAAATTCTCACCAACTAAAATAAAGTTAACAAATTTCAATTTAAATGAAATGATGAGATTGCGGAATGATTCGTAAGAAATATCACATTTCCACCAGAAACTTATTGATAAATTGAACTTAAAAATGAAAAATAAATAATAGTTTAAAAAACTAAAAAAACACGCTTTTATAGCTAACTAAAAAATAGAAAATAATTTTTAATTACAAAGAGTTTATATTACGGTGGTAGAAGGCTAAACAATCATTCATAGTCAATCAGCTCAAAATAAAATTATAATAAAATTCAAGTAATTGACAGAATAAAGTAATTCAGAGTAAAAAGCGTAGGGTGCATTTTACTACATTTCATAAGTCTCCTTTCAAAGATAATTACCGATAGAATGATTGTAATATATAATATATCAAGCACCCCACGATTTTACTCTGAATTACTTTATTCTGTTAATTACTTGAATTTTATTATAATTTTATTCTGAGCTGATTGACTATAAATGATTGTTTAGCCTTCTACTACCGTAATATAAACTCTTTGTGATTAAAAATTATTTTCTATTTTTTAGTTCGGTTAGCTATAAAAGCGTGTTTTTTTAGTTTTTTAAACTATTATTTTTTTTTATGGATGGGTTCTGCTAGCTCAACGGTAAAGCTAGCAGAACCCCAGATTTTTTTTTTAAAACCAACCAAAAAAAACCTGCAATGGGTGCAAACGTCAGCCTAAAATGAGCCTAAAATTATGGTGTGATCAAACTTTTCATAAACATTCGTTTAGCGGTTTGGTTCTGTTAGCCTAACATGAAGCTAGCAAACCCGTGATATCTCCCACAATTGAAGGGCAAAAAATTTGGGAATAGGGTAATAAATTAGCCTAAAATTGGCCTAGAATTATGTTAAAAAAAAAACTTTCAAAATTCAAACTGGTTGGTTGGGTTTAGCTAGCTTAACGGTAAAGCTAGCAGAACCCTGGATTTTTTTAAAAACTGCAAACCAAAAAAATCTGCAATGGTTGCAAACGTAGCCTAAAATGAGCCTAAAATTATGGTGTGATCAAACTTTTCATAATTGTTCGTTTAGCGGATTGTTTCTGCCAGCCTAACGAGAAGCTGGCAAAACCCGCGATATCTCCCACAATTGAAGGGCAAAAAATTTGGGAGTAAGGTAATAAATTAGCCTAAAATTGGCCTAGGATTATGTTTTGAAAAAAACTTTCAAAACTTCAAAGTGGTTGGTTGGGTTCTGCTAGCTCAACGGTAAAGCTAGCAGAACCCAGGATTTTTTTAAAAACTGCAATTCAAAAAAATCTGCAATGGGTGCAAACGTGAGCCTAAAATGAGCCTAAAATTATGGTGTGATCAAACTTTTCATAATTGTTCGTTTAGCGGATTGTTTCTGCCAGCCTAACGAGAAGCTGGCAAAACCCGCGATATCTCCCACAATTGAAGGGCAAAAAATTTGGGAGTAAGGTAATAAATTAGCCTAAAATTGGCCTAGGATTATGTTTTGAAAAAAACTTTCAAAACTTCAAAGTGGTTGGTTGGGTTCTGCTAGCTCAACGGTAAAGCTAGCAGAACCCAGGATTTTTTTAAAAACTGCAATCCAAAAAAATCTGCAATGGGTGCAAACGTGAGCCTAAAATGAGCCTAAAATTATGGTGTGATCAAACTTTTCATAAACATTCGTTTAGCGGTTTGGTTCTGCCAGCTTAACGTTAAGCTAGCAGAACCCGCGATATCTCCCACAATTGAAGAGCAAAAAATTCGGGAATGGGGTAATAAATTAGCCTAAAATTGGCCTAAAATTATGGCCAGAAAAAATTTCTAAAATTCCAAAGTGGTTCTGCTAGCTTTACGGGGGTCTGACGTTGACACGCGGTGTTCTCCCTTCATGAGGAAGCTATGGCTCTACATTCTTTTTTTGCACCAGAAAACTACCTTCACCTACAAGAATCATAACCATTTATCACTAGAAGACTAGAATCGAAACTTCGAGACTGTTTCAGGATTAGGTATCTCAATTCTAATTTTATAATGAAAAGGTGTTGAAGATGGAATGATGCATGAAAGGCGAATAAAAACGTGTTCTGATCATAATATTGTGCAAAGAAGGTGAAATATAATTTTTTTTTAAATTGAAAGTTCTATAACTTCCGAATGAAGGGAGGGCGTCACGTTTTCAACTGCTCAAAATACCTGAGTGAGATGGTGAAACTTTTTTTGAAATAGGTCCTTTGCAAAAAAACATAGATGGCCTTGTGAAAATAAGTCTTTGCTATCACCACTGGCGAATCCAGTTAAGTAAAGGAATCTAGGAAAGTAGTAGTTGTAAAAACCAGGTTAATGTACAGTTGAAGTGAAGTCTGTTCAGTTGCAAAGCACTAGCCAATCGAATTATTCGTTGTTCCATGAGAGGCCTTGTTTCTCTAGGTTTTTACAACTGGTCCTCGGAGTTTTATCCTACGTGGAAAACGCAGTTGTCGTGTCATTCATTCTTCCTACCTTCATTGCAAACAAGAACTGGCGTAAAAAACAGTTTATTTGTAATTTCACGAGTTTACATCAAAAGAGACATGTGTTTCCCAGTTTCAGCTTTCAAGCGATAATAATAAATAAACATGCAAAACCTTGTTTATAATAAACAAGACAGAATTAGTTTTTGAAACGGACAGTTGATGTCAGCAAGAAGCGTTCTATTGATGCCTCATTTGAGAACTTGAGGAAATATACAAGAGAGTGCTTTCAACGCTAGTCAGTGATTTTATTTTCTCGTAGATTTACATGGTTTTGTTTCGACGACTGTTCACGATGGAGAGTTCCAAATTTGACATCTTATGCTCCAGTGAGGATGGAAAGGAATATCCAGCAACTAGCCATAATATGAAGAGAAATTTTTTATGCCATAACCAAGCTATACAAAAAATTTCACACTGATTATTTTTTCAAAGGTTGGTATACGAGCAGGAAGTAAAGATTATTGTTACGTTTACCTCAAAAATGTTGTCATTTGTCTGAAACTGTTAAATCTCATTGAATCGCTGAGCACATTTTTGTAGATTTGTTGTTGATTTGACGTACGGCATACGTGGACTTATCTGATGTGGAAAACGGATGAATTGTTGCTCTGCGAGAGATAAATTGCAGCAATCGGAGGTGTCTTACTGGGTATTGTTTAATATGAACGCTCAACAGAAAACTCAGAAGAAGTTGTGGAGAGTTACCACTGATCAACAGGGTAGTTTTTGCCAAATTGCTGGAAAAAACAAATTGCTGGGAGAAACAAACTGCTTCGAATCCCCAACTCCCCAGACACTTTCTGCAAGCTACGGGGTTACGAATTGAATTGAAATGAGAAAACGACTCTGCGCCCAACAATTGAGTGTTCAGCAGAAGACAGGTGTGAAATAATGAACTATCCATTTATTGAAGAATTTGTATGGAGCTTTTAGTCTCGTTCCATCATGGACGGAATAGGTGATTAACACAAAAAATGATTGAGATGATATGTACTCTTGTTCTACATGTAGATGATATATAGCTTTTCTGGAGCTGCCAACTCAATCCCAATAAGACATTAGCGGTCCAAAGAAGTGAAAAATGACAGAGCTGATTCAGTGTTTTTTCAAGACCAATACAAAATTGGCAATATAAAATAGAGAAATAAAGACTTCAACATAGGAGGAAAGGCATGTTCGGGCTTGTAAAATTTAATTCCCAATCGCTACGGAGAAGTTCGATTGAGGCACATATTTTATACAGTGAAATATAGAGATTCAGTGGCAAAGTGAGAGTAACCAGTAGCTAGTACAAATAAAAATGAACCGTTGACGTAATGAAAAATATTTAATATCAAATAAAAGGTCTACCATCAATAAGTACTATGGGATCTCTTGGTTGTTTGGAAATTTACCTGCTAATAAAATATCTCAAATCTATTCGATTGCCAATTGGATTGAATCAATTATAAATTCAGCTATTTCTACATTCAGTTTTCCATTTATTTGCTTCAATTCAAGTATGAAATTAGTTTTTGGGGAACATCTGAAAATGAATCAATGTATTACATGTTTCTGTTCACATTCTAGTTTGCTGCTGACTTTTTTTGTTTCAACAGGTAGACCATGGGTACAATAAAGATGTTCAGTGCATTCAACATCAATAATGTAAAGCACACAAGATTATCCTTGCTTTCCCAAAGGGCCGTTTTTTCAATCAACCTTTAAGAATCTTATTGGATGTCAGCTAAGTCTTCAACAGCTAATCGAATATCTCCGCCCATCAATTCGATTGGCTGATGAGGACTCAGCTGACGGTTAACTTTCTTCAGTAGAAAAAAACGACCTAAATTAATACTTCCTATGAGGAATATGACAGAGACCATGTGCACCATTAATATGAATGTTCATCGCCGAAGGAATCTATCACTTACTCTGTGTGTGTACATGGGAAAACGCAATTCATCATTCGCTGTATCAAATTTTTAACCGTTCCATTTTTTCCGAGATTTTTTCAAAGGACAATGAAATATGTACATTCACTGAGCGATATGTGTGATCGATATCGGTTCTGTGTCAACATAAAAAAAGTTGATTTTTTTTCTATTAATAGCCCGAAACTAAATGATGCAACAAGTTGCTATGTCTTCATAGTTTTCTATAGATGCATTATTCATTCATGCGGAGTAAACAATACGGTTTGCGTGGGTTGTGAATTGTGATTGATTTTCCCCCATTAGATGACAATCGAAAGATAAATATACTTCATCTATTGTACACAGTGATAAGTGAAAACTTCAATTTAGATAATGTATTGCTGTCTAGATTTTCAATAACCGGATTGTTATTTTTTATCATGTTTTTTTATTTGTGTGGTTCTAGCCTTGAAAATTGATGTTGAAATCGGTCCCAGTTTTCTGATGCATATGAGACTTGTTTGGCAAGAGTTTCATATTATTTTCAATTATAATTCATTCATCTGACGGATTTCAAAAAGAAGTCATACCGTGTGATATTAGTTCGCATTGAGGATACGGTAGTTTTTTTCAGTTGGGATTGGCAAAATGGGTAGCGTATGTACAATGTTCTTAAGATACAACAACCGGCTCAATAGTAATTTTTTCTCTTAATCTATAAATTTCAGATTTTCCTGATGCCAAACTCTCATTTCTATCATTTTTTGTGTATATTATTTCGAATTGTTAGTCATTAAATATAATTTTCAAGGACTCTTTCTTAATTTTCGTATGAATTAACCATCTGAAGATGTTCTAAAAATGAACAACTTGTTCAGGCCAGCCTCAACTCACCTACACTGTAGGTTGACGGACTAACAAGTGTGTCCCGTCCCAATAATTGAAAATCAATTCTGGTGTTGTATCGCCAAGAGCATATATGTGGAATTTCTTCTGTGAAGAATCCCACACTAATACCTATTGGATGTAATCCAATGCCCTTCGTGGTATTAGCCAGGGGAGTAGTTGTTTTCTAATAGGTGTTAGTCCGTCAACCTACAGTGTAGGTGAGTTGAGGCTGGCCCGAACAAATTGTTCATTGTTAGAATATTTGATTTAAAGCCAGTCTTCAAGCATCCCCATGAATATTTGTTTTATACATCTGAGGATGATACACACATATCAACAGAGAGTGT
The DNA here is from genome assembly GCA_032362365.1 of Zygogramma bicolorata. NCBI lineage: Eukaryota > Metazoa > Arthropoda > Insecta > Coleoptera > Chrysomelidae > Zygogramma > Zygogramma bicolorata. The sequence continues at coordinate 6,384,624 of JAVJAQ010003427.1, read as the reverse complement.
ATGGTTATATATTTATGTTGCTTCTTTCACAAAAGTTTCGTTCTCTTAGCCATAAAATTTATACATTAGGTTGGTATAAATATGTTCAACATATAACTCTCAGCCTCATTTCTTGGAATTCATGAACCAAGAACTATGCTGTGTACTACCAGGAGAGAAAACAAAACTGGAAAGAGGTGCTATAAAAAAAGAAATAACACTAAGGAATATCATCGTGACGAAGTGGCTTTAGAATGCTGAGATCCTAGTAGATTCTCTATTGAATACTCAATAACCATGTGACTGATGGATAGATTCATTTTCCGATCCTTATAACCGCTTACCTCTCAAAAACAAACAAACCAATCTTTCAGACGCGTAGCCTCGTTTCATTAGTGTGACTATATACAATGACAGATAATACTAATTAGCCAATCGACCGCTTTATTATTCATCACTTTAGCAAGACACCTACGAAACCATGTTTTTGACATTCCGGAATTTCAATCTTATTTATTGAACATCATAAATTGGATTGAAAACTATTAATGAATATATCAATGATTGCGCAAACCGATGTTTGTTCGATCAGTTCTTTTATGAGTTTGTTTTTTTGTATCAATATACGTACACCCATCCAGTTTTACACCTCCAGTGTTTTGAACCAGTTGATATCAAATCATTCTGGTTACCATTCAGGCAATTTGCTCACATGGTAATAGAATACGTTGGTATTTCGTCGTTTATTCTGAATATTCCCAGGAATTTATGGTACTTTAGTTTTGTTCTGATAATAATTATATGCCTTCATATTTCCATGCTATAAAATTTGAATGAAATCAAGTGTATCTTGAAAATTATCCGAAAGGAATTCAGAATCTTCCATTACCAGCTATAATGAATTGTGTTCTTTGATCGAGTCTTTGATTGATTTGCCTGACTCTAAATTTTCAGAGATACTGCCGGCAAATGCTACCAGTGGTATTATTACTGATGATTACTGTCATTAAAGATTTATCAATGTCCATTGTATGACTCACATTAACTGTATCATTTTATCCATTTTCATTTATTGAGGTACGAAATTTAATATTCTCATTCTGTCTCAGTTTGTATACAGTATCATTCGACCCCATTTTGTTGTGTCACACCCTGTGATATAACAGATGCGGATCAATAGACGAACGGCTAGCCTTGTCTCTTGTTTCGGTCGTAACAGATCAAAATGTCAAAACAATTGGTAAACGGTCAATACGTTTGAATTGTGCCTTGCGCCATGTCATTTGTATGCGGTCAGTGAAACAATTGATTAATCGCAATTAAACCTGCCAGCGAAATGAGAATGAGATTATCAATTTCGATTGGGAATTAAACTCACCAGACAGCTTCAAGAAAAGTATGTGTTATTATCTAGTCAAGGATCATGAAACGAGCACGATGATTTTTCTCTTTCGGTTAAAAACGTAATAGTTTATGGTGAACGTTCCGCATCAAATCCTTCCCTCAGTCCAGATATAACGTCAGGAAAGTAACCTTTCACAGTGTTTCAAATGTCATTGCCACGGGTAGAACAATCAACATTTCAGTAAAGGTTTCATCACGCATGAAATTACAAGAGAAAAGGGGAAAAATTTACTTCTATATACTTATTTACAGTTTCCGTTCGGTAATCTTTGGATGTCGAAATAGATTACCTTTTGTGCAATTTGAAACGAGAAATATAGTACGAAAGTGTGAGGGATAATAAAAAACTGACCTACCAGCATTTTACCGAGTGTCCCATTGCTTAACTAATAAAAATGGGTACTATGATTTTTTTTATTCGAAAAAATTGGATGATGCCTGGTTCATAGACCAAACTTTCACTTTATCTTTTTCTTCATCAAAGTTCTCACAATGCTAGTCAATGGAAGCGTTCATACACGGCACCTTCACTTTAACGTTTTGTGGAAGAACTTCCTTAAAGTGGAAGTTTGTTCTATGAACTTAGCATAAGTGATGATACTTCAGATCACTTTCCAGTACCAATAAAATGAAAGGAAAGATAAAAAACAGAGTATTTAGGCTAATCTAGATGAGCCGTCAATCATTTACTGTTTTCTTGAAATTACCAGTGCTGGTCTTGAAGCGGCGAATAGACTCAGTAACAAGGCTCAAAGAGAACATTTTTAGTCGCTAGCGCCCGTGTCTCAAAAAATCATTCGAAAACTTCTTGAGGGTTGCTCGATAAGAGGCAGCTAGTTAATGTTCGTCATTACTCTTTATCCATGTTTCAGGGCATTTTATTAACTTTCGAATACATGATACCCTAACCACCACTGCCACAACACTATCACAAACTTCAATGTACAGCTTATCCAATCCATCTTGGCACCGAACTAATGACGTATATGCCCAGCAATCTCTGTAAGAGAAAAAAACACCTATTATATGTGTTCACTATGTCGATATTCATTCCTAGTAGGTATTTTTTTTCATGTTCTGCACTACCAGTGTGCAACTGAAAAAGTATCTGAGTTTGTGCCATGATAGATTGGATAAGCTCTACTGCGGGAAATTTACTTGCTGAATGGTCGATTTTCTGGAGATGTTGGATTCGCATAAGCCAAGGCTTCCAAATTACCAGAAGAATATACACCAGGTCACTTCGAGTCCTACATCACTATCGACTCTTTAAATGATATCAACGAATATATGTCATCCTATAAGTTGCTGTTCCTGTATAGTCGGAAACCGTGTATCGTTAGTAGCTGAAAAATCCAAAATATGTTCCGAAGTGTGTGTACTTTTGTCATTTGATTATTCAATGTGAATGGTGCAGTTATTGTATCCAAAAAGTAAAATTAACACATACAGTTCAATACTAATAAATTATGAAGCCCTAAGGTACTCAACCGAGTCGGACCATATTTTACTGGATTTTGTGGGCATGCTCTTGTCGACATTCTGCATCTGTGTCTAAAGAACACCAATGCACTCCACAAATACGAAATATTTTCATATTTGACGACTTATCAAGATATATCTGGAAAATAAAAGAACCTGAAATACTAGTCGAAATGACTCACAACGAAATGATTTTGATTTCTCATCGTTTACCCACTGATTATTAGTTGCGAAAGTGACATATGGTTTCAGAGAAGTCATTTGACATAAAACTTGCTGAAAAATGGGACCCTGTTTTACATTCAATATATTTAGGGAATAATTTTATACCCTTTATATAGAGTGAAAACAGGAAGTTCTATTCCTCAACTTTGATTTTATATATTCATTTAGAAATTCACACCATACATCCACAACTAACAGTTTGAGAATTGCTTTCTCTGCAATCTAGTGTGGGTTATAATGCCATGATATAATGCTCAATTATGACAACCTACAGTGTCATCATTACGAAATCTTGATTTAACGCTCCCTACTTCATTGAGTTGGACTAGCAAAAATCAATGAGTCGGAAGGCCGTAGCTAAAAAATATTGAAGACGACGGTTAACCTAAATGTATTGAACTGAGATGAGGGTAAGCATAGCAATTAAAAATTTCTACTCTAGTATCGATTTGTTGCAACTGAATTTTCAACGATTGCATATGCAATCTGGAAATGTTATGAATATCCGTCTCAAGTATTTTTCATTGAAATTTTGTCAGAATTCTGCACAGAAAATGTGAAATTCGATTGCTTCTCTTGTCGTCGTTTAATGTTTGGTTACTAGCAGAAACAATTCGGAGGGACCAATCTCCCATGATCCCCTACCTGGCTATACGGCCCAGAAGCAAAAGATGGAACATTGTTTGCCCTCAATCTGCACACATTTTTTCGAGAGTGCTCCTGATAGTTTCATTCTATGAGGGAAATATAAAATGAGGTGGGATATGTACTCAGGATTAACTGGAACATATAGACACTAGCTCGCATGATTCTCGAATAGTTGAGGCTTCATACATGAACTTTATGACTCAGTCATAACTGGTATAACACTATCAGAATCTTTATTATATTCTGCAGGTTCACGGACGATTTTCTATTTCATTTTCCTCTAATCAAACAGTCACGCAAGGGCACTCTGAACTTGTCCCAACATACACATAAGGCTGTGCCTTCTAAATTCTCGATAGATTATTGCAACCAATGCCAACGGAAACTAGAATATCTTGGAAAAAATCCTTTATCTATTGAAATAATCGGCTGACTCACCGATCGATTAAAAAACTTGTTGAGATTGGTATTTGGCCAACCACTATTACATACGCTAAGAGCATGAGATATGTGTTTGCCCATCCCACCATGGCCCATCAAAAAAAAAACCATTTGAAAATTGAATACCTCGATGGAAAATGTTGACCTATAATATCTGTCATAACAGAGCTCAGAATAACGACATTTGCAATCAACATGCGTTTCAACAGGGTTGGTATCTTCAAGAGAATGATTTAAAGATTATACGGCAATAGGCGCGTATGTCGTGTACAATAGCTTTTAGCTTGTTGTTGGTACCATTGAGCTCTGTTCAGAAAGGTTCCCATGTATACCCAAAATTCCAATCATATCGATGACTCAATATTTTGTTCAATCAATAATTATCAACAAAAATAGTGTGAAAATATCATTTCCCAACCGGATGTGGGCTACAATGTAATGTAGTTAAGGATATTATGCCGACTAACATTGCCATTATTATGAAATCTTCAGTTGGCGCTCCATCCGATCCGATTTTTTTACTTCGTTCTTATTCCGATATCGTTCGATTTGGGTGAATTTAGAACCAGTTTCAAAGAAGACCAATAATCAGGAATTCATGAAACTGGCCTATTTGTGAGGTTTTACAATCTACTTTCTTTCAAACAGAAGATCCTTCGATATCAACACTTTTTTATGTTTGATAATCAATTCAGTTGTTCCTGCGTTATCTATCTCGTCGAGCACAAAATGAAAATAATATAAGGTCAAGGTGAAGAATATTCAGAATTCAGAAGCGTTTTGAAACACTTGTCATGGACATTTTTTCTGGTGAATATTCACAGATATTGAATTTTAGTTGAAGTGAATTGAAGTGAATTTGGACAAAGTGTCTCAAAACCCCTTACCGTTTCGAAAAAAAAATATAACCACATTGATCCCTTCTCCCATGACATTTGTTTTTATCAAAGTTTACTCAAAATGATGCTTTTTTTATCTGGGACACCAGATACCAGATAATGTGAAGAAGTATAGATCCTTCCACACAAGAAAAAATTATCTCCCAAGGTAACATTTATATGAATTTTTCGAGTCAACATAAACCTGATGTTAATTGGCCAGGTAGTTATGTTCTTCGATAATACGTGATTAATGATCACACACACCGTCCAGAATTTCTGCTTTGAAGGTGGTTGTTTTGGAAAATTGAAACACCTGCTAGTGAATGATTGAATTACCGCATCAAAAGATGCTCAAACATGTTGATGACACTAATTCGGTGGGCACAATAATAAGTTTGTATTACATATTCCTCGTATCGAAACTGTGGAATCTTGTGCAGGTAGGAGACGACTGATATTATTTTTGGTGGATCTAGAGAATGAGAGCATCATAAGAGTGATGTGTGACATGGAAGATGAGATTTTTCCTGAAGTTGAGTATTTGTATATAAAATAATATATCCTATACACAAAAGAAATTTAAAGCCGATTGCACCGACTTTTTTTCATGAGACTATTAACAAAGGGACTCTTTTAGATAGGTGAGGGTTCATTAACAGGTGTTTAATAATCTCTCAAAGTATGGTGAAATCACTGCAGTGCGTTAAGTGACCGTCAATGGTCCATTAGCTTAATGGTCCAATAGGAAATGGCGTAATATTATCAATGACACCAAGACAGATCCACTGGTACGCTAATTTTCATACAAATATATTTCACTTGGATTCGAATACTTATAGTTACTCATAGAACCTAGGGAAACAGACAGTTCAACAAGTCTCTAAACAGGAAAAAAACTATATCTACAAACTGAAATAGACTTCTTCCACTGCTATATCTCATTTCAGAGAATATGTAAAAGGCAATCAATTTTGAGGTCATTGAAAATTCGGAATAAACAGGAATGTTAAGTCATCTATGATAAAACAGACTTCACAGTTGGGTTTCTATTTTTCTCTATTTTGGGCCGGACTCATGACTATCTAGTTGAAATTTTTTTTTCAATCCCTACTTTCAATTATAAATTCTTCAATTTGTTACTGATTTCATCTCTGTTAAATAAAAATTAAATTTTATTTTACGTTCTAACTTGATCAAATCTTCCTAATCGTTATCAGAGCTTATTAGTGACTATTTGTTGTCGAGATATATCTTCTAGCATTACAGGACTCTTATTACCAATTGAAATTATTTGTGTACTTCTTTTACTGAACTCAGTTTTCTTTAGAATAAAAAATAATTGTTCATACATATTGTGATAGAAATACTCTCATTTTCACTTTCATATTATTATATTATTGCATCTTTTTACGTAATCAAGTGTTTCTGCTTACATAAATCCTTCTTGTTATTTTTTCGCTCTGATTGCTCATTCGACATTATTTCATAGCTACTGATACCGAAAATAACAAGAGTCAAGAATCAAATACGTAACTCCTGCGGAATTCAGTGAATTAATTCTACCAAACTGATTTCGGTTTCTCCCAAAAACTTGCATGTTTTCTAGATAAACTACGGATATGATCCCCTTTTGTATAGTTTAATCCGTTAATATTCCTTCATAATCGAATATGTCGTTAATTCTGTCACTTCCCTTTTTCCTCTGGGTTATGTAATACAGCAAGTTGGATGACTTGAAACCACCGAGGAATTTACTATCACTGTGGGCAAACTAATACAATTTGGCCATAGACATTTTCTTCAGTATGGTGGATCTTCTTCTTACAATCGAAAGCTTCATAGAATGATTCTACTTTTACAATCAAATGAGAGAGGTACAATCGTTTTCTCAGGAAGGAGGGGACTCTGTCAGGGAAGGAGATCAATGGAATTGACCCAACTTCAATATCTGAATAAGGGAGTCTAGACAAAATGTAGAGAAAAGGTTTGATTTGAGTAGCCCCATGAGCCATCCATGGTCCAAGAAGAGAATAAACCGATTATGCCCACCCTTCACATTAGAATAGAGAGGTACGAGGATAAAATGGTTGAGGCTTTCGCGGCCGAGGTTATTAGTATAACTACTGCTCTTCGGGCTTGAAGGCCGTCGTACTTTGGAATTTCTTCCTGACGTTTCGCTAGCGCGAGTGGCCAGCTTCTTCAGAGGCTTATTCATCTCCGATGACTAAACAGTTCGATTTCTCAAGGCGTCTACCTGCATCAATATAAATACGCCTTGAGAAATCGAACTGTTTAGTCATCGGAGATGAATAAGCCTCTGAAGAAGCTGGCCACTCGCGCTAGCGAAACGTCAGGAAGAAATTCCAAAGTACGACGGCCTTCAAGCCCGAAGAGCAGTAGTTATACTAGGTACGAGGATGCTATTCGGAATGATCATATATGGGGCCTTAATCTCAACAAGTGACCTTTTTTAGTATGAATGAGACCATATCGCATCCTAGAACCCTCTGCCCTATAGTGGAACCATAGCTAGACATTAGAATGCGCTACGCAAGGTTCTGATTCCAAATTTCACTTGTCGAGAATAGAAGAGTTTTAGCATGTATAGTAATGTAGAGGTATTTCTGTCTGAGTTCGGAGCAGGGTTCAATAGTTTGACATAAATCCCTTCTCAACATCCTGAAGTATTGCGCTAGTGAAACCTCTTCAGAATCAAGGTAACACATTTTTTTGCAGGAGAGGACAGAGCCTGTTATATGTGATTGACTGCCCCTCGCATTCTCATTACAAAGATCCATGTTCAGCGAGTACTGACGGGTGGTACCGATTCTACTTAGTCCAACGAGAGTATACTAAGCTAGGTACTACATCTTGGAAGATACGTGAGCCTCTGAAGAAGCTAGCCACTCGCGCTAGCGAAACGTCAGGAGGAAATTCCAAAGAACGACGGCCTTCAAACCCGAAGAAAAGTAGTATTACTGAAAACCTCGGCCGCAAAAGCCTTAAACATTTTGTCATACTAAGCTAGGGATTTCCCAAATTTTCCAAACATTCAATATAACAAGTGACGTCACAGCCGAAAATGGAAAAATATTCAGCATTACAGTGATGTTATAATGAGTGTGATCCTGAAATTTTCCCATATATGAGAACAGGAACTAAGCAATCATGGGTAGTGGATAACTGTTGGACTCAATCAACATCGGAAGAATACCCTACAGCGAACTAAACAACTGCCTTCAAACAGTAGGTCTGATAAATCTCCAAGTGAGATACCCTAACCTATGTAGCACAATGGGCCTAATGAAGAATAGATGCATAAGCCTTGAACAGTTTTTCGAACAGTCACAATGGGCCTAATGAAGAATAGATGCAGTAAGCCTTGAACAGTTTTTCGAACGGTTTTTACATGTAATGCTTTTATTTCGTTGATGCTAGTCCTTCCACCGGTGGGGAACGATAATCCACACATCCAGTCTTCAGATGGTCACCCCATCAAAACCACCGTCAGATCTCAAGAAAAATACGCTGTAGATTCTTCCCTGTAACACAAGTGAGCGTTAAATATAATTAAATATGCGATAAATCCGTTCAAAAGGAATTTGCAATCCTTGCTTGATGTGCATTTTTGATACAATACAAGGCAGTTTCTTCGACGGAAACTACGGACCTCTATTCTCTGTTCCGTCTTTGTCTCTTAGTAAATTCAATTAGGAAATCTCGGCACAGAGAAGAGCTTTGAAAGGATCTCTGCTCCGTGACTTTGGTTTGTGATGATGAAAGGAGCAAAATTAAAAGGGCGGGTAAAAATATTACATCTAAAATAATATTCCTTCTTTGAAACAGCTCGGTAGCTTCCGAGAAGGCTTATAAAAATGGAAGTCATCATAGTTATACTACTTCCCGTATAGATAGATATATCGAACGAATCTGCTGGAATGTAATACGAACACAAATAACTGCTGACATTACAGTTTTTATATTCGAAATTGATATAAAATATTGGAGAAACATTCAACTGGTGTTTATTTGTTGTGCGAGATAAGATTATAAAACTGCAAAGATGCAAATAAATGTGTGAAGACGCGATGGAATATTTCAAAGAAACTGAGATTGCTAGTGTGTTTAGCGGAGTTCCTTCGCATGGTTATCTGATATTAAGCAATGTTCATACGGTTTATGATCTAGATCGGTGACTGGTTTTAGTAGATATGCCTTTATTGCCCGTGATAGAACACTTTGAAAAGTGATACGTCATCAACCCTCAGCGACTTTCTGAATGTTGTCGTTGGTAGAAGAACGAAAACTGATTAATGAAAAAACCTATTTCAACTCATTTGTCAAGCAACATTTCAAAGTAATTGAATGATCGATTCTCGAGCTACAAAGTGAAACTACCTGCCACTTTGATAGTGAATGAAGAAACCGAGGAAGACACCAAAGTGAATGAAATGTTTTATTTCAATCCAATTGAATTAAATTGATTGAGTATTTCAATCAATCATTCAGTCCATCCTCATATTCATTCCTCGTTGTATTTGGGATCGCCTAGAGTCCCACTGTATCTTAGAACGAACAATGTCCTACAAGTATGACTTGTTAGACAGCAGAGTTAACAGAATTTTTTTTTCGAACTTTGAAGGAGCTTGAATTATTACTATCTTATCAAGATAATTCAGCCCTTGGAAAGTAAAGGCTCCACTATGCTTTCACCTGTTATCCATTTGAGATTATGGTTTATATGATTTCGTGGTGATACACATGCTCCTGGCTTCATTGTCGTCATTGCTCGCTACCACATGATGTCACGCTGCGCTGGTACGAGTTTTACCGGTATCCAACTATTTCAACAACCTTCCATTCTCAACCAATGACCAAAGAGTAGTAGCTACATCATGTAAGAATTGACTCTATTGGGGATCAAAACTTGAGGAATAGCAGTACCTGCACTAGTTTAATGGTGATATTATACATCTCCAATATTTGATTGTGATATTTCCGAGGATATCATCTTTGGTCTATTAGGTTGACATATTCCTTTTATCTCTATCTGGTACTCTCAAGAAAATAATTTCTAAATGACTCACTATACCTCAATTTCACTCAGCTGTTGAGGGCATGAAGGACGTACAAGAGACATCGAATACACACAAAGGAAAACAAGTTAGAAAACAAAAACCAGTGCGAGATAGTTCAGGAAAAAATATCATGACGTATGCGGTATCTGATATAAAATTTCTGGGGCGGTGCTACATCCTGACGTTACGGAAGATAGTGAAGGTACTCCTATAGTTCAGTTTCTTTCCTGCATCATGGTGGCTCATTCAATAAAAACATACACGTAGCCAGAAATAGATGAGTGATAACCCTACTTTCTAGTCAAAAATCATCGATTCCATAAACTCCAAATTAGGGAAAGCCGAAATGAAAAGAGCGAAACTAGAGTAACGATTGAAGTAGAACGTAACAGAGAATACTGGAAAAACATATCTCGAAACTAACACGAAATGCTTTTCAAAAACTGAATTGAAAAAAAAACAGCTAGGACTCTTTCAACAGAATCAGGGCGTAAAACGGCATTAGTTCTGTCGGGGCGTAAAACGGCATTAGTTCTGAACAATGCAATCGAAAATGCAATAGAGGTACAGAAAATGGAATTTCGCGAATACAGGAAATTGTTTAAATGGGAACTATGAATCAGGCAGAATATCGAGCAAGATATGTTCGAACTGTACTCAATCACGTTCAATGAATAAACGTTCCTTTGAATAAAATTTGCCAACTCTCCCTTGAGCTGTCAATGCATATTTGATCTTCCGACTGAATTGATAATTTTGTTTATATCGATCTCAAATTCTCAAACTGGAAAACAGAATAATAACTTCTTCAGAACTACAACACAGGAGTTATTACGAAACCTTGTCATCGAAGACAATAATCCAAACATCAATCTGGAAACACTGCTATCGACACATTGCAGTTAATATGTCTTCAGAAGGAAAACAATGGAAGCAATTCTTTTCCTTAAGATGCCAATTCGATTGGAAACATTCGGATTGTGTTCCTATGCTCGAACACAACTAAACAAGTTGAGAAGAGGAATAGGTTTCATATTTCAAGGTGCGATTTTAGGAACATCTGTATTCAGTTTTTTCTCATTCCTCAGATAATCACGATTTTGTATTAGTCAGTCAAACTTTCAAAAAATTGAGTTGTTACTGAAATTTTTGAAGAATGTCGGAGTGAAAATTTTTTAAGTTTGCAATTTTATATCTCTGTACCAATTTTCAACCTTCTACTGTCATTTCGAAAAAAAAATATTTTTTTTTTCATATCTTTTGGTACTCTCGCTATACCGATTTTGAGGAAACATGATTCAAACTCATTTTGATGAATACGAGACTTAATACAATATCTGAATCAGACAGAAATTCGTATTTTTTGTTTCGAAGGTCTTCTAATGTTTCCAATTTGATGTGAGACTGACTCAGATTCAAATCATCAGAAGTGCAAGACATTATGGAGATAGTTGAGTCTCGAAATAATTTTTTAATCACTCAGCATTTCTACCAATATTTTGACAGATAAGATGGATATGAAATAATCGCACTCTACCATTGACTGTACCTTTGTTTCTTTCCTGTGTCGCGAGCATCTGCTGGTATGAATGCAATCTCAGGCATAGGAGAATATGCTTCAGATTCGAGTTTAATTTTCTCTCAGGTTCAAGGTCGAATGAATGACGAATATTTGCCACTTCAAATAATTGGATAGATGACAGTTGAGGGTATCAAAATTAAGTGATTTGTGAGAAAATTGAACTTTTGGATGTTGCATTGATAGAAACATGCATCAGGCGACGTATACAATCGGTTTATAATAATTATAATGATTATTATGGCATGATGAGGAAGCCGTTTGTTGATGAATCGACAGATTCATAAGAGATCATATTGCTAATGCACCATTCCACAATGAAATACCAAGTCACTATTTGGTTGAAGAAAAGGGTGTTTTCCTCCCGTGGGATGGTTTGATGATAATTTTAAAGAATATTTTCATTTTTCACGAAAGAAATTCAATGAAAATTCAGATTTTTTCTTAGAACACTGGAGCGAACACTACAGATAAAGGGCCGGTAACTATCATTCAACGCGAAGAGTTAAAGACCTCTGCACCGTTGATTTTGAGTGTACTATCTCTGAACATTTTTGTCCTTGAAAGAACTATCAATCACAGTATTTTCTGCAGTGTGTTTGATAGGATAACACTACGCTATGTCTCTAAACAAACAATGAACATTTTTGAAACGATCATGGCAATGGTCAGCTGTAAGCGGGTTTTACTCTCATGCTCATCAGAGTTTTTCACTGTAGGTTACTTAGTTGTACTGATGAGAATTCGTCTCACAACAACATTTTTATTGATGCTGGCTACGAACTTATTCTTTAACTAAGTGAAAGGGTAGCCTAGTGAATGAAAATCAACTCAATCTATTGCATAAATGTAAAAATGGAAGAATTCATAAGGAAGAACTCCATATTACATGAAAGGAGGTAGGTTGAGGAACCAATCAGCTGCTACCCACTTGTTTATTCCACCATCATTCTTATTGCTCCAATTCATAATTCATATAATCAATAATACCGTATCTTTGAATCAATAGTTGGTTATTAATTCAGAAACTACTGAAACAACTGATACACTTCCTATAACAAACTGTATACTCACGCGATGAGAAAGTTCTTTCCTCAACTTCTTTTATCCGATTTTTAAAACGAAAGACTAATGGAAGATGTCGTCTCGGATGTCATACAGTGTCTGTTCATTTTCCCACAGGGGTTCATTTATATCAGATATGTAATCATGAAGTCGGCACCTTTTGATTGATTTCATTACATCAATAAACCTAACATCAAAATGATATCACTTGTACTACAAATCCGTTTTGCTAACCAAGTTGGCATTTTCACGAGGAATTGATAGTGCAGCCAAAAAATTGCACCAATTGTTTGTGTTCTCAGAGTCTGATATATTTCTGTATAAATTCGGAAGCATATTAAGGAGCCAGTGAATGAAGGAATATTTATATCTGGTAGTATACAAAACCGCGACACGTGTTTCGCTATACTGCTACTTTCTGAAGCAGCATCAATCCCGCTTGTAAAAGCTATTCTATTGAACATTTATTGTGATATGAGATGAAGTTGGTGTTAGTTTAGTGGCCTTTCTTCTCGAAACGCATTCATCTTATATCAGCAAAAGAAACACTTACGTGAAAACTGGAAATCTAGTTCACTATGTATCCTCAAGAATTTAGTGATGATTTTTCATGGGATAGGAGGAAAACTATTTGTTTTCGTAGTAACACTTTTCTGAATCATGTCAAATCATCCTCAGATCACAAAGACGTTCCATTTCAAATTTTCAGTTCAGCATATGATTTTTTGAGTGTGAGTGGTTGGAAAGTTTCGATCCTCTAGTGATAACTGAGGACGATAACTGTGACGATTGAGGATGCAAGCGATCCAAACGTCGTGAATTCGTGAACTCGTTTCATAGGAGTTGAATAGTTCCGACAATGGACGTCCGAACAACTACTACTCAAGAGAAAACAAAACAACCAGTTTCAAACAATAATGTTTTTCATTCCGAATGGAATTTATTTCTATCGAACAAAAAGCTTCTTAGGGTTTGGAGTTGGATGAAATTAGTGCTCAGTTGATTATACAACTTAGCACCTAGAATCTCAATCGAGCTATTCGCAGAAATTTTTTTCACCTCCAGGTATGATAACATATCTAATCTCATTATTCTTCCCACATGCGAATAAACTCTCCCTGTTGGATGAAGCGGTTATCCTTTAAATACAACCAAAGATAACATGACTATCAATCTATCCTGTTGGGAGGGCAATACGCGATAAACGTCATGTGCCTAAGTTTACATTTCAGATTTACTGACGACGAGAAAATAGTGTTCTTGCGAACAAGGTACTTACTAAAGCCATTGTAAGACTCTCGAAAATATTCTACAAGTTGTTACAAATATAAGTTGATCAAAATGGGAGAAACATATTAAATTTTTTTTTATTTAGATATAAAGACGTGAAAGTAACTTCTCAAAATAAAACAAAAACTTATTTCATTGAAACGCATGACTGAAGGTCTCGCAAAAAGTATGTGTCTCGCAAAAAGTATGTGTCTCGCAAAAAGTATGTGTTGAAGTGTATATTTTTGAAATTGATTGCAGATTCTTGAAAAAAATCATCAGATATATTTCAAAATGAATTCGATTAGGCAGAATCAATATTTCCAAATAAATTGATCGAATGGCGTATAGGTACTATTGTTTATAATGATATTTTTCAAAATGATAGTAAACTCATGAAAGAGTGATCGAAACATTTCAGTAAAAATTCATGGTATGAGAATCTCATTCGTTTCTACCCCTGATGATTTAGTGTGCTTATCTCTTCGACCACTGCCGCATTTTAATTTATGTCTGCTGCAGTTGCTGAAGAAACAAAAAACCTGCAGCCCACGGTCAGATGTGAATTCACTGAAAGGGGGGGAAGGGAATTGCCTTTCCTAAACGATACCACCTCGAACTTTCCTTGCAGAAATTCTAAATTTTCTGATGGACCATTATACTATAAGATGACCGACAGGTTCTTATTTATTTTTCTCTGCAGAAATTGTCAATATTTTGACTCAACATTATACTATAATACCTCCGACAGATCTTCTTATAGGAGAAATCTCACAAAAGTTCACTCCTCTGAGCGAAATCCTGGATCCGCCCCTGACCACGGTTAAGAAATTCGAAAGTGGCTAATAATTTCGTAGACACCATGCAGTCATGGAAGCCTACACTCTATGATGCTATCTTGGTTGACAAATATACCTCAAGGAGAAATGTCTGTATTTTTGGTGTCGAAAACAAGAATATACATTATATGCGATATGGTGTAGGTAAATAAAATCAAAATCGCAATGTTGCTCAAATAACTTCTTTTCAAATTTTTGCATGATATAATGTATGACATCACCTTCCCAAATGAGTTACTCGACGACGAAGATAGAGAACACAACAAAACATTCAAAGCAAATTGAATAACTTACCTAAAGAAATGTCCATGGTAAACAAGAGGCAACCTATACAATTTTCCTCAACGCAAAGTTTCAAAAGCGCCGGAGTATTTATAGGAATGAATATGTGACGGAACAAATATCTAACATGTTGCCGGTTACATGACACTGAAATACACCTCCGATACAAACTTCACGTGAACCATAAAGCATGAGAAGTTGCTGACGAACAGTTGTCATGAGAACATGTTCGGTCGAAACACTTGGTAGGAACACAGACGGGTTCAAAACTGGAAATATGGGGCAGAAGCTGGATTATACTGTGCGGAAACAATCCCTCAGGTGGAGGGTTTTTCTCATTTTCCCCTAACTCGGAAGTCGAAACTTGTGAGAGTGCGATTCCTACAAAGCAATACCTGCGTTTTGATGACATTTATGTTATTATAGTTAATCAACGATCTTGCCGTTTTGCTGACACATTGGAACGTTTCGGCCAAAAGTTATTGTCTCATTCTTCTGGTTCTTATGTGGGATCATTTTCATGGAAATTCTTCTACCAAAAAGGTCACATGATCGTATCAAACTTTTAAGCAGTTGTCAATTTCTTGTTCAGTGTTAATCATTTCAAAGATCATTTCAATCCCGATAGGACAACAAAACGCAGCCGATGCAAAAATGCACAGAATTCATAAAATGAGGAATCAAAATCATAGACAGGATGTGCTTGAAAATTGATAATCATATAGATATGCAAATCAATATTGGCAGACATAATATCCGAGATAAATACCTTGAAAGAAACGAGGATGAATTATAGACACACGTTAGGCCAGTAGAAGTACTGTCATGAGAGTTCATTAAACTCTCAAAGAGCGCCTGATGATCTAAAAATCAAAATAAAAACAACTGCACCAGGTGAGTGTTTTGTCAAGTGAGTTGGCATCTTGAGAAGAAGAAACTGATTGCAATTTTCTCCAGCTACCACAACTCTTTCAACCAGCAATATCTCGTTCGAATGGTTTCATCAGATGAATATCTTTCAGAAGGTTCGAAATGAGTTCAATATCGAGTTCAATGCTTTTGTATGGCATTCCTTGTTAAGGAGGGTGGACATTTTTGATGACGTGATTTTTTTCATTCATATCATTTACCAATGGACGTATTGATTCTTGAATACATCTTTATTTTTCAATATTCATCCATTCACGACAATGGACAGTTTATGGCATATTTCATGCCACTGCGATATTGTGAAGATCATATTGTCGTGACATCGAGAAATGCATATCGCAGAGACATCACAAAAAGTTGTAACTTGAGTGAGAGAAAATTCCATCGCTGCGATGTAACTGCGATTTCCTTGCAACATGAAATGTGACATCGCAAGTCACATCGTGACATCGTCGCGATATCGTTGCGAAGCATTTGTGTTTGCTGGGTAAGAATGTCCAACACAAAACTTGCAAATATATTGAAAAACATGACTGGAAAACTCAATAGAATGAATGAAGCCTACAGTTGACTATAAAAATGTGAATAATACTGACCAAGCCTCGGACCAAGCCTACATAAATTGGTGGAAAAATACCTTAGTTTCAAAATAAATGAAGTCCACTGAAAGGCTACAAATGTGATAGAGAACACATTATAGTCGGCTACGAAATTAGAAGAATAAGACTGCAGACGTGAAGGTGTGTTGGGGTTGATGTTCATAAAGCCCATCATCACCATTTATGTTGGGCCACTTGGGTAAACCAAACGTACAGGAAGATATTTTACTCACAAAGCAATATCCTTTGGATACTTGGAGGTAACAATCTACTAATTCCGAGATATGGTGTCGCTTTATTACAATTCGAATTCAATATAGATAAATGAAACAACTGAAACTTAGCGACCCTTTCAAGGCCCTATATCGTAGATTTTTGTGGAGAGTTGTGGATGAATCGTGGTTTATGGTGTTGAATATCGCTCTGATCAGCTTCCAAATAATTTTTTCAATTATTACCACTGACATGATAAAGAAGTTTACTTCAGAAATCTTCTTTCACAGTGTGTAGTATTTCCACAAATCTCCATTCAATATATGTGGTCTCGGTGAATGCAATATACAGTACTTCCTTCAAGTAACGCATGAATTCATTAGGTACTAGCTGATTGAACAATATTTTCAAAAATTCCTGAAACGGGTCCATTTTTGATCAACTGTTTTTTTGGAATGATAATTTAACATACAGACTAACCCACCTTCAGGTAATCACCGTTATTTTCTGGCCATTCATTTTAATCTACGGAAAACCCGAGCTGAGCAAATTCCGAAATGTATTACAAGTTCCCTACAGGGTGGGCAACAATACCAAAATTCCAAATATTCATGAAATTAATGAAAAAAGAACGTTTGTCAGAAATGACATGAAATTACGTTTTGTTGTCACACCGACAACTCTAATAAATAAGAAAGGACATGCTGTATTCATTAATATTAGATCCAATGACTTCTATTAGTGATCTTTGCGCATAAGCAGCCACTGGTTATACTTCCAAAAACGAAAAAAGAAAATTCACAGTAAATATTCGAAGTGTTCTCCAATGACTGCTAGACAATGGCCTATTGGGCATTACATTCGTCTCTGACATTCTGTAGCACAGCGAATGTTAGGTTGTAATAACAATATGTAGTTTCATTTAATTTTCGAATGAAATTCAATTTCATCCAAAATTTGAAAAAATAAGAATTGATATTGGAATCTCTAGAAGGGCAGATTTTCAATCTAACCCGAGATCTAACCCGAAGTTGCTGCTATAATTCAAAAACAGTTTCTTCTGAATGGAACATGTTCGATTAGTCAGCAACTTTCCGTATAACTCAAATATGCCTATCAAAAAAATGAAAGACCTGCCACTCTTGAAAGACATGTCAAAACTCAAAAATCTGACATTCACAAAAAACGAACCTCAAAACGAAACTAGAAGGTAATATTGTTTTGATAACGGAAGCGGATTTGGTTTCCAAAACGTCGACGATAAGTATTTCATTAAATATCAGTTCTTGTATAATTTTAATTGGCAAATTCGAGATGTATAGTATTTTTCACAGTAAATGGTATTGGCTTATGAACTGCAATAAACTACCCGATTTAATCCCATTGTGTAGAAAATCATCTGGTAAAAGATGCAAATGTGCTACAGGGTCGAACTTAAGAAATTTGAATTTTGCATAATGTAGGAGATATACAAGTAATTTATTTAAATGTTACAATTCTATTCTATATTTAGTTTAGTGTCGCTATCGCTATCCTCATCTAAATTAATTATAATTGGCGCAATTGATTTTACAGAAAGGTAAGAGTTTTCAACATTTATAACATGACTAACAGAACTTTTCCAACTCTCGATAGGAATGTCATTCATACAGTTCCTAATTAATTCTACCACACTACCACTTGAAGTTGGAGAAGTATTTTTTCCGCGCACGCTCGATTTAAGTTGGTGCCACATGAGCTCTATGGGATTGAACACGCAGTAGTAGGGAGGTAGTCGTAACACCGTATGTCCCAATTCTTCTGCAATTGTATCACAAACATACGTTTTTTTTTAAGAAAATGACTGCAGCACTTGTAAAATTTTTTTTTGTTTAATTTTCCTCAAAATATATGTTTTGAATCTCCTATTTCGTATTCTTTGAGCCAGGAATTTTTTGCAATTGTCGACTATGATAGCTTGCGTTGTCCATTACTATAACGCTGTTTGGCGGAATGTTGGGTAACAGACAATTTCTAAACCAATCTTCAAAAAGCTCTGCTGTCGTATCTTCGTGATAATAAACACAAGAGTCCTTAATATTTTTGGCAGAAAGCCACATAGCGTTTGGGATCCAACCATTTTCTGATCCTGCGTGTAATATTGTGATTCTCTTCCCTTTATTTGATGGTGCTTTTGTTTTATACTTATCAGAGGAATCAGACCATCCTTTGGAAGGGGTGTCATGCGTGTCAAACCACGTCTCGTCGAGGTAGAGTATTGGCCGATTTTCAGATTGGTATTTTCTTATTGACGTTATATATTCAGAACGCCAGTTTATTAAACGTGTGGATTCCATTATTACTTGTCTCTTGTCAATTTTGCGATATTTGAAGCCCACTGCAGACAGAGCTCGCCAAAGAGTAGTGAGGCCACAGTTGATGTGAGTTTCGTCATTGATGAGCCGCTGTTTCAGACTTTTGATTGTAGGGACACGCTGCTCATCGTACATAGTGTAGATTTTTCGCCTTATCAAACATTTTTCCCAGTCGTCTATACTTTTGGTGACACCGGAATATTTACGCTTCTTTCTTGATTCCATGGAATTTTCAACAATTCGTCTAACTGAAGTAAGAGGCACCTTCGTCAAATTACTGGTTACTTTTGCTGCAGCACCCGCGTTATATCCTCGCTGAAGTAAGGAACTATACACATTTTTTGCAATGATTTTCGCGTCACAAGATAAGTGATTCTTCTTCAACGAACCACTAGAAGAAGCACTATTACTTTTTATCCACGGACGCCACATACTGCCTATTCTGTACGTTGGGGTATAAAATCTTTGCTATTAATGTCTGTAATAACAAATAAATGTTATAAAATTATTGCACGCCGTAACACAAGTGTACACTTCCAATGAAATACAAAGACTAAAATGAACGAGAAGTGTAAGCTGTAATCCTCTACAATCCCCTCTGAGAAACAAAATTACCTGAATCCGGTCCTTTTACATTTATGATGTGCATCTCGGATTTTACAACTTAAGGGTCTAATTGATTCTATTATAATCCTTCAGTCAATACCATTTATTGTGAAAACTTCTATACGAAGAGTTGCTGACTAGAAATAATCCATCCACCACAAAATAATGACATATTTTCCGTAGGTTAAAAAAACTGGGACGGTCCATTAAAAAACGTTGATGACGTGATTACTCGAAGATAGGTTATCCAGTATATTGTATCATTATTTCAAAAATCAGTACAGCAAAATCTGTTCCTGGAATTATTCATTCACCTGATGATGAATTCATGCATTACTACATGGACGCACTGTATAAAACGCATCGTCGACTTGTTGAACGTTAAAAAGGTAATACCGTAAATACAACGAAATAATGAATCAAATGATTATCTCAAGAGCATGGGCGATTTCATTTAGGTCACAGGATCATGATCCACTAAAAACGAAGTAAAGGTAAAGCCATATCCGGCAAAATTAACTTATTTTGGACTAGGCCGCTGTCAACATCTAATCGAGATTCTTATCTGGCGTTTCAAAATAAATTCATGAGATTATGCAAGCTCTCTAAGAATTCACCAGATACTAACGAATTACCATACCGGTATGTTCAGTACAAGGTCTCATATTGATTATTCAAATAATGAAGCAAATATTTTGGGAATTGTGTAATTAGTAGTATGGTATGTGGTGCCACTACTGATTGAAGTTAACTAGGAAAATGATATATCACGAAGCACAAGTGGGGAGCATCCTGATAGTATTACGCACCAAACGCACAACCACTATTTGAAATATCGGATGTTTCATATTCGGCTGCCCATATAGCAAGTAGGTCTTCAATTACAACATCTTCATTAGTTTCCAAATTTAAATAATTTTTGCTGTTCAATATCTTACAAGAAGGTGCATTCGGTTGGAAAAAATGTAAACGGTTTCGATAAAAGAAACTTGCCGTCAAGGTTTCCTCAGATTATGTCTATGCAATTTCCGAACCGAATCAACAGTCACATTCTCCAGTGAAATAATACAATTCTTCATGAATAATATCGGTAGATATTGTGAAAAAAAAAACTCTTATAAAGTTTTTTATTCACATAATGATTTTTTGTGTATCAGTAGAGTCACCAGGTCAGTAGGAATGCAACCCGAGTGTGAAACTTCTTCCTTATTAGCTTTCTGCTGTAATTTCGGTAATATATTTCCGAGTACAGAATTCCCACCCACTGCTGTGAACTTGAAGACCTGTCGAATCTCTCTTGCTCAGGGATCTTTTCTCAATGGAACAGTGAAATTTGGAACTCCTTGCCGTTGGAGGTTTTTCCTGAGGCTCACAAACTTCAAAAATTCAAAGTGAATGTTGATTCGTATCTCCTGTCACGCGGTCTTCTTTGAACATTACAGGGCTTCCCTTTCGTGTGAATCTGCATATAAAAAAATCGATATTCATTTCGACGGCATTTCTTATCCTTTCGTCAATCAGCTACCTGGTTACTTTTAATCGGTGTGGGATGGCTTTGAGATGATTGAAGGGTACAAAATCAACACATTTGATCTCGTATTTTGGTTCATCAAATGTATCTGGTTTATCGCCAATACAATAATGAATATTCATAACAACGTAGCCATTACCTTTATTGAAATATACCCATTGTGTTTCATTACTAACTATAAATCCACACAGTGTGCACAAGGACAAGTTTCTAATATCGGTATTGTATTCGTTTAAAAATACCATATCATGTATTAGAAGAAATTATTACCCGCATAACCTTAACTTCAAAAAAGATAATACAGTCGGACATATGAGGACAGTGTTATAAGAGTGAATAATGAATATTTGTGAGATAAAATGCTTGAAAGGATAATGGAATATCCTGCAAGTGACATTTACCTATAGAATATTGCAATGATACATTACTTATTTGTAACGAATAAGTATTTCCAATATTTATTTCCAACATGCTCAGGGCAGATTAAGATAATAACAAGAGAGGCATAGGTAAAGTAGTTTTCACAATAAACGGTATTGACTGAAGGATTATAATAAAACCAATTAGACCCTTAAGTTGTGAAATCCGAGATGCACATCATAAATGTAAAAGGACCGGATTCAGGTAATTTTGTTTCTCAGAGAGGGATTGTAGAGAATTACAGCTTACACTTCTTGTTCATTTTAGTCTTTGTATTTCATTGGAAGTGTTCACTTGTGTTACGGCGTGCAATAATTTTATAACATTCATTTGTTATTACAGACATTAATAGCAAAGATTTTATACCCCAACGTACAGAATAGGCAGTATGTGGCGTCCGTGGATAAAAAGTAATAGTGCTTCTTCCAGTGGTTCGTTAAAGAAGAATCACTTATCTTGTGACGCGAAAATCATTATAAAAAATGTGTATAGTTCCTCACTTCAGCGAGGATATAACGCGGGTGCTGCAGCAAAAGTAACCAGTAACTTGACGAAGGTGCCTCTTACTTCAGTTAGACGAATTGTTGAAAATTCCATGGAATCAGGGAAAAAGCGTAAAGATTCCGGTGTCAAAAAAAGTCTAGACGACTGGGAAAAAGATTTGATAAGGTAGAATTAATTAGGAACTGTATGAATGACATTCCTACCGAGAGTTGGAAAAGTTCCGTTAGTCATGTGATAAATGTTGAAAACTCGTACCTTTCTGTAAAATCAATTGCACCAATTATAATTAATTTAGATGGGGATAGCGATAGCGACACTGAACTGAATATAGAATAAAATTGTAACATTTAGATAAATTACTTGTATATCTCCTACATTATGCAAAATTCAAATTTCTTGAGTTCGACCCTGTAGCACATTTGCATCTTTTACCAGATGGTTTTCTACACAATGGGATCGAATCGGGTAGTTTATTGCAGTTAATAAGCCAATACCATTTACTGTGAAAAATACTATAATTTAAAACTACCAAGTTGAAGCCGGTCAGAAAAGTGTTGAAAACAAATAAAAATTGCCTGTTTATATTGGGATTGAGTAATGATATAGCAATCGAATAGAATTCTGTTGAAAAACTATATTACTTAATTGTTTTCTTTTTATTTAAATATCGGGTGCCAATATATATGTAAACGATTCCTCCAACCTCGAAAGCAACTGTCAGTAATTATTTCAGTCATCGACCCCTCTCACTCAGCCAAATGCGCTTCGGAGGAAGAGAAGACCACTACACTTTACTAGAGAGAAAGAAATAGAAAGAGACAGACCCCTCTTCCTGGCGCGAACTGCTCTACCGAAAAATCAGGAAAACTGCACTATCACTAGAATTTTGGATAAATAAAATAAACCCATAATTGCAGAAAATCACGCATCAGATTTGAATCACGAAAAAAAAATATTAGGACACTAATTCACAGTATGGAGGATTGTCAAAATATTATCAGAAATACTTTATAAGTCGTCACATACAGTTTTTTTTGACTCTGGGTATATCCATTAACCCTTTCGCGCTTTGTGGTGTCACCATGAAACCACAGTTCCTAAAATTCATATTAACGCTGCTTTGCGGTATAACGGCGATACCATCACGGGAATGTACGTACGGTACAGCCATCTATAGGTAAAAACATACACCGATTGATTGCACGTCTGAATCGTCAGTAGCGTAGAATCTTAGACGGGTGAACCATCGAGTTATTGTTTTTTATGGTAACAGTCAAAAGGTTATACGTTTGTTTTTGTTTTGGAGTATTGAAAATGGCCAGTAAGTATTTATTTGTCAAATATAATGATATATCAGTATGTTTTCATCATAATTAGGACAAAATATTTTATTTGTCATGTTATTTTTTCTGAGAAAATCAAGTGGTTTCAATTGATACCACAAAGCAGCGAACTATGTTCTGACAAAAATATTTCATTCCAGACAGAAAGTGGAGATTTGATGATCTAGAAAAGATGTGCGAAGATGATATCATGAAAACTTTTTTTGAGGATATACCATCCGGTGAAGACTCGGTGGACGATGTCAGTGATCAGGAAGAAGATATTGCGGAGGTTGTTCATGGTACTAATACTGCTGATTTAGATTTGGTTTGGGACGATATTCTTGAGCCTGAAAACGATGTGCAAACAGGTTATTTTGATACTGGAAATTGTTTATGTTTCCTCTAAAAGATTTGTTTTTATATTTCAGCTCATGAATACGATGAAAACATTATAGATGAAAGCGATTATAGTGATGATGACATTATTTCACTCGCAGAATTGGCAAGGAAGCTCAATGTGAATAAATTTGTTTGGAAAAAAATCGTATCCAGTTATTTAGCGCTTGAAAAATTCAACCAAGATGTTGGACCAACCAATATACATGAAGAAGCTGAGCTTCCTGTTGATTTTTTTTCTTGTTTATTTCCAGACACTTTATTTGAGCACATAACTTTCCAAACTAACTTGTTTGCCACACAAGCCAGTACAAAATTAGGAAAACCATTCACGATGACTAATATTCAGGAAATGAAAACGTTTTTCGCCATAAATATACTGATGGGCATAAAACGCTTGCCGAGCTACCGAGACTTTTGGTCAACCAAATTAGAACTTAGAGATAACTATATATCACAACTTATGCCAAGAACAAGATTTGATTGGTTATTAGGAAACATTCACTTGAATGACAATGCTTTGCAGCCTAAACATGGAGAACTTGGCTACGACAAGCTATACAAAGTACGACCTCTTTTGAATGTATTATCTGAAAATTTTGCCAAATTTTACAATCCATCCAGAAATATTTCGGTTGATGAATCCATGATTATTTTCAAGGGACGGTCTTCCTTGCGCCAATACATGCCAAACAAGCCCGTAAAGCGCGGATACAAAGTTTGGGTTCGAGCCTCGGAAAGTGGATATATAGATCAATTCCAAATCTACACAGGAAAAGTTGGTGATAAATCAGAAACAAATTTGGGCTCTAGGGTGGTCACAGATTTGACAAGATCATTAGTAAATCGCAACCATACTGTCTATTTTGACAATTATTTCACGTCTCTGCCACTATTGAGAAAATTGAGATCAGAAAAAATATTGGCTTGCGGTACCATAAGAGCTCATCGTCAGGGAATACCGGTCGATATGAAAACAGATAAGTCAATGAAAAGGGGCGAAACCGACTGGCGAATAACTGATGATGGGATAAGTTTTTTCAAATGGAAGGATAAGAGGATTGTTACTATTGCAAGCAATTTTCATATGCCTGATATGGGAACAGTTGATCGAAAAAAAAAGAACGGAGAAAAGGAAACTATCACGTGTCCCAACGTTATCAAAGACTATAATGCCAACATGGGGTATGTTGACAAAGCAGACATGCTCAAGACAACTTACCAAATCGACAGGAAGAGTAGGAAATGGTGGCCCAGAATTTTGTGGCATTTTGTTGACGTTTCGATTATCAATTCATTCATAATATATAATGAAAATTACAAACATACCAATATGACCCTCAAGGATTTCCGTTTGTCCATAGTAACAGGCCTAGTAGGGGCTTCTACTGAAACACCTCGTATAGGTAGGCCTAGTGGAGATATGCCTCAAAGTCAATTCAAGCCAAATATTCCGCTAGAGAAAAGATGGGATCGGGCCTCCCATATGCCATTACATTCTAATTCTAGGAGATGTGCACTGTGTAGTTCACGAGCAGAACAGCACCGAACAAGATGGTCATGTACTATTTGCAAAGTAGGCCTTTGCCTCAACGACAAAAAAAATTGTTTTGAGAAGTTTCATAGAAAAAATTAGGCAAAAATAGCACAAGTTTGTATTTTGTTTTATTATAATAAAACCAATTTTTTTTCAATTGGCGTGTTTTATTTGCTTTGTGGTATCATAGTGGCACCACCTACTAACTCATGTTTCATTCAATAAAAAAATCTAAATTAAGTATATTTTCAAACTTATGATATTAACTGAACTGAATATTAAATCAAGTAATTATTTTTTTCATTTTTGAAAAGTCTGCCCTGAAAGGGTTAAGCTGCAACATATTTTTCATAATGAATCACAGAAAAAACACCTCATTAAATCAATGTGTCGACTTACCAATACCTCAATACCTTGATCAATCAATGAATCAAAAGTCTTGGTGAGTGAAAAGCAACTATTGCGCTGAGGGGCACAGATCAGATTTTTCCCAGATGCACATGGTCATGAAGGACAAACGTCGATTGTCATAAATGAAATATTTTAGAAAATGTCAGCGGGTGAGAAACTACAAATAGCTACAAGTAGGCACATACCAATTCTTTGACAATTCGCCTGGAAGTAACTGTTTGTTTTATAATATCATATATAAATGCCGAGATAAATGCATTGGTTCAAGTCACTAATACTACCAGTATGAAATTTCTTGTGAGGTTCTACTATTCGAGTTATTGAATTTATACGAGAATATGAAGAAATTTTCAGCCTGGGTTTCAGAGAATTTTGCTTTTTGACCTGTTTAACGACAAATAGTGAAGAAAAATCCACAATAGGAAATATTAATAGTTTTTCGTGAGAGTTTCACCTGAATATCTTACGAGATATCTTATTGACTGTTTGTTCAAATGGTTGTTAAAACAATTGAACTGCTTGCGAACGATAAATTACTCATAAAATTAAAGAAACAGATTTGAGGAGTGAAAAACACAATCGATTTTTGAATAATTTCTGAAATAATCCATCATTATAATCCTTTTGGTGTACCTTCAAGATCTCTACAATGTTTTTTTTTTGTATTTTGATTATGAATAGTCGAATTATCAATATTATTATTATCATAATTATTATTGTTAATAATTCACGATGAGATCTTGTATTCGTCTCAAAGTTCTTCGAGAAAAAATCAATTATGTGAAACAGATGTCATCTCTGGATCAATTGTTGTTTATGTTCGAATCTGCATATGTTCACAAAAAAAAAATTATCAAAATATCACGTGAAGAAGAAACTGATTCACTTAACTATATACCTAGCTTCAGAAAGTGCGATTTCAAGTACTTGCAGATGTTATTAGTCAATATCACGAGTAATTCGAGAAAAAGGTCTTAGGATTATCTAAGTACATATCCACAGAATAGGAGCAATGTTTGGAAGGATAAGTTCCACAAAATTCCAAGGTAAAACAACATTGATTAGTATTAAGTAATTTTATGACGTTTCATGAACATATCGTGTCTCTCACATATTGCACAATCAAGAAGTTTGGGTACTTATCTATGAATTCGATTTGAGACATTGTACCTAGGAAAATGAGGAAGGTTAGGTGAGTCATTGTTCTCGAGTTAAAGAAAAAGACTCGGAAAAAGATCTCTCTCGTAATACTCAACACCATGGAGAAATATGTTATTTTCAGCAATAGGTAATCAATTATGTTGATTGGTCTGTAAACCATTTTTTCTCCTCAAGGGTATCCATACAGTGAAAAACATGTATTCTTTAGTGAAATTCCTAGTTTTGTTTCATCATGAAATGGATGGTTGAATATCACCAAAAATATCTGATGAAGCAACATTATTATGGGTATTTTCTCAAATTTTTTCAGTTATAGACTTGATTTCCGGAGTCCTCAGAGAA
Source organism: Zygogramma bicolorata (assembly GCA_032362365.1). Lineage (NCBI taxonomy): Eukaryota > Metazoa > Arthropoda > Insecta > Coleoptera > Chrysomelidae > Zygogramma > Zygogramma bicolorata. The sequence goes on along the minus strand of JAVJAQ010003427.1, from coordinate 6,357,123 downwards.
AAAAAAATCGAAAACAGAAATTATTTTCTAAAAAACTAAATTTCACTTCGAAGTTCATGACCCGGTGTTGACAAACTATCCTCGAGTTATTGTGGAACTCAATTTTCATCATTGGATTGACCTGGCCGATACTTGAAAATTTATATTCAACAAAATACTCCAGTCTTAGCTACAATAGCTTCCTCAAGATAGAAAATCTTGCATGAGGCAGCTATTTCATAGCGAAACATGTGCCGCGGTTTTGTGAACCCATTGTAGGTCAGAATTATATAGAAAAATGTACTTAGTATTTTTCCTCAATTTTTGAAGCATATTTTTCGAATCGCGTTGAAGTCGAATGTTCAATTAATTATAAGTCAAATGTTCAACTAATTATACTTCCCTTTTTGAGAGTCACATGCTAAACTGCATGTTTTCTAATAACTGATAGAAGTACTTTTTCCGTATGGTTCAAAAAAATATTTTGAATTTTATTTTCCAGATCTGAACAAAATTCAGAAATTGCTCATAACTAGAAATGATGGGAAATTGAATGTGAATGTTATTATTATTTTACCAACTCAATACCCTTCATTACAATGGAATAGGTATGAATGGAAACCTGTATGGCAATATTTGTACGTATGAATTCCATAATTTTAAACCTATTGTAGTAATAACCAGAGTGCCTATTATGTAAAGACGCTAAATACCTACCTATCACGAGATTTCGAAAACCGAGTTATGACCATTGGTAGGAAGGTGAAAAACAAGTTCTTCAGAAGTTAGAGAAACGTATTCGAACCGTTCATCCCACGCCAATTATATTATTTCTCATTAATAATTTAAACATTTAAACTAATATCAAATGCGGCAAAGAGCATAATGAAATCGACAGTATCTTTAAATATTTTTCAATCATAAGTAATTCATTACGAATAAGTGATTTCTTTCAGGCAGTACTTATTCGGTAAATAAATACTAAAGTCTGTTGAACTTTGAGAGAATCCAAGTGGAACTCATTATAGGTATAAGGTAGGCAGATATACTAGTATTACCTAAGAAGAAAACAATAGAAAAACAGGTAGGTAGGCGCATTCTGGATATTCTCGTAGAACAGGTATATATTTGAAGCCCATAGAAACAATTCAAAATGTAATCAACAATAATTATTTGCAGATCCCGCTGTAGATATAGTTCGATATAAAAATCGTATTTGATGCGGATGAGGATAGACACGGGTTAATAAACTATAATAATATTATTGTTGTGGAACATCCTAAGTAATGTAATAATAGAGCAGAAACGGGAAATAAAACCTCAACTCGTGCAATGTGAAACTAAATTCGTAGGTTCCTAATAGGGTGAAACACACAACAAATGCTCACAGACGAAAAAAGTTAGGTTCATCGATAGAAAAATCAAAATTTCTCACCTAACACCAACTCGTACCGAGATATCGTCCTCATCCATCTTCGGCAATTTTTTCTAAAAACACGACAGAATTACAGGTGTCCACTAACACACCTTGTGTACCACCTACCTTTATTTAAACTTTTATTCAAATACCTATTTTACATAATGACACAATTGTTCGTAACCGTGAGATGGACTGAGATCGTTCAGATCAACTGTCAGTATTGTCATATTTGATGATCAAGTAGCCGGTATTTTTAGATCGAAGGGTTTTCAGTCGGGGCTTAAACGTCAAAAGCACATGTAAATAACAGAGTGGAAGTGAAAGTGTTTTCCACCTAACCTATACAGCCCACGGTGATGCTGCGATACACACGAGAACGAGTCGATATGAGCGAAATGCGGCGTGGACGCACAACCGGTCGTGCGCTCCACGAAGGCAAGACTGTAAATTAGTTTTGCGTTCGCTGCCGCTCTGTTGTACCTGTCCTCTCTGCTGCGTACCGCACGAACTGAATTACAGGTCATAGGTACCTAGATGCTCTCAAGTACGCGGAGGATCGTCAAGCCTGCTGGACCTTTCACCTGCAGCTCAATAAATGTCGCAGCGTTCCTTTTCAGTTGTTCTCAGCGATCATCGGATTACCACAACGGTTCGTGGGAATTTTTTTATAGGGAGATTCACAAGAAAGAGAAGCCCTGTAATGTTCGAAGAACACCGCGTGAATCAAGGGACAGGAGAAACAAATTAACATTCACTTTGAATTTTTGAAGTTTGTGAGCCTCCGGAAAAACCTCTTTCGGCAAGGAGTTCCAAAGCTTAGGTGTTCTATTGAAGAAAGATATCCGAGCAAGAGAGGTTCGGCAGGTCTCCAAATTCACAACAAAAAGGTGAGAATTCTGTACTCGTCAAATCATTCGTGTAGATATTGCCAAGGGTGGAACGATTGATAACAATTCAGAAGAGCACCGACCGTGAAAATATCTATAGAAGAGAGTTGACTGCGTTTCCGCTCGGAGAATAGAGAGACAAGTCTCCGACCCTTCTACGATGTTCAATGAAGTGAGCGAGTCTGTGAGCGAAGAATCACTAACAAGACGGATTGCCTTTCTCTGAATAGAATCGAGAAGCCGCAATGAATGTTTTGGTGTCGAACTCCACACATGAGAACTGTATTCCAAGACAGGTCGTATCTAAGCCTTGTAGATCATTAGAAGCTGACGACAAGTGAAGTATTTCTTCGCACGAAATAGAAATCCAAGTTTCTGGGGAGCACCTTTAGCGATCAATCTCACATGATTGTCCCATGAGAGATTATCACTGACCGTAATTCCTAGCATCGAGATACTTGACTTTGTAGGAATAGTTTCTCCTGACATCTGAATACTAGATGATAAATCGGCTTTTCTTGAAAAGAGACATGCCTGGGTTTTCTTAGCATTAAATTCCACCAAGGTCATGTTGCCCCATTCTATTATTTTTACCAAGTCGTCGTTAATGTTATCGACGTGAACGTTTCTTTGAATTTTTGCTTCTCGAGCTGGTATGGGGACTCTGGAAGAGAAACTGGTATGAAGAGTACTGTCGTCTGCAAAACTATGTATTGAACGAGATGTTTTCTCGAGCAAATCATTGATATGAAGCAGAAACAAAGTTATACCAACCAAGTCTGATGAAAAGTTACAGACCAAACAGTTTCTTTGTGGAGGGAAGGAAGTTCTGAGAAAGTGGTTTTTGGCTTCATCCTCTCCAGGTCAATGCAAAAAGAATACTAGACTTCTTTGGAAGAAGTAACATCAAAGACTCAACAAAAACGCTGTTGATCTGTGTATATCATTCTTAGATTTCCAATTGAATCACAGAAAGAAAAAAGGGGTATCTAAAACAGCTACTTTCTGCCTTAATGACGCTACGAGTGCTGAAGCACATATATGTGTCTTTTTCTTGGTTACATCGCGGACCGTTTTTTATTTTTATTATTTCCTTTTTATCGAGAAATGGTCCATACGGAGTCAATTCGAATAGAATAAAAACTAAATAGTTACCAAACGTCGCCCTGTTCTTTGTATGGCATGGGCGGCGTGGTATTTTTTTCAAAATTATTCTTTTTTATTTGGGAGGCTTTATATGGTATTAACCAGTGAATTTATCAGATTCGGTTTTTCATTTCGTATAAACTATACTTGATGCGTGTGAATTCGAAACTACTTCATTTACCTCTATGAAACAAATTTTTTGGGCCAAACAAAAATCACTAGTACCTATAGTAATCCTCTCAATGCATTCAAGTCACAACCTGTTTGACTGTTTCTAAGATGCAATTTGTTGCTGCAACTGAAGAAAGTTGCATGTATTCATGCAAGTTATTCACGTTGCGTGCATTTTTTTGAGCGATAAGTTGCAGCGACTAAATTATTTCTATGGTAAATTTGTTGCCGCAAACCACAAATATATGGTGGCATCATTGTGAAGAATGGTAATTTTTTAATAAGTAATTTATTCATTTTCACGTCATTCAATCATTCAGTTACATGATTTTCCTGTGATTTAGGGCCGGTATTATAAAACTATTTTGACAGATAACTAGAAGTTAACTTGTGGAGTGACGTCACATGTTACAGTACTACAAAAGGCATGAGTTAACTCTGTTGGTAGGAATGGGTATCAGTTAAAGTTAACTTTGTTTTATAATACCGGCCCTTACAATTCTAATTATCATTAAAAATCCTATCATTGAACCAATTATTCGACTAAGCTAGGCTTTTGTTGTGGCTGTTCCAGATTGATATTTGTTATGTTATATAATATTCAATAAAATAATAACTGAGGTATGTCTTTTGGTTATATATCACTGTCTACTTCACTAGGTTTAACCGTAATTTGATAACGATGGATAGATGGAGGTAATGAGAAGAGAGAGAGAAGTAATTCAGGTCAAACATTTTTAAAGATATCCTGCGATTGATCATAATGATTTCTGATATAAACTTTCAGTCCTTTCTTCAATTTATAGTAATTTTTCAATATTCTTTATATGGAGGGGTAGCTTATTGTATAATTTTGGGCCAAAGTAAGTTGAAAATTTCTAGTTATGACTCAATCTGTAGCGTGGTATTGAAATTGCCTGATTGGAGGTCATTCGCGTATTATATTTATGTGTAATGATGTTAAGGGGTTTGCTACAAATCCCTAATAAACATTGAAAAGCGTTTAATTGTCTGACTTTGAATAAACCACTTTGTTCATAAAGTAATTCTGTAGAATATCTGCTATCCTTCTTCAAGGCGATTGTGATCAGTGTATTTTGTATTACGTCAAGATTATGTAGTGAAGTTTTAAATAAGCCACTCCATACTAGAATGCAATATCTAATTATCGACTCCACCAAGGCACCGTACACCGTCATTATGACATCTCTACTTGAGATATTTCTTGGTTGGTAAAATTTTCGAAATAGTTTGCGGAGTTTTATCACTATGATCTATGTGATCATTTCATTGTAGAAATTGGTCGATCATGACGCCCAAATATCTGATAGAATTTGTTTTACATTTTGAATATTTTGTTTATTTTTCGAAACTGAAGAAATAAAAAAGTAGTAAGGTGAAGTTATCACGAACACAAAACTTAAAAATTCACGAAATCATATATGAGTTGTGATAACGTAGACGTTTATCTTGGGTTACAATCAGTGCTAATTTCAATATTGGCATTCATTCTATGTAATCTCTTGTATTAGGTATTTCTATTTCACCCGAAAAGATCTACTCATGACTGACTCATCACGCCAAACCTGGCCTTCCGAAATTGAAAAAGCTGATTGTTTCCCAAAATTGCTGGAAACTCAGAGAAGGGATTGTTATTTGTGAATTTCACACCATTCAGACTTTTTTCTCCTCAACTCCATACTTCATGCTATTGTAGTCAAGCATATTGGATTCATTAGTCAGTCTTGAAGTTTTTGACAAGCGATAATCGACGACTTGATAAGGTTCATAAAAGGGTACATGAAAATTTTAAGGACTGTCCTGTATTATGTGGGAGCCAATCCATTTTCAATGGCGAAAGTGCCGCCAATATTTTAATCACTCAAACATTGCTCATTTGCAGCAATCCCTGTGGTATATATCTGAAATATGTGATACATTATTGGTGTGCCAACTGTATTCATTAAAACGTAGACAAAATGTAAAAGATATATAAACCTCCACGTAGGTAAATGATTTACAAATCGTGACATTTTCATCAACAGCTATGGGCAAAGCAAAATTCGATAGCATTTATCTTCCAAGCAAAAAATTATGGTATTGTGATGATCAATTACTCAAAAGAGTGGGGAGAGAGAGCAATAAAACCGACAGTGCTTTGCAATAGAATATATAACCAAAACAGTTATGGTCGGTTCATACACCACACTTTTACTTTTACCTTAAGAATGGATTTGGACCGTTCATACACCAGTGTTAAAGTAAACAGACGCATGCGCAGTGATCAAAAACAAACGAAGAAGAAGAAGTAATCGTGGGTTACGTCATTGTTTTTATTTGCAATTTGCTATTTTGTATCGGATAATGACAGATATTTCACAGAGCACCCATTTTATATCATTTCTGTTAAATTTTCAGAAGAATATGTTTCCCTTATAATGTTGGTGGCACTGCTTGCTGTGATGACTTCACATGCACGCATGCGCAGTCCCTAAAATTATTTAATTACCTCATTCTTAAAGTAAAAGTTCCCATCCTTAAACTAAGAGTGAAAGTAAAAGTGCCGTGTATGAACGCCTCGATTGATTTACATTGTGACAACTTTCTTAAAGTAAAAGTGTGGTGTATGAACCGACCATTACTCTGAAGCTAAACTTATCTTGGCATCATTACTCTCAAAGTGGGTACAATACAACGTGTTGTATTCACGAATAATCTTTATAATTTCCAACCTCACAATAAACATTAGTGACTATAATTTTGGGAGCAAAAACATTACTCGAACCTATATATACAAACCAAAAACATACACGATATATTTATTCATACGCTTCTTCATATTATGTCTGGGAGTATTTTCCATTCACGAGCACAATTTGTATTGAACTTGTGTATCTTGAAAAGGAGAGAGCGCATGGAGGATCTTTTTTCTATCTGTTCACGAGGTAATCATTAAAACCACAAGAAAAATGTCATTACCTTTCTCAATTGTGTTTCAAAGAAATGCAGATGCACTTGAAATATATCGAAAAACAATGTACAAGTTCAAAAAAGGAACGAAGATGAACACATGCGATCAACTCCAGGAAAAAGTAGACATCGTCTCAGAAAGAGAACATCTGACTCACCTTGTGGTTCTCGGTAGTGTAGAGATGAGCACGTCTGCCTATCATGCGGAAGACCGGGTTCCAATTCCTCGCCAGGCCACCGTGCTGGGATTCACACGTTGAAAGGTAAGGCCTCGTTAATCCATTGCCTGCACAAGTTTCGACTTCTGAGGGTTGACATTCGTCAGCTGGTTAACGAAAAAAAAAATCACAAACAAACAAACCTGAAGGACAGAAAATGGCAGCCGAAATACTTTGTACGATATGTATAAGGAAACTGAGTAAACCCCATTCGATGAAAAATCAACAAAATCAAAAATATCGGCATTGGCTAAGATGTATCGGAGGGAAATCATATACCAAATGGTACAAAGAAAAGTATATACCTAGCTATTCTCTTTTATGATACGTCAAGTTTGATTGTGAGGGAACACAATTTGGACATATTCTTCAACATATGCATTCACCCCCCTAGCGAGGAGGTGTCACAACCCCTTGAACTTCAAATGGAAGAGGGGTCGAGTGATATATCATATTTTGCATATATTTTTCTTATTCTGATGATACCCTATTTATCGAAATTTACTTGAAGAATTCATGCGAAAACGGCGTTGAGAGCATTAACTCAATACTTTGGGTATTGATGAAAATACAAACAAGTTTTGGGTATAATGACTCAGCACATTTTCAATAAGTGGTAGGATTTAATGTTTGTTATTTGTAAAGGTGCTTTGAAGAAAAGTTGTTGAATTGATTCATCGAATCTTCACTTCAACAATGCTTGAAAATGTGATCAATTGCTTCCATACAATATTATAGATTTTGCTGGAATTCATTTCTAAAATGTTGTCCTGATGGGTTCTGCGGTTGGTGTTTCACATTACCGACGAATTAGGTATCGGCAAACTTTCTAACTAACTTGGTAACATCAGAATCATTTCGTAATGAATGTCCTCAAACAACATTGAAATGAAGTTATTCAGAAATGTTTCTGTTTCTGATTCTTAAATGCCAAAATTAATTTGTATTTTTCTCTAGCTGACCCGTGATCACTTCGTTGGGTGTTAATTATTTTTGTGATGCAATTATATCGTGAAGTTCTCAGCACAAAGTTTCATCAGGTTCATCAAAGCTTTCTGGGCGCACTCGAAAGAAAGAAAAAATCGAAAATTTTATAAAGTTTTTTTTTTATCTTGTTAGACAATGAATTTCAAGATGATACGAAATACTCCTTCCATCAATTTTGTTGAGAAATATTTATGCAAAATTTGAAGTAGATTGGACCTAGGAATCACGTTGTCCCTTACAAACTTTGCCCCGTTTTTCACCCTCTTAGGAAAGGAATTAAAAAAAAAAGTTCTCATCGGATGCCTGAGTCATACTAAGAACTCCCCCTACAAGTTTCAGATTTCAACGATCAGTGGTTTAGGCTGTGCGTTGATTAACCCCTTAAAATAACTTTCTACCCCTTGTCAACCCTATTAGGGTGCGTATTCACCAAAAAAGCGAGCACGAGCGAACATTCGTGTATGTTTGCTCATGTTTGCTCGACATATTGATATCTCATCCACACCAGAGCGAATATGTTCATGTTTGGAGTTGATCCATCTACTTTGTGCGAACAGTGCGAGCGCGTTAAATATGGCTGACCATGAAAAATTATTGTTAGCTAGTGCTGCTTTCGTTGTATTGACATTATCGAAAAAAAAAACGTAGCCTAATGCGAGATTTAGAACAGGATTACGGAATGTTTCAGAATTTTTGCCGAATGTCCCCTGAAGATTTCAAAACTCTGCTAGAGCTGATGGAACCAAAAATAATGAAATATGACACAAATTACAGGAGAGCTATTCCTGCGGCAGAACGAATTGGTGTAACCTTAGATTTCTCGCAACGGGCGACTCATGTAGCTCTCTCATGTATGTTTTTAAAATATCTAAACAAGTACGGCCAAGTTCATGAACCAACCCGATAATAATAATGTACTGAAAAGTATTGCAGCATGCAGCAAAACGCAAGCGATCGTCGAAGCGCGAGCAGTTTTGACGATTAAATCCCGTTCACACTGAACAAGCACGAACAAGTATTTTCTTTGATGTACCGCCTTCCTCTCGATCTTTTTTGAATGCGAACAAGCAAACGTTCGCTCGCTCGCTAGCTGGTACTCACCAGACAATTATTGATGCAGAATGCTCGCTCGCTCTTGTTCGCTCGTGCTCGCTTTTTTGGTGAATACGCACCTTCAGGCTATTAATTTCTATTAAATACGAAACACGTCTTTCATTTATTCTGCTCAGAATGTTTATGCAAAATTTGAAGTAGATTGGACCTAGGAATCACGTTGTCCCATACAAACTTTGAATTCGTTTTTCACCCCCTTAGGAGTGAAATTTTAATTTCAATAAGGGATCATTAGGAATATTAAACAAATTTTCGTTGAACGTTCACGTCTTCTATGTTTTCATTCACAATCATTTGAAATAAGGTTTATTTTCAACCTTTCGGCAAGGTGGAGAACATCCCATACATTGAGAGCTGTATAATAACCAACCACTGATTGAAACCTATCTGTACTACAACATCCCATATATTCTTTATTTGAATCGACTTTCTGCCCATTTCAATTTGGTAAGTGTTTAGATAATACGCAATCACTCACGAAATTGGAGGAAAATACATAGGTACACACTCTCTCCCTTAAAAAGTTTTTCATTGTCCTGATAGTAGCTTCCAGAAATGAAACATCAGCCATTTGGCCAATCTGTGACAAAATACTCTCTCTCTGTCTCACTCATAGGGCCAGTCTACCCCTTGAATCATAAATAAGTACTCGCGACTAAACATGTTCCATTCACTCAAATCTTTCTCTCTCGAATTTGAATCTAACATAATTTGTAGCAATCACGAAGAGAAATAACTGGACCCAAGTCAAATGTAAAAAATTTTGAATCTCTATGTACTAGACGTATGATATTCATGGATTCTACATTGCACCAAAACTGAAAATAATGACTTGTCGTCAGGAGCTTGTTGTGGATATTCGTCTATTTGCGATAACTACTTCGTGAATGAAGAGTATTGAAGTCTAAACTAATAAATGAGAACCTTCGCGAAAGTTCCATGTCCTCTAGATTGCTGTCCTTGGCCTATGGTCTAGGTAAACAGTACTTATCTCTCGAGATCGATGATGTACATTGACCCTTTTTGCGCGATATGTAACTGCCTCCGAGCAAATCGTATTCCGACTATGTACATTTTTTGTAAACACCTAGAAATTGTTATATTAAAACAGCAGTTCCAATATTATTTCCATTTCCATTGAAATAATTCTTCAATAATATCAAACATGGAAATTAACAGAACAGAAACAAAATAAAAATTATCATATTATATTGATGATAGATGAAAATTTGACCATCTTGAGTCCATAGACTTGTACCCACTCCCGTATATAATTTATAACTGGTAGGTATTATAGTAGTCACATCGTTCTCATTTGGATAGTTGATATAAGAAACATTCATTGCGTCAACATTTTTCTCATCAAACTATATATTATCGTTTCCATCAATCAAACAAATAATTTTTTTTTTTGGAATAAATTCACCAAAAATAAATTTGAACCTCATACTGCTAATATAAATGAGGAACTATTTTTATGGTATTCCTTGTTAGGTAGGAAGTTCAAACTTGGAATTTTGATAATTATTTAGATATATTATATATTGAAATGTCACGAAATCACCCCTTATCAAACAATGTTACACTTCATTGACCCCCTCCCCTTACCATATGACATAACTTATGGATGACCCCTTGTTTGACAAATGTTTTTTTTATTTTACCAAATGAATGATTTTTGTCCTGAATAATCAAAGAGTACAATGAATTGTAACTTATCCAGAGGATAATTCACCACTTTTTTGCGTTAGGTAAAAGTCAAGAATGTTTCAACCAGTAAACCTTAGCAACATGAACGAACACGATACTTTGATATTTCTGCCCTCATCGAGACAACATTATAAGTGATGCAAAAAACATATTCACTTCAACTCGCAGATCCGAAAATACAGTGTTAGTGCAGTGGAAGAATCGGTTTTCTGACCTATATAATACGCTTTCTCATCAAGGGAATGATTCATTGGCTCTCATCCAAACATACACATTATTTTGTACAAGATTTATGAAACTCGACAGCTCCATATAAAATTCGTTCGGGACTGAATTAGTCTTCGACTGAAAAATAAGTGTTTTTCATTTTCAGAAAAGAGATGAAGCAGGTACTGCCCGTCCTCGGTGTACTGAGCGAATTTCAAAATATAGCTGAAACATTTTTTCAACGCTTGTTATGACAACATGATTGTAATGAAACCAAAAAAAACGCATTTTTTCTTTGATGAAATTCAGTTCAAAAGGGTGCAATTTCAAAACTCAGGTCGGTTGACCGTGCAAGCTAAGCTGCTTGATTGTTGTCAGTTCCATTATCCTCTGGACGTCGAATGGAAACCCTAAAAATACGTCAAAGGTATCCAGCGGAACTCCTCTGATGGACGAGAGATGTCGAATATGACTATCCATATGCCGCTAACTTGGACGTCTAACAAATATTCTTTACAGACCTCTGAACACTTATTAAAACACAAACTAGACTGGATTTCTCCTGGACCTACTGGAAACTAATTAAAGCTGTTGTGGCCTTGAATTCAACCTATAATGGACATAAATTGACCCAAACTGAATGTATTTCATGTGCATGGAATAATATTCATAGAAATTAATAAGTATGTATAGAAGTTTTCACAATAAATGGTATTGACTGAAGGATTATAATAAAACCAATTAGACCCTTAAGTTGTAGAATCCGAGATGCACATCATAAATGTAAAAGGGCCGGATTCAGGTAATTTTGTTTCTCAGAGAGGGATTGTAGAGGATTACAGCTCACACTTCTTGTTCATTTTAATCTTTGTATTTCATTGGAAGTGTTCACTTGTGTTACGGCGTGCAATAATTTTATAAGATTTTATACCCCAACGTACAGATTAGGCAGTATGTGGCGTCCGTGGATAAAAAGTAATAGTGCTTCTTCCAGTGGTTCGTTAAAGAAGAATCACTCATCTTGTGACGCGAAAATCATTATAAAAAATGTGTATAGTTCCTTACTTCAGCAAGGATATAACGCGGGTGCTGCAGCAGAAGTAACCAGTAATTTGACGAAGGTGCCTCTTACTTCAGTTCGACGAATTGTTGAAAATTCCATGGAATCAAGAAAAAAGCGTAAAGATTCCGGTGTCACAAAAGGTCTAGACGACTGGGAAAAAGATTTGATAAGACGAAAAATCTACACTATGTACGATGAGCAGCGTGTCCCTACAATCAAAAGTCTGAAACAGCGGCTCATCAATGACGAAACTCACATCAACTGTGGCCTCACTACTCTTTGGCGAGCTCTGTCTGCAATGGGCTTTAAATATCGCAAAATTGACAAGAGACAAGTAATAATGGAATCCACACGTTTAATAAACTGGCGTTCTGAATATATAACATCAATAAGAAAATACCGGTCTGAAAATCGGCCAATACTCTACCTCTACGAGACGTGGTTTGACACGCATGACACCCCTTCCAAAGGATGGACTGATTCCTCTGATAAGTGTAAAACAAAAGCACCATCAAATAAAGGGAAGAGAATCCCAATATTACACGCAGGATCAGAAAATGGTTGGATCCCAAACGCTATGTGGCTTTCTGCCAAAAATATTAAGGACTCTTGTGTTGATTATCACGAAGATACGACAGCAGAGCTTTTTGAAGATTGGTTTAGAAATTGTCTGTTACCCAACATTCCGCCAAACAGCGTTATAGTAATGGACAACGCAAGCTATCATAGTCGACAATTGCAAAAAATTCCTGGCTCAAAGAATACGAAATTGGAGATTCAAAACTTCATGGCTGCAAATGACATAAATTTTGAGGAAAATTATACAAAAAAAGAACTTTCACAAGTGCTGCAGTCATTTTCTTAAAAAAAAAACGTATGTTTATGATACAATTACAGAAGAATTGGGATATACAGTGTTACGCCTACCTCCCTACTACTGCGTGTTCAATCCCATATAGAGCTTATGTGGCACCAACTTAAATCGAGCGTGCGCGGAAAAAATACTTCTCCTACTTTAAGTGGTAGTGTGGTAGAATGAATTAGGAACTGTATGAATGACATTCCTACCGAGAGTTGGAAAAGTTCTGTTAGTCATGATATAAATGTTGACAACTCGTACCTTTCTGTAAAGTCAATTGCGCCAATTATAATTAATTTAGATGAGGATAGCGAAAGCGACACTGAACTAAATATAGAATAGTATTGTAACATTCAAATGAATTACTTGTATGTCTCCTACATTATGCAAAATTCAAATTTCTTAAGTTCGACCCTGTAGCACATTTGAATCTTTTACCAGATGATTTTCTACACAATGGGATTAAATCGGGTAGTTTATTGCAGTTGATAAGCCAATACCATTTACTGTGAAAAATACAATACCATCTTTGGACCTTATTGCCATACGAACCTTCTTCTTTTTATTATCCCCTCAGTCTTGCTAATTATTATCGCTATTATGCAAAGTTTTCATTCCAGATAAATTTGACGATGACTGAATTTGATTATAAAATATATGCCGAAATTATTTGAATGTAACTTAGGTACTTGTATTTCAATTTCGATATCGTCTTTCTGTTTATTCTATCTATTAGAACCTCGAGAGTCGAGGACTCATTGTTTATCACAGACATAAAGGTAAATGATTATGTAATCATAATATTGTCATATGTTGATTTTAGTATTCCTGAACAGCATTGACATCGAATTATATGAATAAATTTCAAGTGAATGCTGTGGTAGCTCGAGATTTTTTAGTAGGTACTGATATTACTCAGTTATTAGGAGGTAGGCACCATTTCCAATCAATTAGACCCATACACAATATTTTGAGGATGAGATGTTCGGATTTTTCTTCTTCAAGCCAATACACAAAGAATACAAGAATTCGATAAAAGAAGTTACATCAATTATTTATCTTACATGTATGAGAATGTATGTTTCAGCGAAATATCAATTTATTCAGAGCAGAATAGTTCAGAATCAACTTTTCCAATAACGTTTGGTGTATCTAGTGGGAAAGTTTTATAATTCAGCCATATGCCCACTGATGAGCTCGAGGGATATTTTTCTCTGAGCAAAACAAGCTTGTCTGGGTTTGACTAGATCAGCAGAAGACGTTATTCCTGATATATTCATAGCACCTGAAACGTGTTTGAGCAGAAAGGATGAAATTAATTACCAGCTAAGAGATCACGAAGCTATCTATTTCCCATCAAGGGAATGATTCATTGGCTCTCATCCAAACATACACATTATTTTGTACAAGATTTATGAAACTCGACAGCTCCATATAAAATTCGTTCGGGACTGAATTAGTCTTCGACTGAAAAATAAGTGTTTTTCATTTTCAGAAAAGAGATGAAGCAGGTACTGCCCGTCCTCGGTGTACTGAGCGAATTTCAAAATATAGCTGAAACATTTTTTCAACGCTTGTTATGACAACATGATTGTAATGAAACCAAAAAAAACGCATTTTTTCTTTGATGAAATTCAGTTCAAAAGGGTGCAATTTCAAAACTCAGGTCGGTTGACCGTGCAAGCTAAGCTGCTTGATTGTTGTCAGTTCCATTATCCTCTGGACGTCGAATGGAAACCCTAAAAATACGTCAAAGGTATCCAGCGGAACTCCTCTGATGGACGAGAGATGTCGAATATGACTATCCATATGCCGCTAACTTGGACGTCTAACAAATATTCTTTACAGACCTCTGAACACTTATTAAAACACAAACTAGACTGGATTTCTCCTGGACCTACTGGAAACTAATTAAAGCTGTTGTGGCCTTGAATTCAACCTATAATGGACATAAATTGACCCAAACTGAATGTATTTCATGTGCATGGAATAATATTCATAGAAATTAATAAGTATGTATAGAAGTTTTCACAATAAATGGTATTGACTGAAGGATTATAATAAAACCAATTAGACCCTTAAGTTGTAGAATCCGAGATGCACATCATAAATGTAAAAGGGCCGGATTCAGGTAATTTTGTTTCTCAGAGAGGGATTGTAGAGGATTACAGCTCACACTTCTTGTTCATTTTAATCTTTGTATTTCATTGGAAGTGTTCACTTGTGTTACGGCGTGCAATAATTTTATAAGATTTTATACCCCAACGTACAGATTAGGCAGTATGTGGCGTCCGTGGATAAAAAGTAATAGTGCTTCTTCCAGTGGTTCGTTAAAGAAGAATCACTCATCTTGTGACGCGAAAATCATTATAAAAAATGTGTATAGTTCCTTACTTCAGCAAGGATATAACGCGGGTGCTGCAGCAGAAGTAACCAGTAATTTGACGAAGGTGCCTCTTACTTCAGTTCGACGAATTGTTGAAAATTCCATGGAATCAAGAAAAAAGCGTAAAGATTCCGGTGTCACAAAAGGTCTAGACGACTGGGAAAAAGATTTGATAAGACGAAAAATCTACACTATGTACGATGAGCAGCGTGTCCCTACAATCAAAAGTCTGAAACAGCGGCTCATCAATGACGAAACTCACATCAACTGTGGCCTCACTACTCTTTGGCGAGCTCTGTCTGCAATGGGCTTTAAATATCGCAAAATTGACAAGAGACAAGTAATAATGGAATCCACACGTTTAATAAACTGGCGTTCTGAATATATAACATCAATAAGAAAATACCGGTCTGAAAATCGGCCAATACTCTACCTCTACGAGACGTGGTTTGACACGCATGACACCCCTTCCAAAGGATGGACTGATTCCTCTGATAAGTGTAAAACAAAAGCACCATCAAATAAAGGGAAGAGAATCCCAATATTACACGCAGGATCAGAAAATGGTTGGATCCCAAACGCTATGTGGCTTTCTGCCAAAAATATTAAGGACTCTTGTGTTGATTATCACGAAGATACGACAGCAGAGCTTTTTGAAGATTGGTTTAGAAATTGTCTGTTACCCAACATTCCGCCAAACAGCGTTATAGTAATGGACAACGCAAGCTATCATAGTCGACAATTGCAAAAAATTCCTGGCTCAAAGAATACGAAATTGGAGATTCAAAACTTCATGGCTGCAAATGACATAAATTTTGAGGAAAATTATACAAAAAAAGAACTTTCACAAGTGCTGCAGTCATTTTCTTAAAAAAAAAACGTATGTTTATGATACAATTACAGAAGAATTGGGATATACAGTGTTACGCCTACCTCCCTACTACTGCGTGTTCAATCCCATATAGAGCTTATGTGGCACCAACTTAAATCGAGCGTGCGCGGAAAAAATACTTCTCCTACTTTAAGTGGTAGTGTGGTAGAATGAATTAGGAACTGTATGAATGACATTCCTACCGAGAGTTGGAAAAGTTCTGTTAGTCATGATATAAATGTTGACAACTCGTACCTTTCTGTAAAGTCAATTGCGCCAATTATAATTAATTTAGATGAGGATAGCGAAAGCGACACTGAACTAAATATAGAATAGTATTGTAACATTCAAATGAATTACTTGTATGTCTCCTACATTATGCAAAATTCAAATTTCTTAAGTTCGACCCTGTAGCACATTTGAATCTTTTACCAGATGATTTTCTACACAATGGGATTAAATCGGGTAGTTTATTGCAGTTGATAAGCCAATACCATTTACTGTGAAAAATACAATACCATCTTTGGACCTTATTGCCATACGAACCTTCTTCTTTTTATTATCCCCTCAGTCTTGCTAATTATTATCGCTATTATGCAAAGTTTTCATTCCAGATAAATTTGACGATGACTGAATTTGATTATAAAATATATGCCGAAATTATTTGAATGTAACTTAGGTACTTGTATTTCAATTTCGATATCGTCTTTCTGTTTATTCTATCTATTAGAACCTCGAGAGTCGAGGACTCATTGTTTATCACAGACATAAAGGTAAATGATTATGTAATCATAATATTGTCATATGTTGATTTTAGTATTCCTGAACAGCATTGACATCGAATTATATGAATAAATTTCAAGTGAATGCTGTGGTAGCTCGAGATTTTTTAGTAGGTACTGATATTACTCAGTTATTAGGAGGTAGGCACCATTTCCAATCAATTAGACCCATACACAATATTTTGAGGATGAGATGTTCGGATTTTTCTTCTTCAAGCCAATACACAAAGAATACAAGAATTCGATAAAAGAAGTTACATCAATTATTTATCTTACATGTATGAGAATGTATGTTTCAGCGAAATATCAATTTATTCAGAGCAGAATAGTTCAGAATCAACTTTTCCAATAACGTTTGGTGTATCTAGTGGGAAAGTTTTATAATTCAGCCATATGCCCACTGATGAGCTCGAGGGATATTTTTCTCTGAGCAAAACAAGCTTGTCTGGGTTTGACTAGATCAGCAGAAGACGTTATTCCTGATATATTCATAGCACCTGAAACGTGTTTGAGCAGAAAGGATGAAATTAATTACCAGCTAAGAGATCACGAAGCTATCTATTTCCCAAGAATTTAAGGTTGTGATGTCGTTATCTTCCTACTGAATCATATAGCGTCCGATGTAATACAAAAAAAATTGATCCTGTTCCTTCATTCCCGTTAAAATTGAACCACAAAAAATTATCATATATGGACTTCACCATTCACCCAGTGAAAAAACTGAACTCTTTTCAGAATCCTCGGACGAACAGCTCTAGAATCTCAGCATATATGGTAGAACATGTTTCGCTTATGTATAATTCAATATTGATATCTTGAGGAAATAATAATACTCATATTTATTGGGTAACATTTATAATTCAAATGATTTGGCTCTCCACAACTAGGGATAGAAATCCAGCGGCATTTTCCAGCCGGATTTTTACAAGATTGTCCTGAATCCAGCTGGATCCAGCAGAATATGGAATCAAGATAAATACAAGACTGCAATGGATTTACTAAGCTCATTACTAAAAACTACTTAAATAAAAACCTTCACGCATTCTTGTAGAAAGAATGGAGTTTCCTGAATTATTTTTTGGCTTTCCTCTTCTCCGAATCAAGAACTTGATATTACAACTTCTATAAAAGAAGTAAAATTGAAAAAAAAACACTTTCTGTTCATATCTCCTTGTATATCAAATGTCGTTTGAATCACTCACAAAAAGGAAGACAGAGTCCATCTAAACTAGTAACTTCCCTGTCTATATGGCAACGACGGGCACTAGCTTACATAGAAATCACCTCTTCTTGCTCAATTTTCATACCAAACATATGAAAATTGAATCAAATAGATAGCAAACATAGGAGTATCTACACAAAGCAAAATAGAGAGCTATTCGTTGAAAACACCTCACTGAGAAGGATTATTTTTCATCCCAACCCACACAAGATCTCGTTTCGCTCAGAGAAAATTATCCCCTGAGCTCTTCAATTCGAATGACATTTTGGTGACATTCATTCATTTGATAACCAGAACCATCACAGAAAATAAATATCCTCATTAATAGGAATCCTATATAGAATCAAAAAGTTCACTCCCCTTGAATATTTGAAATTCATATAGGTATTTCAGTTTAATTTACTCCACAACTTGATATCTGCTTGGTCTACAGCAAAAATATATATATATATTGAAACCACTTATAATGTAATGAAATGCCTATGGTGAACATTTATTGAAACTACAATCATAATATCGATACAAAATTGAAACTGGTAAAAAACATTTACCCAAAATTCAAATACTATAAAAGATAGATCATCGAACAAGATATGTAAATAACTGAAATTAACAACGAATCAAATCTAATTCTGGTAAATCACCGAGATCTCATCACAGAATAGAAATATATATATTAAAATACCCGGAACTTGAGAAATATTAAGTTGATGAATGAATTCAAGAATGAATTGAAAAAGTACCATATATTGAATCAATAATATATTTTACCGTTGTTTTTTTGACGTTGTTTTCATAAGTTATTGTATTTATTTCACATATTGATATATTGTACATACATTGTCTATATTTTTAACTCTATTGAAACCTGTTGCTAAGAGCGGAAGGAATAAAATGCAAATCAAGTGAGAAAAAATCAAATCAAAATCAAATTTTTGGTCAATAATGAATTTAGGGATTTATTGATAAAAGAAAATTCTGTTGTTACGAAAAACCGAGATTTCGAATATGAAATATGAGACAAATTTTTTTTAAATAACGGAATAAATGAAATAATATTGTGACAAGAAAATTGAGGTATCGAATATGAATTATTAATAATATTTCATTCAATTTCTTCATTTACATTTTTTGACTAGTATTTCATATTCGATACCTCGATTATCTTGTCACAATATTATTTCATTTATTCCGTTATTTGAAATTCCTTTCGACTCATATTTCATATTCGAAATCTCGGTTTTTTGTATCAACAGAATTTTCTTTTATCAATCAAACCCTAATTTCATTATTGACCAAAAATTTGATTTCGATTTTTTCTCACTTGATTTGTATTTTAATCCTTCCGTTCTTAGCAACAGGTTCCAATAGAGTTGAGAATATAGACAATGGAAGTCCGAACCATTACCATTCAGCAAGGAACATTGTCAAACACTTTCAAGCAAATATTGTACATAATTTGATATCACTCTAGAAACAATGTGTTTTTTTGGATTAATGAAGTGAATTGAATAATATTATACACAATATTTTTAAAATCCTTTTTGTCTTTTCAAATCAATATATAAAAAACACAACTTCTATGGAAGGAGTGATATCAACAATATTACTGAGCACTCTACTCAAGTGAACAGAAGAAAAGTTACTTACTTCTAGGGTCCAGTAGTTTTAATTTTTTGAAAAATTGTCTAGGATAATCAGGAAGTGTTTATTCAAAATGCATAATTCTCTTTCCTCCGCGCCCTCCACCATCTTGAAAAAACGATGAAAATTGGCACTTTCTTCAGATTTTCATTTATTTTCTTCTCGATGCATTATAGCTAGAAAATAGTTCTATTCAATGTTGTAGAGGATGAATTATTCTACATTTATGTTTCGATACTTTGTGTGCGAGACTGAGAATTTCGGCAATAGGCACTTTAGAATTGCAAATTGTTTACTGCTGTTACTCGCTGATACCTATATGATATGGGTATAATATCAAAAACGGTTGATATGATTGTGAGTGATATTTGTGGGGATTAAATTCTCTAATAATATCAAATAGTGCAGTTGCAATAAATACAGAATAGGAATTGAACAAAAATAGATGAGAAAATATAAGATAAGAAAAGTATTCGTTGAAACAATATATAACTCCTAACTCGCCCACTGATTTGATCAGCTTAATTAACAAAAAGGTATATGCACCAAAATTAAGTAAGACCAACCAGGTCCTCTCGGCGAGAAATGAATCATATAAAAAACTACACAAGCAGAAAAAAAAATATGTTCAGAACACAAACTTATATGATCTCCATATTCAATGCCCAGAATTACTGAAATTCAATTTGCTGTATTGCATAACGGATCATGAACAAGGTAATAATCGAATATGAAAATGAAAAGAAGGTTTCTATGGAACATAAGATGTATTATGTTGCTGTCAACCTTTTCGTCTGATTTATTATTTAAATGTCGTATCTCTCTCATTATTAAAGGTATTTCAAACCTACTTTGAATGTCATACTTCTTCAATGAATATGTTTTGATATATTGAAAAAAATATTGAACATTTCTATTCATATACAAAAAGTCTATCTGTAACCAATACTGCCCTGCCTATCCTGAACCACAATAAACAAACCGTCGCAGAGTGGTGGGGGATCGAAGAGACTCATTAACCCTCAAACTTACTCTCTTGTCATTATGGCTCGACGGAAATTGAATGACATAGATAGAATGCACATTTGATTCCATTCTCCTAGAAGTCTTCATCACTTCATTTGTTTGTTGTCAGTTCATGGAGCAGTAACCTCATCACCAACCTCTGATATCACTCGAACCTCGACGCGAGTTTTGCTAAGTTAGCATATTCAGGAAAAGAAATAAATACTGAATTAAAGTTCCACTAAATTCAACTTTCGAAGCGAAATTAATTGGCATGTACACCTTTCCAAAATAACTTTCACTTATCTTGTGATCTTACTCACCCAGAACATGCCGAGCAACACTGGATCTGCCCGTTCTTCTGTATCAGATCTGAGCATAATACGAGTTTTCATAACTCGCCCCCTCTAACCAATGTACCACTTGTTGCAGTCGTTACAAGGGACTAATCAAATTTCGATATTGTTTGTATTGTTCAGTTAAGTCCTCGATTGGTTGTCGGGGACTTAGCTCACATCCAAGTTTCTTAACAGTATATTGAACAAACGACCCTTATAATCCGAGCGAAAAAGAATCAGTTTCCATTTTGGGAGAAAAAGCTAAGTATTGGTGGGAAACTTAGGTGCCAGAAACAACCAACTCAAATTTCCACCCCCAAACCACTTTTATAGCACACAATTCCTTCCTACAGGTAATAAATTCCGAAATATAGGCCGAATACGAAACTGTTCATCTCAAGGTTTTGGGGGTGGGAATTTCAATGGGTTGTTTCTGGCACCTACCCCAACATTTTCCACCAATGTTTAGCTTTTTCCCCAAAATTCATAGAATTATATTTTAAGTGCAATATTCGCATAAACTGTTAGGGTAAATTGTATCGAAATACTTTAATTGCGGTTTATCTGAACGAAGTTTTGATGCTATGGATTTGCCAAGCATATTCCTTGTACCTGCGATTGAGCCAAAAGTAGGAGCGGTGCAGTTGGCCCTTTGGGCCATTATTATATTCTCGGTTCGAACCATATATCAAATATATCAAGTTTGATTCAAGCCGAGATTATCATAGCCCTTAGTCACTGTACTCATAGTCAATATAAAGTGAATGAATATTCTCAGCATCCTCACACCTAACATTATTATTATGATTATGGAATTCTTCATTATATTCATAATTTCTAGTTTACTACGTGAAAACCACTGAAATGTATAAACACTCTAAAAGGTTCAAATAAAGCCAAAATCACCTATCCCTGAGTTTGCGCAGTTCGAGAGATCACTTAAAAAAATATCCACAATATTGCCAGGGACGGTTCCAAAAAATTTGCCCGGTCATCAATTAGTAGAAAAATGTTATAAGTTCCATAACTTTGATTATAAAGGTAAATCGGAATTCAAAACAGATGTGAATTAATTATTAGGGACTGACAATATATTTTTATTCCTATTCCACAACTACCCTCATTTCATGTTATGGAATAGGAAAAATCGAAATATAATCAAAATATGTGCAATGTTCGAGTTCCAAATGAAATTGAAGATAACATTGCATTCGACATTTGAGAAAGCTTACTTTGTGGTTATAATGTCAGTATCTTCGAGTAATCATTCGTGGGGATAGTGTTGAACGAAAAATCTACATTTATATAATATTTATATAGTACTAACATGTGGCAAACACCGCAAAACAAAAACTTCAAGAGTTGATCTTTTCAATTCATTTCCTCTACTTTCATAGGAACAAGGTTAGACAAAACATATACAGACATATATATTTCGAATTATTCTGCTGATGGAGAAACAAAATTAATCTTGGAAGAGTTTTTCTTTAGAGTTCTCCCCTAATTTTGGTGGTTTGAGCAATGGTGATAAGGAAAACCTAATTTTCGTATGAATTTTAGCGATCTCTCATCAATTTCACTTGATGATTCACTATATAAAGGGATATATAAAAATATGGATTCCTAATTTTCAAATAATCTGTTATCTTGTGAATAATTCAAAAGATTATATGATGAATGGAAGAAGTCCACAAATTCTTCTCAACAGACATACAATATTGCTCGTTATTTCGATCACCTGCCTAATAAGTATTTTAAATTCAAAAAAAAATTATTATATCTTTTGCTGGCTTCGTGTGACCACTTATATCTCTCCTGTTTCGTAATCAAACAGTTTCTGTGTCCACTGAATGACTCCATCTAATCTTCAGTTACTACCAAGCATCTACATTCAAAATTTTTTTCAAGGATTTAACAACAAATCCAGCAGTATGTGTAACAACATTCCCTGTAAAATGAGATTGTAAATAGGTGATGAAGAGGCATGAATATTTTCCTGGAGAGAAGGAAGTTTTGAGGAAGGGATTCCTGTCTTTTTCTTCTCTGAGTCAATGGAAAAATTCATGATTATATTTGTGGAGAAAGAGTGGTTCTCGATAGTGTAAAGGTTAGCACATTCGCCTTCCAAGCGGAAGACCGGGGTTCGATTCCCCGCCGGGCCACTGTGCTGGGTAATCGCACGTTGAAAGGTAAGGCCTCGTTGATTCATTGCTCGCACAAGTTTCGACTTCTGAGGGTTGACGTTCGTCAGCTGGTTAACGAAAACGAACAATTTCAGAATGAAGTTCAAAACATTCACAAAAAGGAAGGAACTCTGAATGATTCCAACATCTTCATCGATGATTTGCACATATTACTTTTGTATTCTTTTTGCATTGACTAGAAGAAGATAAAGCTGAAAATCACTTACCCAAATGAGAGATAACATGAAAGAATTTTTTGTCTTGAATAACTATATCATTACCTATGTTATGAGTCAAGTCAGCATAATATTTTTGAGGCGGGTACATAGTGGTGAGACTACTAGTATTTCCCAAGTTTGTAGTTTCCATTTATATTCCTTGTATCATGATGTAATGCCAATATTTTGAAAGTATAGTTGAATTGGAAGCATGTTAGATTATTGTTCCAGCCACTCATCACCCTGAAAAATAGAAGATGCATTGTAACACTGATTATTCCAGAAAGTCTTTGCTTACCTTATACAGCAAAAAAGTAGTTTGAGGTAGTCTTGACTGAATTCGTATTAAAAATTTAATCCAGAGGTGAGCTCGGTTTTTCATACATTCGTCATAAGTTCCCTGAACAGAATTTTTGGGGTACATTATATATACTCTTTTTATTCATATGTGTTTAACCTTAAATTTGGTTGGGAAATGGCGTAGGGTCTCAGTGTATTATTTACCAAGCACTTATTTTCCTGTGGGACCTGTATGCAACAGATATAATTTATATCACTCGAGTATTCTTCAGTGGGATTTCTTTCCAAAGCTCTCATCCAGTTTCTTCTCGAAGTGTCCCTGAAAAAAAAATCATCAGGTTCAGTGCCCCTAATGACAGGATACCAAAATATATTCAATGTAAACAGCTAATGTACAGATAATTTCGGTTCACTTTCAAATGTGGTAAAAACGCAAACCCAAAATAATACTTACGAGAAAAAGGTCAGTCCTGGATACTCCCTATATTGTCACAAAAAAAAACCTCATTTCGTCTGTTTGCTCTCGGAATTAAACTTGATTTATGTCTGATACAAAAATATAAATGAATACTACGAATCAAAGATGGCTGCAAGCAACAATAAACATAGGGCACATAATGGAAAACGATTCACTGCACTTGTAAACTAAAAATGAAAGACTTTCAGAATAAGTTCGAAATCGAAAGCCGATCCTGCCTCTTGATTGTCAACATCTACGATCTACGCCTGCGTCTGTCAGAGCACAGTTGCACAACAACGTTGCCGCAACTACTACTTTCATTTCAAAATTAATCAGGTCTATTCTGGTGGCCTATTGATTCTTGAATATCACTGGATTTTTGATAAATATTCAAGAATGCAATTATGGAGCACATCGAATATTTTCAATATTTTTGGAAGCTTTTTCGCGAACTGAATATTACAAACATGAGATGAGTATGAAGAAATAATTTGTTTCATTTGTTCTGCAAACCTGTGCTGAAGTTTTGACGACAAATTATGACCACGACCTACGAATAACTTTGGCAACGTTATGATGGTAAAGTACGTATGACGTATGTTTGTTGATAGGTCTTCAGATGCTATACCCGAACCCGGTGGCCGGTCTTTTCATTATGATTCTGTCTCTGGCATGGCGTACGGCATTTTTGTGTTTTTTATTATTTCTACGGTGAAAACTCAGTTACATCTTGTACCTAGATGTTAAGTGTAGGTATCTTGATGTCTTTTCAGTTTTTAGCTGAAACGAAACAGTCAAAACGATGGCCTTCAAAACGGTTTTATCCAGAGCCAGGATGTACACCTAACCTAACCATATGTTTCAGAAATTTTTATCTTGTTTAGGTACCCTCTGATTCGAAATGGTGCTTTCATGAGTCAAATAGTATGTTGCAGTTTTAAGAGGATACCTAAAATCATACTGCTTGATTATTGAAACCTCTCTGTTCCATTATGAATTGTTTCTAACATCAATTTCGTTTTTTTGATGATATACTCGAATAGATTCTGTCAAAAGAACGTTACGTCATTTTCCCATAGAATCTCAGTTCACACTCGGTTTTTTTCATTCATGTATCATACAAATTAAAGTGTTTGAAGTTATGCTTCAAAGTAACTCAAGTAGCTCATATGCCAAAACTGTCGAAATAAAAAAAAAATGATATATAAATATATCAGTGAAGTCGCGCGGTAACCATAACAAGGCTTACCTTATTCGTTACTATGCACGCTCAGATGTTCAAATAAGGACGGTGGTAGTGGTAGTGCTCGCTAGCTGGGATAATAAACAGAAACATTTACTGTGTATGGTGCGCAGCCTTCTTGAACTTTATCAGTGTAGGAGGTTGTGACTAGACTCATGAGCCCATTCTGACACATGGTGTACACTTAGTGCGCATATTCCAATTGCACATTAATTGCATTCACAGAAGGAATAAAAATTATTTTACCAATCAACTTCAACAAATTGCACCATGTCAAAAAATCTCACGGCGAATCAAAAGTACCATCGAATTTCGTACATTGCGCAATAGCTGAGTGTAGATATGCGCAAAAGTTTAGCGTACATTGCGATGCCATGTTGCTCTAGTGGAGAGGGAGCTTAATCTTTCAATGACGTGTTTTTTGTGGCGCCTTTGCTTGTTGCATAACACGGAACAGCTGATCTCTCAAAAAGTAGATCCTCCGAAACCTGTTGAAGATATGCGCAGATTCGGAAATTTAGAATCCAAAGGTTTATTTTGTGTAAATATTCACGTTTTTTGAAACAATTTCGATTGAAACATAACATTCATTTATATTTAATGCGTGTAAATCTGCGCAACATCTTGGAAACCGCGCATTCGATTGTCTTTATAAAGTAGGCGGTGCAATGACGCGCTGGATGTAGGATTACATTCGCCATTTGTAAAAAGTGACCAAGCTAAATTTCTGATAGAAGAACGCAGGAAGGACATAGTTCCAGCAATATTCATAAGGAATTGAGAGTGTGAACAGGTGAGGATTCATTTATTCAATGTATTGAATCACGTATTCTGCCATTTTCAGTGTATTGTTAGGCATTGTCAATTTCACTTTCTATTTCAGGAGCCACGCAAGGAAAGAGGCTAGGTGATAGATACAATATGGCCAAATTCATTTTATTCGGGCCCAATTATACCATTGAAGAGGGAAGAAGTGAGAATGACAGCTCAATGCCTGAAGCACTTCCCCAACAGAAAGAGAACATCGCACCTGGAGTAGCCAAGAAGCAGACTACATGCACCGCAAGGAAACGTTGCCCAGGGCCGTCATCGAAAGCCAGAGCGGAAGAACCTGCCGAGTCATTGCCCTGCAAGAGAAGAAATGTAACCTTTGCTAACAACAGTCAAGGAACTGAATCCACTGGCACTGCAGAAAAACCGAGTACAAGTAGACAAATGTCCTCATCGTCGGATGAAAAGTTTGATACACCTACTCAAACACCGAATGCAAGTAACGATCACACACTCACTTCGTTGCTATCAATCTCTGGGGTGAGAGAAGACATTTCACAGGCCCAAGCCAGTCAGAGAACTATGTCAAACTCTGGCCATGCAGAAAATCCGTCTACAAGTAAACGAAGTTTATCAGAGTCTGAATCATCCTCTGACGAAAGAGATGTTGCACCTAGCAGTCGAGAGATGAGCGTCATTTCTTTGAAAAAATACATGCTCAGACAGAAAAATTATATTGACGAATTTAACGAAACAATGAGAAAACAACTTGCGGTCGTGACAAAAATGTATAATAATCTCGGAGAAATGTACGGACACGCTGTAAATACTGAGACAGCCATGAATCAGTTGATAGCAGAGAATGAAAGCAGAAAAAGCACCAGAACGGTGAAAATACAGGTGGACTTAAAAACAAAAAGAAGAAATGCAAGCACCCAGGTCCACATGGGGGGTGTGGAAAAAATATCACAGGTATGTACCTACCGCCACAACAAATTTTACTCGAAGGAGGGATTTCTTTTACTGAAATCGCATGATACCAATTAACGATTTGTATCGTTTAGTATCGATTTGTATTTTTTATATTATTCAAGCATGGTATAATATTCTTTATTCTTCTAGTATAGCAGCTGAACCTCAAAATATTTTTAGGACGCGCTAAAACGATTATCAATTTTGTTATATTCCATAGCTTTATACTAATTTTCTTTGATCGGATATATCATAATTTCAATTGTTCATGCCATTAGATATTTTGAAATTTGAAATTGTTGATCGTTTATAAGGCTTTAAAGTTTCCCTTGAATTTTCTCCCTTCGAAAACGAAATCTGTATTGAGATACATAAAATGTTTCAAACATTTCACTTGGTCTAAAAGCATCAATAAATCTTTCATTTTTATGTATTCCAAAATTCAGATCATTTACTTAATCGAGAAGTGAGAGCAATATGACAAAATAAGACCGTGAACTCGTCCATCGAAATTCTCACCTTAAATGAAAGCAACAGCAAACCTCTTCCTGATATTTCGTTTGCTCTAAGATTATATAGTTGATTTTTACGAAATGAAGGAAAAACTGAAGACATTTTTAGTTCCGAGTAATCCAGCCAGGGAACTCCCGTTTATCTACTGATTTTTCGTTATGGCAAAATAGGAAAGATTGGTCCGAAAAACTATCAATATTTATCTCATCATATGTCCTTGAATACAAGAAATATAATTGTCGTTGGAATATGTGGATCCAATTTTGAAAAACTGTTTCTCAGAAAGAATGGGTTCAAAAGGGGCTTATTCGCTATCCAGCTGACGTCCCCCTGAATGTATGTACACCTTCCGGAAGTCGAAACAAGAATTTTTTTTTCTAACATCAAAAACTTGCTCAGAAATTTTTCACAGATACCCTATAGTGTTATCATAGTTTTTTAAGGTCATGAGCTTCCAATTTTGTTGCAAATATTATAAATTGGATTCGAAATCATTCGTCACCTATTGTCCTTTTCTAGAGTCAGTTTATTTAAATAAAAACATTAATTGGGATATGGTACCAAAAATTAAAGAAATTGTTCCATACTTGTTTGGGTTTAGAAAAAAAATTGGCACCTGATTTCATCGATGATTCTGATATAATATCAATAATTCCAAGAAATTGAGCTTTGTAGGCTGCTAAAGAATTCCCCTCATTGAATAATATTTAGAGTGTGCCCAGAGGGCACTGGCCTTGTGCGGGCAAGAGACGATCAACTTCTCAATCGGTATAGCTTATACACTTATAACTTGAAAATAATATCGAAATAGTAGGTACATTCGGAATTTCTTTTCAATTCTCTTGAACAACAATAAAATCTGTTTTTGTCGGCTCTAGGGTAGGGGCGGTCCGGCAGGGTGAACTAATGGTGCATGGACTAATAGTCAACGAATTAATTCACTTTCAAATTTTTTTTCATTGCAGTGCCCCACTCCCGCAAAAACCACCCTCTTCACGCAGGTTCCTGGACAAGAACACGACGAGAGTGCGAGCAATAATAGCAGCCGTATGGACGAAAGTGTCATCATCGATTTAACCGACTAAGACGACAAATTTGCCGATACTATAGCGGCACAATGAACAAATTTTGGTATTGTTCACAAGATGTTATCTATTTTTCAGTAGTTGATTTTAGTATTATTGTTTTTACTATACTGTTCGATCAGTTTGTTATTATGAGAAGTGGCTGACAAGTTGGAGAGCCTAGACGTATGACTATCGTCGCTTAAAATTTTTTTTAGAATTGTTCAGATGATAATAATCTACAGAAATAGTCCTCATAGAAATTTCAGCTGGGTGTTTGAATCTTTCTGAGTTTGACTTTTGACTTCTGTCTCAGATGTTATCATTCCGTTCTTATTGGATTACAGATTCAAGAGCCTAGCTATAGCCATAAAACTATTATAGCATTGTTCTTGTTATCCCGATCCTGTTTCTCGTAGAATTTTTAATAGAGTTTTGACAGTTTTTCAGTGTTTTATTTTGTTGTAACTGATGAAATTGGCCGATACTTGATGAAAAATTTAAATGTGCCATTTTCACTAGACAGTTTACAAAATATACAATGGCTTCCTCAGGCGTGATTGTAGTACTATAACACGCCTGAAGAAGCAATAGCTATTGTAGAGTGAAACACGTTTAGAAGTTTTCTATACTTCCTGGTGAAAATCATATAATCAAGTTTTTTTTATTATGTTTTGTTGTTATGTTTCTGTTATACGATTTTCTCTGGACTCATGAGTAGTATCTGTGATATGTAGAATTTAGATACAAAAATCTGCCACAAATGTTATATACTATAAAAAATATCATTGAATGATTTTCACGATATTTTTCAATCGCCAACCATTTGCTCCCTACAAGTAGCTGTCATAGTTGAGAAAAAAACTTATTATATTTTCATACGACTTATAATTTGTATCTAACGTTACTACAGTTTCGTCGTATACGGATAGTACCGAACGAATACATATATGAATGTATGATAGCAATCAAATATATAACTCTCAATTTTTGAAATTGAATGAGCAGAATCGAAAAGCAAAAATAAGGATCTCGTCAAATAAATGGTCTAAAAGAATTTGATCGAATAAGTCACTCAAATCCAAACATCCAAACAAAAAGATTGAAGTGAATTTTGGTCAAAATAATGTTGAAACCAAGTTTCACGAAGTTTCGATTGCTGGTTTCCGCAATCGTCTTCGGGTGATGACTAACGACATTTCGAGGTATGGTCGATTATGAAGACCCAAATTTTCCATGGTAATTGGTTTAAGTGGAAAAATGTTATATTGCCGCGAAGTTCTCGTTCATCGAGCCGAAGTTGGTCCATCTTCTGGATGGGAGCTTTCCGCACATCCCGGATTTCCACGCAGAGGTGACTGAATGCACGTTGTGAAAATGTAGGCAGCTTCCTTGAATTTACTTTTGAACCAGTGCTCCTTCCAGTGTATGACCTTTTCGATTTCGTGGATTCTCCTAGTACATTTTTCTTGTGTTTGAACATTCTCACTTCCAATGGTCTTCTGGTTTCTCCTATGTAAGATTTGCCACACTCGCATGGTATGCGGTAAACGCATTCGTTGCTTCTTGATTCACGGTGGTTGGATTGCTCATTCAGGTATCGTCCAGTATGCGCTGGAGTCCTGTAGAGCGATGTTCTTCATATATTTCTGGTCCTATTCACCTCCACGTCGAGAAACTGCAGTTTGCTATGAGATTCTTTCTTCATTGTGAAATCGATGGAGGACCTCACGTCGTTCAGATGTTCTAGAATAGCGGTAGTTCTGCATCTCCGTGGTTCCACACTATGAACGTATTCTCTACGTTTCTCTACCGGAGGCAGGGCTCCTTCGTAGCTCGTTCGATGGTAGATGTCTCAAACTATTCCATTAGTAGTCCTTCTGAACGCAGCATATCAGCAACTCCATGATGCCTTTGTCAACTGGTAATTTTGTTCTATTTTACGAATTATCGTCCTCTCTGTGTAGATGATTCCAAACACTTTCAAGAAAACGTTATATAACATTCTCTAAATAACAGTACAATTACCATTATATTAAAAAAGATATTGATAGTGTTGATAGTATTAATGTCTTCAGAAAAAAGTACCGTGAAAAGTCATATCATCTTTTGAACAATTCGTTCAGGCCAGTCTCAAAATACCTAGGCAGTAGGTTTTGGCTGGCACCTGTCAGAAAACAACTAATCCCTTGGAAAATACCACGAAGGGCATTGCATTATATCTGACCGGTACCTTCACAGAAGAAAATCCTGCATTTGATTGTGGCGATACGAATGAAGAAATTGATTTTCAATTATTGGGAAGGATACACTTGCGAACCGGTTTCGGGCTATTTGGCCACCCGTCAGTACAAGATAGTGCCATCATCAACATAAAGTCTATGACATCCCATAATTAAAAATCAAACACCTTTTATAATATCAAGCCTCGACCAAAGCTGATGCGAACAAAACGAATCATTGCGCCATATACCAATGGAGGAGGTATCCCAAAAACAAACCGAATTTGTCTATACCTCCAGCGAGGAAAATGCAAAAACATTCGACTTGATGGGCATACCTGAAGACTGTCTTTAAATCAAATCATCTTCTGAACAATTCGTTGAGGCCAGTCTCAAACTACCTAAACAGTAGGTTTTTTCTGACACCTGTCAGAAAACAACTAGTTCCTTGGCTGATACCACGAAGGGAATTGCATTATATTCTTTTTATTTTTTTCGGAGTACCTCGTCCATAGGTAGATGGCGCAATGACTTCTTGTTCTTCGCATCAGCTTTGGTCGAGACTTGATACTATGAAAAGTGTTTGATTTTTAATCATGGGAATTCGTCGACTTAATGTTGATGATGCCTCTACCTTGTAGTGACGAGTAGCCCGAAACCGGCCTGAATGTGTGACCGTGCCAATAATTGAAAATCAATTCCTTCATTCGTATCGCCAAAAGCAAATGCAGGATTTTCTTCTGTGAAGAAACCTGCACCGGCACCGTTCGGATATAATGCAATGCCCTTCGTGGTGTTAGCCAGGGGAGTAGTTGTTTTCTGACAGATGCAGCCGAAACCTACTGTGTAGGTAGTTTAAGACTGGTCCGAACGAATTGATCAAAAGAAGATAGGACTTTTCACGGTACTTTTTTCTGAAGACATTAATACTATCAACACTATCAATATCTTTTTTAATATAATGGTAATTTAATTTGAGTATACCCATCGACTATGTCGAATGTTCTTGCATTTTCCTCGCAGGAGGAATGGGCGAATGCGGTTTGTTTTTGGGATACCTCGTCTATGTGTATATGGCGCAATGAATTCGTGTTGTTCGCATCAGCTTTAGTTGAGTCTTGATACTATGAGAGGTGTTCGATTTTATGGCCAAATAGCCCAGAACAGCTCCGCAAGTGTGTCCATACCAGTAATTGAAAATCCGTTCCTTCACTCGTATGGTCAGAAGCGAATCCAGTGCTTCGTCGGATATAATGCAATGCCCTTCGTAATATTGGCCAGGGGAGTAGTTGTTTTCTGACAGGTGCCAGCCAAAACCTACTGTGTAGGTAGTTCGAAATTGGCCTGAATGAATTTTCCAGAAGTTGATTTGCTTTTTTACCTCCAGTCTTCAAGTATGCTTATCGACTATGTCGAATCCTATTGTGAAAAGATTAATGGTTTCAATCGTAATGGTAATCATAGCAGATGTAGGGCCATGGCTTTTCTGTGAAGCTTACATTTTTTCTCAGGTAAGGTGAGCTGAAGTCGGAAACTGAAGGGTTTATTATGGTATGCCAACATGGTGTCTTCGTCTACCAAAAGGTGATGGATATCAAGTTTCTGGCACTAGATGCAGAACCTGCTAACAGGCGCCCAAGACTCTATGAGAACACTGGCCTCTAGCTTTGACCATGCCGCTTCACGGAAGTTATTCAAGCTCCATGGAATATTGAATCCGTTGAGGAGAATGCTGAATTTTTTTGAATATTTTCGCACTCATTCCCTAGGCAAATACAGGCCGATAGGCCTCTTCGACCCCCAAAGTATCAAAATATTTGTTGTAGTTTTCGATCTGTCCTCGAGCTAATGATCATGATGCCAACGCGCCCTCCGGACGTATCGAGGTTTTGTAGAAAGGGTTCAAGAAGCAGAGTTTTACGAATACTATTATAATAATATGTTCATTACTCAACCAGATATTATAGATTTGACAATATAGATTCTCAAAATCATTATAGGCAGAAATAACAGATCAGTTTTGATAATTATTAGGACATAAACTGTTTCCCATTTTGACCCCAAAGAAGATGGACAAAATTTGATAGACACTAAATGATATTTTGTTTCTGAAAACTTCGTGTCTTTGAATCACTCACCAGCGTTATTCGTCTCGATTGACCTAGACCGTACTATATACCTTCCTCTACCCACTGAAAGACTTCGCAATGAGCATTGTAATTATTCAATAATATGGGTGCACCCACGAGAATTTAACGCTCCTTTCATACATATTGGATGTCACCCTATATAAAGCCAGTAACAAAAAGGTATGTAGGTATGTGAAGTTATTAAGCCCACACGATGTTATCAACACACATTGAAAATTTGGTGTTTGCATGAAACGGATTATAAAAAAAGATGAAAACGATAAAACTCATCAATAACTCATCGAATTTCGATGTCGATTAGAGTAATAGTAGATCCTGCCTTTTGATTGTCAAAGCACAGTTGCACAACAACGTTGCCGAAACTACTACTTTCATTTCAAAATTAATCAGGTAATGAGGTCTAGTTTTGACGACAAATAATGACCTTCGAATAACTTTGGCAACGTTATGATGGTAAAGTACGTATGACGTATGTTTGTTGATAGGTCTTCAGATGCTATACCCGAACCCGGTGGCCGGTCTTTTCATTATGATTCTGTCTCTGACATGGCGTACGGCATTTTTGCGTTTTTTATTATTTCTACGGTAAAAACTCAGTTACATCTTGTACCTAGATGTTAAGTGTAGGTATCTTAATGTCTTTTTAGTTTTTAGCTGAAACGAATCAGTCAAAACGATGGCCTTCAAAATGGTTTTATCCAGAGCCAGGATGTACACCTAACCTAACCATATGTTTCAGAAATTTTTATCTTGTTTAGGTACCCTCTGATTCGAAATGGTGGTTTCATGAGTCAAATAGTATGTTGCAGTTTTAAGAGGATACCTAAAATCATACTGCTTGATTATTGAAACCTCTCTGTTCCATTATGAATTGTTTCTAACATCAATTTCGTTTTTTTGATGATATACTCGAATAGATTCTGTCAAAAGAACGTTACGTCATTTTCCCATAGAATCTCAGTTCACACTCGTTTTTTTTCATTTATGTATCATACAAATTAAAGTGTTTGAAGTTATGCTTCAAAGTAACTCAAGTAGCTCATATGCCAAAACTGTCGAAATAAAAAAAAATGATATATAAATATATCAGTGAAGTCGCGCGGTAACCATAACAAGGCTTACCTTATTCGTAACTATGCACGCTCAGATGTTCAAATAAGGACGGTGGTAGTGGTAGTGCTCGCTAGCTGGGATAATAAACAGAAACATTTTCTGTGTATGGTGCGCAGCCTTCTTGAACTTTATCAGTGTAGGAGGTTGTGACTAGACTCATGAGCCCATTCTGACACATGGTGTACACTTAGTGCGCATATTCCAACTGCACATTAATTGCATTCACAGAAGAAATGAAAATTATTTTACCAATCAACTTCAACAAATTGCACCATGTCAAAAAATCTCACGGCGAATCAAAAGTACCATCGAATTTCGTACATTGCGCAATAGCTGAGTGTAGATATGCGCATAAGTTTAGCGTACATTGCGATGCCATGTTGCTCTAGTGGAGAGGGAGCTTAATCTTTCAATGACGTGTTTTTTGTGGCGCCTTTGCTTGTTGCATAACACGGAACAGCTGATCTCTCAAAAAGTAGATCCTCCGAAACCTGTTGAAGATATGCGCAGATTCGGAAATTTAGAATCCAAAGGTTTATTTTGTGTAAATATTCACGTTTTTTGAAACAATTTCGATTGAAACATAACATTCATTTATATTTAATGCGTGTAAATCTGCGCAACATCTTGGAAACCGCGCATTCGATTGTCTTTATAAAGTAGGCGGTGCAATGACGCGCTGGATGTAGGATTACATTCGCCATTTGTAAAAAGTGACCAAGCTAAATTTCTGATAGAAGAACGCAGGAAGGACATAGTTCCAGCAATATTCATAAGGAATTGAGAGTGTGAACAGGTGAGGATTCATTTATTCAATGTATTGAATCACGTATTCTGCCATTTTCAGTGTATTGTTAGGCATTGTCAATTTCACTTTTGATTTTAGGAGCCACGCAAGGAAAGAGGCTAGGTGATAGATACAATATGGCCAAATTCATTTTATTCGGGCCCAATTATACCATTGAAGAGGGAAGAAGTGAGAATGACAGCTCAATGCCTGAAGCACTTCCCCAACAGAAAGAGAACATCGCACCTGGAGTAGCCAAGAAGCAGACTACATGCACCGCAAGGAAACGTTGCCCAGGGCCGTCATCGAAAGCCAGAGCGGAAGAACCTGCCGAGTCATTGCCCTGCAAGAAAAGAAACGTAACCTTTGCTAACAACAGTCAAGGAACTGAATCCACTGGCACTGCAGAAAAACCGAGTACAAGTAGACAAATGTCCTCATCGTCGGATGAAAAGTTTGAAACACCTACTCAAACACCGAATGCAAGTAACGATCACACACTCACTTCGTTGCTATCAACTTCTGGGGGGAGAGAAGACATTTCACAGGCCCAAGCCAGTCAGAGAACTATGTCAAACTCTGGCCATGCAGAAAATCCGTCTACAAGTAAACGAAGTTTATCAGAGTCTGAATCATCCTCTGACGAAAGAGATGTTGCACCTAGCAGTCGAGAGATGAGCGTCATTTCTTTGAAAAAATACATGCTCAGACAGAAAAATTATATTGACGAATTTAACGAAACAATGAGAAAACAACTTGCGGTCGTGACAAAAATGTATAATAATCTCGGAGAAATGTACGCACACGCTGTAAATACTGAGACAGCCATGAATCAGTTGATAGCAGAGAATGAAAGCAGAAAAAGCACCAGATCGGTGAAAATACAGGTGGACTTAAAAACAAAAAGAAGAAATGCAAGCACCCAGGTCCACATGGGGGGTGTGGAAAAAATATCACAGGTATGTACCTACTTTTCA
The DNA here is from genome assembly GCA_032362365.1 of Zygogramma bicolorata. NCBI lineage: Eukaryota > Metazoa > Arthropoda > Insecta > Coleoptera > Chrysomelidae > Zygogramma > Zygogramma bicolorata. Next base: position 6,321,172 of record JAVJAQ010003427.1, on the reverse strand, counting down.
AGCAAGATGTTCCTGTCTGTTATGATCATCGGAGCTTTTTTCTGAGGTCAAATAAATAAATACGGGATAATTTGTGTATACGATTTTCTTATGTTTTAATTTCCTAGGGTCCAATTTCCGCCACAACAAATTTTACTCGAAGGAGGGATTTCTTTCACTGAAATCGCATGATACCAATTAACGATTTGTATCGTTTAGTATCGATTTGTATTTTTTATATTATTCAAGCATAGTATAATATTCTTCATCTGCAACCATACTCTAATAATACACTTATATGCCCACATCCCGTTTTATAATGAAATCCATTACGATACAGATTTTCATTACGATACAGATTTTCAACCAATAGAAACCCATTATACTTCAATCAAGCATGATGTGCAAGCTTTGCATTTTGACGTTTGTCAAGTCGAAATCAGAAGGTATTGAATATTTGAAGAATTTAGTCAATTTTCGATAATCGTATGAAAATCTTAAAGCAGTGATATAGAAGAATTATCAGCGACCCTACACAGATGTCTTAGACAAGAAAAAAATTTTATCGAGAGGATTATATTTTTCATTTGACAAATGGAACACATATGTTTTTATTTTCAATCAGACTATATGGGCTTTGATGTCCGAGTGGTCAAAGGCGCCGGCAGTGGAAAGTTACGTTCAGGTTCAATTCCTGACCTAGGCAGATTTTGTTTTTTTTTCTTCCTTTCATTTCTCATTCTTGTATTTTCCGTGGTTATACCATTAATTATAATTTTGTAGAATTTTTCAAAGAAATACGATTGATCACCTACTATTATTGTGTTCAATATAAATACCTAATAATACAATATTATTAGTTCTTCACTATTTATTGGGTGTAGATAAAATAGCGTATGCAACTCTCATGTAATGGTTATTAATACACTCGCATAAACCATACGAAACTCACCTTCGGCTCGTTTCGTATCCCGGTTTATGCTCATGTATTAATAACCATCATTACACGATCGTTGCATAATATACTATAATTCTTCTAGTATAACAGCTGAACCCATAATATACTGATTTTCTTTGATCAGATACGTTATAATTTCAATTGTTCATGCCATAATATATTTTGAAATTCGAAATTGTTCCTTGAATTTTCTCCTTTTGAAAACGAAATCTGTATTGAGATAAATACAATGTTTCAAACATTTCACTTGGTCTGAAAGCATCAATAAATCGTTCATTTTTATGTATACCAAAATTCAGATCATTTACTCAATCGAGAAATGAGAGCAATATGACAAAATAAAACCGTGAACTCGTCCATCGGAGCATTTTTCTGAGGTCAAATAAATAAATACGGGATAATTTGTGTATACGATTTTTTTATGTTTCAATTTCCTAGGGTCCAATTTTCGCCACAACAAATTTTACTCGAAGGAGGGATTTCTTTTACTGAAATCGCATGATACCAATTAACGATTTGTATCGTTTAGTATCGATTTGTATTTTTTATATTATTCAAGCAAAGTATAATATTCTTTATTCTTCTAGTATAGCAGCTGAACCCAAAATATTTTTAGGACGCGCTAAAACGATTATCAATTTTGTTATATTCCATAGCTTTATAGTAATTTTCTTTGATCGGATATATCATAATTTCAATTGTTCATGCCATTAGATATTTTGAAATTTGAAATTGTTAATCGTTTATAAGGCTTTAAAGTTTCCCTTGAATTTTCTCCCTTTGAAAACGAAATCTGTATTGAGATACATAAAATGTTTCAAACATTTCACTTGGTCTAAAAGCATCAATAAATCTTTCATTTTTATGTATTCCAAAATTCAGATCATTTACTTAATCGAGAAGTGAGAGCAATATGACAAAATAAGACCGTGAACTCGTCCATCGAAATTCTCACCTTGAATGAAAGCGACATCTAACCTTTTTCTGATATTTTGTTTGCTCTAAGATTATAAAGTTGATTTTTACGAAATGAAGGGAAAACTGAAGACAATTTCAGTTCCGAGTAATCCAGCCAGGGACCTCCCGTTATATACTGGTTTTTCGTTATGGTAAAATCGGAAAGATTGGTCCAAACAACTACCAATCTTTATCTCGTCATATGTCCTCAATTATACAATTGTCGTTGAAATATGTGGATCCAATTTTGAAAAATTGTTTCTCAGAAAGAATGGGTTCAAAAGGGGCTTATTCGCTATCCAGCTGACGTCCCCCTGAATGTATGTACACCTTCCGGAAGACGAAACAAGAATTTTTTTTTCTAACATCAAAAACTTGCTCAGAAATTTTTCACAGATAGTGTTATCATAGTTTTTTAAGGTCATGAGCTTCCAATTTTGTTGCAAATATTATAAATTGGATTCGAAATCATTCGTCACCTATTGTCATTTTCTAGAGTCAGTTTATTTAAATAAAAACATGAATTATGATATGGTACCAAAAATCAAAGAAATAAATGCATTGTTCCATATTTGTTTGGGTTTAGAAAAAAAATTGGCACCTGATTTCATCAATGATTCTGATATAATATCAATAATTTCAAGAAATTGAGCTTTGTAGGCTGCTAAAGAATTCCCCTCATTGAATAATATTTCGAGTGTGCCCAGAGGGCAATGGCCTTGTGCGGGCAAGAGACGATCAACTTCTCAATCGGTATAGCTTATACACTTATAACTTGAAAATAATATCGAAATAGTAGGTACATTCCGAATTTCTTTTCAATTCTCTTGAACAACAATAAAATCTGTTTTTGTCGGCTCTAGGGTAGGGGCGGTCCGGCAGGGTGAACTAATGGTGCATGGACTAATAGTCAACGAATTAATTCACTTTCAAATTTTTTTTCATTGCAGTGCCCCACTCCCGCAAAAACCACCCTCTTCACGCAGGTTCCTGGACAAGAACACGACGAGAGTGCGAGCAATAATAGCAGCCGTATGGACGAAAGTGTCATCATCGATTTAACCGACTAAGACGACAAATTTGCCGATACTATAGCGGCACAATGAACAAATTTTGGTATTGTTCACAAGATGTTATCTATTTTTCAGTAGTTGATTTTAGTATTATTGTTTTTACTATACTGTTCGATCAGTTTGTTATTATGAGAAGTGGCTGACAAGTTGGAGAGCCTAGACGTATGACTATCGTCGCTTAAAATTTTTTTTAGAATTGTTCAGATGATAATAATCTACAGAAATAGTCCTCATAGAAATTTCAGCTGGGTGTTTGAATCTTTCTGAGTTTGACTTTTGACTTCTGTCTCAGATGTTATCATTCCGTTCTTATTGGATTACAGATTCAAGAGCCTAGCTATAGCCATAAAACTATTATAGCATTGTTCTTGTTATCCCGATCCTGTTTCTCGTAGAATTTTTAATAGAGTTTTGACAGTTTTTCAGTGTTTTATTTTGTTGTAACTGATGAAATTGGCCGATACTTGATGAAAAATTTAAATGTGCCATTTTCACTAGACAGTTTACAAAATATACAATGGCTTCCTCAGGCGTGATTGTAGTACTATAACACGCCTGAAGAAGCAATAGCTATTGTAGAGTGAAACACGTTTAGAAGTTTTCTATACTTCCTGGTGAAAATCATATAATCAAGTTTTTTTTATTATGTTTTGTTGTTATGTTTCTGTTATACGATTTTCTCTGGACTCATGAGTAGTATCTGTGATATGTAGAATTTAGATACAAAAATCTGCCACAAATGTTATATACTATAAAAAATATCATTGAATGATTTTCACGATATTTTTCAATCGCCAACCATTTGCTCCCTACAAGTAGCTGTCATAGTTGAGAAAAAAACTTATTATATTTTCATACGACTTATAATTTGTATCTAACGTTACTACAGTTTCGTCGTATACGGATAGTACCGAACGAATACATATATGAATGTTTGATAGCAATCAAATATATAACTATATAATTTTCGAAATTGAATGAGCAGAATCGAAAAGCAAAAATAAGGATCTCGTCAAATAAATGGTCTAAAAGAATTTGATCGAATAAGTCACTTAAATCCAAACATCCAAACAAAAAGATTGAAGTGAATTTTGGTCAAAATAATGTTGAAACCAAGTTTCACGAAGTTTCGATTACTGGTTTCCGCAATCGTCTTCGGGTGATGACTAACGACATTTCGAGGTATGGTCGATTATGAAGACCCAAATTTTCCATGGTAATTGGTTTAAGTGGAAAAATGTTATATTGCCGCGAAGTTCTCGTTCATCGAGCCGAAGTTGGTCCATCTTCTGGATGGGTGCTTTCCGCACATCCCGGATTTCCACGCAGAGGTGACTGAATGCACGTTGTGAAAATGTAGGCAGCTTCCTTGAATTTACTTTTGAACCAGTGCTCCTTCCAGTGTATGACCTTTTCGATTTCGTGGATTCTCCTAGTACATTTTTCTTGTGTTTGAACATTCTCACTTCCAATGGTCTTCTGGTTTCTCCTATGTAAGATTTGCCACACTCGCATGGTATGCGGTAAACGCATTCGTTGCTTCTTGATTCATGGTGGTTGGATTGCTCATTCAGGTATTGTCCAGTATGCGCTGGAGTCCTGTAGAGCGATGTTCTTCATATATTTCTGGTCCTATTCACCTCCACGTCGAGAAACTGCAGTTTGCTATGAGATTCTTTCTTCATTGTGAAATCGATGGTGGACCTCACGTCGTTCAAATGTTCTAGAATAGCGGTAGTTCTGCATCTCCGTGCTTCCACACTATGAACGTATTATCTACGTTTCTCTACTGGAGGCAGGGCTCCTTCGTAGCTAGTTCGATGGTAGATGTCTCAAACTATTCCATTGATAGTCCTTCTGAACGCAGTATATCAGCAACTCCATGATGCCTTTGTCAACTGGTAATTTTGTTCTATTTTACGAATTATCGTCCTCTCTGTGTAGATGATTCCAAACACTTTCAAGAAAACGTTATATAACATTCTCTAAATAACAGTACAATTACCATTATATTAAAAAAGATATTGATAGTGTTGATAGTATTAATGTCTTCAGAAAAAAGTACCGTGAAAAGTCATATCATCTTTTGAACAATTCGTTCAGGCCAGTCTCAAAATACCTAGGCAGTAGGTTTTGGCTGGCACCTGTCAGAAAACAACTAATCCCTTGGAAAATACCACGAAGGGCATTGCATTATATCTGACCGGTACCTTCACAGAAGAAAATCCTGCATTTGATTGTGGCGATACGAATGAAGAAATTGATTTTCAATTATTGGGAAGGATACACTTGCAAACCGGTTTCGGGCTATTTGGCCACCCGTCAGTACAAGACAGTGCCATCATCAACATAAAGTCTATGACATCCCATAAATAAAAATCAAACACCTTTTATAATATCAAGCCTCGACCAAAGCTGATGCGAACAACACGAATCATTGCGCCATATACCTAAGGAGGAGGTATCCCAAAAACAAACCGAATTTGTCTATACCTCCTGCGAGGAAAATGCAAAAACATTCGACTTGATGGGCATACCTGAAGACTGTCTTTAAATCAAATCATCTTCTGAACAATTCGTTGAGGCCAGTCTCAAACTACCTAAACAGTAGGTTTTTTCTGACACCTATCAGAAAACAACTAGTTCTTCGGGTGATACCACGAAGGGAATTGCATTATATTCGTTTTATTTTTTTCGGAGTACCTCGTCCATAGGTAGATAGCGCAATGACTTCTTGTTCTTCGCATCAGCTTTGGTCGAGACTTGATACTATGAAAGGTGTTTGATTTTTAATCATGGGAATTCGTCGACTTCATGTTGATAATGCCTCTACCTTGTAGTGACGAGTAGCCCGAAACCAGTCTGCATGTGTGACCGTGCCAATAATTGAAAATCAATTCCTTCGTTCGTATCGCCAAAAGCAAATGCAGGATAATCTTCTGTGAAGAAACCTGCACCAGCACCGTTCAGATATAATGCAATGCCCTTCGTGGTATTAGCCATGAAAGTAGTTGTTTTCTGACAGATGCAGCCGAAACCTACTGTGTAGGTAGTTTTTAAGACTGGTCCGAACGAATTTTTCGAAAGATGATTCGATTTAACGCCAGTCTTCAAGTATACCCATCGACTATGTCGAATGTTTTTGCATTTTCCTCGCAGGAGGAATGGGCGGATGCGGTTTGTTTTTGGAATACCTCGTCTATGTGTATATGGCGCAATGAATTCGTGTTGTTCTCATCAGCTTCAGGTGCCAGCCAAAACCTACTGTGTAGGTAGTTCGAGATTGGACTGAATGAATTTTCCAGAAGTTGATTTGCTTTATGACCTCCAGTCTGCAAGTATGCTTATCGACTATGTCGAATCCTATTGTGGAAAGACTAATGGTTTCAATGGTGATAATTATCATAGCAGATGTAGGGCCATGGCTTTTCTGTGAAGCTTACATTTTTTCTCAGGTAAGGTGAGCTGAAGTCGGAAACTGAAGGTTTTATTATGGTATGCCAACATGGTGTCTTCGTCTACCAAAAGGTGATGGATATAAAGTTTCTGGCACTAGATGCAGAACCTGCTAACAGGCGCCCAAGACTCTATGAGAACACTGGCCTCTGGCTTTGAAAATGCCGCTTCACGGAAGTTATTCAAGCTCCAGGGAATATTGAATCCGTTATGGAGCATGGGAAAAACTGAATTTTTTTGAATATTTTCCTGCTCATTCCCTAGGCAAATACAGGCCGATAAGCCTCTCCGACCCCTATAGTAACAAAATATTTGTTGTAGTTTTCGATCTGTTCTCGAGCTAATGATCATGATGATGAGGTTTTGTAGAAAGGGTCCAAGAAGCAGAGTTTTACGAATACTATTATAATCATATATTCATTACTCAACCAGATATTTTAGATTTGACAATATAGATTCTCAAAATCATCATAGGCAGAAATATCAGATCAGTTCTGATAATTAATAGGACATAAACTGTTTCCCATTTTGACCCCAAAGAAGATGGAAAAAATTTGATAGACACTAAATGATATTTTGTTTCTGAAAACTTCGTGTCTTTGAATCACTCACCAGCGTTATTCGTCTCGATTGACCTAGACCGTACTATATACCTTCCTCTACCCACTGAAAGACTTCGCAATGAGCATTGTAATTATTCAATAATATGGGTGCACCCACGAGAATTTAACGCTCCTTTCATACATATTGGATGTCACCCTATATAAAGCCAGTAACAAAAAGGTATGTAGGTATGTGAAGTTATTAAGCCCACACGATGTTATCAACACACATTGAAAATTTGGTGTTTGCATGAAACGGATTATAAAAAAAGATGAAAACGATAAAACTCATCAATAACTCATCGAATTTCGATGTCGATTAGAGTAATAGTAGATCCTGCCTTTTGATTGTCAAAGCACAGTTGCACAACAACGTTGCCGAAACTACTACTTTCATTTCAAAATTAATCAGGTAATGAGGTCTAGTTTTGACGACAAATAATGACCTTCGAATAACTTTGGCAACGTTATGATGGTAAAGTACGTATGACGTATGTTTGTTGATAGGTCTTCAGATGCTATACCCGAACCCGGTGGCCGGTCTTTTCATTATGATTCTGTCTCTGACATGGCGTACGGCATTTTTGCGTTCTTTATTATTTCTACGGTAAAAACTCAGTTACATCTTGTACCTAGATGTTAAGTGTAGGTATCTTAATGTCTTTTTAGTTTTTAGCTGAAACGAATCAGTCAAAACGATGGCCTTCAAAATGGTTTTATCCAGAGCCAGGATGTACACCTAACCTAACCATATGTTTCAGAAATTTTTATCTTGTTTAGGTACCCTCTGATTCGAAATGGTGCTTTCATGAGTCAAATAGTATGTTGCAGTTTTAAGAGGATACCTAAAATCATACTGCTTGATTATTGAAACCTCTCTGTTCCATTATGAATTGTTTCTAACATCAATTTCGTTTTTTTGATGATATACTCGAATAGATTCTTACGCTATAAGGTAGACACGATTAAATTTCCATAAAATTTATTGTCTTCGCGACATGTTTCGGTACACTGTACCTTTATCAAGCGAATGTATTTAAACACTGTGTTTAAATACATTCGCTTGATAAAGGTACAGTGTACCGAAACATGTCGCGAAGACAATAAATTTTATGGAAATTTAATCGTGTCTACCTTATAGCGTAATAACTATGGATTTCCATCAAGTAAAGGCCACCTCAGTCCAAAATTCGAATAGATTCTGTCAAAAGAGCGTTACGTCATTTTCCCATGGAATCTCAGTTCACACTCGTTTTTTTTTTTCATTCTTGTATCATACAAATTAAAGTGTTTGAAGTTATGCTTCAAAGTAACTCAAGTAGCTCATATCATATCAGTGAAGTCGTGCGGTAACCATAACAAGGCTTACCTTATTCGTTACTATGCACGCTCAGATGTTCAAATAAGGACGGTGGTAGTGCTCGCTAGCTAGGATAATAAACAGAAACATTTTCTGTGTATGGTGCGCAGCCTTCTTGAGCTTTATCAGTGTAGGAGGTTGTGACTAGACTCATGAGCCCATTCTGACACATGGTGTACACTTAGTGCGCATACTCCAACTGCACATTAATTGCATTCACAAAAGAAATAAAGATTATTTCACCAATCAACTTCAACAAATTGCACCATGTCAAAAAATCTCACGGCGAATCAAAAGAACCATCGAATTTCGTACATTGCGCAATAGCTGAGTATAGATATGCGCAAAAGTTTAGCGTACATTGCGATGCCATGTTGCTCTAGTGAAGAGGGAGCTTAATGTTTAAATGACGTGTTTTTTGTGGCGCCTCCGCTTGTTGAATAACACGGAACAGCTGATCTCTCAAAAAGTAGATCCTCCGAAACCTGTTGAAGATATGCGCAGATTCGGAAATTTAGAATCCAAAGGTTTATTTTGTGTATATTTTCACGTTTTTTGAAACAATTTCGATTGAAACATAACATATCTCATTCATATTTAATGCGTGTAAATCTGCGCAACATTTCGGAAACCGCGCATTCGATTGTCTTTATAAAGTAGGCGGTGCAATGACGCGCTGGATGTAGGATTACATTCGCCATTTGTAAAAAGTGACCAAGCTAAATTTCTGATAGAAGAACGCAGGCAGGACATAGTTCCAGCAATATTTATAAGGTATTTGCGTCACTACTGAGAGTTTGAACAGGTGAGGATTCATTTATTCAATGAATTCAATTACGTATTCTGCCATGTTCAGTGTATTGTTAGGCATTGTCAATTTCACTTTCGGTTTCAGGAGCCATGCAAGGAAAGAGGCTAGGTGATAGATACAATATGGCCAAATTCATGTTGTTTGGGGCTAATTATACCATTGAAGAGGGAGGAAGTGAAAGTGAGAGCACAATGCCTGAAGCACTTCCCCAACAGAAAGAAAACATCGCACCTGAAGTAGCCAAGAAGCAGACTACATGCACCGCAAGGAAACGTTGCCCAGGGCCGGCATCGAAAGCCAGAGCGAAAGAACCTGCCGAGTCATTGCCCTGCAAAAGAAGAAACGTAACCTTTGCTAACAACAGTCAAGGAACTGAATCCACTGGCACTGCAGAAAAACCGGGTCCAAGTAGACAAATGTCCTCATCGTCGGATGAAAAGTTTGAAACACCTACTCAAACACCGAATGCAAGTAATGATCACACACTCACTTCGTTGCTATCAATCTCTGGGGTGAGAGAAGACATTTCACAGGCCCAAGCCAGTCAGAGAACTATGTCAAACTCTGGCCATGCAGAAAATCCGTCTACAAGTAAACGAAGTTTATCAGAGTCTGAATCATCCTCTGACGAAAGAGATGTTGCACCTAGCAGTCGAGAGATGAGCGTCATTTCTTTGAAAAAATACATGCTCAGACAGAAAAATTATATTGACGAATTTAACCAAACAACGAGAAAACAACTTGCGGTCGTGACAAAAATGAATAATAACCTCGGAGAAATGTACGCACACGCTGTAAATACTGAGACAGCCATGATTCAGTTGATAGCAGAGAATGAAAGCAGAAAAAGCACCAGATCGGTGAAATTACAGGTAGATCTGAAAACAAAAATGAGAAATGCAAGCACCCAGGTCAACATGGGGGGTGTGGAAAAAATATCACAGGTATGTACCTACTTTTCAAGCAAGATGTTTCTAACTGTCTGTTATGATCATCGGAGCATTTTTGTGAGGTCAAGTAAATGAATACGGGATCATTTGTGTATATGATTTTTTTTTATGTTTTAATTTCCTAGGGTCCAATTTCCGCCAAAACAAATTTTACTCGAAGGAGGGATTTCTTTTACTGTAATCGCATGACACCAATTCACGATTTGTATCGTTTAGTATCGAATTGTATTTTTTATATTATTCAAGCATAGTATAATATTCTTTATTCTTCTAGTATAACAGCTAACCCCAAAAAATTTCTAGGACGCGCTAAAACGATTATCAATTTTGTTATATTCCATAGCTTAATAGTGATTTTCTTTGATCAGATACATTATAATTTCATTGTTCATGCCATTATATATTTTGAAATTTGAAATTGTTAATCGTTTATAAGGCGTTTATAATTTTCTCCTTTTGAAATCGAAATCTGTATTGAGATGAATACAATGTTTCAAACATTTTACTTGGTCTAAAAGCATCAATAAATCTTTCATTTTTATGTATTCCAAAATTCAGATCATTTACTTAATCGAGAAGTGAGAGCAATATGACAAAATAAGACCGTGAACTCGTCCATCGAAATTCTCACCTTGAATGAAAGCGACATCTAACCTTTTTCTGATATTTTGTTTGCTCTAAGATTATAAAGTTGATTTTTACGGAATGAAGGGAAAACTGAAGACAATTTTAGTTCCGAGTAATCCAGCCAGGGACCTCCCGTTTATATACTGGTTTTTCGTTATGGCAAAATCGGAAAGATCGGTACAAAAAACTATCAATATTTATCTCATCATATGTCCTCGAATACAGTTATAAAATTGTCGTTGAAATATGTGGATCCAATTTTGAAAAATTGTTTCTCAGAAAGAATGAGTTCAAAAGGGGCTTATTCGCTATCCAGCTGACGTCCCCCTGAATGTATGTACACCTTCCGGAAGTCGAAACAAGAATTTTTTTCTAACATCAAAAACTTGCTCAGAAATTTTTCACAGATACCCTATAGTGTTATCATATTTTTTTTAAGGTCATGAGCTTCCAATTTAGTTGCAAATATTATTAATTGCATCCAAAAAATCATTCGTGGCATATTGTCCTTTTCTAGAGTTAGTTTATTTAAATAAAAACATGAATTATGATATGGTACCAAAAATTAATGAAATGAATGCAATGTTCCATATTTGTTTGGGTTTAGAAGAAAAATTGGCACCTGATTTCATCAATGATTCTGATATAATATCAATAATTTCGAGAATTTGAGATTTGCAGGTTGTTAAAGAATTACCCTCATTGAATAATATTTCGAGTGTGCCCAGAGAGCACTGGCGTTGTGCGGGCAAGAGACGATCAACTTCTCAATCGGTATAGCTTATACACTTATAACTTAAAAATAATATCGAAATGGATATAAAATATAAAAATAGTAGGAAAATTTGGAATTTCTTTTCAATTCTCTTGAACAACAATAAAATCTGTTTCTGTCGGCTCTAGGGTAGGGGCGGTCCGGCAGGGTGAACTAATGGTTCATGGACTAATAGTCAACGAATTAATTCACTTTCAAATTTTTTTTCATTGCAGTGCCCCACTCCCGCAAAAATCACCCTCTTCACGCAGGTTTCTGGACACGAACACGACGAGAGTGCGAGCAATAATAGCAGCCGTATGGACGAAAGTGTCGTCATCGATTTAACCGACTAAGACGACAAATTTGCCAATACTATAACGGCACAATAAACAAATCTTGGCATTGTTCACAAGATGTTATTTATTTTTCAGTAGTTGATTTTAGTGTTCTGTTTTTTACTATACTGTTCGATCATTTTGTTATGCTGACAAGTTTGAGAACCTAGACGTATGACTATCTTCGTTTAAAATTATTTTTTGAATTGTTCAGATGATAATAATCTACAAGAGTAGTCCTCATAGAATTTTCAGCTGGGTGTTTGAATCTTTCTGAGTTTGACTTTTAACTTCTGTCTCTGATGTTATCATTCCGTTCTCATTGAGTATTGGATTACAGATTCAAGAGCCTAGCTATAGCCATGAAACTATTATAGCATTGTTCTTGTTCATGTTATCCCTATCCTGTTATTCGTGAAATTTTCAATAAAGTTTTGACAGTTTTTCAGTGTTTTATTTTGTTGTAACTGATGAAATTGGCCGATACTTGATGAAAAATTTAAATGCGCCATTTTCACTAGACAGTTTACAAAATAGTAACTATACAATGGCTTCCTCAGGCGTGATTGTAGTACTACAACACGCCTGAAGAAGCAATAGCTATTGTATAGTGAAACACGTGTAGAAGTTTTCAATACTTCCTGGTGAAAATCATATAATTAAGTTTTTTCATTATGTTTTTATTGTTATGTTTCTGTTATACGATTTTCTCTGGACTCATAGTAGTAGCTGAGATATGTAGAATGTAGATACAAAAATCTGCCACAAATGTTATATACTATAAAAAATATCATTGAATGATTTTCACGATTTTTTTCAATCGCCAACCATTTGCTTTCTACAAGTAGCTGTCATAGTTGAGAAAAAAACTTATATTTTCATACGACTTATAATTTGTATCTAACGTTACTATAGTTTCGTCGTATACGGACAGTACCGAACGAATACATATATAAACGTTTGATAGCAATCAAATGTATAACTCTCAATTTTTGAAAATGAATGAGCAGAATCGAAAATCAAAAATGAGGATCTCGTCAAATAAATGGTCTGAAAGAATTGGTCGAATAAGTCACTCAAATCCAAACAAAAAGATTAAAGTGAATTTTGGGTTTTGGGTCAAAATAATGTTGAAACCAAGTTTCAAATTGGGTGTACTCACGAAGTTTCGATTGCTGGTTTCCGCAATCGTCTTCGGTTGATGACTAACAACATTTCGAGGTATGGTCGATTATAAAGACCCAAATTTTCCATGGTAATTGGTTTAAGTGAAAAAAGGATATATTGCCGCCAAGTTCTCGTTCATCGAGCCGAAGTTGGTCCATCTTCTGGATGGGTGCTTTCCGCACATCCCGGATTTCCACGCAGAGGTGACTGAATGCACGTTGTTGAAAATGTAGGCAGCTTCCATGAATTTACTTTTGAATCAGTGCTCCTTCCGGTATATGACCTCAGATTCGGACCATTTAATGGTGTGTTGGTTTGTCCAAATATGCTCCGCTATTTTCGATTTCGTGGATTCTCCTAGTGTATTTTTCTGTGTTTGAACATTCTCTCTTCCAATGGACTTTTGGTTCCTCCTATGTAAGATTTGCCACACTAGCATGGTATCCGGTGAACGCATTCGGTGGTACTCTGTTTTCATTCGGTGGTAGAGTTTTCATGAGCTAGCTGCTTATTGTGTTGCCTGATTGAAAATAGACTGTGGGGTTGAATTTCCTTCCTATTTTCTTATTCCCATCCGAAAATCCATTTTTATGGAATGGAAAGAATGATACCTTCTTGATATTCCTTTGGTTCTTGCAGGCCAATGTCTGATGCAATAATTTATTCGAATAGCCATTTTTCTGAAGATCCTTCCTAATGTTGTTCAGTTCCTTGTCGAGACTTCCTTTGGTATTACCAGAGGTTGACTACCAGATCAATCAGAGCCTTGACGACTCTGTGCTTCGTAGATTGATGGTGGTTGGATTGCACATTCAAGTATTGGCCAGTACGCGCTGGTGTCTTGTAGAGCGATGTTTTTCATATATTTCTGGTCCTATTCACCTCCACGTCGAGAAACGGCAGTTTGCTAGGAGATTCTTTCTTCATGTGTATTTGATGGTGGACCTCACGTCGTTCAGATGTTCAAGAGAGGACAGTTCCGCTTCTCCGTGATTCCACATTATGAACGTATTCTCTAGGTATCTCTACCGGAGTCAAGGCTTCTTCCTGGCTTATTCGATGGCAGATGTTTCGAACCATTCCATTGGTAGTCCTTCTGAACGCAGCATACCAGCAACTTCATGATATCTCTCCAACTGGTAATTTTGTTTTATTTTCCGAACTGTCGTCCTCTCTATGTAGAGGCTTCCAGAAACACATTCAAGGAAACGTTATCTAACATACTCTCAATAACAGTACAATTAACATTATAATAAAAAAGATTTTGATAATGTTGAATAATGTATTCTTGGTATTAGCCAGGGGAGTAGTTGTTTTCTGACAGGTGCCAGCCAAACCTACTACGTAGGAAGTTTGAGACTGGCCTGAACGAATTGTCCAGAAGATGATTTGATTTAACGCCAGTCTTCAAGTATGCCCATCGATTTTGTCGAAGGTTTTTGCATTTTTCTCGCAGGAGGAATGGGCGAATTCGGATTTTGGGATACCTGATCCATATGTAGATGGCTCAATGACTTCGTGTTGTTCGCATCAGCTTTGGCCGAGACTTGAAATTATGAAAATGTTCGACTTTAAATTATGGGAAGTCATCGACTCTTATGTTAATGATGGCATTACCTTGTACTGACAAGTGGCCAAAAAGCCCGAAACCGGTCTGCAAGTGTGTCCCTCCCAATAATCGGAAATCAATTTCCTTCTTCATTCGTATCGCCAAAAGCAAATGCAGTGCACCGGACGGATATAATGCAATGCCTTTCGGGGTATTAGCCAGGGGAGAAGTTATTTTCTGATTGGTGCCAGCCAAAACCTACTGTGTAGGTAGTTCGAGACTGGCCTAAACAAATTTTTCAAAAGATTATTTGATTTAACGTCAGTCCTCAAGTATGCCCATTGAGTTACTATGTCGAATGCTATCGTGAAAAGTTTAATGGTTCCAATCATAATAGTAATTATAGCAAATCTAGTATCATTTTGATAACTTCGTGTCTTTGAATCACTTACCAGCGTTATTCGTCTCGATTGACCTAGACCGTACTATATACCCTCCTCTACCCACTGAAAGACTTCGCAATCAGCACTGTAATTATTTAATAATATAGGGGCAGCCACGAGAATTCAACACTCCTTTCATACATATTGGATGTCACCCTATATAAAGCCAGTAACAGAAAGGTATGTAGGTATGTGAAGTTTTTAGCCCACATGATTTTATCAAACACACATTGACAATTTGGTGTTTGCATGAAACGGATTATTAAAAAATAAGAAAAGTACGTGTATAACTTAGAAAAGAAAAATAATCGATTGTCTAATTTTCTTCGATTTGAAATGAAATTTCTTTCGACAGCTTTGGCAAGACCAAAATGAATGAGACTTATTCGGACACCCAATGAGTTTTCATTGCTTATTGGTGTTAGAAATCATAGTAATAATAATGCAGAAGGCCGTTTTTATCGGTTCGTTGCATCTACTCAGGACTCACGACTCCCGGAGCTAGTGATCACTCACCCTGCGGTGCGGGGAGTGGTTATTGGTTAATGATATTAGCGCGTTCGTCCACTGAGTCAGAGCAGTGGGGAGTACGGACCCGACTAGGTTTGTTTAGATTATAATAATAATATGGCTTTATTCATCATTAGATAAAATACATGAATGCTTAAAACTAGATAGTAAATGATGAATAGGCGAGGTTTTGCTAAAGAGTTATGTACAGAGTTCTCGAGAAGTAAGGAATAATTTCAGTAAGTCCGAAATTTCGAGTTTTTCTGAAAAATATTCCGACTTGTAAATTTTGTTTTGAGAAAAGACACTTTTTGACATTTGTTAAACACTCCCACGAGTGTGCCCAAATGGCAGAGCCTTGTGCGAGCAAGGTCGGCTAGTTAACTTAGGTGCCGAAGCGCTCTGGGGTGTCTTACTGATTTTTTACAATAGCGCATTTGCTATTTCAATCGTAGGGAAACCCAGATAAACCCACAGTGCTACTGTGATGGAATCGTTGTTCGAGGTATAACGTCATCGACTTTTTTTTTTAAATGGCAACCCTCAATTTCAAACTCGGTATTTGAAAGCTCGTGTCATTCTACGTTCACAAGATTTCAGGTTTGAAAAGAGTGAATTCAATGATAATGATTTGGGAAGATCAACCAAATAAAATGTTCAAATTTTGCACCGTTGAATGCCTGACAGTAGCCAAAAAGGTTGATAAACTCTTTTTTAACATTGTCAGTAACTTCAAGATGTGAACGATGCATCTCGTGACGAATTGTAGCTTAAAAACCTTCTAAATTTTCAGGTCTGCTAACGTAGACTTTGCTTTAGAAATATCTACAATAGATCTACAAGAAGAAATCTAGGGGTGACAAGTTTGGCAATCTGACTGGCAACTCAATCATCCCTCTTATCCCAATCCAACAAGCCGGGAATACCTCATCTGAATAAACACGGACAGGTGCTGCATAATGGGGAGATGCACTATCTTGATGAAGGAACGTGTAATTTATCGAAAAATACTTACCTATATCTGTACTAATATTATGAAGAGATGTTTCTGACTTCGTTTGTTTGTTTGTAGGTGGTAATATTGACTCGATAAAATTCTTCCAACAACAAAAAGTTCAACTATTCACGAATGATAGAGGCTGTATTCTTTGAGATTGAAAAAACATTCAGTGAGAAATAATAGTATATGTAAATCGAGTCGAAGAAAACCAGGCAAGATGTGATGCTTTAACGGTGTGTGCTGACGAAACGGTTCGGTATAGACGAACATAATAATTCTAACAAAAAGTCCGTGGTGCTAAGTATATAGCTAGCTTCTATATTTGAATCACTTCGAAGGTGTTTTCATCAATCTATACATAAATAATCCTGAAACTTGTGGGGGCGTGCTCTTTGAATGACGTAGGAATCCGATAAGGAAGGGTTCTTCAAAATTCCATCCCTAAGGGGGCGAAAAACGGGTGCAAAATTTGTATGGGACACCGTGATGTCTTCGTCTTATCTACTTCAGTTATAAATAAACATTCCTCCACAGAATTGATGGAAGACGTGTTTCTTATCTTATTGAAATTCATCGCCTAATGGGGTTGAAAAAAGGTAGAAAGTTACTTTGGGGATGAATCAACGAACAGCCTAAACCGCTGATCTTAGAGATCTGAAACTTGGAGGGTGTGTTTGTTGTATAACGTAGGCATCCGATAAGAAATGGTTGATGTGATGCCTTGGTTCAATCTACTTTAAATTTTGCATAAATATTCAACAGAATTAACACTTCGAATACACTGCTTTTATAAAACAAAAGGTAAGAACTAAATAAATAACTCACAAAACTCAGGATTGATGAGTTTTCATCTGGCGGCAATACAAAAACATTCTCGGTTGTTTAGGCTACTGTCACACACCTATGATTCGAACGAAGTGTACGTTATGAGACGAGCTCTCAAATGGCGTGGATGCCATTTAAAAGAATTGTCGAAGACGTCATATGTCGAAAAACGACGACATCACAACTATAGGTGGTAGTCGAAAGTTGTCCTTCTTTAAAAAAAACGACATTCAAAAATCGACATTTTTTGAAAAGGCTCCCAATTGCAGACTGAATAATTAATTCCTGACTTTTCGAAAGCACTGTTTGAACTTCTTTGATAGCTACAATGAGTCGTTGCATATATTCTCCAATATACCCTGATCTACTCTTTGATTCTGTATATTTGGCACTGAACGTATGTGTGTTCATATGAAAGCGCGCATTAGCAACTTTTTAGTCACGTTTTGCTCTATTTTGAATGCGATTCAATTGTTTTGTTTTTATTTTTTCTGTTTTTCGCCTACTTTGTTTGTTCAATACATAGTTTTGCGGACGACAGTACTCTTCATACCAGTTTCTCTTCCAGAGGGCCCATTCCAGCTCGAGAAACAAAAACTCAAAGAAACATTCACTTCAATAAAATTAACGACGACTTGGCAAAAATAATAGAATGGGGTAACATGAACTTGGTGGAATTTAATGCTACGAAAACCCAGGCATGCCTCTTCTCAAGAAAAGCTCATCTATCATCATCAAATATTCAGATGTCAGGTTTAACTATTCCTATAAAATCAATTATCTCGATGCTAAAAATTAGGATCAATGATAATCTCTCTTGGGAAAACCATGTGAGATCGATCGCTAAAAGTGCTTCCCAGAAACTTGGATTTCTATTTCGCGCAAAGAAATACTTCACTTCTCGTCAGCTTCTACTGATCTACAAGGCTCAGATACGACCTGTCTTGGAATACAGTTTTCATGTGTGTAGTTCGGCACCAAAACATTCATTGCGGCTTCTGGATTCCATTCAGAGAAAGGCAATCTGTCTTGTTGGTGATTCTTCGCTCACGGACTTGCTCACTTCATTGGAACATCGTAAAGGGTCAGAGACTTGTCTCTCTTCTATAGATATTTTCACGGTCGGTGCTCTTCTGATTTGTTATCAATCGTTCCACCCTTGGCAATATCTACACGGATGACTTGACGAGTACAGAATTTCCACCCCTTTGTTGTGAATTTGAAAACCTGTCGAACCTCTCTTGCTCAGGAATCTTTTTTCAATAGAACAGCTGAGGTTTGGAACTCCTTGCCAAGAGAGGTTTTTCCTGAGGCTTACAAATCCAAAAATCCGTATCTCTTGTCCCTTGATTCACGCGGTGTTCTTTGAACATCACAGGGCTTCCCTTTCGTGTGAATCTGCATATAAAAAAAAATACTGCTGTCTCACTGAAATCAATGTTAACAGAGCAACGAACCAGTCAACAGGTGCGCGGAACACGAATATATTTGCAATATTTTCACGGTCGTTTCCCTTCTGATTTGTCGTCAATCGTTCCATCCTTGGTAGTTTCAACACGGATGACCCGACGAGTGAATTCCACCCCTTTGTTGTGAGTTTGGAGACCTGTCGAACTTCTCTCGCTCAGGGATCTTTTTCCATTCGAATCTAACTAGAAGTTTGTTTTTTATATAAATAGTAACTCTTTCGAAATCCTTATGACAAAAGGGTGCTTCAGGTTATCACCGTCAAAAATTTGCATTAGCAATAGGCAAATCGGTGAGAGAAACCATAAAATCATCAAAAATCGATATTAAACATTTCTGTGTTGACCAAAATCCTGGATTCTGTTGCTGCAATTTCAAAGACAAGAACAAAAACATATTTTATGTGATCAATTGTTATCGGCCATCATCAGGTGATCTAAATATATTTTTGGAAAATCTTGATAGTGTTTTGAATTATGTAAATAAACCAGGTATGAATATGATTATTCGCGACAGTATTAACACGATAACATCGAACAATGCTCTTTTCAAATTAGTTGATATACCATTTTCCGAATGGTGGGTCCTCCTGTGTATTTAGCAACACTGTATCTGATCGCCGTACTGTGTTGATAGAACTGGATATCGAGATAACAAACTCACAGAGCTTTCGTATGAAAAGATTCATCACTGATACCAGTGTGGAGAACTTTATGGATAATCTTCTCAAAGAAGACTAGAATCGTATTTATGGAATTCAGGATGTTGATTTAGTATTTGATATTTTTATTGAGATATTCATCTACTATTTCAATATAAATTTCCCACGAACAAAAAATCGGATAGTTATAAAAAATAAGACTTGGATGAATGGCAAGGTTGGAAAATCAAGTATGAACCTTGAACAAATACATGTACTGTCAAGAACATGTCTCCATCTTCGCGACTTCTATAATCAACAAAAAAAGGTACATAGAATACTCTTGAGATCGACTACAAAAAAACATTATCAAAATACCATTTCAAAATCTGATAATCAAACTAAAAGTCCTTGAAAACTCATTAACGAGTATAGTAATAACAAGAGATTCCACTAGACGTTGCACACAGCTTCAATATATTTTTTGAAAGAGCTCCTTCAGATACAATTGATAGCATACGAAGACAATCAAATTCTATTCGAAAATTAAAACTAAAATTCCAAATCCTCTACTCCTGTATCCATACAGCATATCTGATCAAACTAATACAATTATTGAGTCTAAATGTAATAAATTTTCACAAAATCTGAATGACTGGTTGACCTAAACGAACTTCATATAAATTTAAAAAAAACGCATTACATTGTTTTTTATAATAGCCAACAGAAAATCGAAAATATGCAAATTTAATGTCGAGTAATAGAAAGTTTGAAGAAATTTTCTTTGTAAAATTTTTGGAACTGCAAATTGATGAATGTCTCTACTGGAAGAGGCACTGTCAGATGGCTGTCTCGAGGATGAACTCTGTGAATTACCTTTTTCGTAATTTGAAAACTCTGCTATCACATTACTAGCTCTTCATGCTGTATTTTGCACAGGTAGAGTCCCATTTGAGGTATGGGATAATCTTCTGGGGGATGTCTTTGGATATTGATGTATTTATGTCACAAAAAAGAATAGTACGTTGTATAATAGGTATTACTCTTGTGACTGGCTGCAGAGAATATTTCAAGAATTTTAGATTTTGACATTGCCCTCATTATATATTCACGAAGTCTACCTCTTCATGTTCACGAATTCGAAATGATTCAAGACTACTAGAGAAGTACCTAGCATTAACACGATACAAAATAACAATTTAAATATCCCTTTTCCCATTCACCTGCGATAATTTCTCAGAAACCCTTCAAATAAGCTGCCATTGGCATTGAAATCGTGTGAAACAATGAAAATTTAGAACACTGCCTGAGAATTATTTCAATATATAATGTTTTTTTATTCCGTTGAAGAATTCATGAACTGTAATGGTTTTCATACTGTGACCATTGAGTTTTGCACCTCAATATGTGATGTAACATGTTTGTATTGTTAACTGTCATATTTACATAATTTACTAAAATGTATTATGTCCTATGTATCATGTCATAACCTATTTTGTCTGCTATCTGTTGACCAATCCTATACAAATTATTTATTTATTTATTCATTAACGGCATTGCCTATTTTTTACAACAAAATTGATAAATTCACACATATGTACTCGCAGATTTTCTGAAAGATTCCAAAGAAGAATTAAAGAGTTCTAAATCCACATTTTATGTAGTCGCAAGTCTCAAAATTCTACCTATAGATTCATTCTGGCCATAGTTGGTACGGTAAAAGGGTACTTTGAGGATTTCTGTATTTCTCGTTCTCTTTGGATTTACATTCAAAGTTTAAGTTCAACAATTTCTGAGGAGTTAATGCTACCATTGATTTTGTGGATTAGTGTAAGATCTGATTCTAATCTTCTATGAGCCAGAGTATTCAAGTTGAGAATGTTTAATATATCTTTATAGTCTTATTCTCCAATATGATATCCTAGTTAATATGCCGAGTACCGTAAGAACTTGTTTAGAACACTCTCAAGCATATCAATATCCACATTATATGAAGGGCACCAAATTGTGGAGTTGTATTCCATTGTTGACCTAACAATCGAACAATATATGATCTTTAAGGAAGAGAGAGAGATTTGCAGATCTAAGAGTGAAACCTAACATTTTTAGTGCTCTAGAAGTTACATTTGCAATATGGGGTTCGAACGTCATTTTTGGATCTAGAATTATTCCTAAATCTTTGATTGTATTTGTCGAAAAGGAAATGAAGAATCAATCAATCAAGAATATTACCAGTAGGAAAAATCTCGACTCCTTTGGTTTTCACAAGCATCGAATGCATTTCAATATGTGACTCAGAAATAATTCATACATGACACTTATTGTATAACCCGTTGATGTTGCCGGATTTTCCATTCTAATTTTCATCTACTAAGATTGATACCTCACGAAATTTTCACTTTTCTGTACTAGATTCCTAGGCCAAATAGTGGGTGGAATCTTTCAAGAGAAAATTGATGACTTTTCATGTTGATTAATGTGTAAAGTTTATCACATGGTGTGTCCGCAAGAGATAAAATTACCAGGTAGACTAAAAACATATAAGGTTTCGTACATGCTTCATTGGCTTCCGTATCTGTTTCGTTCCTGTAATTCATTCGAAAATTCAGTCAGATGTTGTGAAGTGCCTCACACAACCTGGTTAGAAATCTGGTGAGTCAACATTTTCTGCAGAAAAAGGGTTGAAATTGAATAGATTGGTTAGGTATTCCGATTTATGTCGAAAACGTATCAACTTACGGACCCATGACAAAGTGAAAATTATTTTTCATCTCGTGTCACATTTACAACAGCTCTAAAAGCGGATCTCGAATGAAACGAAAAAATCTCAGAAGAGAATGAACGAAATGATACCGTTTTGATACAGGTCATTAGCCCAGTGATGAATTATTTCAGTTGAATCCGCCGAAAGCTCTAGCAAAATTTAGTATTATGTTTCACCTGTTATTCGTGGTTGATGAAGCATGTAAGTACCTATCTTCTCTGAAATTCAACCAATGAGTTATGAACAATACAATATGATGAAATATTCTTGTTGGGAACCTAAGAAATAAATGAATCAAGATTAGTTTACCGAGACAGAGTTACAGTTACACTTATTTTGTGTCCTTGAAGATTGAACCATTTATTGTTGAGAGTGCAAGGCACTTAGGAAAATCAGTTGTTTTTGGTTCAATTTTCCTTAGAATTTCCTGTTCTTTTTGCAAGAATCGATAATTTACAGTTGTTTTCAGGGTAGAAAGTAAATGATTTGGGTCGTCAAAGTTCAAGCAAATTACGAATATCTATATCTAAGTAGATAATATATAAGAAATATTCTCAATGAATACACCTCAAGGATTTTCTGCTCCAAAACAAACTTCAAAAATTGATTATCGCATGCAAAATCGAAAAATTTCGAATGAACTTCTCAGGACATGTTCAGAAAGAAAAGTAGTGATATTTTTTTATTAGCATTTTTTCCGCAATCTTTTCTCACATTATAGCTGCCTCTATTAATGCGAACAGGGACTTTGTTAATTCTTCTCAAAGTATTTAAACTTATCCCAGTGATTTTTGAGTTATTTTTTAAAAAAATCGAATTTATTAAAAAAAGTGTACTTATAATTCCATCCTGTAATTATAGTTTGATTAAGTTATAGTTTATTCTATTGAAAACTGTAAAAACTCACTAATGAACAGTTAGTAAAAAAATTATAACATATAAATTTCAAAATTAAAGAACGAATGAGAAGAAATTATTCTAAAAACAGTTTGATAAATGTGTTATCTCATTTCGCACAGTCAATGTTTCGACCGCACTCCAAGGAATAAGATTCACAGCCACAAGAAACAATAATTATAATTTTAGTGATTTCAGATTTTAACGACGAATATGAAATTAGAATCTGTGAAAAGTTTCGAGTATTTTCAGATTGCAAATATGGCAAACCCAAACGAACGAACAAGATTGATACTAACGGATGGGAATCAGCCTCAATATGCATTCAATTCCAGCATAAACAGGGAGAGAAAAAGGAGAGTAAAACAGTTTCAATGCTGCCTCTGTTTGATTTTTTTGTGAGTATTTTCTACCGAATGCAAAACCGATGATATAGGAGAGCACTTTTGAGAACGGAAATGATCATGTCATGAAAACAAGTCCCAACTGTTTGATTTTCAATATTCTTCGTGTTTCTCACACGCTGGAACTGGTTTCGATACCAATCAAGTTATTTATAGTCCAGTTAACGCGGAAACTCAATACCAATTTTAACAAAAAATTATCTGATGAAGGTTACAAAGTGAAAGTAAAACTCTGAGGTAAAAATGTTCATAGTTATCATTAGAAAGTGAGACCCTTGAGGTCGATTATTCAAATACTTACAAACGATGCGCATTCCACCAAGAACGTTGGCATTTTCAGGAGATGAACTGAGATCAAAAATTATTCTTGATAATATTTGTTCCCAGACAATACAATTACATTCGATGGACGTTCGGTAGATATTTTTTCTAGATATTTTAGATATACAATGTACGTTAAATTCATTTTCATTATTTTCATGAAAAGAGTATTTTTCGTTTTTTGTCTCTTGTAAAATTGCAGCATGAGAATAATATAGACGTTAATTATTATTATTCCCACTACTAAATTTATAATCAGAGACTCTCTTGCTTATGGTTGAAGTTGTTTTTATGTTTATGGATTGCACGAAAAACGTTTTCCTCGAAAAGATACCTATTCAATTTCCATCTAACTTGTTCTCGATTTCAGATCGATGTTTCTAATAACACTTGTCATAACTGTGGTATATAGTATAAGTGAAGAAGAAACTGCTGAAAATTCTACATCAGTCGACAACGCAACTTCAGTTTCCAATGAGACTATACCCGCACCTGTTTTAATCCTGTTATCCAAAAGCCTGCCCATAGAGGATGTGAGAATCAATAATCTCACTACTGACGATACAGAGCTTTGGGAAGAAGCTATCAAAGCAGGTAAAGATGGTTTGGAGCGAAAAGATGAGATTGAAAAACACGTTCCATCACTTCAACTCCGGAGTCCCAGTTATCGACATCAAAGAGTAGTTGCTACGAGTGAAAGGGGAAGAAACTTATCAAGAATAGGATTTGTTGAGGAATATGCGACCAGACATATCCACAGGTATTTTTGTCTTCAACTTTCTCTTTCTATAAACGTGGAAAGGTGAGCATATAACTCAACAGTTTTTAAGCCTAATAGACCATTTGAGTTTCGTCTAAGCATCCTTATGACACAATTCTCAGTGATTCATGAACTCTGGCGCTTGAAAGTTGGGGCTTGAAGTTGATAACCCGGCAGTTACACATTATTTCTTCCTCCTGTTCATAGCCCCTGAAAAGGAGCTAAGGTTTGGCCCTACTCAGGAGGTGTTGTCCTAACTAGCAAAATACCCTTTCGGAATTCGAAACCAATTTTTTCAGAATACCCGTAGCTAATTGGGGGTTCTTCGGGCATTGACAGGTGATTCTTGACTGTGTCTGCATCTAGAGAACTTGGTAGTTGGCTTGACAGGATGGCAATGGGTTTTATCCTAGTCTGTTTTCATTCGTGATCAGTGAAGTATCAGGGGGTTAAGAGACCAGCAGCCTTCCTGGCCCAAGAGTCAGTGGCACAGTTGCATTTGGATAAGTCATGTCCTTTTGATCCGTTCAGAATGACAGTGTTATTCTGAGAGGCTCCAGCTCAGACACATTTGTGAATGAGTGTTCTTTTCAGGACTAGCCGTATATGCCTGCCATGTTATGGATGTCCACGGTTTTCCCTTGCTGACGTTGTTTTTCCTGTGAGCTAGGTTTGGAGTACACTAAGAAAACGTGCCGCGGACCATTCAATGGCAAGACTCAGGGGGTTGTGAGTATACTCCACGCCCTGAGTATCCTTCAATATTTGATCCATCCATATAGATGTGACAGATGTCCTGCACTTTTGGGATTGCTCCATTTTTATGGCAGTGTCTATGTTTGCAGCAGTAGTGAAATTTCGGCAAATGCTTAATTCCACCAGTGAACGAACATTTGAAAAAAAAACAATGCGTAGTTATATCCTGAATAAGATTCACTTCAAAATTTCAGAAATTGTGAACTCATTCAAACAAATATTTGGTGGTACAGTAGAGTGGAGGATATCATAGACTGGTCTGGTACTATACTAGTAATTTTTCCAGACCACAGACCATCCAAGTGATTCGTTTGTATGAAAATGGGGTACGTTTGCCTGACGAAGAATGAAAAGTCTCATCATAAGCAAGATCATGATGAAATGAACGTTGATATGTGAGATCTCAAAGAGCTTTTGCCATTCTTTAGTGAATGAGAGGCAAAGCCACCATAAGAATTTGATCTATTGGTGATTCTGATTTGACCACATGCTTCTGAATTGGTTTCAGGCCATTCAACGTTGACCATGATAGGTTATCCCCTGAATGTAATTCATAAGCATGACAATGCATGTGGACACGTGGATCTTATTGGTACTTTATACAATTGGGTACGATATTCTCTTTAGGAACTCTACGTAGATTTGGTGTTGTGACAATGAAAGTTCTCTCAGTTCTGTTCGTTGGCAGCTCTTACAATGTATTCAAGAAAGGGTTTGATTTCTACCCTCATGATGATACAGTAATTGGTGATATGTTATGAAGTGCTGAAATTCCTGTGCATTCATTTTCAGAAATAGAACAAACAACACTGTAGTAGGAAGAATTTGTCACGTAGACAATACGACAGATGCTTATTACTGCTATAGGAAGACGATAAAATGCAATATTTTCTCAAAATATAGAACTTACAACGGAACCTGCAATAATTTGAAGTATCCTGACGAATATGGGATAGCTTACAGGCCTTTCAGAAGAACTTTACCTCCAGATTACGCCGATGGTAAGAAAATTTTTACACTATTTATTACTATAGTGTAGCCGCTGAAAAGATAGAATGATCACGTAAACGGCACGCACTCTTTGAATGTTCCTCTCCCCAATGTTACAAGTCCGATTTACACCACTCAACAAAAACGTCGCATTTCCCTGTTCTCCCATAAACTCTTGGGATGCTTTTTTTTATAAGTGTTCATTATTACACCTTTTTCCTCTACAGTTAAATGTCTTTTTTTATCTTTTTCTTGGAGGTTAATTAACGTAACACACGTGAATACAAAGCACAAATGAGTACAGTACAGTGTAAACAGTTCTTCATTTATTTCAGTTTAGGAGGCGTGGCTACGCCGCGCAGGCTATATATAGATTCTATCTTTTGAACGGCCAGACTATAAAGCATAAACACTATTATCTTCAGTTCACTCAAAGTGAGAATCCACTGTTGTATCTTTATAAAGAAGAGTAGAAGGGTGAACAGTTGGGAAATTCAAAATTTTGAATAAATATTATAAAAAGGAAATAAATCAGGGATTCACACAAATATGTGATACCAGAAAAGCTCCGTTCTGAATGATTTCAATATTTACCAGTACACGTTCATTGTTTCAAAGGAAGAATCATCCTCGAAAGAATCGGAAGTGGACTGATTGCATCAGATTTTTACTGATACTACTGATTACGGATAATTTTCATTTTGTCTCAGTATAAAGTATAAAGACTTTTTCTGTGTGTCTAATATCCCTTTCCTTTAATCTGCCTATTGAATATAGTAGTCTGTTTCCATTTTGTCATGTACAAGATTATCCCATTATTCTATTCGAATTGAACCCCGTTGCTATCACTCTTCTGAAGTATATACTATCATGTCCATGATATATCATTTAGGGCATCACATCATGTTCTTACACTATGTTTTCCTTACTTCGAAGATAATAAGCTCTGTAAAAACCATTAGCAGAGAGTGCTATACAATAATTTCTTGAAAAGATAAGGTTATTCAGATCAAAAAAAGTTTATTGAAATTTATTTTGCCAAATAAAATTATGAAAGAATGATTCTATTTTTTCTGTTTTTCTGATTACTGAATTATTCATCTTTCTCGGATTCACTTAAAAAAAATCATTCACTCCTTGGTCTCTCACTAACCATCTACATCTTTTGATTCTTTTTGATTTAATGATTTTTTAGCAGGTGTCATTGATTACGGGCCTTGGTTTCGACTTTTGAGGATGGTCGTTTTTTGGACAAATTCTTGACCACTACCCTTCACCATTAAAAAAAACCTTGACTCATTCCTAAATTCAAATCTTCTGAATTGGAGAATGCAAAGAGCTTCATTTGGTTCATTTGCTGAGGAAGCAGGATATAGATTGTTTTGAGTTTTAATAATTTTTAGATTCATAATCCTTTTCATTATGCGCGAGTCTCAGTAGATGCAAACTATATTTATTGTACTTGATCTAGATTTTTTATCCTTGATTCCGATCAATTTTCTTCGAAAGCTGGTGAACCAACATAATAGTGGTCTTTCACTCACAACAAATCATTTACGACTTCATAATGAAATTTAAGTTGCAATTAAAGCACGCAGTTATTACACTCATTGGAACATAATGAGGAATAATTGTATCTGAAATAAACCATAAATGTCAGAAACTAGCTATCATTCATGTGAGTGAAATTAACAAATTGGATGAATATTTGATGTACAAGATTCATTGAATAGGTGCTTACTTGTAGTACCTACTATGAATGTGGACTGTTTCCGGTCAGCTCCCGTTTCAACTTTTATTTAATATTTGAATACTAAATACGAACTCGCGATGGAAAAAATTAGTCAACAAAACCTTGGCACAAAGGGTAAATCTGTGAACGGGAGGAGTTAATTGCAAACCTGCAATATTCGTGAAAATGTCTACCAGTGGGAAATGAAATATTGCATGAAAGTATGTATGAGAGGATTAGTTTCAATTAGCACTTACTCAAAAATTCTACTCACTTCTTCAAAAAACGGTATTTCAGTTCAAGTTGGACGAAACTAGGATTTTGTAACGGAAGGCATATTTTGACACAAATTTGTTCAGCAAATACAAAAATACGACTTGGAAGTCACGCCATTTAGTGCTTTGATTATTTTCTGTTAATCTATCTGCTATATTGAAAAACTTGTAAAACACTAAGAACTTCTTTTATTATATAATTCCACAGATCTCGCGTTGGCTATAACATGTTCACGTAAAAGTATACCGCCACTCTAGATACAATACCCAAAGATTATTAATTGTGAATATATTCATTCCAAACAAAACACTCCGTAGATTCACTAGAGTGATACTGGATCTGATTTCCTTCTTTGAGTCCTATCGAACTTCTCAGAACTAAATAAGTGTTTCCTGCTAAAATGTCATAAATTGATGTTTCGAGCGTGTTTGATCCTAGATGGGATAACATTTTTCCACTATCCAATTTGCGAACGCTCATAAGATTATTTATATCCAAAATTAAACTTTCAGGTATAAGTGAACCAAGAGTATCGAAAACTGGCGAAGCGCTTCCATCAGCCAGAACCGTCAGCTTAGTATGTCATAGACCATATTACAGAAGCGACCCAAAGTTCACAGTAATGCTAGCAGTTTGGGGCCAATTCCTCGATCACGATATAACCGCCACTGCTCTGAGCCAGAAATCCAATGGCAGCACGATATCTTGTTGCGATCCTTCAGCTGTCTCATCTCCTGAATGCTTTCCAGTTTATTTAGACCCAGAGGATCCATTCAGGGAATATAATGTCAGCTGTATAGAGTTCGTAAGATCAGCCCCATCTCCTACCTGCTGCTTGGGACCTCGAGAACAAATGAATCAAGCAACATCGTTCATCGACGGTTCTGTGGTATATAGCGCTAATGAGGAATCTGCGAAGAAGTTGCGGGATATGGAGAATGGAACAATGAAGGTGTATGTTACCCCAGATCAGCGCACGTTACTTCCTCTTTCTGAAGACTTGAATGATGGTTGTAACAGAGAAGAAGAAGAGAAAAATGGCAAATATTGCTTCATGACAGGTAAAAATTTTTTTACATCTTTCATAAGGCAAAAATTGGTTTATACACCAGTCATCTCAGTTAAAATAAGGTAAGAATCACGGAATTCGATCTACCCAGCTATGTACTTGTATAAACTTTTATTTTGACATCCCAAAACTTGTCTTAAAACCTACTTATTGTAAGGTGTCTGCGTCTGTCAAAAATTAAGGCAAAAGGTCACAAAAATCGATTTATTGGACTTTGAAATATCTCTTTGGGGTTTACGCTATTTGAATTCATTATCAACACTATAGAAGATGAAATTGAATACAACTTTTGTGCCAAAAAGTTTTTTATATGTTATATATTGAGGGCAGTGAGCGCGCAGTATTCAACTATAGAGAGCAGTGGTTCCCAAAGTTACTAGGACTCATCTGAAACAAGTTACCGAAGTTATCGGGACTTTTCTCTAAGAAATTGAACTGTTGCCAATATGAATGAAGGGAATTTTCAACTGAAAAATATAATTTCAATACAATTTTTGGCTTGGTTGATGCGTCTTTCAACAGACCCACTAAAAATTTTTTCGCGACTCACCAGTGGGTCACGACCCTTATATTGAGAAACCGTGATCAGCCGGTAGTCCCGATCAAAAATACGACTCATAAAATTTATAAATTATTGAGAAATATATATATATATATATACGAACAATTTTTTTAGAACAATATATATATATATATATATATATATATATATATATATATATATATATATATAATTATTAATAATTTTATTTTTTTTAAATTACGTTAAAATTAATAACTTTTTTCATCACGCATCTATTGACAAAATGGTTAAGGCTTTCGCATCCGAGTATCACTACTTTGGTTGGGGTTTGAAGGCCGTGGTTTTTTGGAATTATTTTCTCTGACCTTTTGCTGGCGCGAGTGGCTAGCTTCTTCAGAGGCTCATACATCTTGGGTTAGACTCCGGGGATGACGATGACTGGGTTTATGACTTCGTAAAGCGTATTTATATGGATTCAGGTAGTCTGGAGTGATAATTACTTTTTCTGGATTCGAAGAATTTCCATTAATATTGATTGACGTAATTACTGGATTCTGAGAAGTATCATCAGCATTAATTGCCGCATGTTATTCGTTATTTTTGATCTTCTTAAAATGGGATTCCATCTTCGAGGTTCACAGTTTCTTCTTTTCTGTTGAAATTATCCGTGTGTTTGTGGATCTCTATCGCCTCCCGTATCAGTCTACTATGGTATCCCTGTTTGGGGGCAATGAGTTTCGCGTTTTCAAACAGAATCCTGTGGTTTCCCTCACTTAGTTCCGCCACAGCTAGCAACTCGCGTCAACGAAACGACAGGAAAAAAACAAAAAACGACGGCCCTCAAACCCGAACCAAAGTATATAGTGACACGCATCTATTGTTAATTAAGTATCTGTTTGGTATTAGCTCAAAATATGGGTAATACTTCGGTCGCTATGAGCACCTTTTTTTTGAAATTTTTTTTTGTGGAACCTACGTAATTCGGTCTCCTCTACAAAAAACTCTAATGAAAAATCCGGCGGTCTCTTATTGTTTCGGAGATACAGGGCCTTTTTGGTATAAAACTTCACAATGTTCCACATCAAATTTCTGTTGTTTGAACACACAAAATCCCTCCTTCTTCTGATCAAACGTTAGTTACTCTCTTATTCACTCGTTTCAACATTTTTAAGCAGAAAAAAAACATTATTTTTTCAAAAAATCCAACTTGCTCCAAAAGACAATATTGATGCATTCAGTTCTCAACAATAACAATGAGAGCGGCAACACTGCAAATACATCACTTTCGACTGTCATTGCACTATGAAATCACAACAAATTGGTTATGGTTTGGATATAATTGCATTTATTGGAAAACTAATGGTTTTTTCTGCTTGAAAATGTTAAAAACGAGTAAATAAGAGAGTGTGTGGTGTTTGATCAGAAGAAGGAGGAATTTTGTGTGTTCAAACAACAGAAATTTGATGTGGAAAATTGTGAAGTTTTACACCAAAAAGGCCCTGTATCTCCGAAACTATAAGAGACCGCCGGATTTTTCATTAGAGTTTTTTGTAGAGGAGACCGAATTACGTAAGTTCCACAAAAAAAAAATTTCAAAAAAAAGGTGCTCATAGCTACCGAAATATTACCAAAATATGTTCAACTGGACTGTATCAAATAATAATATCGAGAGAGAGAAGAAAATTTCTTATGGACTCACCCAAATTTCCAGTCTCTTCTCGATGATGAGATGGGGCCCCTCTCCAGACTATGGTGTTTTTCAAGCTATCCAGTAATAGGAATAATGCACTATAATCAGCAAGTTTGAGTGAATCACTGATCAACAAAATAGTCAGTAGACGCGGTAATATAAGATGAAGCAATATACATGAATTATTGATGAGCGATCTCGTTCAGAGAACTTGGTAAATACGTAAAAACCCTTCAACTCTCTTCGCGAAATCATAAGCAAAAAAGTCAAAAAACTACCACGTGGAAATCAGAATTTGAAGTAAACATGAACGCATTGGCGTAGAAACGAAAATTCATGAAAGTGATTGAATCAACTAAGTATAATGAAAAATAAATAAAAATAATGAAATGTATAGAAATATAACTAGCATTTGAATACTTAACAGTATCAATGTATTTAATCACACTTACCTGCCTGTGTACTGAGAAGATTATTAAGGGACATACTTTAATTACATTTTAATTATTTTCTCATTTACACTAATTACATTATAAGCAGAAAGTAATTCAAACCATACACTTTTATATTCTTTCATAAAGTTAAAAATTATACTTGGGAATCATACGCACCCCCATTATATAGTATACAAACCCTTCTATTTATAGCCAGTAGGGACAGATGTTCAACTCTGTTGAATAGTTAGGACCGCCTTCTTTTTCTCTTTCACCACTTTCTACGAACCTCGGTTATTCGTTAGTTTACAATCGTATCTTGGTAACTACGGACGTAAAATTTCAAGAGTTATGACTGGTTTGTTTTTTATTAGTTTGAGTAGTGCGCGGTTTGAAGACTTTGAGAAATGCAAGTACCGGAAGAAACGACTGTCTCAATGAACATTTAAAATCCGTAACCTCTGTAAAAGTCCATGAAAATACATATTTTGTTTTTGCACGCATTAAGTGGCTGTGACACGACTTCTACACTGCTTAAAAAAGGAAAAAAACCTTTTTAAAAACATTCGAGAAACTGTCGAATTTGGATCAAATTGCTGCAGTATTCGAAGAAGAAAACTGTCCTGTACAAAGATCATTTGAGAATGGAATGAAAACCTTGTTGGAAGTCTATAATGCTCCTGAATCAAATATCGCACAAAAAATGCAGCAGCTCATCAACATATTAATCGTGCTTATTATCATGTTGAAACATGGTTAGGGCATGATTTGGAACCCCTGGAATGGGGTTGGACAATGCGTAACGAACTCCTAGAAGCTATCACGACAATTTCACCACCTGCTCCAGAGGAGTTGGTAAACAATATTCTGCAACTGCAAGAAATGTTGTGGTTCGCGATGTGGTTGCAGGAAATCGGGGTTGCAGAGCTCTTTAGCTTGTGGCCAGTATAATGGGCAAGCTTGTCTCAATGCTTCGCCATATCAAAGCGATGAAAACGAAGATGGAACCTTTGACCCCGAAATCATGGAAGACCTGGAGACAAATGTTGTTGAAGACGATAATGACGAAGAAGCTGAAATTCTCCAGCAACCGGAAGACGATGATGACGAAGAAGAAGAAAATTAAAGTTTGAACTTATAAATGCATGGAATTTTATTTTTTTAATAAAAACATTAATTTGAATTTTTTTTTTGTAATTAAGTATTTGAGTAATTAGTATAGCATTGATTAGAATTAAAATATAATTTAAGTATTTCCCTTATTAATTTTCAAGTACAAAAGCAGGTAAGTTAGGTAGGTGTGATAAAAAACATTGATACTTAATTAACACCAGATACGTGATGAAAAATGTTATTAATTATAATGTGTTATTGAAAAAAATAAAATTATTAATAATTATATATTTCTCAATAATTTATAACTTTATTTCATTTTTTACTATATGGCTAAATCCTGCGCGCTCACTGTCCTCTATCTCGAAAACGATTCAACGTATAAAAAATCTTCAAGACAAAAGTTGTAGATAATCTTCTATAATATTGATAACGAATAAAAATAGCGTCATCCCCAAAGGAAACTGAATATTCGCCAAAAATGCCAAAAAATCGATTTTTTGTGACCTTTGACCTTAATTTTTGACAGACGCGGACACCTTATTGTATGTAGGTTTTGAGACAAGTTTTAAAAAGTTTGTACAAGTACACAGCTGGGTAGCTCGAATCCCATGGTGGAACTACTAAAATGACTGTATTATTATAGAGTGTTTGAACTGGATGAAATATATTTTTTTGTTTAATTTCGCCCAGTACCGATGGTGCATAAGTGACTCACAAAGGTATTTGATTAAACAAAATTGAGCTACAATCTTAGATCACGTTTCGGTGATATATATTCCGCTTCATCAGAACTCCGGCCTATTCTGGTCAATAGATACATTAGTGCTTATGGAAATAATGAAAATCGGTATAGTTCGAAGATTTGGTGCAAAAATAAGAACACGCGTTTCATCAACTAGGTGTTAACATCTTCAGGAAAAAAAAATAGTTTCCCATTAAATGAAATTTCTGAGCATATTTGTATAGGTGACACCACTATCGGAAGACAAAGTTTCATATAAATTCAACACTCACACGATATTCCACTGAATATATATTCTCATGGACTTGAATGAAACGAAATTTCCGGAAACTCTAGTCCAATGTAATTTTTACTGTTCTGTTTTGAGAGGAAAGATCTAACTATGAACGCAACTTCCGCACTGTATAAAATCTCATAATCAAAGAATTCAAGAATTAATATTGGTGTATGTCAATTTTTGCATGGCCTTCACTTTTTTCCAAATTTTTAGGATTCATTCATTTCAGGTGATCCCAGAGCTAATGAAAATTTGCATTTGACAAGCATGCACCTACTATGGGTGCGGCAACATAATTTATTGGCAAAGAATTTGTCTGACCTGAATCCCCACTGGGATGACGAACGAATTTTTCAAGAGACAAGACGGATTGTAGCCGCTCAAATGCAGCATATCACCTACAATGAATTTTTACCAATATTACTGGGTAAGGAAGAATGTTATTGAGCATAACTTTTTCAGTATGAGTTTTTGATAGGAAATATTTTTGGTTTATGGTGGACAGTCAATGTTGCTTTTTCCTTTTGGATTCCATTGAAGTCTGACAAGAAACGGATGAGGTGAATTCATAATAATAATAAATTGTTTATCAAAATGACTTTTCACTGAACTTTCACTCATTGTAGACAACTTCGAATTATTCTGAATTGGATGCAACTCCTGGCCGATAGATCATAAAATATCTGATGATTCCAGTTTTAGAATTCAAATTCATTTTCTAGAACAAATTACCAAAGAATGGAATAAAGTTAATAAAAAAAGGGGTTGAAAAGATTTGATTTGTACGTATGAAAAATATTTTAAATACGATTGAAACTAGACAGTTTGAATATTAGAGCAGGTGACAGTGACATATTCTTTGGGCCAGTTTTTCAGTCTGCCTTCGAAACAGGAAATAAGTGAAGCTGAAACAAAAAATTATCTGTACAAAAAAAATCTCACATGTGCTGTTTCCTTCCATTCCTTTCTTTTGCAATAAGAATATATCCCGATAAATCCATTAAACTTCCTGTTCTTGATACATACTTCTGTTGTTCACTTTTTTACTTCTGAGTGCCTTGATGTATTTTCAGTAGCAAGGACAAAGCATTTTGTTTACGTATTGTTTATTCTGAATTTCAGTTGTTTTTTCGTTTTCTGTTTGTAAGTATGTAGTTTCAAATGTTTTGAAACTTACGATGGTAGTGGCAGAGAAGAATAGTCGGAACCTTCGATGTAAAAGTAACAACATTTTATAGAGATCAATTACACTAACACCAAACTGATATCAGTCGCACTCGGTGTGAGTTTCGCTAAGAAGCGCATCATCAGGAGAAGAAAGTTGATACTAAATCTACACAGTAGGGTAGTTCTCCATACTTATATCTTACAAATCTAAGTTAGTGAGGGTTACTACCTACATTCTTTCTACTCTGTCGCTTTCCATATTAAATAGTACTACATTTCGTACTTTACCTCGGAACATTATTCTCATGATTGTATTTTCAGGCGATAAACTCATGAAGAAATTCGACCTTTATCCAAAGAAGAAAGGCTATTTCAAGAAATACAACGAGAGCATAGACCCTTCAATAGCCAACGACTTCGCAGCTTCAAATTTCAGATTTGCTCATTCAATAATTCCTGGATTGATGAAACTTCTCTCCAATGAATCTTCTACTCCAGAATATATTCAGATGCGCAAAATGTTGTTCAACCCCTTCGAGCTGTACAGACCTGGAGAGCTTGACAGAACATTGAGAGGGGCGATGAGTACAACCATCCAAGCTAGTGATCCTTATTTCACAGATGAGGTACGGGTTTTCAGGTAGAAGGTGATTCAATGAACCATTATAAAATACATCGTACATTTGTGATTCGTAATGAGGTAAATTCATCACGATAGAAAGTTGTAGTAAGTTTCCATGAACTCTTTTTTTCTTTCGAATGTTTCTCAATGGAAATAACTGAACCAGAAGGCAAACATTTCGAGAATTATGCATTTAAAAACGGCATGAGGTTGTTTCAAATAATCACGAGTTCTCTTTCAATTGTCCCACGTTCTAGAGAGAGAAAGATTTACTGTTGCTTCCTGGAGTCCATCCAGATATTTCAGCGAGATATATGAAGTTTGAACCATAATTGCCTGTTTCAATAAAATAAATAAAATAACAGTAATTTTCACTTCAACTTTAAATGTGTGATTTTCAAAAATAAAATATAGATATTTCATGTAGCACTTCCTTTAAAACTACGCATGGCCAGTAAGGTGAGTGGATTAAGGAGAATTTTTTAAATCATTCGTGTCATGTCTTTTTTTCTGTAGATTGGGTTGATGTAAAAAAATCACTTTCACTTCGGGAAGTTGGATTTTCTGAATTTGAAATGAGAGTGAATTTTTTTGGGCATAAAATGATCCACTGGAAATAAAATTTTAATCCCTCATAATACAAGTGTAAGTGAAATATACTGTTGCATGAAGCAACCTCAAGTAATCAAGCTTCATGAATAGCATATTTTCAAACAGATTGGGCTTTAAATGTTTCAATTGGCCTATAAGTCTCCCTATTACACCCATCATTATAAGCTGAGCTGGTCTGTCATCGAAACCGAAAAATCACTATTTATTATAGTGTTTGAAAAAAGAGATGACCATCAATTTGATTTTTTTGAGTATACTCACACAGCTATTTTAGTGGTATTCGGCAGAAATAAAGTACTCCCCAGGCAGATACAACGAAAGTTATTGAATTGTATCCATGAGAATTCGCATATGTAAGTACGTGTTTGATGTGATACAAAAACTTTTCAGACCGGTTTCGGGCTCATTGGCCCATCATTCGTGCGAAGTAGGTCCAAACCAACAACTCTAAAGTCGGTTTTCCATAATTCAAAATTCATCAGGGAAGGGGAGACATAAATGTATACTTCCTTCTCATGTGAATCTAAAGATAAAAAACTGTCTTCCCGAAGAGGTTCGTATTGAGAAAAGAATATCCAAAAAGCTCAAAATCAACGAAAAACAACCTTTTATATACCTAGAATTCCTGCCCATTTCATTTCCAATTTTACTTTTTTTACAATATATTGAATATATATATATATATATATATATATATATATATATATATATATATATATATCATTTATTTCAGCTAAAATCTCACATGTTTGAAAAATCTGTTGAACAAGTGAAACAGCCAAAATTATGTGGTTTGGATCTTGTGTCACTGAATATCCAGAGAGGAAGAGATCATGGACTAGCGGGCTATTCATCATGGAGAGAACACTGTGGCCTGAAACGACCGCGTAATTTTGAAGATTTGAACGATGACTTCCATCCTGATGCATTAGGGAATATAAAAACAATTTACAAGTATGTTTTTAATTGGCTTATTATCAATGGGTGCCCCTCGCAACAGGGCAGCAAAGGATATTACATTTAACAAGCAAATCCATCAATATTTTTCAATTGTTTGAATTCATTCATTTGAAAATTTGTAACTTTGGTCTACAGTGGAAACTTTTTCGCCAAAATTCTTAATGACAGATGTCTTATTCAAAATTAGAAAATTTAAGAGGAAAACTCATCTTGAAAATGTTTCCAGAAGTGCTATAAGTCTGGAAACACTGATGTAAGTGATGTAGGTATTTAACCAGAATTATAGTACTGATTATGACATGCAATGAATAGTATATGAATCATGCGGGCTTGCAATTATTCGGGAATAGATGAGACGAAATTCATTTGCCATTGATGAAACCCAGGAACATCCAATGGATATCTGAAAGATAGGTTGGTATATAGAAACTAGACTCGAAATGGACATCTCTTAGACCCTTTGGACGTTCACTCAATCAGTGATGGCCTCAAACTGAACCTTCAATTGAAATAAAAAAA
The DNA here is from genome assembly GCA_032362365.1 of Zygogramma bicolorata. NCBI lineage: Eukaryota > Metazoa > Arthropoda > Insecta > Coleoptera > Chrysomelidae > Zygogramma > Zygogramma bicolorata. Next base: position 6,283,075 of record JAVJAQ010003427.1, on the reverse strand, counting down.
AGTTCTCCAGTATGGGGCAAGCTCTGTATCCTACATGAGAATTCTTCCTTTCCAGTATATAAATATGGCAGGTATATATTTGTGGCAGATAAGATTTCAAAGAATATATGCGAAGCAACATGCGTTGGCATGAGAAAAAATACTGAGGAGTGTACCAATACCAATGAAAGAACGAAAATATGGTCATCAAGAGGCATATTCTGCAAAAGTCCTGTTGATGTTCATTAAATGATATGCATATTCTATACAGCAAGAACCATTCATACTGGACAATTATATTCAAAATATGAACCATGAAGGAAACTTATTGAATGTCATAGGTATTCGTCTCCATATGAACCTATATAATATACTTGTTATAGATATCCATTGGATGTCTTGTGTTTACTGGCTATTGGAAAGTATTGATGCATCTCTTTGTAGATCCTCAATTTATATTAAGGTGGATTCATGCAAGCCAACTCAACTTGTATTTAATTTAACCTAGTACCCAAAGAAGTTCAACGTTCGGAATCAAATAGAAGCATTCATGCATTATATTCATGCATTAATTTAACTTACAAAAAAAATTCCACTAATGCTCCTAAAAATTGTCAGCTTTTAAAATCAGTCGCGCATATCTTCACTTTTCAATTTTGGTAATTGTTGCATGAATGCCCTTTTTTAATACAACTTTTTGAGATAAGTTGAGTTAAATACAAGTTGAGTTGGCTTGCATGAATTCACCTTCATCCTTGTGTAGGGCAGGCAGTGTTTACAGATAACCTACAATTTATATTGAATGAATAAGATAATTCACACCGGATTCATACAGTAAGAATTAATATGCTCCAAGTAATTAACCCATAAGAAGTTCAACACTCTTTTCAATAGGAACGTTTATGCACTTGTCACTTGTCATAAGAAAGTAGGATGATTTCCATTTCTCATTATTAGCTTTTTGGTCGGCAGCGTCTAACAGCTCAACAGCTTACAGTCTTAGAGCGCTTAAAGCCGCTGCACAAAATTTGACAATCTTCCTTGATGAAACGTCAAATTTTGTGAAGCGACTTTAAGCGCTGTAAGCACAGAACACAGAACTATAACTAGAGGAGAATGGTCATTCCTAGTTCCTAGCATTTTATTATTTCATGAAGCACTTACACTAGTATATGACACATAAGGTTGGCGGGCTTGCGCATTGGGGACATTTGCAGCTTTCTTTTTGGGAGTTTCAAGCCCCGGGGCAGCTAATTTTAGCTTTACCATTGGTTGAAAAATGACATGTGTCAAATTCCACCAATGGTAAAGCTAGAATTAAGAGCCCCAGGGCTTGAAACACTCAAAAATAAAGCAGCAATTGGGGTATACTAATTGTCATATTGTCAAAAACTGACAGGTAGATGTTTAAAATCGATTATTATTAAATTGTTGCTTGTGTGCCTTGAAAGTTGAATATTGTGAACGCTGGTGAACTTTATTGAAAATGCCCAATAAGGGTTTAGTTTGGTCGTGCCAAAGTAAAGGAAACGGCAGGAATTACCTTCCATCGGTAAGTTGCTTACTTTTACAGAACCGTACCTAAACTTTTCATACCCTTATCAATAGTTGTTTCATATTTTTTTTTATAATTCTCTGTTTCAGACTTGGCAAAGCTCGTTATTCTTCTTGGTTAACAGCAAAAGGAAGGAGTTCAGAAGAGATTATTAGCCCATTAAATGTGATATGTTCCAGACACTTCGAAAAATCCGATTTTCAGGCAAAGACAAAAAGGATGTTTTTGAAAAAAGAAGCAATTCAAAAACTGTTCCCCTCAAAAACCGCAACTTGTCGGTTCCAATCTAATACATCTGTAGCAAAACCAGTTTTGAGGTATGTAAATGTAAATATATTAAAAGAGAATATGTCATTACTTTTTTCATTTCAGAGACCCCAATTCAGCTAATATTGATTTGGAAAAAGACAAGGGTAACACTTCATCCAGTAAATCAGGGCTCGTAATGGATGGAATAACAATCCATCTGCACTTCAATTCTTCCACTCATACAGACGTTTACTTCTTCATCATGACATAAAAAACATGAATGGTGATTGCACTGCCCAAGATCAAACAAATATTCTCTTCACCATGAAAAAAATCAACAGAACAGAGGTCCCTCTACACAGTCATGTGATATTCAAATAATGAAGAAATATTACTTAGACGATTGTCATGAAGCTATCATTCATGACCAACGATTATAGCTTACCAGTTCAGATACCTCTTTCAGAAATTTCTGAAAATGTTGTGACTTATGTGGCCGGCTATGCTGTTCATATGACAATGAAATTGTGAAATTGATCAAATGTCAGATATGCAATCAAACCCTCTATAATGAAGAATTGAAACACCACAGTTTGAAAATTCTAGTAAGAAAGCGATGGGGAACACTTACCATTCCTTCAGAGAGCACTATCTCTGTTTGTAATGAAGTAGAAATGATGCTGAGAAGACTTCCTGATGACCTATAATAAGTTACCTGAAGAAAGGAATTTCTTACAAATTTTTGTAGCTGGAGTTCATTCCAAATTGTTACATTAACGTTTTTCAGAGATAAACCACATATCAAGAATAATTAAGACATTGGCCTTGTCATATTTGAAAATCAATCAATGTGGCAAAATCTCAAACTTATAGAATAAGAGGTCTGGCAATGAGGAAAACTCTGGAAAAATTAATTTTATTTAATCATCAGTAAGAGTATTCACTTTACGAGTTGCAGATAATTGATGCATAGCCTATTTTTATCATTCAACTCTCTGACTCTATGAATGAATAACTTCAGTGTATATCTCATTATCGAAATTATTGTTTTTTTTAATGTCAGCTTCTTGTTTTTGAAACTTTGCATTCTGCAATTTCCATCTTATTTTCTATATTTGTTGATGTGTCAATTACTAGTAATCAATTGTTATTTAATTTTCTAATGTAGCCAAACCCTTACTCTCTGAATGTCATATCATATTATGTTACATACTGTTACTGTTAAGAGATCATTATTTTGTGATGGATAAATGTTTTCGTCATAGCATTCTTGGGTTCTGAAAAATTAAGAAATATTGTAGTCTATACAATTCTAGAAGGGCAGATTTCAAAACTACCAAGAGAGATTGCTGCTTTAATTAAAAACAGTTTCTTAAAGAAATCTGTCTTTTTTGAACGTCATTTTTTAAGGTGTATAAAACGTGTCTCATATAACGTAAATTTGCCTGCTTGCCTTAGTTAACATTTAAAAAAACCAAATCCGCTTCCGTTCTGAAAACATGTTCACTTCTTTTCTTTGAGGGTTTGTAATCAACGCAGCAACTTATCAGGGTAGATTGGAAATTTGCCTTTCTACACTGAAGATAGATAAAATATTATTTCTTGATTTTTTCTGATTGGGGTAGGTTACTTTCCCTTCAAAAAAACTACAAGAACATATTTCAGTTTTTGTAACTGGTATGTTTTTTTTAATTTGCCAGCATATAAAACAAAATATTTGTTTTTTATTTTGATCGTTTCATTGTTATAAAAAGTGATAGTTTTAATCCTGTAGTCTAATTGAGAAAATTCACTGTTGTTAATGCCATATTCAAGCCATTGAACTTGAAACTGAAACTGATTTAGTGGAAGGATTTGGAAATTCACCAATTAAACAACTAGAAATCAATGTTGTTTGCTTAGTTGAACGCATTCTATTGCAGCCATCGTGGCAAATAAAACACCAGTGGTAATTGGACGTACAGAGTAGTTACTAATACAATTCACCGAATTGAACACCGTCTGATCGGATGATGTCCTAAGTACATTGAACGATAGGTGCGTCTTCATTTTAGGCCAGATTGTGTTTCACGAATTCCATTGTCAAGCAGCTCAGACTGTGACCGTAAATATACGCATATTCTAAACAATACGAATTTGTGAAATAGAATCTTGTAGGTGATTATAATTTCTCAATTTATAGCAAAATTTTGGTAATTTGTTCGTAATCTACTACCTTTTAACTGAAATTGATGATTATTCAAAATATGAATGTTTTTCATTTCGGTTCTGTTGCTCCTTTGAGGTCCGCTATTTTTTGAGCAGCCTTCAACAAATGTTCACTACGGCTCTGACCTAACTCGTTTTGCGCAAACTCACCAACGTGATGTGTCATATACTAGTACAAGTGTTTTATTCCTATTCCTAAGGAATAGCCAATCTCTAGTTATAGACAATGGTTATAGTCCTCTGGCTGTAAGCTGTTAAGGCCATCACAGACACATTTGCATAACATATAGACATTAGCGTGACATAACATAAGAGTTGACGTCAAATAGTAAGCAACACAGACGGACGGTGTGATATAGGAATTGCAACCAATCAAGTGCAAGTAAGCATATATCTCAGCAAAATTTAATGTTAAACAATTTAAATGGGTTACGTATGCAACTTTCACCTGAAGTTATAAATATAAATAATGGATAAAAGATCTAGAACAATATTCGAATATTTTTTTATTTGACACAGTTGTGTTGTTTTGTACATTTGTACCCTTTATTCAAAACGAAGGTGTAATAAAAGGTGGCGTGTAATAGAATGTTGTGGTGCAAATAATGTACATATGATTTTTCAGATATCTTGCTACTGGTGATCAGAATTTATCTATTGCTTTGGCTATTAGGTTTGTTCCAGCAACATATTTGACCGTTTGGAAATTGGTCTTAAGCAGTCAGAGGCATGCGCAAAATGAATTTCGCTCTCCAATATTCATCTTGCGCATGCCTCTGACTGCTTCAGACCAAATTCCAAACGGTCAAATGTGTTGCTAGAACAAATCTATTGATACACCGAAAATGTTTTCTATTGATTTGACGTTGACAATATCAAATGCTCTCAAACACATATTTTCATTGGCTGAACACAGGGGAACCTCCATAGGTTTTCATTCTTATGAAAATTTCAATGTAAAAGGAATATGGCGTTGGCAACTCGCAGTTTGATTGGCTAAACTTCTTATGTACTCATGCTATGCGCTATGTAAATGTGTCTGTGATGACCTTTACACGCGGCCATTGTCTGTTTACTTTCTTTACATGTGAGAGATTTCCGATGCTACTCATGAACTCGTGCGCATTTTATAATGCATAAGAAAAGTTGACACTATTCACGATTATCTCTTATGGAAAATCAATTATGAGTTATGCACTACAAAATGAATAAACCAGCACATCGAATAATACATACCCATTCAACTTTTATGAATTGTGCATTAAAGTTATGGATTATTCACTATGAATTGTAGTTATGCGTTCACTAAACCCGCCCATGATTTCTATGCTTTCCGAGAGTTCAAGTTTAAAAACTATTCCACTGGAAATATTAGGTGTGTTCGGGTTAACGAACAAAAACCGTCCAGGAACGGTTCGAAATAGTTAGACTGTTGAGGAGTGGGTGACTATTTTGAACCGTCCTAGATAAGTATTTATCGCGAACCCGAATAGGACTATTAGGTTTGTTTGATAGCCGTATTCGGGTTCGCAATAAATACTGTTCTAGGACAGTCAAAAATAGTCACCCACTCAATTAATGTAGATATATTCGCGACAAACCCTTCACGCCTCAACAGGCCAACTATTTCGAACCGTTCCTGAACTGTTTTTGTTGTGAACCCGAATACAACCGATACTTCTACTGTCAGGAGCATGCGCAATAACATAAACGTGTTCGAGTTATGATCGGAGTGGTTATGCGAATCATTTCGCAAATTACAATCCTGTGTTCGATTTCTTCTCGGTACATTCCTCAAACTATGAAACTCTAGTACACGTGCGTAATAAGTGTGTAATTTGCTTGTTATGCCATTGTTCATGGTAAGGCACTGTGGTTTCTATTTGATGCTCGACTGTAATGGAACTCATTTCATACGATTTATTGTGCGGGCAAGAGTCGGAAAATCAACTTGGGTGCCGAAGCGCTCTGGGCGTCTTACTGATTTTCACGGTAGCGCATTTGCTATTTCAACTGTAGGACAACCCAGAAAAACCCACAGTGATACCGAGTCGGTTGGTGTATTCAATCCAATTATCCAGGATTGGTGTTTAGGCGACTAACAATTGCCTATATCGCACCGAGCCGGTCAGAAAAATTCGGCCACGACCGCGGTTCGAACTAGCAGTGAAATAGCCAAAATGAATATAAGGAAGGATATTCAATTGATTATACAAATAAGAGCCAAATTATACATCTGTTTTAGTCCTAAATCCTTGAATGGCATTTAGTTCCTCGCTCTATTTCAAAGAATAAGGTGGTAATATTTATCATATACTGCTTGAATAACATTTTTAGAGATTGAATGGAAGACTAAAAAAGACAGAGTTCTTCAAAATGCTCCTGAATAGACCAAGCACTTTCATGTAGTTAAACCATTATAATCCTTCATAAATTTCGATATCTAAGCTGTTTTCCTGTGCTCACATAGGTATTGAAAAAGATATTATTATTGGTTCAAATCCATTTATTTAATTTTTGCTCAAAAACCCACATCATAATAAGTATTGATATCACTGTATCCAAGATAATTTGAAATTCGGATATACGTTCTTTCGAAAGTGGCGAATAACCTACAGCTAAAAAGTCTTCACTTCCTCGTATTATTATAGTAGTAAATATTCAGATTACTCAACACAAAATGATTTTGGCTTTTGTATTATTTCACTACCATACATATACCTTCATTCTGTACTGTTTTTTGCAGAGATGTTGACGACATTGACTTATATTCAGGAGCTCTGAGTGAAATTCCGATTGACGAAAGTATACTGGGACCGACACTGACTTGCGCAATTCTCGATCAGTTTTACAGAATAAAGCATGGCGATAGATTTTGGTACGAGAATCCTCATCCAGCACATGCCTTCAGTCCTGAACAATTAGCAGAATTGAGAAAAACTTCTTTAGCAGCAATTATATGTGACACATCTGATGGCCTGGAAGACATACAAAAAAATGTCATGGAAAGGTTGGGCCCTGAAAACGGCTACCAACCCTGTTCGGAATTGAATAGACCGAGTTTGACATTCTGGAAGGATAATTTATATCACCTGAAAATGGCCGAAGATTCGTTTGGTGTTGAAACAATAGGACAAGCAGGATGAACTTGCATCGTGTAATTTTTTTTAATCCGAATAAATAACCTAATGTTTTCATTATATCACAACTGAGTTACGCCCGATCTGATCATGAATTTCGTACAGACAAAATTTAGACCCTCACAGCAGAATAATATCCTTATACGCCTATTAATGTCCTAATGGCCGTACCGTCGGGTACATGATTGCTGATGTGGGACATCCATACATTTCCAATTTTTTTGATTTACATATTTCTGAAGTCTGGAGAGAAATCTTTTTCAATTTTTGATTTTCTTCACAATTTATTTTGAAAACTAGACATTTTCAGAAAGTTTTAAATATTAGCAATAGTAAATACCTGGTCTACATTTTCGAAAAAAATATTGAAGTTGTAAAGAACTTCAAAAACAGTCCAGATATACAACAAAATATTATTTGGTATGTCAAGTATGTTAAACCCACCTCCAATTATACTAGCGCCGTCAAGCCGGAGCAAAATCGGGCATCTCCGACATTAAATAACACACGATATTAAAAAAAATATCATTAACTTTATTGACTGTCAATATGAATATCATCTCTTATAATCAAGCCACTTTACTTTTTCAACTATTATCGTTTTGCATTAAAGTTTTTCAAAGGAAAGTATTTGATCGAATTTCCTATAACAGGTACTCTTACAATAATTGATTGTGAAAAAATATAAAAACAATAAACAATTAATATACAATGGACGGAATGAATACCACTTCAATATAAAATAGCACAAAAAACTGGTTGTAAAAATCAGATCTTTTTCTCGAGTATACCACAAAAAATATTGTCAAAATACAAAACAAAAAAAAAGTATATCAATACTTGAATCTAGATTAAAAAATATCATAATTCTGTAAACAGAAAGTGAATTGCCATTGCAAAAGCAACAGTTAATAAACTAGTTTGTACGTTGCTAGCTGTGCTGCGGAAAAACTGCGGCTTGCCTGAAAAATTGAAGTGTGAATATAATACGTTTGTACTTTCTACCAATCAAATATGAACCTAAGAAAGTTGTTTCAACGCACCCATTTGGAATATTTTCTCCGGCGAACTCATTCTACCATCACCACCATTCGAATAAGCAAGAACTCTACACTTATATGTCTTTGTAGGAGAGAGATTTGTTACGTAACCTTCCAATTTTCCTCCGAAAGGTATTATCGTATCATTAGCAGTGCTGATATCTTGATCACTCTCCCAAACACGTATCTGAAAACAGTTATCGTTGTTTTGAAACAAAAATTACATCCAAATGATGCCATTAAAAAAACAGCGAGAGATATCAAAAAGTTTTTACAACACTTGTTCTTTGAACATGTCGCCTTGTTCATCAGAAATGAATGTAACTAAGGAGAGGTTGAATAAAATCACATTATGTAATAATGCTAATATTTGCTAATATAAGGTTGGACCTCCCTCCTCAAGTTACAATTAACCCTACGATTGAACGATGAGTTTGGAACCTTTCGTGTGAAAGTTTAAACTTTTTCTAGAGATCAATTACCCTAACACCAAACTGATATTTTTGCACTCAACGCGTGTTTCGGTAACAAAGTTAGCATCTTCAGGAAAAGAAAATTGATACTGTATCAATTTTCTTCTCCTGAAGATGCTAACCTTGTTAGCGAAACGCGCGTCGAATGCTACCTACAACCCACTAAACATTGACCTTTAAAGAGAAAAATTAATACTTCATTTTAAATGTATATTCTTTGAAAAAAAAATTATGTGAGATTTTCAATGATCACCCTATCTTTTCTACCCTCTTTGAACTTGAGTAATTATTGCCACCTAATCTATTATATGACTGCACTAGAGAAAGATCATTTCTCACTTTGTTTGGGGTAATCGTCGAAAATACTGATTCTATCATGAAAATTCTTTCACTCATAGAAAGCTACACTATTCAGGAGTGATATATGCTCCATTTCATTATGTTTTAACAAAGAATTATGTGAAAATAATAGTATATGTGAATCGAGTAGGAGAAAAGCAGGCGAGATTCGATGCTTTACCGGCGTGCGCTGGCTAAACGGTTCGGTTCGACTTCTACGCGGACAAAGTCGCGGGCAAAAGCTAGTCAATCATATTTTCAACGAGAGCAACGGAACCAGAATCCAAATAAAATAGATTCAATACTCACTTTATAGCCTTGCAGAGGTTCTTCTTCCAGAGAAGGTTGCACATAACGCCAAACAACTCTAACTGTTGAAGGATTAATACCAACAACAATGACAGATGAAGGTGGTTTCTGTGGAGCTTTCCTATACGTTCGCTCTGGAAAAAAAAAACAAAAAATCAACAACGAAAATCGTATAACTAACTTCTAAGCTTACCAATGAATCTTTCACTCTCAGGGCCTTCTCCAGCAGCATTGTATACCATAGCTTTGACAAAGTAATAGGTATCAGGCTGAAGACCAACAATAAGTGCCCATGGTCTTGTAGTTCTTGACAAATAATATACACTGTCCTGTTCATTGGTCCCCTTCTTCCAGTATTTGATCTGAAATTGTCGTCACTCCTGTTAATATAGCACTATAAAAAAAGAGTCAAGTCATGATAAATTTGTTTCTGAGATACAGAAAATTGCACCATTTTGTGATACCCAGACACCTTCAATACCACAACATGCAGTTTTCTCTTCACAATAGCTTGTGAGTCGCACTCGGTTGGAATTACTACAAATAAGATGATGAAAAGATAATAATTTATCAGCAAATAATATAATAGTTGGTTTTCAATCGAATACAACTCTCACTTTTCCGCATATGTATACGAATAGATATCACAAATTTTTACGAAAAGGTGCATAGAAAATAGGTTTGAAGGGAAGTAATTGTGAATACATTGAAATACTCTCAGATTTCATTCCACCCATGGAATATCCACTCAGAAATTCAATATCACCAAACAAACTATGATGAATATAACCCAATCATCAAGCCAATATCAATAATGAATTCTTCAGTATTATCCTTCAATACACTTTAAATTATTCCCCTGTACTCTTCTTCCTCTTCATTTTGAATTCTGTCCCTAGTCATGCATATTATAAAATGTGTATCATCTGAGTCAGAGGCTTTTGAAGAAACTACAGAAATATGGAATAATAGGAAATGCGTATATTATAAAAAACTACCTTTCTGATCGGAGTCAAGTTGTACAAATTGATGAAATATGTAGTAATCCTAGAACAGTAACTTACGGAGTACCTCAAGGGTCAGTACTGGGCCCGGTTTTATTCATTTTGTACATGAATAGCCTACTTACTATGGGTACCACAGGTGAAATCATCAGTTTTGCAGATGACACCGTGATTGTATATAAGTCGAATACATGGAAAGACGTAACAAACAAAATTGAAACTTATTTTCCTGAAATTACAAAATGGCTACAGTATAATAAACTCACGTTAAATTAAAAAAAAAAACAGCTATTTACCATTCTTACTATACTCCACTGGCTTACCAAATCTAGGGGATATAAATCTTGGACAAAACTCGACAATTCCAGAAGCTGAGTCGGTAAAATATCTTGGGATAATTATAGATCGGCACTTGAGATGGGATCTTCAGATGAAATACATAGCAAGGAAATTAAGAGGAATACTTCCAAAATTTAAGTACTCAGAAGACTTTTTAGGAATAAAACAATTGAAAACAGTTTATTTTGCTTTGGCACAGTCTCAACTTACTTATGGTATCTTGGGCTGGGGTGGAGTCAATGAATGCTTTTTAGAAAAAATTGACGTCCTACAGAAATGGATTCTGAAGATAATTTTTGGGAAAGATATCACTTTTTCGACAAATAGTCTCTACAAGATGGCCCGGGTGCTTGATAGTAGACAACTTTACTGTTTGAAAATAATATTATTTTTGAGAAAAGGTAAGATCGTCCTGAAAAAACATGAACACTCGCACAACACAAGGAACAGAGATGTCGTCTTTCATCCACGTAGCGAGAAAACAATTGGTCAAAAAAGTGTGGACTATATAGCGCCTAGGATTTCATCAATGCTACCAGCCGAACTTAAAAATATCCTGGGATACCATCAGTACAAAAAAAGATTGAAGGAATAGATATTTGATAAGCCTCGGAATTACTTCCAATATAATTTAAATAATTTAAACAAATAAAATTAAATAAGATATAAAAAAAATGAATGAATGTCAATACAATTACACTAGCATATGGGCATAGATATGTATATATAGTATGTGAATAGATTGCATTGTATTGCTTATGCAGTACTGCAGTTCTGCAATGCTTCCGCAGTACATTGTATCTATATTTTGTATGTGTGAATTTCTACCCTAATTACCCAAATAATGCACAGCCTGTGCAGGACAACTTTTACTATATTTTGTCGCACGTTTAAACGATGCCAGAAACCCAAATTATGACAAAAATAACCGAAATGAAGACTAACTACCCGATCAAGCCAACTATAAACCTTAATTTGTCTAAAAGTTATATTTTACATATAACTTCACTCATTATCTTACTGTGTAACACCATATAGAATTGTTGAATCCATTTGGAACCTTTTTTTGTATACGTATGTAGGTATATGTCACGTACAAGCAGTAAAACTGACTGCTTCTGTGATATTTTTTCTCTGTTTCATTCAAAAATTATGCATTTATTTATCTTGTGAAATTTGTATTGAATTTATATTGAATAAACATTATTATTATCATTATTATTAAATTGGACACAATGGATATACTGCAAATGAGTTGATAGATTATTGAACTCACCCTATGTCCAATGAGTTTGCCCCGAATTCTTTCTCTAGTCTGCTCAACTGGCACCCAACTGACATTCAGAGCAGTGGAGTTGTAAGACTTAGCGATTACCAACTGAGGTGCAACCTGAGGCATATCTTCTGCTGAATATATGACAACTTCTTGGCTGATAGGACCTGGTCCAATTTCATTGAGTGATTGTACTTTCACAATATATTCGGTGTAGAAGTATTGCAATTCAATATTCACCACAGCCACTCCAGTATCTCCGTATTCTTGCAGGCTCCGGCTCTGGAATTCAGTTTCTCCGTCTTTCCGTTTCCAGAATATTTTGTAATATATTCCCGGACCATTCTGTTCTTCCGGTTTCAGTGGATTCCATGTAATGGTGAGATCACCGATCTTTCCACCACCACCACCTATGTTTCGTGGTGCCACAAACGGCCTTTCTGGTGCAGTTGCATGTTTAGGGCTAGGTTGTGAGGGCACTCCCATGCCCAAGTTATTCCAAGCAGCTACTCTGAATTCGTATACAGACCACGGGGTGAGCACGTTTTCTATCACAGCCTCTTTTCTGCCAGTGTATCTGTCGATTTCCGTCGCCCGGATTCCAGAAGTGATATTCTGCCAATTGTGGTTCCAGTTGGTTCTCCCGCCAATAGTGTAGCTGATTATTGGTGAACCGTGACTGGCACCATCGGTCCATTGGATAGTGAATGAAGTCTTCCTGATTTCAACCACTTGAACACCACCTGGAGGACCAGGTGGACCTTCAATGATAATTCTAGCCTTAGAAAATATCTTTCCTACCGCAGATTTGACCACACATTCATATTCTCCCGAATCCGAGAATGTCGTATTCAGTATGCGTAAATAGCCACCATCAATTTTCTAAGGAAAAGAAAGATATTATGTTAAGAACCTTGGAGAAAAGAACTGATAAATTTCGACTTACAAGTCTGTTATATGAATTTACAATATCAATATCTCGTATAACCATTCCATTGTGTTTCCAGATGTAAGCTATATCTAACATTTCATCTGTCACAGCATAACAGCGCAAATCAATATCTCTGCCTACATATGAAACAATGTTGTCTCTCAAAGGTTCCACCAGACGAGGCCCCCCTAAAATGAATTTGGATCATTTAACTTCATTCTGTTAAAAATGGAAACTTCACTTTGGTTTGCATATATGAAATTATATATATATGTATATATATATATGACATTTATGTTATATATATATATATATATATATATATATATATATATATATATATATATATATATATATGACATTTATGTAAAATCAGAATGGTACAGATGCATATAATTACAGGAAAACATTGAACAAACATTCTGAAATTCACGACATGAATATGAAGGAAATAAAAATAAAGAAGTACGTAACATTTGTTACGTACACAATTACCTAAGACTTAAAAAATAATGTCAGAGAAAAACAGTCTGTTTTTCACTGAGAGTCCATCCACTGTTGATAGTAATAGATGATGTGCATAGGAGTGTATCAAATACAATTTCTTAGAATGTTCATTAACAACTAACAGCCGATTGCACCGACTTTCTCTTAATGAAACCATTAACAAAGGAACTGAATAAAATGTTGCTTTGTTTTCTCAGCATGTATGGTTTACTCTCACAGGGGTGCGTTTGAAAATCGTTCGAAAACTCTGGGCGAAACATGGCTTCACACCCTAGCATCTTAGTTGCAGTCGTTCAGAAATATCGTCTGGGCGACAACTTTCCATCCTTTCTGAGAGCAGGCCGTTTGGGCGTGTCATGAGCACTAAGCATGTATAATGTTTTGACATATGAAGTCAAACATGAGTAGCAGGTCATATTTTTTTTCAAAATGATATAATGGTGATAATGATGAAATAGAGGGACCAGGAAACCTTGACTTGTTACTTTTAGGTGCAATCAGGAGAGTTAATTCAGAATTATAAGCTATATTACGTTATAATTTAATTAATATATTCGCCATCTCTACTGATACCAATTATATTCTATGCAAAGGACATTATATTGCATTTTATTTTATGACTTATAACAACTAATACTGTGGAAATTGCTGGCGCCAAATCATAATAAAAATGAATCATGACTTATGTTAAGTACGTAATAAGCTTCATATCGTTCATAAAGTTGAAGTGTATTTTGGGTGTGACCCCATGAAAATCGACACTCTCGCATGGGCGTTAGCTCTGGGTATTTTAACGTACCCCTAGTTTGAACATTTATCTCTATAGAGTATTTTTAACTCAAAAAAATTCTAAGGCTATGGCAATTTGGATTATCAGGACAGCTTCGACGGATCTTTTTTTTTTTATTTTGATATTACAACTCATTGTAGTTGGGAAATAAGTTATATATATATATATAACAGAAAATTATGACCTACCGTGTAGCAACAACTCATGACATGACATGAGCAAAATTTGAAGGTGCAGCCAGGAGGTAAAGTAGGTTTGAAACTTTACTTTTTTCAAATCGAATCGAGTTGAATCAACCTAATCAACAGCATATTCTACTCATACATTGTATATTCAAATCGTTACCGGCATACACAATATTCATCACAAATGTAACAAGTCTAATTTTTCAAATACTGCGCCAAAAAGGATCCAATGGCAGCACTGTCAGAAATTTTTCGAACTTTTCCTCGATAAGCCTGACAAGTGTCAATTTTCTTTAAAGTGTCATCGAGAAAAATAGCAATTTGATGATAGAAAAAAAAAAGCATTTCATTGCATTTAAATTGATGAAATTAGTTGTTAAAAAATGAAAATTTACTAATGTTTAAATGTAGCCTGCTCTTTAGTTTTCAATGGAATGTAATAATAATTATTAAAGTTCTTCAATTTTAAAGCAAAAAAATTTATTCTATTTTATTTTTTTGTCTTGCTCATGTGACATTTTTTCGCTCCCTAACAAAATTTGGAAATTAGGAGCCGATAAAAATTGAAAAAAAAATCTCTTAATTTTCCTCGTAATTTTCCAATGGGGAGGGGTCCGGACCCGACCCCCCTCCCCCCGTGGATCCGCCACTGAGTTTTATTGCATTTTCAGAATAATAGCAGTAAGAGCACAAATATTTAGAAATAGACAATCTCAATGTAGTTGATATTATTGAGGTATAAATAATGTAATGGTATGAGCACTGTCTTTTTTGCATACTTCTGAGGTTAGTCATACAGTTAAAAAAAATATAATTTTTTATTTATTCTTCATCTTTGATCAGAAAGATCCCTTTCATGACCATAGGTATAAGCGTCCACGATTTTTATGAAGTTAGTGCTCGATAGTTTTATTCTGACGAATAAGAAAAAAAATTGATCAGTTTTTCATACATGTCGTGATGCTCGTCATGAACACAAAAAAAATCATTCTTTGTATATTATATGTTTCAGTGTTACTCCACAAAAACTGAAGGAGAACTATTTTTCAAACTACAGTATATATTCTTCAAATTTTTGTTTTTGGACAAAAATTGATAAGTTGCGCTTTTAGGGTTGGCTCACTTACAAGTTTGACCTCAGTGGAAAGTAATTATTGATTACAATTGAGAACTTACCCAACACAATGAGCCTTCCTTTGGATTCGTCCAGACCTAGTTCATTTGAAGCTGTACAAGTATATACTCCTTCATCGTCTCTAGAAACTGGGCTTATGAAAAGATTACCATTATCAAATATTTTTCTGTGGCCACCAGCACCAATTACGTTCCGATCTTTTTTCCAAACAAATTTTGGTCTTGGTGCTGCTTCAGGATTACATTTTATTGTGACATTGCCACCTACTGCCGCATATGTTTCAAACTCTAATGGGTTTTTCTTGAAAGAAGGCTTGAAAGCTGAAATCTGTATTGTGCAAAAAATTCAAACAAAATTGAATGATACCTTACCAAGAACCCTGAGTTGTGCAGACGAGTATGTTGTTTTAAGAGTGTTGGAAGCTCTACACTGATACATTCCTGGATCTCTTTCTTGGTCCAAATAAGATATTGTTAAAACATTATCTTGAATCTTTATTCTACCTCTGTCTTCTGGTTCCATATAACCCATTACTAAAAATACATTTGAAATCAATGACAGTATTCCTAATGAAACCTCACATAATACTGATTACAAAAAAAAGCATGGAAGGATCTTGTAGGCTCGTGATATCCTTTTTATATTTTTCCACTCCAAACCTTTGGACTTAAAAAACATTGTAACAAATAGAAAACAAGTACAAATAGAACAAAAAGTTCAGTATTCGATCTTTCCCATTCCAACTTCAGCATTACCCATATAAGAATGAACCAAATCAGCAAAAAATGATGGTGAAAGTAAGAATGAAAAAAAACAAATCAGAGTTTCAACAAACAAAATATATATGAATTAGTAGCATATTTTGCTTCGTTTTTGTTGAAAATCTAAATCAAGCATTACTTATTCTATAGCAGACAATAAAATGAAGTCAACTAAATATGAAAATTGAATTCGAGGTGGAACTAGCAAATATAGTTGACTGATAAATAAAGACGATTCATTCTGAACCTAAGAACTAGAGTTACCAATATTCATTACGGACTAAGGAATTGAGAAACTTTGAAAAAATCTTCCTGAGGAGATTGAGGAACCCTGCAAAATTATTTCCAAAAATTTTGAGAAACTTCTAGGGAAATTTCACCCTTTAGGAAAAACTATACTCAATTATCCTTATCAACGTTTTATTATAGAAGGAAGGATGTAGAAAGTACCAAAAAACAACTTTTGGTTAAAAAAAGAAAGGAGTATGTTTGCAAATAATATTAGTAACATTGTCGCCGGCTGTAACATGCGCTGACCATGAAATCCTTTCACTTCAAGAACTTCAAATAAAAGTTCTCTTCACAAGAATTATCATTAAAAGTAAAGAAAAATTGAAACTCTAGTGTTATTTTATAAGGCATACATTAGTCAGATCATAATTTTTTATATTTTCATCGAGTAAAAATTGAATGGTTCATTTTACCAAGTTGTCTGCCATTTCTCCACCAAGTATAGTTTACATCTGGCATCCCAAAAGCTTCACAAGTCCAGATTAATTCACTTTTACTATCCATATGCTTGTCAGTTAGTGGGATAGTGAATGTTGGTTCAGCTGAAAAAACGAAACTTTATTGCAAATGTATGCATTTGGTAACCCCAGCCAAACCTTGAATGTTCACTATCACAGAATTTTCTATACTCGCTCGATCATTGTAAGCGCGACAAATATATTCTCCTTCGTCCTCAACTTGAACTTTTGGTAGAATAAGTACTCTGTTATAGCTGGTTAAGATGGCCGTTCTTGGCAAGTTACTGCCCTTCCTAGTCCAATTATAGCTAGGGACTGGACTGAAAAATTGAGAAAGCAACGAAATGAACGATGGAAAAGAGATACCATTAATATTTAAAAAATTCCAGTTAAATGACATCACTTTCAAATTACATACAAGTGAACATCACTCAGAATTCTTCATATTGAGTACTCCAAAAACATCATTGCTTTCTCCCAGATAAAAATAATATATTATTTACCAACCACAATCTGCTTGACAAGTATATGTAAAACAAAAAAGAATGGGAAATGAAATGGTTCTATTGTATCAATATTTGTACAAGCAGGAGTGTAATTATCATTCAGGTAATTTTTCCATCCATATGGATTCTGATAATAATCGGTGAGATTGAAACCTTTGGTGTAAAAGTTACAACTTTTTATAGATATTCGTTAACATTTTTTGTATTCTGAAGATGCTAACCTTGTTAGCTAAATAACCATCGAGAGCAACTGATTTCAGTATGGTGCTAGGATAATTGATTTCTATAAAAAGTATACCTTATTATAATAATAATGATAACAATCTTCA
This sequence comes from Zygogramma bicolorata, assembly GCA_032362365.1. Classification (NCBI taxonomy): domain Eukaryota; kingdom Metazoa; phylum Arthropoda; class Insecta; order Coleoptera; family Chrysomelidae; genus Zygogramma; species Zygogramma bicolorata. The sequence goes on along the minus strand of JAVJAQ010003427.1, from coordinate 6,265,274 downwards.
TCACTAGAATAGTTTTGAATCAACATAAAATAACTATATGAGTTACTAGTGTTCAAATTATTTTTTTAAATGTACACAAAGTTATATGGTGTTTTTTTCACATTTAGAATTATTTTCTACATAGATAATGTCAGTAGTGACAAAAACAATTTTTTCAATTATACATAATGTTACCACAGATATGGTTTTCATATTTAATGTAATGTATGACTGAATTTCTGAGGTTCTTCAAGCCATTGATAGTTTTCAGCTCGTGGAAATGAGTTAATTGCTTGGCAGTATGGATTGCTTGGCAGTATGGACTTTTCTCATAGTAGATTTAATTATGGTAAGGCCAGATAGTTAATTACGTTGCCTAGTGTTGGGACTCATGTTTGCAGAATATTGATTAAAATTTGAAATAGGTCGGGATATGTCTTTACGCAGATGACAAGGCCTAAAAACAACGAGTCACTGTCAGGATATAAAATTCGAAAAAGTATGGCTTACAAAATGTGTTACGATCTAAATTCAGGATACATGTTATAATTTTTTTGTGATACAAATATTCTTTGTGAGCTTGATGAGGAACCCCTGAATATAATAGCATAGGAGTTTATTGACTGCACATAAACATAGTAATATGTTCTTAAACAACTAGTAGATACTTGATCCCGTAAATATCGTATAACTCCACAGGTGGAGCTTAGCCTATTGTTCAAAGTGTTTATACGGGATTCCCAACTGAGGGTTGAATCTAGCGTAACACCCAAAAATTTTGTATAATTGCTTAGCTTTGGAGTTCACATACAAAGAATAATTATGATTTTTTTTGCTGAAAATGATTAGGCGTGTTTTTCTAACATTTAACTTGAGCATGTTTTCATCACACCTTGTGCTCATGCTGAGAGATATAGTTGATGCTTTTGTTGAGAGTTCTTACATACTACTTTCTGAACAACTACAGATGTGTCATCAGCAAATTGATATATATTACCAGGATATAACGCTGGAGGCAAATTATTAACATATAACATATAAGAAAAGCAATGGTCCAACAATCGACCCCTGTAATACGCCCTTTATGATACTAGCGTTGTTAGATAAGTTAAGTAAGTTAGATAGATGGCAAAAACTTGTGAACAACTTGATAAGTTTATAACCCATACCTCTAATACCAGTCTTCCAGTTTGTTCAATAGTTTTTTATGATTTACCATGTCAAATGCTTTCGATAGGTCGAAGTGTAGACCTGTTAATAAGCTCTACTCCAGACTGTCTTATATTAATTTTGTTAGTTCAAGATCCTACTGTGATTTTGTGACCCATTGTAATTTGACAAATATTTCCTATGAGCCTTTCTTTCCTGTTTATATTTAATTAGTATATTTTCACATTTAGTGTCTATACAGTCTGTGTAAATCTTACATTGTGAGTAGTTTTTAGTCTGATGTGACCAAATTTGTTTCGTAACTTTTAGTCTTGAACTTTTTGTCAGGGACTGCAAAATCAAAGTGATGGTAAAGTATGTCATGGAAATTCCTACGTTTACCATTTATATCTATTCAATGAAATACCATATCCCAATTTTCTGTAGATAAAAAAAAAATTGTGGAATTAGTGAAACCATATTATACAGAAATCATTGCCAGAATTTCAAGAGTTTCATATTTTCATTCATATTTCCTATTTTAACAACTCAATTACATTCATAAAAATATATAATATCAACATGAAACTTTATAGCAATCAATTATATCAAGAACTTCACTACAATGATTCTAGATGATTAAAAAATCAGAAAATCTATTATTAGAGAGAGATAGATAAATATACTTTCCAAGAAAAAATTATTCCCAATTGACAAAGCTTGTTACAAAAACTGATATGTATAGTACTCAAAAGGATGACAAAAGGACAAAGAAATGTGAAAGTACTTATTACTTAATCAGAAACAAAGTTTGAACAAAAAGAGTTCACGTCAAGTAAATAAAATATAACAATATAAAATAAGATTCAGCATATAGGCTTGACAGTTTGTTGAAAAAATTGTTTGATAGTCTTTCTAGAGAACTGTAATAACAAAACTACATCCTTTTTGTAAATGAGTTCACGTCATGGAAATAAAATATGATATACTATAGTTTAAAATGAGATTTAATCTGCAGGTGTCAATATTTTACAGAGTTAATTGCATTAATAATCTCTAGAGTAAATAATTTTGTGCTCATTATTTATCGTTTCAGTCAATGTTTTTGAGAATGGTATAGCCAATCAATGATACGAGTGCACAAAAAATTAAGCAGAAATAATACTCACTATCCAAAGGCAACACACTCCAATCTTACATCCTTTCCAGCAGTTGGGGCTTCTGGGAATGCTTTGGGAAAATTATTTGGAAATTTCAGCTGCTGATAATTGGCTAGAAAAGAATAGACAAACGAAAAGATTATGAAAAAAAAACTAAACTCATCGCAACTCACAATGAGGATTTACACGTAGAGGGAAGAATGGTCCATTTCTACCTGAATCTGAAAAATCAGAATTGACACTGCAGCTATAATTTGCTCTATCAACAGTTTCTAGTGCTGAAAAGTATAAGGCCCCATCATTAGAAACAAAGACACGTCTATCTTCTTCAACAAAATTCGGAAAGTAATCTCTTGACCAGGCATATTTCACAGCAGGAAAATGATTTGGTGGGTCACAATAAATTGATTTTCCCCAGTTTTGATCACCTGATTCAGGAGATCGTTTCAATACAAATTCCAGGATAAAACCAAAATTAAGTTGAACGCTTTCGGAAATCACTGTTCCAAATGAATTGGTAGCTTTACAATGATATGTAGCATGATCAAGTTTTTGCTGAGGATTGTGAATAATGAGGGTACCCCCACTAATAGTATAGCGGCTATCTTGTAAAGGATCTATTTTATGAGCAACCAATCTATCATTTTCATAGTCTTCTCTGTACCATTCATACGTTGGAGTTGGGTATCCACCAGCTAGGCAACTGAAACATTCAGATTATTCTCACTGATGAAAAAAGTATCAACTTTCTACTAACCTAACACTTATATCATTTAAGAGTTTTCTTTTGGAAGTGTCAAAAGTGGCATCACTTGGTTGCTTGATGAAATAAGGCCCTCTTGGTATTCTCGTAGGATCTACAATGTCTATCCCATAAGTGGGACCCCTCTCTTCACTAACTAATTTTTGAACAGCTCCAACATTAGCTTGACAAATAAATAATAATGGTTCGTCTCCTCGTACTGGTTGAAACTTCCAATGCAATGCACTTTTAGAGAAATTATAGGCTAAATAATCTTTCCCAATAAGATCATTTCTATAAGGCGAGTCATTTTCTAAAAAGGCATTATCCATATTCACTAGCTGAGTTCCATCTGGGTTTGTATAATAATTAGGAGATGACTGATGAGCTCCAATATACCACCTGCGGTGCTGTGGGTCAAATTTGTCCAGCTGATGGATGAGAAATCCATGCTCATCCGAATTTCTTATAGATACCAAGTCTGACCCACCACTATCAGCAGTGAATGTCTGAAAAACATTGATAATAAATATAAAATCATTCGAAAGAATACTGATATTATCTCACTTGACATATCTTTCTGGCTTCATTATAGGCTCTCAAAGGAGATTTAATGAACCGATAGCAGGAATTTTGAAACTGTATCCAGTGTTGTGGGCATTTAAGTTCCTCAACATTTCCATAACTATATGTCCCTTGATGTCCCCCATAAGAGTTGACATTGTAATTCAAACCAGGGTTGTAGTTGGAGCTGGGATTGTTCACACTTTGATCAAAATTTGATCCAAAATTCGAATTTGGATTATTGTAATTTGGATTTGGATTGTAATTCAAACTAGGATTGTAATTTGGGTTCAAGTTGTTATAAACTTGATTATCATTTAAATTTCGATTTTCATTTGCATTATTTGTATTATATAAATCTTGTGCGGAAATTAGGCACAATAAGAAGGTACATCGAACGATTTGCAGCAACATTTCTGTGAAAGAAAACCGAATGATTAGTTTGAAATCATTGGTCGACTGGGAGTGGCAATTTTATGATTCACTACTATAATTTTCAAATCTTCGAAGACACAATTCATTCAATATTGATGCACTTTTTATCAGTTCCTTGTTCACTCACCTAAACAACTAAATAACTCCAAGATAGGATATAAAAAATAATATTTATTTATTTATGCGTCACATTACAACCGTTAATTTTCTACTTGCACTTTTGCTTTGGTTTTGTATTTGTCGTCATTCGTCTATTTGACTTTCGACAATTTCCAGACTTTATTAATTAATGTGGGTGTGTTTACCACTCAGTGAAAGTGTGGCTAAGGCTAACCTAAGATTCCATTTAACCAAATTGAGGTATTCACTCGTTGGAAACAAATATCATTTCTTCTATTCTGAATTAATTCATTCGGGTGTTTTCCAATCATTATATATTAGAAACCTAAAAACAATTGAAAATCAAAACGTAAATCGAGAACATCTTATTGTTGGCTAAAATTTAAAGATGGTCACATCCGAAAATCTCGGGTAAGATGCCAAGGAAACCCTGGTGTATCTACTTATACCTGAATAATTTTGGGATAAACTTGGCGAAAACTGATTGCTTGATTTCTCAGATCGCAAATGCTTCAGATCGCCATTGTAGATGGCGATCAGTCATATACCATATGAAGCTTAATTTTCAGTAGAGAGGAATGTGCAACCGAATATTCTACCACTGTTTATTATTTGCCTACTGAGATTTTGACAGCCCCGACAGCCAATCAAATGCGTTTCAGAAAACGTGCATGTAACGTGGAAACCTACCGTTAACAACCTGTCAATACTGTCACAGTTACCTCTTCAAGTTTTTAGTGTGTTTATATCAGTTTGTAAGACTAGACTTTGATTCCGAGAAAATTTACTTTGCTCATTCACCTGAGAATTTACGACAAAGTTCATGCTAGTGTATTGAAAGTGATAGATTGTCTTGGAATTGGTGATACACACATCAGTTATGCAACGGTTCAAAATACGTATCACATCGATATTTACTTTATTTGAACAAAACTTTGTTTTCAATATCTCATTGATAAGAGCTACAGATGTTTCCTCCTCGATATACGACTTTCGCTCAAGCTGAAACGAATAAAATCAGCTACAACGCTACATTCATGTTATTATTTTGGGGCGATTTGTTTTGTACTTTCTTAGGTGCTGAATAAAGAAGAATATTTGGATCCCCAGATTTTGACTGACCACACAAAATACGAAATCTTCTACACATCGTGAAAAAGTACTTGTAATATCTTCAAAACTTATTCTACTTATATAGACTTTCAAACACTGTTGAATGCGAAGAAATAATTTCAGTTTTCGTTGACAACAATAAACCTCAGAGTTACGTCAATCTGACAAAACCGACATTTGACAGATTTTCGAAAATGATCATATAACGCCCCCTATACAAAAATTAGAAAGCTTTTGTAATCGTCGATTGTTTTTCGCCAAGAAATTCTAAACAATATCGAATCACTAGATACACCAGGGTTTCCTAGGCATCTTAATCTCGGGTCATAACATTCGAGATGATGACTGATTTAAAACTGAAATGATGTGAATTTTTGAATATTTTTTATGTTCACTTATCCACGATATTTTATGGGCAGTATTGTTGGAATCTTGATTATTTTTGTGGAGAGAATGAAGTTTTGGAAGTATTTATTGTCTTATTCTTCTCAGGCAGGCTACGTTCGAGCTGACGCCTGAAACGGGATCCGGTCGCTCAATATCTCAATAACCTTATCGCATTTTTTTTAAGTCGGGGCGAGTTTTATTCCATTATATTCCATATTATGCATTTGTGCTAGGTTCGGATATTAACTCGATTCACTCTTTCCACTCATCATTCTGATTTTACATCCGGGGTGGAAGGAGCCACTCCTCAAGTACCCGTTTGGAGTTATGGAATTTCAGTTATTAATTTATACTACCTAAGAATTCTCGAACAAAAGTAATCACAGACATATATTGGTTCATTTTAATCTTTATCACAAATAAATAAATTCAATAACTCAAACTTCAGTGTATTTTTTTGACGATTGTCAAAATTATACTCCTATTTTCGTTCGTTTTTTCCTCAAAAACTCTTGGATGATTGATATTCACACCAATCTAGTATCGGAACAATTTTCCAAACTTAGCTTTGGTTCCACTGTTTCACATATATTTAGAATTCAGATGTTGGCATTGTTGAAATATTCATCATGTGACATACTAAGTGAAATGAAAGATAGATGTCGCTACATAACATTTCTGGAATTTTTATATTTGAAATTTGGGTTTTAAATTTGTTTTATTTTAGCTATTCATTTTAGAATTCCCTCTCCAAATCTAATTTATACTCATCTAATCAAAAAATCCCTGGCAGAGTGAATTATCAAAAATATAAAAATAAAAAAATCTCAATTACGAATATGCCAGAATCTTTTGACAAGGCGTATCGCAACTATTCGAATCATTCAATATTTACCAAAATGAAATTAATAAAGTACCACCTAATGAAGTATATTTAAATCAGATATTTATCTGGGAATCTACTAGCACTGCGGAAGGGTTAACTGGTATCAACTCTGATGGATTGGAAGGGATGAACTGATTATTGTGTCTCTTTTGTATCCAAAGATAAATGATTGGGTGATACCTATATATACATTAGAAGCGAGGTGAATGATTATACCTTTACACTAGTTACATTACCAACAGAGGTTCACCCTAGTACCATGCAAGATGAACAGACTAAAGTAGTAGAGTTACTGTGATAATGTTCACATCCAAAAAGTATGATTTGAAAAAAATGGAATTTCACTATTGGGAAGGAGAGTTTGCAGCCTTGCATGTAATTCATTCCAGTTCTATTTCACGAATTCGATAATCGAATTGTTTAGAATATGCGTATATTTTCGGTACATCGCATTCTACAGTCACAGTCTGAGCTATTCGGCAATCGAATTCGTGAAATAGAATCTGGGAGCTGATCACGTGATGTCAGGGGGACGAACACCAGTTTTACAATAGAAATCACAGACTTTTGGAAGAAAACAAACGAAAGTTTCTGAGGGGCAGATGCCGCAACCTTTATTCATTTGACAAGTATCTGGAGTGCCTAACTACTCGAGCCAATTCAGGTGTATTATTAAGGAGAGTTTGGGCACTCCATAGTTTTCGGTGATCTCTCTGCTTCTGTCAAATGTCAACTACATTTCCCCTTGCATATATTTAGTTGAAGTGTAATCCAATGAGATTAACCTTCATTTCGTATAAGTTCTGGTTTTTGGAGTCATTTATTACAAGCTTATTCTTCATTTATTCCAGACCTTACTCGACTGAAGTGAAGAGAAGAGGGTGCAGAGATATCACTGAAGTTTCTACAATTTCTGACAATGAAGCCATATTTACGATGCTGAATATGTAAAATCATTTATGTGAGAGTTTAAATGTAAGCTGAATGTCAAAGCGCACTTCAAATTCTGAATTATCATCAACATTATTAAGAATAATACTGTTGGTTGTTTATTGGTGATCGTTGATGAATAAAAAGAACAAAAATGGCCCCAGGTTGGAGCCTTGAGGAACTCTCTACTAAATGCAACATAGTTGAGGAAGGTGGCCGTTATAGGAGACACACTGTATTCTGTTATCCACGTATGATTGATGAAAATTATCTTTTTTGAAATTATAATTTTTATTAGTGCTGTGCCAATTTTTTTTATACAAATTTTATTGAAAAATTATTGAAATTTCATGAACTAGTTGCATATTCCTGTTCAACTATACATATTACTAATCGGCAAGTCCAACAACTTATTGGAGTTATATCGAGTTGTTAAAGATCCAAAGAGTTAAGGTACTTGGTGATGGTGGAGGATTGTCTTTTCTACATTGTTATGTATGGAGTTTGTATAATCAAAATCACCTAGGATTATGACCATTTTTGAATGCAATATTTTCGAGTCTCTCCAATGATTCAGTGAAACTGCCAAATTCGTCAATTGACCATATGCATCTATTTTTGATTGCGCACTTATTTAGGATCAAATAGTTGGCATCATTGAAATTTAGATCACGTGTCATAATAACTGACATGAATAGGATAGATGTCGCCCTCTAAAAATTCCTAGAATTTTGAAAAATTTGAATTTTTGGTTCTGAAATATTTGTTATTTTATATTATCATTACTTTATATATAAATCTAATTTATATCTATATTTTGAAAAAATCTGTGGCAAAGTGAATTATATATATATATATATATATATATATATATATATATATATATATATATATATATATAATAATAAATAATAATATTTATTTATATTAAAAAAATGATAAAATCATACAATATTTCAACTAAAACGTGTAAATAAATAGTCTACTCGATAAGTGAGTTTAGTTAGCGATAATTAAAAGATATTTAAAACACTACATAAAACGAGACTACAATAAGTTACGTATAGTTATCAAAGTTGATATTATACACATATCTACATAAATAAAAACATTCAAAACAACATTCTACAGACAGGATTACATTTCAATTTATATCATAGGAAAATAGTTATCATACTTACATTGTACGAATAAATACAAAGAATTAGGATGCTTACAAAATAGTTCAATTGATTCATATATCGAAAAAGTGACGTATCATATGTCTCGAATTTTCTTGTATATATTTTTTCAATAGTTTTTTGAATATTCTCTGGTTATCAATACATTTCAACTCATCAGGGATTGTATTGTACAATTTAGGTGCTAGGTAGCTAAACATTCTTTGTGTTGTGGATTTAACCATCAAGGGTGACACATAATGATTTTTTTTTTCGGGTATTGTAGTTGTGGGTTGGGAGTTGATTATTATGTTTCGTTCTTTGATATTTAATGCACGTGAGGAAGAAGTATAGTTGCCTGAGGTCGAAGATTTTGGATTCGGAATATACTAAATCAGATGAATATCTGTGATTTTTTGAAAGAATTAGTTTTATGAATCGTCTTTGTATTACTTCCAAAGGGTTCATGTGTGTTTTCAAAGCCCCACCCCATGCTAGAATTCCATACCGTATATGACTTTCAACTAGTGCATGATATGAAGTTTTCATTTGATTGAAAGGTAGATTATCCTTGAGTTTCCTAAACTTATACAATATACATCTCAATTTTTTTGTAACAAAATTTATATGACAATCCCATTTCAAATGGGAATCGATGATTTTACAGGTTCTATAGAGAACTGTTAATTTTTCGTTGTTATGTTCAGTTTGTCAAAATTAGGCAGACCACGATTATTACAGCTGAATGACAAATAGTTCGTTTTCTCTTTGTTGATTGTGAGCAATTTATATTCGAACCAAGATTTTATTGATTGGAAATCAGTCTCTGCATGTTGCTTCAGGTTTTCCCAGTTATTAGCCCTGAAAAAGATTGCTGTATCATCTGCGAATCCGATAATTTCCCCACTAATGAGAATAGACCATTCAAGTAAATGTTAAATAAAATTGGCCCTAGGACCGTTCCTTGTGGTATGCCATAGTCAATTGTTTCGACACCGCTAATTACACCATCAACACTCACAGCCTGGATTCTCTCGCTCAAGTAACTCTTGAAGAGTTCTAGACAAATGCCTCTAACGCCAATGTCTTCCAATGACTGTAAGAGGAGTTCGTGGCTAACGGTGTCAAACGCTTTTGACAAGTCTATGAATATGCATAAACATGGATTACTATCGTTTAGAGATTCTGTTATTTTTGCTGTCAAAGCTAGAATTGCATCTTGGGTTGACATTTTTTCTCTGAATCCGAATTGATTATTGGAAATGATACTGAACTTGTTCAAAAAGCAAGCTAATCTGTTTTTTAGAATTTTCTCGAATATTTTTGAGAGGTGAGTGATCAGAGATATTGGTCGGTAATTGCCTACTTTCTGGGTATTGCCTTTTTTATGGAGGGGAACTACCATTGTATATTTGAATGCTGACGGGTACTTTCCTGTTTCTATACAAAGATTGAAAATTTTTATTAAAGGTTCTTGGATATAGTCAGAAATCATCTTTATAGTTTCAGTTTTGATATTGTCTACACCAACCGCCTTTTTATTTTTTAATTGTCTGATTATCTTTTGCACCTCAATTGACTCGACTGGAGTGAGGACGAGAGAATTAGGTATGAGGGAACGATGTGGAACATAGGTGGGGTCTTTTTTTATCTCACTGCATAGTTTCCTACACGTATCCGAAAACCTGGAATTAAATTCATCTGCAATAAGTTTCTTGTCTGTTAATATCCTGCCGTCCTCAGTTTCTATAGAATCTATGGGGTGACGTGTCTTCTTTGTTTTTCTTATTTCCTGTACTACTTCCCATAATTTTTTTGAATCGTTGTTGTTATTTTCGATTTGTGTAGTATAATAATTATGTTTGGTTTTTTCAATGAGTACGTTCAATCTGTTCCTGTAATTTGTATATTATCTTCTTAGTTGATCGTTATTTGGATATTTTCCAAGTACCTTATTCATTGAATTTTTTTTGTTTATTGACTTGAGTAAGCCATTTGTTATCCAGGGTGCGATTTTAAAATTTTTTCTTTTGTGTTTTTTTACTTCCGTACACATATTCAAGGCATCCATAGTGATATCAATGAATGTGTTTGTAGCAGTGTTTGGATCTTTTTCTGATAATACAGCGGTCCAGGATATATTTCTAAATGTTTCATGGAGTTTTTTTGGTTGATGAAACTAGTGGTTTTGTTTTTATTTTGATTGAGATGTATATTATTTAACACAATTTGGAGAATGGTCGTATAATGGTCAGTAATCGATGTTTTGAGTATTATTGGAATGATTCTCTCGTGAGTATCAATTGGAGATTTTATAAAGATGTGATCAATACAGGAGCGACTATTAGCATGGACTGTAGTTGGATTATTAATTGAAGAGGTATACCCGTATTCGTTCAAAACATTTAAATAATCGGAGCAAATATTATCGCCTGGGTCTAATATATCAATATTCAAATCTCCTGTGAATAGACATATTCCCTCAAAATTGTCATTTTTCGTTTCTGAGAACTGGTTCATGCCATTTATGAATTCTTTAGGGTCCGAGTCAGGGGATCTATAGACCCCTGTGACGAGTATACTTCTTCCTTCATTTGACTGAATTTTTATTTGTATGGCTTTGATTGCTTGGCAGATTTCAGTTATCATATGAGTATATTTCAATGATGATTTTATGTACGCTACAATTTTTGATTGAAGTTACTCTCATTATAAATCATGTTGTACCCATCAATATGAAATAAGTTCTGGTCTTTAATATTTAAGTTTCTGTAAGGATCAGACAGTCAATATTCGCATTCAAATCTTGTAAAACTATCTTGAACTCATCTAAATTTTTGTTTATACTGCGAATATTCATATTTAGAATTACTGTTGAGGCTATTAACTTTCAATATTTCGGTGCATTCTATCACCATATATATATATATATATATATATATATATATATATATATATATATATATATATATATATATATATATATATATATATATATATATATATATATATATATATATATATATATATATATGGTTTTAATAAACAGGTACATGTGGAAGTGGTGTGAACTCAGTTTGGAATTCCAGTGGACTAGACATCATAACATAAAATTCATAGTATGATATTGAAATTTTGTGTCATTTCGAAAAATTATGATATGGGATTACATGTACTTATAGGTATAATAAAAAAAATTTCAAATTGATGATTGTGAAGAAGCAGTTGCTCCTCAAGTGTTTGTCAAGTTACTTCTGAATACATGACTGAGAAAGTCACCACAGTCTATTGCTATATTCTTTTCACCAACTTTAACTGAGATAAATTGAGATTATCAGTTGAAGTTGATAAAAAGAATATAACTATTGAGGTTTTAAACTGTATAAAACAGAAAACGTGTACGATTTTGGTTGTTTTTATTGCATACACAAGATTATTCTTATATTTTGTTATTGAAACTTCATTCTATTTCACTTTACACAAATAGTTGACACACCATTTTACAAACATGAACTTTTCATTCAAGATTGCATGAAATCTTACAAATGTCATATAAAAATATTTACACTGTAAAAATGATCATTTTCTTATCTTCCACGACCAGTAGGCGCACCACCTTGCTGATTTTGCCACGTACCTCCTCGACCTCCACGCATCGGAGGCTGTTGCCCCCGACCTCTTCCCCGAGCTGAAAACAGTTGAATGTAAACGTCATTGACTCAAAAGGGTTAAGGAAGGTCAAACACTGATCAAAAGTGATGAAAAAAAATAACAGTTTCCTGTACGATTCTAACAATTTTCAGTGATAATCGAACAGGCCAGTTCAATGCAAAAGTTTGAATCAAATTTCCAATACGAATCTGAAACCAGAGGAGTATTGGAAAAAAGTACTTGATATGCAAGTATAAATCTTTTTCATTTGTACTTTCACTTTTTTAAGACAGAGCATTGTACTTAAAATTCTCTGAAGATATGTATTTTGAGTATGTGTAAAAACTTGCTCTATCAAATTACAATCGAGGCATGTAAAAAATTCTAGTGGATCTAGAGTTTACCTGAGAATATAAACCCATTGAATATTATTGGCGTTGTATATATTAGGAATAAGAAACCCCACCAAGATTCAGGAATATCTTTCGACCAAACATTTTTAAAAGTCAACTACATATGGATTTTTTTTCATGAAGAGATACAGTCATTTGGGTTGAGTTCGGACATGTCTTCAGAGTTCGGACGAATATGTGCACTGATGTTTGTTACAGGTCACCATTGAAACGTTAAGTTTGTTGTTGTAGAATGGAATCCATCAGGTTTTGTCAAAAACTATTATTGCTCATTTGTAAAACTCTATGTTCCGGCAACAATTGTAGAGTCAATGCAATATAGCACAAAAATTGAGAAATAAAACTTGTGATTGCATTCTATGGAATGGTTTAAAAACTTCGAATCATTTTCACGTAGTCTGGAGGATTTCTCATGTTCCGACTAGATGAAAGTTGCTAGCACTCAGAAGGAGCAGTAACATTCTTGAAACTTGATCATTCAGCAGGTTGCATCCACATTCTTATGTTTATGAATTTCTAAGGATTGTAGATAAATTGTGTTGCCAACCTTAACTGGCATAGTGCGTGAGATCGGACAAAAATGATTCTATATCGTGGTTTTCTGGAAGTTACACAGATAAGTATTTACCCGGGGACAGATTTGAAATGGGTTGTAGATGCTATTAACTGAACTGAAAATGAAGGGGGCAGCTGATCCATTTCCCGCTGAAGATCGATCGGCACACTTCTAGTAGTAGCACCTGCTCGCCTCCTTGGTAGTACCACCCTTTCCCCCACCATAGAGAAATCAGCGGTCTTTATAACCACACCTCCACACCACACCTCGAAATATTGTTAGTCATCACCCGAAGACGATTACGGATACCAGCAATCGAAACGTCTTGAGTACACTCAACTTGAAACTTGGTTTCAACATTTTTTCATAATATTTCATTCAATTTCTTTATTTACATTTTTCGACTAGTATTTCATATTAGATACCTCAATTTTCTTGGAGCAATATTATTTCATTTATTTCGTTATTTAAATTTTTTTTTGACTCATATTTCATATTCGATATCTCGATTTTTGTAACAACAGTATTTTCTTTGATCAATCAATTCCTAATTTCATTATTGGCCAAAAATTTGATTTTGATTTGATTTTCTCACTTGATTTGTATTTCAATCCTTCCGTACCATTCAGCAAGGAACATTGTCAGCCAACTTTTTTATTCAAAGACTGTCTAACCTGGCATCAATAGTAAGATATGATTGTACTATCATTAAAAAAACTTATGGTCCTAACTTTTGGTATAGGTAATGACGAGTTCCGACAGTCATTGTCGAGGTCATTGTTAAAAAAATAGCCTACTAATTTTGATCATACATTTTTTACCATTATTGAATGGTTTCCGAAATATTTCACAATTTCACATTTGGGAGGATTTTTCAATTGATGTTATTTGAATGTTATTCAAGAGGGGATAAGTATTGAAATTATTTTTCTGGGTTTTCTCTCCCTTGCCCGAATAAGATATACGTAACAGCACCTTAAATAGCTTCATTTCACTTTATCCCTTTAGGCAATACAGAAATTTGTTTAATTGAATTATCTCTGCGTTGTATGGAACACAAGACCTACATGATTTTTAGCAAAGCAATTTCATGGTCTGAAATAGAAAATTATTATTATATTCGAATAGCTATTTTGTGTGGATATTCAAAGGCAAATCCATCCATGTGCCTGTGAAATATATGAATGACTTGAACGTTCCAAATCTCACATGTTTTTTGGGCAGCCAACTTACATATAGTTGTGGAAATTCATTATTAGAATGAAATTAAAAATATTCATTTATTCGAAAATTGTACGTCGATTGGGATACAATAATAAAGAGAAAGAGGTAGCGCTTTGAAAAATTTACTTTCGACCAACTTTATAATAGGAACTGGTAAAAATTAAATAGTAATGAGAAATGTATCCAAATAAAAAATGCCATCCAAATGCAATTTGCAATTATGAAATAAATCGAAAACCAGCAAAGATAAAAAAGTTTGTGATTTAAAATAGATCTAGAATTTGATGTAGAATATGAATCTGTAACAGAAATATAGGTGTTGCATTTGAAAAACCAAAGTTGGATCCTACTTTGTGTATAATCAGAAGGGTTCGAAATAAAAACTATTCAAGGTAAGTTGGGACCAACGTCAATCTCATACTGTCAGATATTCACAATTTTCCTATTTATGCTTCAAGCGATATCTATAGACGCATTTCCTTGAGAGTCACAATGTATTATTTTTTGTAGATTTTTAAGGCTCACAACTCAGGTATTTTTGAAAAAGATCCAAGAAGTTTCCGAACTCAGAAGGTACAATGAAAATTTAAATTTGATTTCTGTTCACAAAAATTATATTTCAACTCTGTTACTTCGTAGGAGTCTCATTGCAGCAACTTTCATGACATTTTCGAGAAAAAGTTTTTGATATGATGCAGACTTTTTGTGAACACGTTTAGAAAAAATCTTGCAAAAAAATATCTCTTAACATAAAAAACTATTTCATAGATCAGCAGCAATAGGGTTTTTGATGTATTGTGGATGTATGTCATAGAATGTTTTCGCTTATCTGAAGTAGCCTTCTATCTTTGAGCTTTTATTCAATTTAGTCCATATTCCTGTGATAACTCACCTTTTATTCGTCTTAGATTTATATGTAGGTAAACAGGGACGATTTTATTGAATATTAATGATTTAAATAGTTCCTGCTCTATTCTATCAGTAAAATGGTTCCTGTATAACACCTAGTGTCTTGAGATGTGACAATTTCGGAATGAAAAATTGATGTTTTAGCATTTATTTTATGGCAACAACAATATTACATTGAAAGGTTTCTATCACTATCCAATGGCCCAAAATTTAGGGTGAGAGTGAAGAAAAACTCATTTTACAGCAATTCATGAAATAAATCAGCAACTACCAAACATTTAAGGATGCAATAAAATTCTTTTCACTAATTGTTTTTATGGTATAACAAAATTAGAATCATCATGCATAGTTCTGCATCCAAGTTCTTGACTCCAAATCACTTAATACTGAAAGCAAAAATAAAAATGTCGCCATTGCTTGGCTCGTTCCATTGCCATCATTCATTTAATCAAAGTTCTTTAGTTATAACCCTATGTTTTGTTTTGTATGTTTTTTTACTTATAGCTTATATGCTGTGATTTATTGATGTTCTCATTCTTTGATGTATATCATGTTGTTGTAACCACTACTTACCTATGTTCTTTTAGTAAGAAGTTAATGTTGTGACTTATTTACATCGTTCACACACATTGACATATCACATGTTGTGAACGCAATCGAGTGACGAATGAAATATCCATCTAGATAAACTTAGGTGGAGTTCAGAGCAACCGTGAAATGACTGTTAGAGGATTTCTCAAAAATTCTTCAGCAAGGCACTGGCACTGGGATATCTATTGTGAAGAACAATAAAACCCCTTGGTGTTTCAATTTCTGGCAACTTTATGGTCTTATTCTATGATGAGAAGATATTTTTCAAAATTGTAGAAACATGATTTTGAGAAGCAACAGGCATTCTGTAAATCCACCTGAATAATTATTTTCCTCTCCATTTTTAAAACCCAAAACAAATGGTAGATTTCTGTCTAGATTAGTACGGAAATTATACTTTCCTTACATTTCAATAAACCTGAAAAATGATACTGATTGGATTGAGATGGCAATAACTTGTTAAAGTACTTTTGCATTTATGGTTAGGAAATTATTTCATTACTTCTCAGGGAAAATGTTGAATATTGTTTTTAACTGAAAGAGACCAATGCAGATGGGAATTGTTTTTCATTTGTGATGCCATTTATATGATTTCATTTTGGACAAATCTATATGGAAATCACCTCAGAAGTCACATTTCATGTGACACCCAATTTTACTGAAAATCACAGAAAATAACTACTGTTCCCCACTCATTCTTGGACAGGATATCCAAACAAATTACTTAAGATTTAGAATATTCAGTCAGTGGAATAGAAATGGAAAATGAAAATTCAGCAATTACACTACTGTAACCTCGCTGGCTTAGGACTCAATTAATAAGGGTTTTCTAGCTGAATAAGTATAAGTCGAGTTGAACTGAATAAATATCAATCTTCACTAACAACTGTACCAAATACAGTATTTTCATTTAGTAACCTTATCGTCCAATACATCAAAGAATGCTTGTTCCCAGACATGTCCAACCTCATTCTTCAGCATTTTGGAAAGGGAACTTCCCTAGGACTCATCCTTTGAATGCTAAATACTCTGTGTATATATGAGCAGAAACGAATAATTCAACGGTTTACAATAAAGATGGATTCATGCAAGCCAACTCAACTTTTATTCAACTCAACTCAGAAAGTTATCTCAAAAACTGGCATTCATACAACTCCCAAACTTAAATAGTGAAGATATGTTCGGCTGACACAAAGCCAGTGTTTTGAATTGAGACCATAGAAAATATAAAGATACCTTGTGCTCGAAGAATTGCAGATTTTCCTCTTCCCGCTGTCCCAGCTTTTGCTTGCTTTTTGAACATAGGAGCATTCTTCAGCATATCTGGTAGAATGAGAAATCTGATTTTTGATCCTCTGATGTAAACATTTTCAAGCTGGGCTACCCTACCGTCTCGGTATGTAACAGTAATTTGGGTCATTTGGCAATTCATATTATCTTCAGCTTCTATTAGTTTTCCTCTGTAAACTTCACCGGTAATAGTTTCACAGGTTACAATATGACCTTCAGCTTCATGAAGAACTTTAATAGGTATACCAATAGACATTTTGAAATCTAGACGATTCAGTTCACTTGATATATGAAGGAAAAGCGGCTGAATTTACTACTAATCCAGTTAATTATTTGTAACTAGTATTCAAACCTCCTAACCAAATCGCGAAGGCTTCGGTTTATTTACTTTTTTCAGCGTGTTGTAAGGTTGTAAACGAATGTCAATTGACAAAAATGGCACAGGGCACTGTGTAGAGATGGGCCGGTATCATGGAACACGATTTTGTAATACCCTACCGTATATGTTCCGTATATCGTTTCGGTTAACCAGAGCGGTGTTTTTTCTCACTCTGCGATGGCCGAGTCCATTCAAGAGAGAAAGATAGAACCGCTCTGGTTAACCGAAACGTAATATGGAACAAATCCTACGTATCAGCGGCTCGTACGAATATACCACTAGATGTAGTACAGCCGTTCGGTACAGGATGACCACAGTTAAAACACAAAATAAAGAAAACTTGTTTTGTTCCTATACTGAAGTCATATCCACCGTCCAGTGGCGTGCGCCATCCACCTGTCATTTGTATAATGCCATCTGTAATAAATGTTTATTATTATTTCTGGGTTGTACTCACCGTACTCTCTGGCTGTTCTATTGTTGTACTCCAGTTCAAAATTGTGACTTTTATTGGGAAGGACCCTGAGAGGGTTTTGATATACTCGGACGAACCACTTTATATAATTACAATTGAACTTCACAGGTAAGTTCGTTTAATCGTAAATCTATATTATAGCGGCTCGTCCTCTATATCATAAGATGTAGACGTTTAAAGATTAATTTCCGCCCGTAAAACTCACATGGAGCAAACAGTACACAATCAACTATCATTCTCTTACCAATCTACGGGACATACCTCTGCCCTAGTCAAACGAACCCTGCTAAAGTCCATTGGCCACAAAGAAAAATGAGGAAAATCCAACATTTCTAGGACATGTTGGAATACACCACCGTTTCCCTTATAGTTTCTATTTCCAAATGCCGCAGTTATTTGGGCACAATGCCTCCTGAAAACATTTTAGCCTAATTTCATTATTGTGCTTGGATACTCATTCATTCGCATCCAATGAGTTATTGCGTCGATGCTGTCCTGGATGAGTTACCCACCTAACAAGTGAAATTCATTTCTCGTTTATAAAGGCTACGCTTCGTTCAATATACAGCCCTTTTTTAAATGTTCCTCTCAATTTGATTTTTTGAACGGGTCAAAGCAAAAAATTGAAACTTGGGATAATGGAATCGATTCATAAATATTATAAATTGGAGTGAAGTTGACAGATGAAAATTTAAAAATGGCGCCATTTGGGAAAAAATCAAATGGAAAGGGGGGTCTTGTGACAAATCCTTTTGAAGCTCCCTACGAATACTTTACATTCAATAATTAGCTGAATACAAACACATAAATATTGCTATTTCTTGAAATATTTTGTTTTTCTTTGCCATATGGCAAACTCAACAATTCCATAAGGTTTGAAAGGTAATTTAAAAAAAAACAAAAAATTTCAGTACGACAACGAACATCATTGTTCAGTTGAAATATTCTCATTTAGTTTCCGTTCTTACCAGTAGATAACTATTTGTGAAATGGCCAATTGAACAAAATTCAACAGAGGAATTGGTTTTGAATATGCTGGAAGCTACAGCTGAGCCTGTAATCACCAAAATAGTCGAAGCGAATCCTTATGAATTCGATATGGATATTGTACTCCAACAAGATGGAGCACCACCACATCACTCCAGATAAGTGAGAAACTATTTGGATGATACTTTCCCTGGTCGTTGGATTGGGGTCGAGGTCCTACGGAATGACCAGCTCACTTGCCAGATTTGACACCTTCAGACATTTCTCATGGGGCTTTCTGAAGCAAAAGGTGTACGAAGCTGAATCTGCTTCAATATTGAATCAAGGCAACCATTTTGAGTACCTTCTGAAATGAACTCGGCTTATTTCCCCAAATTATGAAGTTAAACGTCGATGTATTCAGGCAATTATTGAATGTACCGCCCTTTTGTACTAGGTGAAGATGACTTTATACTCTAGGGTTGTAAAGTATTCGTCAGGAGATTCAATAAAAGGATGTGTCACAAGCCCCCCCTTTCCATTGATTTTTTCCCAGATGGCGCCCAGTGGCCCAGTCACCATCAGGAAATTTTCATGTTCAATATATATATATATAGTTTCCTGCATCAATTTCATAACCTCAAGTTTCAATTTTTTGAGTTGAATCGTTCGGAAAAAGGAGGGGGCGGCATTAAAGAAAAGCACTGTATATGTGAGTATATAATAAGTATGCCAGCAAAGCTAAAAGGCCTCACAAAGCGGCGGTTAGATATCCATGTCAAAAAGTGACTTATTTCCATTTCCATCAGGGCCAGAGAATGTTTACACATACGGAGAATCGACTGAGCTGTTATAAAAGTTATAAAATATGTAATAAACTTCAAGGTAACTAACATTCCATGGCCAGGCCAACTGTTCCGGTAGTCTGTAATTATTATTTTTACCTGTGGACTCGACGGGTGAAATAATGCTGAATTTGTGTCAGATTTGCGGACTGCTAGTTCATGTTCACATGCTCTACTGGGCACACATCGGTTTGTCTGACCGATGTATGTTCTGGGACACTTAGAACATGGTATTTCATATTGTTACTAATCTCGTAGCACAGCGCCGGCCCTGACGATTATAAACGCAAATAATATGAGGGGTCGAAGAGTGAACGTCATTTTCACAGGAACTGTTGATTCGCGTGGAGAATTCGATACACATCATTGAGGCCTCTCTCGAAGATTCTCCATAGGCGTACTCAGGTATATAAGGAGATACTTCTTCGCGGAGGCAACAGTTTTATTCACAGAGTTATTCAGACAGAGTTTAGCAGAGTTATTCGGATAGTTATTCAGATAGTTACTCGGAGCTTAGTGGAGAGAGCGTTGGTATTGCTAAGTGCAGAAGTCGATGTAGAGAATTTCGATTATAGAGAGTTTTAGTACCGAGCGTTGGAAAGTTAGCGCAGCAACTTAAGTGATTGTATTGTATTGTGTTGTGATAAAGAGTTGTAATAAAAGTAGTTTAGTGTTGTTTGGAGTTTTAATAAACGAACCCAAGGGAAGATTGTAACAATATATTCCTTGGATGTCATTAGGTATTGTGTCTTTGGGCGAGCGAAGGAAGGTAGATATTTGGTGGTTCGCTATGAAAACAGTTTTGATATCATTTGTTGTCAGAATTCGACTTATTTTATCAGTGACTCCATGGATATACGGAAGGAAAGCTTCTGGGCATTCAGGTTTTTCCTCAGGTCTAGGGTAAAGAGCTCGGGTTTGCTGAAGTTAATAGAATTGTGGATTTGGGAATTGAAATAATCATTATGGCAAAGGGCAGATTTGAGCTTTTTCATTTCATTAGATTTATTGTGGTTATCGGTGAGTTTGAAGGATCTGTGTATGAGAGAATTCAGAAACGAATTAAATTGTGCTGGATGATGATGAGACTTGGCATTGAGGTACCGGTTTGTATGAGTCGGTTTTTTCGGTAAACGTTCTTTCATGAATATATATATATATATATATATATATATATATATATATATATATATATATATATATATATATATATATATGCTGGCTGGAACTTCCGGTTGATCCGCGTCTGGAAAGATTTACTTGTCTACGTTTCGACTCCCATTTCGGAGCCATTTTCAAGACTTAGTGACCTTGCGTCTAGGTCTGAGTTGTCTCACTAGCTGGCTATCATCACTGGAGATCGAGGATCGATCTCCGCACTCGAGTTCGGAGATCGAAACTCAAGACATCACCTAGAAGATGGCAAATGAGATCATTCTATGAATAGAAGAAAATGAAAGATGAAAATATAAAAGTATCTTCATCTTCTTTCTAGATTAAGAGTGGAAATAAGGGGTGATCATTTCTTATCTTTCTCGTATACAAATATGTATAAATTTTGCTAAGACTATTCAAATCGGTTTTCTTGTTCATAGAATGGTCATTATTGTTGATATGTATCATTTCTAAAAATATACCTTCAGAAGATTGATCTTACTATCTAAAATTGCAGCTTGTTCGTAATTCATACAGTGAACTCTTCCACTGAAGTGTTCTGATTGAGCCCAATTAACATTTCTTCTACAGTGTGTGTTCGGATAGGTTTCCGCAGTCAGTTGTGTGTAGTCGTAGACTGCGCCTGGATTTGTGTTCGACGTTTCGGCTCCGATTTCGGAGCCATTCTCAAGAAGGTTAATGTGACTTCACGTCGAGGTCTCAATCTACCCACTCCTCATGTGTTGTAACAGGGAAAAGATTTGTGAATTGACGCCTGGATCTCAATCTGCCATACTCCCCAAATTGAATTTGATCTCATTAGAGTGACTGCAGATTGCACGTAGAAAGATGTTCCCGCAGTGAACATGTGCACAAGAAAGGTCACATTTTGAATTTTGGTTCTACCAACATTCTTGTGAGAGAATCAAATAAATATAAAACTGAAAATTACCTTCATTTCACATTCATATCACCCTATCATCACCATCATATCATATTTCTTTTTTGACTTCATTCCATATAATATTTTGATGATATCCATTTTTGATCCTGGGAGTGAAGTCATTTTGATTCCACTTGATAAGCTGTTGGTAACGGGTATCACTTTCTCACTCAAGATCTTGAATGAACTCCCTTTTTCTATCGAAAATTTCATCACCATTACTCTCCTGATATGTCATCAATAGTCTTTTCCTTTACATTTCCATCATAGTTGGTTGATCCGAAAAGTACAGTTCTCCCACCCCTTTGTTGTGATCCTGGAAACCTCCCGAATCGCCGCATCTCTTTTCTCTTGATTCACAAAATTTTCTCTGAATTCTGGCTTTTTATCCTGTGAACTTGAGATAAATATCTGTTAGCTGTATCTGGAATCTTCGGAAAGCTTTTATTTATCAAGTAGTTCCAATATGCCATTTTTCATGTAGGTCAAAAAATCTTTCGAAGACATAAAAACTTGTTAACAGAGCTTTACTACGGGCGTCATGCGTTCAGTGATGTGTTCGAGTGATTTGAGCTCTTCTTCTATTCCATAGGTTATAACATTCCACTATAAATGAATCACGTTTTCCAAACATGAAAAAAAAGATATAAATCGAATCTGGTGAAATATCAATATGAGTACAATAAAAGTATTTATACATTTTCTTCAACATGTGCTCACTAACGAATGGCAAGAATACTTACACAAATTTACGATTCTGAAATTCCTGAAAATATACGCAGACTGGAGCTTGCGAACATCTGTGAATGACAACGTGATACTCATAATGTCACCGGCTCGTTTCGGGTGTAAAAACACGAGAAGCAACTACGCTTTACAGAATGGCTTTTGGATTGTAAATGTGTATTGTGGCTCCAAATAGCAACTCACAATTCACTTTTATCAAAGTGAATTGAAGTCAAGAATTGAATTGACTGAAAATGGATTCAAATCACTTCAAATATTTTTTCCAGAAATGACATCAACGTTTTATTTTCAAATTAATTACCTTGTATATTAGTACAATTTGAAAATGTACCTAATTTTCTGATTACAATAATACCCCATAGTTGATATTTGAACAATTGATGGTAACACATGATTCTGTGAGGTGGCCTGCAAGATCCCCCGACTTAAGCCCTTTAGATTTCGCATAGGTCCTAGCGGGTTGTTGGGCAAGTTGATATGAAACAAACAGTAACTTTAAGCGTTTCGATAAACTTGATTCAAGTGAAAATTGTCAAGTTATATGCACCTACCAATAAACATAGGTGAAGAAGGGCTTTTGTATTTCGAACAGAAAAATATTTATTGAATTGTATCAGAGCGCTCTCGACTAAAAATTCGTCATCAGTTCTTACTGATCATACAAGAACCACAACCATAAAAATACATGTTTCTGAAGGACAAAGAATTGTTCAGAAACTTGTGGACATTATACAACGTAACGAAGATTTACTTCCTGAACAGGATTTATTATCCAAGGATTTCAATAGGGAAAGAAGATATAATTTCGTGTGTTCTCATTTTTTTTTTGTTAAAAACCGAGTTCTGAGAAAGTGGAGTACGACCGGTCTGTAGACTCGAACAAAAAAAAATAGGACTCATTCTCATCAGATCAAACGCGTTGAGAACGTCGAAGTTGAAACTATTGATGTGATTGACGTATCGCTGAAGTTTCTGTACTATGTAATGACAATGGTTACATTTTTTCGCACACTTCACATCACTGCGACATCGCAAAGATCGTATTGGTGTGGCATCGAGAAAAAAATACACAGTGACATTGAAGAAAACATATCGAAGAGGCTTCACATGAAACATAACAAAGATAACTATACTAAAACTATTCATTTGAGTGTGCTATATAACTGCTATATCCTTGCGACTTGAAATGTGACATCGAACGTTATATCCAGATATTGTTGTGAGATCCTGGCAATGTATTTGCTACCAAACAGAGATCTTGAATTGGTGTTTGTGCGAAGACTTCGCGCGACTCAAATTATTGATAATCTCTTCGCGCGAGCTCAGTTCTATGAACGCGCTATCAAATATTGATGTCGAATAGGAGTCCAAAACGTCAATTCGCATGATGATCACTTTGTGTGGAGGACAAGGGTGGATTTTAACGTGCCCCCTCTCAGACGGTATTGTGTACTGTGTCCTCTTTCATGAACCTTCCTATACCTTCCTAGAACTTGTAGAGATAAATTTGAAGTATCATACCAAGTTAATTTCAACACGAACTTCTCAGTAATGATAGGAGATCGTGAAGAGTGGCAAAGAGACAATCTCTCTGAGAACAAGCCCGGCTGGAGCACCTGGTTTACAGATGGATCCAAGACGGAATATGGAGAAACCAAGGGTATAGTTACCCGCTCTGACAACACATCTGTTTTTCAGGTAGAAATTAATGCCATCTCCAATGTGCGAGAACAATCAACCTGAGAACCCAACTGGGAAGGATCAATACTTTCACGGACAGCCAAGCTTCACTCAGGGCACTGAAAATTCCAGAGTGACATCTAGACTGGTATGGGAATGTCGCGAGGAACTGAAACATCTGGCAGACCATAATAGACTGACTCTACAATGGGTCCCAGGTCACTCAGGTATCGCAAGCAATGAAAAAGCCGATGAGCTTGCAAGACAAGGATCATCAACACCATACACTGGTCCCGAGCCAGCAGTGTGGGTACTCACAACAACGGTACGGAGTCACATAAGCAATTGGGTGAGAACAAAACATAAAGATTTCTGGGGAAATCTACCCAGTGGTCTCGGTAGTGTAGTGGTTAGCATATCTGCCTATCAAGCGGAAGGCCGGGGTTCGAATCCTCGCTGGGTCACCGTGCTGGTTAAAAGGTAAGGCCTCGTTGATCCATTGCTCGCACAAGTTTCGACTTCTGAGGGCTGACGTTCGTCAGCTGGTTAACGAACAATTTTAGAACAATTTTTTTTAGCGCTCACGGGAGAACATTCATAAAAGGACCGTCGAGAAAAAAGACTGAAGACCTGGTTAAGTGTAACAGGAATCAGATAAGGGTTATAATAGGGCTGTGACTGGAAACTGTCCATTCGAAGGACACCTGAATAAGATAGGGCTGTACAACGGCGACCTTAGCTGCAGACAATGTAACAAAGGGATAGGGACAGCTCGACACATACTCTGCGAATGTGAGGCTCTGGATCATAAAAGGCAACAAATATATGGAAAACCCATTTTGGATCCAGAAGAATATGACAAACACCCAGCAATCAACCTGCACAAACTTGTGCGGGGGACGAAGTTATTGGAATGGGTGTCATAATAAAGTATAGGGGAGCAAAGCGCAATAAGCCCTAGAGGCTGAAGTGCTTTCCGGAGACCTGGGAGTGAAGGACAGGTCAGACGGCTTCCACAAGGAAAAAAATCACACCAAGTTCATTTCTATGTTATTGTTGATTTTTGGTGGTGGAGGATCCAATACAAATGTAAATGCGACCCTTGATTGCGCGAATACAGGCCCATGTTTTCATCTAGGACAGTTAGCTTTCAAGAGAAAATTGAAATTCCAACCAGTTCTATTCAACAGAACACATTGTCCACTACACTTATAAATTATCTCAACTTCTATTTTCATATCTCTTTCTTTCCATTAATCGATCCTTCATTTCGTTTGCATTAAAACAAGCTAGCACGTGTCAATCACAGTATTGAATTGTTTTGCTAAATATCATCCCAGCTCCGGTTCAAATGATAAATAACACGACTTTATCGGGTTGAATCGAACATCGCATTTATACAAAATTCATGTGGTTTCCTGTAATGACTTAGTTGGAAACTGTCAAGTTCAATTATAATAATTATCCGCATGGATCACATCATTAACGGGGACTAATTTCATCAGGAAATTGTAATTAAATCAAGCGCCAACTAGGAGAGGTTGCATTTGAAGTTATAATAGTATCGATCCAGTAGATACTTTAAAGGGTACCGACAAACTACGTAAAAGCTCTATAGGCCCAGCTTTCAGTCCGTAATTGTTTTTATCAAACTTTTTCAGTGTAATTTGAGAGATGGATAAAGTTTCCTCAATTTTGTAGGACGCGTGGACGATATTCGTGAGGAGAGCCATATCCAGTATATCATATTTCGTGTAGGAGAAATATAGTTCGAATACGTTTTTGTGGATGGTTTGAGGAACTTGAAACACAGCAATGCTCACTGTCGAAATATTAGTACTGATTCTTCAACATTGCTATTTCTTTTTTTTGAGGCTGTTAGCGCAGTTAATTATCAGTGGAATAACTTGGAAATTTCCATGTTGCATCTTTCGCTTAAGAAGAGTCAAGAGAAAGATATTTATCATTAAGTTGAGTTGATTTGCTTCAATCTGCATGTTGCACCCAGATTGCAATCAGTCCTCGGAATGACCTCACCTTGACTTGGGTGTTTGGAAAAATGTGACACTTATTTTAGCTTTGAGCTTACTTATGAGTAATCCTTCTCCTAGACAGGTTACAAACCAATGCTATTGACGCCTATCTTATCAAATTACACAAATCAAAATTAACCAACCGATGCTACAGACTCGAGCAATTCGACCTCAATATCAAAATCGAGGACTCAGAATATCCCAGTCCACAAAAAATCAGCCGGATTAGAGCAACGGAGTTTAACTTACATTCGTATTCGCAGCAAGTCCTTTCATTTAATATCCATATTGTATAATCTATTTCAAGTAAGAGGTAGAGTAAATATAGCTGAAATATATCCGTTGTGTATGCGAATTTACAAATTGAACGCGTATACAAAATTTCAGCTCAAAATTGAGGTGCAAGATTCCACTCCAACAAACATAGCAACAAACGTGAACATTGTGAAATGAAACTTCTCATGTTCTTATAGCAGTTATATTTGTAACCAACGTTACTGATATTTTGTCCTATACAGACATTATCAAACGAAAAGGTTTATAGTATTCGTATTGGTCGGAACTGCAGTAACGTTGGTAACGAATAAGTGGTATATTTTCTCAATTTTCATGATGATCTCCTATCAAATGTTAGTTACTTACATACAAACATTCATTGCAAATTAAATTGAAGCTTTTCATGAACAATACCAATAATGATTTTAATGATAATAAAGCGCTTTTATTCAAAAAATTAATTCGTAAACAATGAATTCTATAGCATTACAGAAGAGTTGTTTTCCATAACTGGCGAAGTCTAGCTGAAGCTACTCATACTCAACCAATATGATATCTTCTTGATAAATCTTATAATATATATATATATATATATATATATATATATATATATATATATATATATATATATATATATATATATATATATATATATATATATATTACACATATGTACACCCACATAACACTTCCTCACTATATTTTCTCACAATCTCTCCCCCTCACACTTCTTGATGATAGGGTTCAATTCACTGTTTCATTATTTTTTTATTTGTTCTCGAATTTATTTATATTCATTATTTCAATCTGCTCATTTGAAAGCTTGTAAAAATTGATGGCATTATTTAGAAAATATCTCTGGAATTTTGCTGTCCGATAATATGGCATCGTAAATCTATTAGAATATGATATAGCTCTAGAGAGAATGTCATTACGTAGGACTAACTTTCGTTTCAGAGAAGTAGAGTGAAGAAGAGTATTAAGTTTATGTAGAAAAACCCCTTAGTGAAGCTCTGATATATAAGTCATGTTTACGTAAACCATGGATCAAACGGCAGCAGGTGTTCTGAACTCTTTGAATTCTGCATTAATCACAACAGTCGAGACGTAATGTCACAATAATTAAAGTGATTAAGGACCAACGATTCACATAGCATTTTTTCAAAATATGAGGATTACTATATGAAATTTCAGTGCCATGTAGGATTTCTTCATTAATTTTACTAACACTAATTTTAATCACACCTAGATTCTTTGCTCAATCAACTGACCCCAAAGTTTTGGCATTCAGTGCAGTGACAAATTAATCGATTACTACCTTTCTATTTCTTTGATTTCGATAACACAGGATGGTCAGTATTGAGTTTCAAATTATGTTGGCTGGCAAGATTACTGATTTTATGCAGTTCATCATCGATCAAGTTTTGGGCTTGAATACTTTGTTTGATTAATAAACAGAAACACTTTAGGAATCGAATCGTTATTCAATACGTTATTTTATGTAAATGTAATTGCTTTGTAAATACAAAGGTAATTGTGATTACGTTTTGTCATTAAAGGAGATATTGCACGTTCTGCTAGATAGTAGAAACTAATTGGTTGTGAAATTTATGGTCCACCGATGAGTTTTCGAGTAGAGAATGTATGATTGATTATTCTTGCCATAGATTATATTTTGAAAGTTCTGGGCAAGCAGAATCCAATGAAACTTTCATAGTATAAGACAATCTAAGTTTTTGACTCAGTTATTGGTTTATTGAGGGATTTTCACTAGTTATCATATCAACATTTTACCATTCGTGCAAATCTGAGCATCATCGTCTCATTTTTTCACAAGAGGTTATGAGAGAAAAATGGAGACTGATGAATCCTGAAGGATGGCAATGAATTCGAAATTCGGTATTTTTTCCAAGGTCTACGAATACCAAAACAAAACAATCTCTTTGCCTCACATAATTGAGAAACCGGGCCTGAGCAAACTGAAAAATAAAATGAAATAACTTCCTCGTGGGCATGTAGCAGAATCAATTAGCTATATTTTCAATTCAGAATCCGAAGAAGTGCCCGAATTGTAAAGCTGTGGAATATTTGCACGAATGTGTATTACTTTTGAATGGTAGTGGCTCAAACTTTTATTGTTCACGGAATTTTTCTCTATTGAAACGAATGAACACTTATAAAGTCGAACCGATATATTTGAATGAATTACAAATAGCGAATGAGAAAGAGGTTGAGCTGAAAAACAATTATCAGGAACAAATGAATGGTACATTCCGGAAAGAAACAGATATCGAAACAAAATCATTAAATCATACGTATCGGCCAATTATTTCAGAAAAATAAAAATGGAAATGACGTACATCGGTCAAAATAATGAAGAATCTACTTGTCCACTTCTCGATTTTTGATGGTGTGTTCCCATTTTTCCTATGAAAGTCTGTTGTGATTCTTCTGCACAGGGGGCGAAAACTTCAAGACGAAAAGATGTTATATAATCTCTTGGAATCCTCAGGAACACGAGTGGATTCGTTAATAATAACTATTAATCTGCTGAAACAAATGAGACAATGTGTAATGAACCAAAGAAAGTTCTCCAATATTTTTTAGCGAGCTATGGAGATCTCATTCCCTTGGAGAAATGTCATATGAATAGATTATCTACTAGAAAGCATTGGCTCACTAAGGAACTTATCAATGAAGGTCAATATCTTAGGGACATGTATAGAAATATCAAATACTCAAACGATGAAGATCCATCGAGGAGATACGGGGTCATCAAAAAAACCATGAACAGAAAATCAAATTAGCTGAACATAATTATCATTCGAACCTTTTTTCGAAATCAAGCAATATCTCTAGAACTGCTTGGCAAGTCATAAAAAGTAACAATGAGGATGGTAATCAATTTCATAATTTACAAGAGGCTGCTGAAAATTTCAATAATTTTTTTGTTGAATCCGGGAATAAAATAAAAAGTAAAATTGGTTCACCGCATATTAACGACAAACTCGTTCATAATAGAACTGTATTGAATACACTCTTTTTGAACCCTTTTGAGGAAAATGAAATTTGTGGAATAATCTTATCTGTTAGCAAAAAAAACTCAGCAGGTGAAGACGAAATCCCATGTTCCCTAGTAAAGTATGTTGTTGACTATTTATTGGCACCACTAACTTATTTGGTCAACTCACGGGCGTAGTCAGGTTTTTGTATCGGGGGGGGGTTCAAGAAAATAAAAAGACCAAAAGTACAGTATAGACTATATGCTGCACGCATAATTGTTTTAATTTTATGAATGTTAATCTTAACTTTTCGAAGGGGGTTTGAACCCCCAGAACCCCCCCTGGCTACGCCCGTGGGTCAAGAAGGATCGTTTCCAACCGCTCTAAAAAAATCTATTGTTATTCCGATACATAAAAAGGTGATTCACAAATGATGTCTAATTACCGGGGAATATCACTTTTATCAAGATTTTCGAAAATATTTGAAAAATGCTTTTATGTGCGACTTGAATCATTTTTAAATAGAGAAATTTTTTTTCAGCAGTAACCAATTTGGTTTCCGAAAGGGTCGCTCCACCCAAGATGCTATAATATCTTTATATTCTCACCTTATGTCAAATTTTGAACAGAATAATAAGTCATTAGCATTCTTCTTTGATTTAAAAAGAGCGTTTGATGTAATAAATATTGACTTAATGCTGGATAACTTTTTCAGATGCGGTATACGTGGTTTGGCTTTCGAGTGGATTAAATTTTACCTTACCAACGGAAAACAGAAAACCAGCTTGAAAACTAATGGCATTTCAGTTCATTCAACTTTCATTTCAGTTACCAGTGGCGTCCCTCAGGGAAGCTCACTATTTATAATTATTTTTGACAGCCTCATGCAGGAATCTCCTTATCACTATGTAGCAGCCTTCGCTGACGATAGTGTTGTTACGACATCAGACGGCACCCTGGATATGCTATCCGAAAGGTCATCTGATGCGGTTAACCAGATGATAAACTTCTGCAAGGTTGAGGGATTTGTGTTAAATGAAGTTAAAACCGAAATGATACTTTTCAGTTTCACTGATTTGAATAAGAGTCCATTTGTTAATCTCAACAGCAGAACTACTGAACAAACGAGGGTCACTAAATATCTTGGTGTTTTTATAGATGAGCATCTGACCTGGTCGTATCAAGTTGATGCAGTATTAAAAAAAGTCAATCTATGCTTACTTTCTTTGGCAACTCAGGGATAAGGTGGAGACTAATCTCTTCTTACTTTACTATTTTGGATGTGTCCAATCATGTCTTTCCTATGCCATAGTGTGCTGGGGCAACTGTGCTAGAGCTGATGAGGTCTTCAGAGCACAAAAGAGAATAATTAGAATTATGTCATTTAAACCGTATACCTTTTCTTGTAAAAAATTATTCTCCGAATTATACTCATTAACTTTTCCTTCCCTGTTCATTCTTGCGTCAATAATGCAGGTCAAGAATAACCTGTCTGACTATTCTGTTTCCAGAAACAATCGATATGATCTTAGAGAGAGCCTGAATTTGGCATTACCCAAGCACAGACTTACCAAGGTAGCTAATAGCCCCGTTGTGCTACCCATTGAATTATATAATAAACTGCCAATCGACTCGAAAAAAATACCAAATAATTATAAATTTAAAAATAACCTCAGAGTTAGTTTAATTAAAAACTCCTTTTATTCAATCAATGATTTTTTGAGTTGCAATGTCTCTGACCTCGCATCCAGTGCATAGCTATGATACCTTTACCTCTTTTTTGTGTGTGCAACTTTTCGTGGTTTGTTTTTTACTGATTATGTACGTTCAGTGTTCACTGTATACCAACCCTTTCAAAGTTCCTTGATTTCGTTAAATTGAGGTTCTCCATTGTGACATTATCCAATACTGTAAAGTCTATGGAAATAAATATTTTGTATTGTATTGTATCTATATTGTGTGATTTCTACTGAACAAATTGTTTTCTGGACCAAAGGAAAATGAGCTAGACGGTAAATGTAACAGATACTTGAAAAAGCATGGTTCATTATTGCAGTCTCATTAATATGTTCAACGCAAGTCTAAGATGCGTTAGGTCTGTCAATGCCAGAAGACATGATGTAGCTGTACTATTCTTGAATAAGAGAATAGAGATCAAACAAGCTGAACCACACGAGGGCTTCATCGTTATTCGGATGAAAGATAGGACAGTAATCTGTTGTTACATCTCACCCAACATAAGGATAAGGGAGTTCAAGGAAGAAGTGGACGAAACCATGGACCTAGGAAGGAAAGAAAAAGGGCGATGTCTCATCCTAGGAGACATAAACGCGAAATCCACGCAGTGGGGATCTTCTTTCTCCGATGCTAGAGGAGAGTACTGGACGGAGTGGCTAGCGGCACTGAACATGGTTGCGATCAACACGGGCACGGAACCAACATTCATACGGGGAGAAAGCAGATCTTACATCGACGTCACATGCTGCACGCAGGACATAGCAGCGGAAATTACAGAGTGGAAGGTACTCTCAGAAGAGTCTCTCAGCGACCATGGGCGCCGGAACTTCTAAATTACCATAGGGGCTCGGTCTCCAAAAATAAACATATAATAAACATATACATATATATATATATATATATATATATATATATATATATATATATATATATATATATATATATATATGCTGGCTGGAACTTCCGGTTGATCCGCGTCTGGAAAGATTTACTTGTCTACGTTTCGACTCCCATTTCGGAGCCATTTTCAAGACTTAGTGACCTTGCGTCTAGGTCTGAGTTGTCTCACTAGCTGGCTATCATCACTGGAGATCGAGGACGCGGATCAACCGGAAGTTCCAGCCAGCACATTTCTGACCGCGGAAGCCTAGCCGATCAAATATATATATATATATATATATTCCATAATGAGCTAGGTGAAGTAAAGCCAGTGTATTATAATATCATATATTCAGGTGATGTTCACATACATGAAAAAAAAAACACAAAGCGAGTACTAGTCCAGAACGACCTAAGTACAACATGTTTGAAATGATGAAAATAATTTCCAAACTCTTCGGTAAAGTATAGAAAAAACAAAAATACCAATAATCCCGGCCAGTTTCAATACTTAAATGCCAAATGGCGAGTCTGAGTACTACAAAAGAAACAAATAACCAATTTGTACATGAACTATAAAATTTATAAGTAACAAATAGGATAAAACCTATAACTTTACTCATGTTAGAAGGTCTGCCGTCTTTCGTTATTTTTCAAAATGAAAATATTTGCTAACTCGTGATTACTAACTTCTTCAAAATGAAGCTCTGTAGAAGTTCAAAATAGCACAATCGTTTAGTCTTTGCGTTGTCATCGTGGACCGTAAATACATTTTTGATTTGATCTTCAGATATCACATCTTTTTATTTTTTATTAGAATATATACGGTATACGTATGTACCTTTGTTAATAGTGACTACGGCTTTGAGTAACAAACTCCGGTGGTTTTGTCACTGACTCTGTTGCCAGCATGATAATAAAAATCTTTATAACCCGACACCAATGAAGCCGATATGTACATAATTTGTTCTAAACGAAACATTTTTGCTACGAGAGCATGGTAACAGTTTCGCAAACCAGAACTTCACTATGGGGGCTCCGCCCCCATAGCCAATTCTCTATGGGGGCTCGAGCCCCATTGCCCCCATGGTTCCGGCGCCCCTGTCAGCGACCACCAATTCATCCAATTTACTTGTACCGGTAAAGGAGTGGAAAACGCAAATGGATGGAAATGGAGTATAACTGGGAGGTATTCAAGACGCTGCTGGAATGGAGACTTGAACTGGCATCAGAAGAAAAGAAGTGCAGTGCTGCGGAATGCCAGAACATCATAATGGAGACATATAAGGCAAGTGTTGAGAAAAAGAACGGAGATAGGGCAGATATCACATACTGGTGGAACCCCGATATAAGGATAAAAAGAGAGGAATGCCTCGCACTCCGAAGAAGGTCAACAAGACTAGCAAGAAGAACGAACAGCAGAGAAGAAGAAAAAAGGCAAGCGGCAGAGGAGTATAAGGAAGCCAAAAGAGAGCTAAAAAGGCTAATAAACAGATCAAAAAGGAATAAGTGGAAGCAGCTATGCAATGACTTGAACGAGGACGTATGGGAAGATGGATACAGGATAGCCATAAGGACACTGAAAATCCAGACGCCATACGAACTAACCGAAGAAAAGAGGCTGGAGATTGCAAGAAGCCTATTCCCGAGCAGAGTAGGATATGATGCACAGGAAGATAGGACACAAAACTACGAACCGTTTACAGAAGAAGAACTGGAGACAGCAGCTAAACGACTGAAGAACAAGAAATCTCCAGGTCCGGATGGCATCCCAGCCGAGGCCATAAAAAAAGTAGTGAAGACGGCCCCAAAATGGATTTTGGCAGTTATGAACGGACTCCTCGCACAGCAGGAATTTCCAACAGAGTGGAAGACGTCGAAGCTGGTCTTGATCCCCAAAGGAAGAAACGGGAATGCGTACCGCCCGATCTGCCTCCTAGACGCAATAAGTAAACTATACGAAAGTCTAGTGAGAAAAAGGCTGGAGGAAAACCTGGAGGAGGGCATAGACCTCAGTGGAAGGCAGTATGGCTTCCGAAAGGGTAGGTCAACACTGAAAGCAGTGGAGAAGGTAGAGAAGAGCAGAAGGTACCCAAACAAGTGGCGAGCCCTCATAACATTAGATGTTCGAAACGCCTTCAACTGCGCGGGATGGAAGCATATCATCACAGAACTGAGGAGACGAAACATCTCAAACTACCTGGTGAGAATAATCAGCAGGTATTTTGCTGGAAGGAAGATCCAGGTCAGTAAAGGCACAGAGACGCAACTGAGCTGCGGTGTTCCACAGGGCTCAGTCTTGGGCCCCACACTGTGGAACATACTGTACGATGGAGTGCTAAGGTTAGCACTACCAGAAGACTGCGAGCAAATAGGCTTCGCGGACGACCTGGCAATATTGGTCGGAGCAAAGTCCACCCAAGAGCTTATGGAAAAGGCGAACAGGTCCATAAATAGGGTGAAAGAATGGATGACAGAACATGATCTTCCTCTAGCCCCAGAGAAGACAGAGGCGGTCATCCTCAAGGGGCCTAGAAAGAGGGAAGGAATAGCCTTCACGGTGGAGGGAGTACACATAATACCGAAAAAAAGTGTCTGCTACCTAGGAGTAACAATCGACCAACAACGGACATACGGAGAACACGTGAGGGTGGCGATAAACAAGGCAGAGAACAAAACAGCAATGCTAATGCGGCTATTACCGAATGTTGGAGGCCCGAACAGCCGAAAGAGAGAACTACTTGCAAGTGTCGTGCAGTCTAGCATATTATATGGCGCACCTATCTGGCACGGAGTTTTAAGGTACAGAAGATACAGGGAGATGTTGGAGAGGATACAGAGAAAAATGCTACTGAGAATAACATGCGGATATAAAACGGCAGCAACCAAAGGATTGCAGGTCATCGCAGGACAGGTCCCGATATGCCTCATGATCAGGGAAAGAAAGAGGTTGTATGACAGAGTAAACGGCAACACAAACAAGGCAAAGGAGGAGGAAAGAGAAAAAACTCTAACAACGTGGCAGACAGAGTGGGAGGAGAACGAGTTCTCCAGTGATGATAGCCAGCTAGTGAGACAACTCAGACCTAGACGCAAGGTCACTAAGTCTTGAAAATGGCTCCGAAATGGGAGTCGAAACGTAGACAAGTAAATCTTTCCAGACGCGGATCAACCGGAAGTTCCAGCCAGCACATTTCTGACCGCGGAAGCCTAGCCGATCAAATATATATATATATATATATATATTTGAACTAACAAATCATAAGAAGTCACTGATATGGTTTATTATGATATTATGGAACCAATGCACAAGTTATCAAGCTGAGTAGTTGTTGCTTTTATCTGTTTTATATTTTACACAGTAAATCTATCTATCATATTTCTACCAGTAGTTTTTACGATCCCAAGATCCCAGAACTTGTTTAAACTTCTATGGCATCACTTGGGACAAAAACACACAGTCACCCTGTCACTTTATATGAATGAGCTTATGAAAAATAGTATTCCCCTATTCTATGAGAAGGAAGTTCGAGAAAGGCGAAAGTGCGAAGGTCCATATTAAAAAATGCAGGGAGTAAAAAAAAAACCGTACAGCTCATGAAAAGAAGCATGCTTTTATATACTAGGATCATAGGAAATTCGGAAAGCTTTTGCTGTGGCGTTTATGGAGAGCCCAGACCACTCCTGTCTCTATTTTATTACAAATAGTTATAGACTAATAATCCTCGCTAGTCCACTCATGAGAATAAACTGGATAGAAACATACTGCGAATATACTACCCTACTTACTATAATATCAACTTATGTACGGTAATGTCGCACTTACACTGGAAAACTTACTGTAGTAGTGTTAAAAGCAAAAAATGCCTCTTCAACTTTGTAGTTTCAAGTCATTGAAATCGAGAATGAGTTTTGGTTCGGCGACCGTATGAGCAAGTTTTTAAAAGGATTCTCGGATCTTGCTAGGGATCTCATGACAAAAAATAAGATCCCATTTCTCCTTAGCTCACACAAGTTTCGACTAGGAGACGATAGTTGGTGAAGGTTTGAAATGTCAACGATTCTTTTGTATTAAAATGGGCAGTCATATGTTACCAATCTTCGCTGAGCTTGTCGAAATCCAGTGAATTCCTACTATTTGGATCAAGGGTTACCAGCAATTGAAACACTTCTCAGATAATTCCCTGTCAACTGTATAATAATTCAAAAACACAGAGTGATCATTTCTAAGAATGTGATAAATTCAATAACTTGCTAACGATGGTAAATTATTCAATTCGATTCAATTTTAATGAAAATTCCAGTGTTTTTTAATATATTGATTCCCTAACTTCCAAGGAGGTTGAGTTAGTTGAAACATTTCTCTTCGTATCTTTTTATAATAAGGTCCGATGCATAATAAGGGCTCGTTTTCCTTTCTTTCTGGTCGGTATTTGGTACTGGATGCACTAATTTTAAAGTTTGACTATTCCATTTTCTGTAATGAGTCTATCAATTGACCATTATAGGTATTGTAACTCACAATCTTTTTCATTATTTGAGATCCTTGTTATAATTCATATTGGAAAAATGGACATTCCACAGTCTATGTGTCAAATTTTTGAATGTCACCTTAAGCATGATAACTGTAAAATCATGATTATAATTTATAATCAAACTCAATAATTGTTTGTTTCTTTTTTTTTCTCCATTGTGGGAATTATATTAAGAGAACTCAATGTAATAAATTAGATTGCGAGTGATAATGGTTAAAATGGTCAATTGAAGGGACAATCAGTATATCGCGTACCATATACCGTATAAAAGAATCATAAAACTTTAACGTACCAAGGCCAATCAAGCATAAATAATTCAAAATTCTTGAAAAATTAAAAATTTGGCATTGCATTCAGAACGAATACTAAACTGAAGTTTTATATTAAGAATGATGTGATGTGCGGTGACAGAGATGTGGATCATGCCCATTGTGTTACATAGGTCCAATGAGAACATCATTCAATGCACGGATGAACGAAAATGAAACTACTTTAAGAATAAGAAAACAAATTCCAATTATGCATTGCATCTTATTATTGAAGGACACGAGTTCAATCATGATTTCAAAATACGTTATTTCGGGAAGGACAGTTTGCAAAACAACCTCCTTGACAGTTTGGAAATCAAAAGTTTTGAAAACACTGAATATTTCATGCATGATTACATTGAATTGAAAAATACACTGTTCTTGAATAAGTTCCTTCCAAGTGATTAAATGTAACTCATTCCTAGAAATGATCACAAGACTAGGATGCAAAAGGACATCGTTTTCAGTATGGTTATAAATACATTCACTGGCATAATTAGTGCATTATTCCAAATTTTTATGAACGACTGAGTTTTAAGGAATGTGAGTAAATCTCAATGTCTGGCAGGATCATTATCACAACTATCAGCAAAGAGGTGAGCCCACAAAAAACTACAACTACGAATTCATCAAAATATGGAAATGAAGAACAGACAATCAGTGAATTCACAACTCATGTCAAATAATGACTGAAGCACTAATTATGACGGTGAGTATAAAGTTCGGTTGGAGAGAAATTATTATTCCTGCTTGGGGAAGCTATTATGTATGGCGAAACATCCTGTCGCAGTGTTTCAAACTCGATGTTAGTGCGAATCGTCAAGGAAACTGTAGTATTCATTGTTTCATTTTCACTAATTATAAAAACAAAAATGTTGAGTAATATGTTTTCTTGATGTGGAAACTCGACACGGAAAATCTATTAGTCAGCAAAATTAAACCCTTGAAAATGATATATGGGAAAAAACTTCTTCTATCACCATCTGAAGGACTACCAACTTTCTACGAAATCATTATTGGATGTTAAGATTTTCACGAAGGATGTATGGTCCTGACTGATTGGAAAACTTTTCCGCTCTATGTTGCATCAATTGACACATGGGATTATTTCCGGGAAGTATCCGAACTGTTTCAACATAGGAAAACAAGCAGATAACTCGAGTTGACATTGAAGAAAAGTGATACGCATAGAACGAAATTGTGGTATCGAGTTATACGATGATTCGAAAGACTTTGATTTTCATGAAATTTGACGGGACACACGAAGAAGTATTGCATCTGGTCAAATGTTCTCTAACGGGGTAGAGATTTTTCTCTTACGCATCGTCAATGTGTTGTTTAGGCTTTAGATCGATAGATTACCTAACAGATTTCTACTAGCACCAGAGTCCAGAATGTACTTATGAAGCGTATGCAGCTTGTGAGATTGAATAGGTTTTTGTGTAAGATATTTTCAAATGATATCGGGCTTGGTTACCTTGAGGGTTGACATTCGTTGAGTTACGTCAGCTGGTTGACGGAAGAAATCATTCAAACCTATTTCAAACCCACCCAAATGGCATACATACAGAATTTTTTGACACATCACTCAGTTGATCGAAGCACTTTGATCCTGAATCTGAGCCTCATAGTTCTCAATATATACTTCTTAAGAAGGCTGCGAAGTTTTCTGACACTTCGCAAACATAAAAAGAAGTTGGTAGGAACCAGATCTTAAGCAATCTATGTTTCTTGTTTTTGTGCTACAAATGGCTCACATATCATCAATACTTGTCGAACTATTTGATAACAATATTTTTCATTTTTTGTTTCCACTCGTCGAACATGAATCCACCAATGAGAGATCGAAATGGCTTCGTCGGGTATATGAGATCAAGCAACGTTCATCGTGGCTGTAATATGTATGGTTGACCAGATTTGAAAATATTTCTGCTCCCTATCATTGCCAGTGCCTAGAATCAATCGTTGAACCCTAGCTCGCACAAGTCTTGACTATTGAGGGTAGACTTTAAAGCCAAGTTTCACCAACGACTTTAATCTCGATTTTGGA
Organism: Zygogramma bicolorata; assembly: GCA_032362365.1. Taxonomy (NCBI): domain Eukaryota; kingdom Metazoa; phylum Arthropoda; class Insecta; order Coleoptera; family Chrysomelidae; genus Zygogramma; species Zygogramma bicolorata. The sequence continues at coordinate 6,226,005 of JAVJAQ010003427.1, read as the reverse complement.
GGTAACTGATGGTTTTAATCCATATAACGACCTCAAATGTTTTACCACAATAGTATCCTTGATTATAACGAGTAATCCAGATTATTTTTGAACTGGTCATTTTTTATCAGTTACCGATTTAATCTCACGTTAACTGCGTACATACAAACAACGTATTACAAAACCATACAAAAAGTCAGGTCCTGATTTTTGAGATAAAATATAGACCAGCTCGACGGTAAAATTTTCTAATGGCACCTCTAGGATGGTTGTAAAATCTTGCTCTCCAAGATGGAAGCGATAATGGGGCAAATTGATTTATGGTGCGGCGTGAATATACATCAAACAAACTAGGAATACAAAATCAATTCATTTGGATGAATTTGCAATCATATCTCGTACTGGACAGAATTATTGATATATAAAAGTATGATTCATTACCATTTCAATTATTGTTCCTCCAGTTTATTTTTTCTCAATGACACAAATTAAAATTTTTCAAAAAACAAAATCGTGCATTGAGAATAATTCTTAACTGTGATTGCTGGAAAAAACTCAAATCCTCAGTCTAAACAAGTTATATTAATGAATAGAATTATAATTTTTGTTCAAAAATTAATATTAATTATAAACTTCTCAATAACTAATATCCAACTCATTTTTCAAACATTATTACTTTCGTTAATGATATTCATACCCATTCAACTAGAAGTTGTGAGAACATTCATAAAAAAGGGTTAGGACAAATTTTGAACAAAAAAGTATTTTCCACGAAGGTCTCACAATATTTAATATTCTTTCAGTGAAAATATAATTATATTTTCACAATAAATTGTTGCTTTTTTGTCCTCGAGCATATTACTATTTGAAAAATGGTATGTGTGTTTTTTGAGTGAATTATATTATAACTTCCTTCCTTAAACAATGATTGCAGGTTAGGTCTATTGTCTGATGTCAAATCAATGAAATTCCACGGTAGCAGGTCATTGCAGCACCACGCACGGTCCGCTTGAAACGATTTACTGTGTGATGTCATCGTACACTGATGCCTCAAATATTCATCGACCTAATCGCGTTCAGCTAACCACCGTGCCATCGGTCATCGGGTAAATGAAACGATGCAACAGTTTTGATGATAATTGAAATAAGATCCTTCAATTGATTTCAACGTAGATTACGTATGATTGGATTATATTACTATTGGTGAAATCCGGCCTAATAGGGGTAGCTCAGAGGAAAAACCCATTATGAATCTATTTTTGAAGTAAACAATTTGTAACATATAGAAAACAACCTTTTATAAATGTAAATGAAAAGTCGCGTCTGAGTTCACATTAATTATGTTATTGTCAAAAATATCTGAATGATTTGACAACTTCCTTGATAAGAAGAGTCTTTTGCTTAACGATAGCAAATTTTGGTGAGCTTGTAGACATTCTTGATAAGGATCTAATCATATTCTATCGATATATTTATAATTCCACTTCAGTGAGAGCTAGAGGCAACCCTTCATTACAGAGAACTCAGTTGTATCCGTTTTGCCTACCAGTTGGCATCTTCAGATATTTTATTTGAATCTGAGTCAATTTCTCATCATCAAGATAACAATTCGCTTGGTTTGAATCACGTTCAGGAAACCTAACACAACTTCTGAGACCATAGACTTTTGAGCTTGCTACTGACTATGCTATGAATGGAGCATAGTTCAGGACTATACTACGAGTTCAGTACCTTAAAAAAAGGCATGTGAGTACTTATGAATCACTTATTCCGAATCAGTAATTACATTAAACATCTGGGAAGCAGAGCAAGACTTGATTGCCGGTCTAACTGCTGCAATTGATGTCATACAAAACGATTATAAAATTTTTAGTGAAGTACGGTTAGACCATGTTTGCTGTTTGAGCAGCAATAATACGAAAAAAAATTCAAATGATTTTGTGTGAAATTGCCTCAAAGTGCCATAGAGCCCTGGCACCTCAGGAACAGATTTTCTTACACGGGTTCTTAGACTCAGATTTTTTTTTGGCACTGAATAACCTCAAGGAGTTTGATTCGATGGTTCTGTATTGTATAATCAATGCTAATCTGAACGTTGCAGACACTGTTTTAGCAGTCACAGATCTATAATCCCACTTTTCCATTGATACCACATATAATCGGAAATCCTCAGCAACAAAATTCGAAAAAATCACAGGAAGAACATAATCAGGGACAAAAACGAACATATTTTTTCATTATTAACAGAAGAAAGTGAACTTCTGATCCAATAATATCTACCGATCCAATGAAATCATATATACATATGTCACCTAATTGGGAAAAGTACCTACATTCAAAAATTATCCAAATACTTGATGCCTGTTTATCTTTGACTGTCAATTTGAAATTTCAAATGATCAGTGTTTTTGGTGTAGAGGAAAGGAAATCGTAAACTTTGATCCTCATAACTGAACGCAAGTTCCTATCATCTATTCTTCGTTTCCCATGTTATTCTCTGAACGTTACACAGTTTTCTATGAAGAATTATTGAGATAAAATTATCAAGGAAGAAATATTAGCTTTTCAATGACGTCACGCTCGTCGATAATGGAGATAATGCTCCTTTCTCTAATGGACCATTCTCGATTTTCATGAGAATTGAATTCGACATTTTCCGACCGGTGGGAAACTCTTTTCACCCTAATTGATAGTGAGAAAACGACTGCCTCTGATAATGGATGGGAGCGTGCTATAACTGAAAAAATTGGACATCACAACACTAACTTTCTCTAAATGAATTTCACCCTCAGGCAGTTGCGAAACTGGGGTGAGTAAAGTAGGTCGGCGCTTAACACGGTCGGACGCCAAATGGAATGGTTTTCCGAAACCGAAAGTTTGCAATAATCCGTAGGATGCTGAATCATCATGACACAGGGCAGGAAATACCGGCAAACAAAGATGCAGAATACATAAATGAAAAACAACTTTAATTAAATATGAAAAATGTATGTGTTTTTCATTCCGGATAATTTTCCGCATATGTGACCTGGGTATAGAAGAATTCGGTATACGGTATGTATCTTGTTCAATATATTAATGCACAATCATCCAGAAATATGTGGTATTTCTGAAACGACTGCAATATATCACAAACATTTACCATTCTACATTGAATTGAGCTGGACGATACTTGACGAAAATCCATATTAAAAAGATCACAGTGTCCTGTACGATTCTCACTGATAATGGGTTTACAAAACCGTGACACGTGTAAATTACTATTATATCAAAATACCATATTTAAACCATCGTAGGTCGGATATCCTCTGTTCCTAGAGTCCGACATCACCTGTAACGAAAGTCCAACATTCAAACCCGCACTTCATTGGTCCTAGAAATGTTTGGACCATAAATTACTGGTTAATTACATAGGGTGATTATTTCTTGGAATGGGCTAGGCTCAATCAATTGAACATACTACATATTCAACAAGGGTTATTTATTGAATAAGATCTGATCATTCAATAAACAGTCCGAATTTTTACCTCTGTTAATTTCCAAACTGTCGAGAAGGTTGAGTTTCCAACCTTTCACCTCAAATTGGCGTATTTCGAAATCATGGTTGAACTTGCGTCTCTCTCTAATAAGGTGGAATGCATAATTTGAGTTCGTTTTTTCCATTTCGAAAACTAGCCATATGTTATTTTACACGTGTGTTGAATGATCTTGCCGTTTGACATATATAAAACATCGGAAATAATCCGTAGGAATACTCTATGCTGACTAGTTTAGGAAAAACTTCCCTTTCATATTTGGGTTTGCAGCATACGACAAACACAAGTTTTTCCGATATTTTGATAATTGTTTATTATCATCGTCAGGGAATGCTACAAAATATTGTACATCTTCAAAAACTATGTTGAATAATATGAAAATTTGAAGAATTATTATCCATCAGTAATACATATGAATTCATTTGGACAGGTATCAGATTGTGAGATGGAAGTCATTTCTAGAAACAATATTTCAGTGATATTTCTATCAATAGCTGAATTTTGTTTTCATTGAAGCATAATTCATAGAATGTCCTTCTTCAAAGACATGGATACTGAGGGCACATCTTTCATGATCTATTCGACTATCATTTCTATGTGAAAGCATACGATCTTTGGGTCTAGATGTTTTTCTAACATATCCGACTTTTATCTTTCATTTTTCAAAGAAGTATGTTAATCGTTAATGAGGATTCATAAGTAATTATAACATTAAAATTTTTATAAATTCTAGAAAGCTTGGGAGTGATGTTTAAAATATAAGATAAAGAATTAAAATATGTGGATTGCTGGGGTATATCAGAAACATTTATGATTTCCGCAAAATTATTATTGATTGGATTTGTATCAATGGTTAAAGTGCTAAATTCACTTCCATAGATTGTTTGTGGTAAGACCAATAATTCATTAATGTACTAGAATTCATTGGTGTCTAGGAATGGAACGCTATGTTCATTATCTTCTTTTTGGTTGGTGAGTTGAATATATGGGTTATAACTGTTGGAAATATCTACTATTTCAGTCACTCCATCTTCTGGTAGAGCTGATATTATATCATCCACATATTATTTTATGAAAAATAAATTGAATTCATTTTCATAAAACATTTACCATACACGATATAGGCAGTCAGAATTAAGAAAGAAAGAATCATTGACAATTCTCGAAGTGAATCAATTTTGAATTCTTCAATTCGAAAAGTACGTTTATAAAACTTCACATCCAAAAAATCTATTTCAAATTATGTGTGGGTTTGTGCTAAACATATAATCTTGCTAAATCATATTTGTCTTGAAAGCACAGAACAGACTGCTAGTTGTACATTTAGAATATTTATACATACAAAAATAAGTTCACAGGACTTCGTTAGAATTCTTGAATTAAATTTTTTGAAAGAAAATCATTTTGGAACCCCTTGCTATAAGGCCTCAAGGCTAACTTGTGGAGATACAGAATGACGGAGTTTAAATATGCTTCGATTTACAATTAGAAAAAAAACTTTTTTAGAGCGCACGAAATTTCGTGATTTTTTTTTATTCTCCAAATCAATAGATGGACTTCTGAAAAAGTCATTGAAATTCCGGAGTTGTTTCCTCAGTTTTTTTTTAGAAAAAAAGTTCATGGTATAAAAATATAAGTGATAACGGGCGGTGGAATTTCGGAGTATTCATTGGCTTCATTAAATTTGTCTAAAGTGTCACTCGAGAGATAACCTATCTCAACCTCATTACTATTGAGATAATTGTGACCAGAAAAAGCGGCGCTGCCACCAATTTATAACCACCTCCACCAAAAACTTGACAGTAGCATTCGAATAGGTAATCGAATACGTACTATAGCACATGGTGTGCCAGGAGTTTGAGTCTTCGGTCATTCACTACATTGCGTTCTATCTTTATGATAATTACCATTTGCACCAGAATTCGTTTTTTTTTTTGAAAGCTATATCAATCGAAAAGCATTAAGTTTGCGTTTCCTACCACTGATGGCGGCTTGACAGCTATCTTGCATGGCATTTATGACCGCAAACATTTCAAACATCAGAATTCTGATTTCTGACGTTTCTCTGCAAGTAGACTGAAGACGATTCTCGTTCGCAACACTCATACGGGTGTACTCAGAAGGCAGTGTCTTGTGCGGGCAAGGGCAGTCTAATTATTTTGGACCCCGAAGTGCTCTTGGTCGTCTTACTGATTTTTCCGTAGCGCATTTGATATTTCAACTGTAGGGAAACCCAGAAAAAACCTAAAGTGTTACCAGGTCGGTTGTTGTATTCGACCAATAGATCTGTCTCCCCTACCAGTTTTGGTATTTAGTTTAAGTGATAGATATGGTGAGCGAAATACCGGGGTTCGATTACCCGTTGATCCATTGCTCACACAAGTTCCGATTTCTTAGAGTTGACGTTCGTCAGCTGGTTAACAAACACGACCAATTCTAGAACAATTTTTCAAATATTCCTTTCAACAAGCAACAAGGATGATTGGGAAGTATCGGTGCGCTCGTTTGTTGAATGGATGTCCTTGCATTGTCTATCAGTGAAAACTAACAGAGTGCCTCACAGAAAACTCAATACTGATAACTTTCGAATGTTTTCCAGTTTCAAGCCACGAAACAGGTAACCCAGGGTTCCCAGGGAGTATGCAGGCCCTACGGCTCATTGTAAAATCTTAGACGAGATGACTTCATGTAATATGAATTGGGAAATATTGGAGCTATGAAAAAAAATCATTTTGCCTTTTCGTCATTTATTTACCCATTATTTGATATGACTATTAATATTTATTATAACAATATTTTAGAAAGAATATAAATATATGATTATACCTTAAAAGTAGTAAGTACTTAACATTGAAAGAATAAGGGCGAAGATATTCGAAAGAATGCGGACAGGATATTTATTCTCTATGGGATTCGAAAGGAAGAATTTTCCCAAGTTCCAGTGTGTTTGAAGGCCTCTAAAAACCCTGTCATACCTATCTGAAAAATAAAAATTCATTAAATTATATAAACTCTGCATTGAAAATTGATTACAACTTGAAAGGTTCTACCGGTTGATAATTCAATACATATTTGTATAAGTTCAATGTTACCGTGGGCGCCATTACAAACATTTTTAGAGGGGGGCACATTACAAAAAATGTTAGTAAGGGGCACATTTTTTTGAATCAATGTATTGCATTTATGTTTCAGAAAATCTTGCAAAATCAAGTCGATATCGTGTCTTACGCGGTGTATGGACTGAAAGATATGAAATCCAGAGGGCACCCGCCCCCCTTGCCCTCAATAAACGGCGCCCTTGCTTGAAGCACTGCTAATGCTAAGGGTCTGTGAAATGACGTGGGTGCGCAAAAAAGAAACAGTGGAAGACGTGAAGTGTGGTCGAACATTAAAACAAATTACCCACCATTTCTGTTTGGTAGTTTATTATTCAAAACTTCAATTGAATAAAATCGTTATTAAACAATTCGTTCGGGACAGTCTAAACTACCAACACAGTTCGTTGAACATTTACCATTTTTCAGAAAACAACTACTACTCTCTGGGCTAATACTACGAAGAGCGTAGAATCATATGCGACAGGTGCCAGTGCAGGTTCCTTCACAAAAAAATTCTTTACATGGTTTTTGTGGCAAAAATGATTTTTAGTCATTGGAGCGGGCATACTTGCAGAGCGGGTTCGGGGTAAAATCACCCGAGGAAAGATCTGTTTCATTTTCAGCTCGCAGAAGTTTCAGATTTCGAGAGTTGTTCCTTCGAAGGGTGACGATCAGTTAACAAAAAAAAACAAAAAAAAAGTTCAACTATAATTTTTACATTCAACTGGTTTTATTGTGTACCCTCAGTTATGTTGGGAGAACATGCTTCATTGAAATCATCATTCCATCATAGACCCTTACGATCAAAACCACCAGTTCAGTATAATGAACATACTTATCAATATTGGAATTATGTATGGAAGCCGACGAATCCGGTTATGGAAAATGGATTGCGTATAACATTCGAAGTGACTGAATGACGAAGATATTCAACGACATTTCCCAGGTAGAATTATTCCGTTTAGTTCAGTTCGGTGTTGGTGTGTTGTAAAAGCGATTGTTTCATTTTTCAAATCGAACGTTACTGGCTGTATATTAGTCAGTAATGACCGCATGATGGAGATATTTTCCAAACAATAATGCAATCATAAATGTTCATTTGAATGGGTCATTTCTGCGATATCGAACCGATACCTTATCGTGGTATTTCAAACAAAACCTCCTGGGAGAAAAATATCATGTCTGTGACTTGATTTGGAATCGGTTGAAAGTCATGTTCTAAATCAAGATATATTTTTCTACAGATATATCTGAGATAGTGGGAAAAAGAGAATGGTGCGAGAAAATTTGACGATAATATTCATTTTGGATTGTAGGACAAAGTTAATTGAAATTTTATTGGGTGCGTCTGTCATTGACATAGCATTGGATTCCTTGGCAAAACAGCCACCAAACAACACCTCTTTCCCCAACGTACCACCATAAATATTCTGGTGGAGCTAAACTGATTGCATTAAAAATGTCAAGCTTGCATTATGCAGGTTGGTGCGGTATAAGGAACTCCAACTTGGGGCATATATTTTCCACTTCCCTTATATTAATGTATCGAAACATTTACTGAAAAAATTTGTAAAAGCTTCAATTTTTATTGTCACTGGAGATATTTTTCATGACCTCATTGATATGTGATACGAAATTTCAGATTATGTATATTCCTGTTTCAACAGTGAGAATATCAGTTCTTACCCCATAATTCAGGTCACTTCATTCAGGTCTGTTATGGGATTGATAAGATTGATATATTTGTGTGATTTCCCCAGTTTTAATCGGTTCACTCCACCTCTATCGTTCTCCACTTATGTCCAATAAATGTATTACTGATCGAACTTCTCGATTGAGACACCCTATATAGTTTTATCCGATTGATTCGTTTCAGAAGAACGTTTAATAGAATGGTATGGGTTTATATCAGGTTTTTTCGGAAGGTGTTAATGGAATAGACGACACAAAATGATCATCCAAGTCTAAATATCCCAAAATCAATTATTTTTCCATCAGCCATCCTCGAAAACAGTGTATCTGATTCTAAATTCATAACATAAGCGAATGATGCCTTCCCATAATCGCAAGTTTTTGTTTTGTTCTTGTTTTTTTCAATAAAGCAAACATACTATGAATACGACCACTACAAAAAAGTTCACATTATGAACTTTCAGATAATTTAGGGATCGACTACTTGATTTAGATCATAAATGTATCTAATCCTCAAATGAATTATGGAAAAGTAATGAACCATTGATGATTTTTTTATTCTGAATTCTATTTTTCTTTTAGTTTCATCGGTTTCTCGGGGTAGATTTATCTCCAGATCTCAGAAATAAGGTTATTGAGGTCTGTAGACCATCCTACTCACCCATCAAGATACCAACTGAAATTTTCCTTGTCCTCAAGTGAAGTTACTCTCTCCTCGTTTTTTAATTTCCTGTCATTCACACTCCCAATTACCCTGAGCATCTTTTTCGGAAACTCCCGAATTGTAGATAGATACCAATAACTAGACCCAAATGTAGATCATTAAATCATCGATTACCTTTGCAAAATTCGGATGATTTATAGGTTATTTATAAATTGATAACGAATTGTCGAAGATGTAAATTTATAGTTGACTTCACTTTTTTCTATTTGGAATGAAATAAGGGAGCTGAAAAAAATATTTTGAAATACAGGCCCTAAGGTAGTAACTGAAATTTCAACAAGTGAAGATAATAAATCAAATGCTTTCGCGGCCGAGGTATTTAGTATCACTACTTTTCTTCAGGTTTGAACGCCGTCGTTCTTTGGAATTTCTTCCTGACGTTTCGCTAGCCCAAATGGCTAGCTTCTTCAGAGGCTCACTCATCTTGGCTATTATTCCGATAAATGACATCGGAACAGTCATCGGAATAATAGTCAAGATGAGTGAGCCTCTGAAGAAGCTAGCCACTCGGGCTAGCGAAACGTCAGGAAGAAATTCCAAAGAACGACGGCCTTCAAACCCGAAGGAAAGTAGTGATCTGACAATAAATTAGTTGGTGATGCTTTCAGCAGATAAAAATCCTCATCTCATCACGAAAAAAATTGTGAGAGAGTTGGATATAAGTCACAGTTTGATAAACGAAGCATTATTAAGAAATATAGGGCATCTTTACCGTATTCCTCCTCTGGGGAAACTCTACTCATTCCATCAGAGTATTTAGGCTACAAAAAAGAGCTATGCGCATTCTTGATGGGGCAAGTTATCGTGACCACTGCCAACCAATATTTAAAAAACATAAGGTGTTACCAGTACCGTGTATTTATATCTTTCAAACATTACTCGAGATTTTTAAAAATAAAAAACGATATGTAACTAATGCTGATACGCATAGTCATTATACCAGATATGCAGAAAACCTAAGATCAAACAAATACAGGCTAAATGTTAGCCAAAAAAATTCATTGAATATTGACCTGTTCAACAAAGTACCGATAAATGTAAGATGTCTGAAGGATGGCTTGTTTAAAAAAACAGTGAAAAAATACCTCTTGCTACATTGTTTTTACTCTGTTGAAGATTTCCTCAACACACTCTGGAGCGAACACTCACCCCAGCCTCTATGAATGGAATTTAAAATTTTAATGGTTTCTGTGCGAATCATCACATTGTTTGTGTTTTATTGTTTATTTGTTCTAATGTTAGTCTTTATATGTTCTATTGTTTTTGACTTATATTGTTTACTTCACACAGTTATTTTGCTACATTGTATACTTCTACACTCCTCAAATCGTTCATGTAAAAATACTTGAGAGTTTGCCAATGTTTTAGAGAAATAAGGCAGTTATTTCTTGTGCAAACTGATGTTTCTGTGACCTGCTACAAATGTTAAAAGCATAATGTGGTTGAATAAAGATCTATCTATCTATCTTTCTATCTATCTATCTATCTATCTATCTATCTATCTATCTATCTATCTATCTATCTATCTATCTATCTATCTATCTATCTATCTATCTATCTATCTATCTATCTATCTATCTATCTATCTATCTATCTATCTATCTATCTATCTATCTATCTATCTATCTATTGAATTAAATCAATAATGGCAATTGCAACGTGCCCATTGATCCTCAAGAGAAAGTATCCATTGGGTCAGAGGAGTTCAGGGTTCATAAGAGATTGATAAATGTTGGAGGGGCTTAACCTTTGGAAGTTGCATGTGAGAGAAATTAAGTCGGGTGACACCTCTATTCATGATGTATGAAAACTGTATTGTATAAAGTAACATTACTGTTGATTGTGGATAAGGTTACTGTATTATATTATTCATTTCATAGACCGATTCAGGACCAGCAATATCCTCGAACTGCACGCATTTATATCTCAGATAGGATGAAGGAAAGAACCAGAGGACGAAAAATAGAATAGAAGTATTTCATTTGGGCATGGCCCAGCTCTTCAGGTTGACTGACAGTCATTCGATATCTGAAGTTAAGCAACGCCGAGCGCGGTTAGTACTTGGATGGGTGACCATGCAGGGAAATACCGTGTCGAAAGCCCGTACAGCTGCAGCCAAATAGCATATCATAGCTCGCAGGCAATATATCAATGAGCACAAGATATATTGAGGATATGCCGTCCTTCGGAGGGGACGTAAAGCCGGCGGTCCCGAGTTCATGGGTGTTGGGCTCGTTAAAGATCCCTACCTCTGGTTGGAATACCAGAGGGTTCGGCAAAATTTCCGGTTGGGGAAAGTGTGCTCACCGGCGTGTGTGATTGACCTTGGTAGCGGAAATAGGCCGACGTTAAATAAAGAAATAGAAGAAGGAGAAGTATTTCATTTGCAATATATGAATGAGCGAGAAAACATTCAACATGTATTAAGGGTACTCAACCGGGAAACATATGAGTTCCGGAATATAATTTGCAGTCTCGTTTCATGATGAAATATTCACTCATATTCAACGCGTGAAAATGGGTCATTCCATTTCAAAAAAATGCATGTGAACCATGCATGTGAGGTTTAGTAAACTGTCAACGATTTCTTGAATGATCCACACACTATTTTGTATTTAGTTATTGTTTGAATGCATTATTGTTATATTTGTTCACATTAGTGATGAAAACTCAAAATTGTTTACAAATGTCAACCATCTTCATTTATGAAAATAAATTCATTCTGTTCAGAAGTGACAATTATTGTAATAGTTTTTAGAACGTTTCAGGAAATCAGGAAATTCATGAGCATATTTGGAAACTGATTCTCCCATGAATGTGTATTGGTGACCGTATTTCCAAACATCGAGATGAATCACTCAGTTATTTCAATTATAATCAAATTATGTTGTCGTCATTCGTTGATCAAACACATTAAATATCACGTATATAAAAATATTTCTTGATGGGAATGAAGTTCTGATGCAACATTAATTTATTACTAATGTAGGACATATAAGAGATAAGTAATCATGGAATCCCCAACAACCATTCCTGAGCGAAAAAGATTTGTGGAGTGATTGGTAATTGAATGAAATTATATTGAAAAAAGATATATAGATTATTTTGCTGGAAATGACGGAACATGATTAAACATATAATCCAATAAAGAAAGCTTGAAATTCAGTAGGTGGAGAAATTTGGCCAAATGAAATAATTTGAAAGTTTTTTGACTTTGAGTCAGCGAGTGTAATACGTTCCCAAATAAAATACGGAATACATCCAGACATAGCAGGGTACATAATATTATTCAGAGACAAAACGGTTAATTCTTTTATTGTTATGTATTTCACTCTATTGATACCTGTCAAAAAACTGAAACTGAAATGAATCTCAATAAACAAATCTATAAATTAAATAATAATGAAAATACTTATACCAAAAATAAATGAGAATAAAAGACCCTCGAATCTGATAAAAAAATAAATCGAGAAAGAGGACAAATTCAATAAACATAAAACCATAAAACCTGAATAAGAGAAATGGATTGCATAGTGGATCAAACTCGGAATATATGATCAGTAAACGAATTTAAATAAGCAGCAATTAAAAGAAAAGTGATAATGACAATAAAAAAATCTGTAAAATGACTTATCCGGTAAAAATACCGCAACCAGTTTAAATCAATACCATCAAACAACGAACATTGTCAGCCACATTCAAAAGTTATTCAGGCATGGTACCCAAAATGTGTGTGTAACATCGAAGTTTCATTGAAACTTTGATGTGACGAAGTTATTGAAAAATGTTAATGTTTTAGTTTCCATCGCATTCACTTTTCAAAATATTTACCAATATACTGGATAATGATTAACAGTGTTGTGTATCAAATTATGTCGTGTTGAATGAAACAACGTATATTGCTTACCATATTCAAATTCTTTCAAGAAAGAACTTTCAAAATGCGAAGGCTTGAATGGCGATTCGGTAGTCATGTTAAAGGACCCCGCACCAAATACATGGGAAAATGGCGTTCAGCCAATTTTGATAATTTGTTGGGATATTGTAGTACAAGTCACTAGAAGTTACACATGCAAGTTTAAATTAGTTTCTATGTCCGCTTTCGGATATATGAATTTTTGAAAATCATAAAAATTGCTTTTTCATCAAAACATAGCAAGGTTCACTCATCCAAAAGTATTACTTTTTAGATGATAAGTAACAAAATAGTAGCATTGTTGGTTAGAAGAAAGTCGAATAGCATGTCAGTCAGTCGGTCGTTGCGATAGAAGTAGCCACCTATTATACAGGGTGGTTCAAAAATAGCGACAATTAAGGATATTTTGCTAATCTTTATCAACGGTCCCATTAGTGAGACTGAGCATTTTTTATTAGCAAAATACCTATTGGGATTCTTTACGAGGTGTAAAGAACGATTTATATGGATCTGGATACCGAATTTTCATCAAGAAATAAGATTGGATAATATCTTCTATAGAATATCAATTTTAATTTATAGTTCAAAAACCAGACATAGGAAATGAATGAAACTTACCCGAGTGTAGGGTAATTCACTTGGAAGTATAACTGAAAAATATGATTCAAATTGGGAGATCCATTCAAAAATAATTAACAAACATAATTATTACGTATAAAACCGATTTCAACTAATATTTGTAAACAGCCCCCGTATAAATTGTGATCGTAACTTTTTGAAGCTGATCATATTGAGCAAATACTGTGAGTCTTTCTCAAATAGTTTTGGCTCCAAAGCGGATAATTTGACTCAAAAAGGCTTTTTTGTATGGCTATTGTTGAAAACATGAAGTATAAAAAACAAACATTTGAAAAAAAATTACTGTGTTGTAAAAAAGTCGAAACTTTTAGAGGAAATCTTCTTGTCAGAAGAAAAGAATCCCAATAGGTATTTTGCTAATGAAAAATGCTCAGTCTCACTAATGGGACCGTTGATAAAGATTAGCAAAATATCCTAAATTGTCGCTATTTTTTGAACCACCCTGTATAATAGGTGGCTTCTTCTATCGCAACGACCGACTGATTGACATGCTATTCGACTTTCTTCTAACCAACAATGCTACTATTTTGTTACTTATCATCTAAAAAGTAATACTTTTGGATGAGTGAACCTTGCTATGTTTTGATAAAAAAGCAATTTTTATGATTTTCAAAAATTCATATATCCGAAACCGGACATAGAAACTAATTTAAACTTGCATGTGTAACTTCTAGTGACTTGTACTACAATATCCCAAAAAATTATCAAAATTGGCTGAACGCCATTTTCCCATGTATTTGGTGCGGGGTCCTTTTACCATAATTCAGGACTCATCAGAAATATTACTCATTTTCAACAAAAACTCAGTTGTAGAGTTCATTTCGTTAAGACGATAATTCAAAAGTGTAGTTCTTTCGTAATCGAATGCTCATTTGGGCAGAAGCATTGAATTCAATACTAAAAGAAATCTAACTCAAAGGTGTTTTTTTATATTATATTCATTTATGGAACTTCATTATTCTTCATTGGAAGAATTCCTTTCAGAAGCACTTTCTACAAATATAGGGTAATATATGTGAATATATACTGAGCGGTTCGATAGTTGTACCAAAAATAATGCAAAAAAATACAAATCAACAAAAAGTCCAACCGACATTTCTAAGTGAATTTTGGAAAAAATTCAGGTTGCTTACTTGTTCATATAATATCGGATGAAAGTCTCCTACCATTATTCAACGTAATAAAGAAAAGGGAATAAGCCCTGGAAATGCTTCTTTATATATATATATATATATATATATATATATATATATATAAAGAGAAAGTGTTATTTGCTATGAAGCAAGATGAATCAGGAAACTGATAAATAGATTATCAAATTCTCTGGTCTATCACAATTTGCATTCAATTCGAAATGCCCACCACAAGATAGCTAGCTATTTCTGGCTTTGGCCTTCATCAGCTGTGATGTGGATATCTATCACAGTTTGTCTTCGATACGAGGACCATGCCAACCCACAGCTGATGAAGGCCAAAGCCAGAAATAGCTAGCTATCTTGTGGTGGGCATTTCGAATTGAATGCAAATTGTGATAGACCAGAGAATTTGATAATCTATTTATATATATATATATATATATATATATATATATATATATATATATATATATATATATATATATATATATATATATATATGCGTATTCACACGAAAGAGAAGCCCTGTAATGTTCAAAAAACACCGCGTTAATCAAGGGACAGGAGATACGAATCAACATTTACTATGAATTTCCGAAGTTTTTAAGCCTCAGGAAAAACCTTTTTTGGCAAGGAGTTCCAAAGCTTAGCTGTTCTATTCACAAAGATCCCTCAGCAAGAGAAGTTCGACAGGTTTACAAATTCACTACAGAGGGGTGAGAATTCTGTACTCATCGAGTCATCCGTGTAGATATTGCCAAGAGAGACAAGTCTCCGACCCTTCTACGATGTTCTAATGAAGTGAGCGAGTCTGTGAGCGAAGATTCACCAACAAGACGAATTGCCTTTCTCTGAATAGAATCGAGAAGACTCAATGAATATTTTGGTGCCGAACTCCACACATGAGAACTGTATCCCATGACAGGTCGTATCTGAGCCTTGTAGATCATTAGAAGCTGACGAGAACTGAAGTATTTCTTCGCACGAAATAGAGATCCAAGTTTCTGGAAAGCACTTTTAGCGATCGATCTCACATGGTTTTCCCATGAGAGATTATCACTGATTGTAATTCCTAGCATCGATATACTTGATTTTGTTGGAATAGTCACTCCTGACAACCTGAATATTAGACGATGACAGATCGGCTTTTCTTGAGAAGAGACATGCCTGGGTTTTCGTAGCATTAAATTCCACCAAGTTTATGTTACCCCATTTTATTATTTTTACCAAGTCGTCGTTAATTTTATTGACGTGAATGTTTCATTGAATTTTTGTTTCCCGAGCTGGTATGGGGACTCTGGAAGAGAAACTGGTATGGAAAGTACTGTCGTCCGCGAAACTAAGTATTGAACAAGATGTTTTATCGAGCAAATTATTGATATGAAGCAGAAACAAAGTGGGCACCAGAACTGAACACTGTGGAGCACCTGCATTCATTGGGAGAATATCAGATGATACTTCATCAACAACCACATACAGAGACCTATCAGAAAGAAACTCAGAAACTCTTCAACAAAGCACACAACTGAGGAGGCAAACCATAAGACGGCAGCACAGAAAGGAGACCCCGATGTCAAACTCGATCGAACGCTTTTGAAATATCGAGTGCAACAGCTATCGTTTCTCCGAATTTCTCGATTGAATGCTGTCAAATATGATAAACATAAGCCAATAAGTCACTGGTTGATCTTTGATGGCGAAATCCGTATTGTCGATCATTAATTATTCCTCTATATTCCTATATTTCTCTATATATTTGATGAGCTTCATATTGATTGCTTTTTCCATGACTTTGGAAATGATAGAAAGGAATGCGATTGCAATGCTTGCTGTCCTCTGGGACTTAGGAAAAAACCCCAGGTTATATGAAAGGTTGAATTATTCACAAAGTACTGGTGTCAATTAAATCTTCTGCTGATCAGTGACGGTTATTGTACTCATGCAAAATATTATTTTTTGTGGAGTTAACATCAATTTTTGGAATCTTCTTCTGGAATGCTGGACCTTTTCCAGTCTTTGAAAATAGGTTTCACAAAATTTTATACTTCCAATATTATACTTCTGTCAATGATTGCACCATGTGCTATTTATGAGGATTCCACTCGTGATTCATCAGTATTCTTTGTATACTTTCGAAAGATATCACTGGATTTCTGTTTCTCGATCTACTATTAAGAAACTCAGCAGTCAGCTTATGCTTGGATCATAGACCATACTTTTACTTTAACTTTATCTCTTTATTTCAATTCAAAAAAGTTCTCATAATGCCAAACAATGTGTATGAACGCTTTCACTCATTAGCATTGTGACAACTTCCTCGAAGTAAAAGTAAAAGATGAATTGAAGGTGAAAGTTTGTTCTATGAACCAAACATAAGTCCTTGACATTCAATCGAATGTCTCTGTCAAGCACTGTTGAGGATTTGGTTAACAGCTAAGCTTTCTATAGTCGGGCTGTTCAAAAGATAGAATTCAAGAACGCGTGAACAGTGAATGCCTGCATCTATATATAGCCTGCGCGGCGTAGCCACGCCTTCTAAACTGAAATAAATGAAGAACTGTTTACACTGTACTGTACTCATTTGTGCTTTGTATTTACGTGTGTTACATTAATTAAATAATATGGATGGAAACACTGTTTCACCTCCAAAAAAAAGACATTTAACTGTAGAGGAAAAAGGTGTATAGTGTAGCCGCTGAAAAGATAGAATGATCACGTGAACGGCACGCACTCTTTGAATGTTCCTCTCCCCAATGTTACAAGTCCGATTTACACCACTCAACAAAAACGTCGCATTTCCCTGTTCTCCCATAAACTCTTGGGATGCTTTTTTATAAGTGTTCATTATTACACCTTTTTCCTCTACAGTTAAATGTATTTTTTTTTCTTGGAGGTGAAAGAGTGTTTCCATTCATATTATTTAATTAACGTAACACACGTAAATACAAAGCACAAATGAGTACAGTACAGTGTAAACAGTTCTTCATTTATTTCAGTTTAGAAGGCGTGGCTACGCCGCGCAGGCTATATATAGATGCAGGCATTCACTGTTCACGCGTCCTTGAATTCTATCTTTTGAACGGCCCGACTATAATAATGAACACTTATAAAAAAGCATCCCAAGAGTTTATGGGAGAACAGGGGAATGCGACGTTTTTGTTGAGTGGTGTAAATCGGACTTGTAACATTGGGGAGAGGAACATTCAAAGAGTGCGTGCCGTTCACGTGATCATTCTATCTTTTCAGCGGCTACACTATAGGGTCAGTTTCACGAAGTATGGGAACCTACTGGTTGCTTAATAGTACTTAATAGTGATACCTTCTGGTTTCCTTTTCTATGAGTCTAAATGCTCGACAACCTTTTATGAAAGACATTTTACACATATGGTTCAGAGCTAATTATTGGGTCACAAGAAAAGGTGAAACTAGCCCTTTCAATGAGCAAAATAATGCGCCGAATTTATAGTTTAAGAAAGAGTAAATATTTACATAGTCGGTGAGAACACTTGAAGATTTGCTACAAATCCAATCATCTTTGAAAAATCGTTCAGGCCAGTGCCAACCTACCTACATAATTGGTTGATGGACTAACACATGTCAGAAAACACCTACTCCCCTGGCTAATAACACGAAGGGTGTTGAATTATATTCGACAGCTGATAGCTGGCAGGATTCTTCACATGACATATTCCTGCATATGCTTTTCAAGTGTGCAATTCACTCTTTCCCATACGAGGAATTGAACGAATTTGGATTTGCTTCTCTGCCCCATCTACGGGCAGATGGCGTGATGAAGGCTTATTCAGCTCATTGTCAGCGTCATACTTCTTCGACACTCGTTTTAAAAATATTTTCGTTTGTTGGAAACCCTCGAGTTTTGTGCGAGCCTACTGTGTAAGCTGGGATTAACCTCAAAGAATTGTTCCAAGATGATTTGATTCATAGCCAGTCTTCAAGTGTGTTCACCGACTGACTATATTGGAATGTTCGGAAACTACAAAATATAATAAAATATTTTTAGACACGAAACGGAATGCCAGATGATTGAGAATATTTCAAAAATTATTTCATACGGTTCTCCCATGAAAGAGTATTTATTGGTGGTCGTAATTTCAAGCATCGAGGTAAATGACTTAGTTATTTCAATTGTGATCAAATGAAGTTGTCATCATTCGTTAATCGAACATTATAAATGTATATAAAAATATATATCTAAATGAAAATGAAGTTCTGATGCAAGTTACGTGGTACCAATTTGCATCATTACTTTTCAAATTAGTCATTTAGATAATATAAAAGATTAGTTATCGTGGAATCCCCAATAATCATTCGTGAGCGGAAAAGATTCGTCAATGGAGTGATTTGAAATTGAATGGAAATCATAGTGGATAAAGACATTTTTTGCTAGGAATGACGGAACAGGATAAAAAATATCAGACAGCATGATTCATACAAAAAAAGTTTCTTTTCGTAATATTTAGTTTTTCTGGAAGCTACGAAAGTATATCTTCATCAGTACACAAGAAAAAAAGCTGAAAGTCGATAGGTATATCAATATGAAGTACCATAATAAATTAGCCATAGCAGAGGTACTTTTGTTTCATACAATAGTGGACCAGTAGCCTGAATGTGTCAACATTTCAGCATATCCACCAAATTTATGATTCCGAAGTTCGTTCTGGAGAAGAGTGATTTGCATGTTTTTCAATTGTTTTTGGTATAAATTTCGTATTGCATGTTTCAAACCCATATTACCCAGTACCATTAGAAAGTACTCTCCTTGGGTGGTTCATTAATGAACATATATAAGGTGTTCCATTCGAAGAATTCTAGAGAAAATTGGCAGAAAAACGCTTCCTTTTGAAATACAATTTGACATTTTTGAAAATTTGTTATGATAAAATGGTCTCTTTATTTGAGCTTTTCTTGAAAATGGTGGCGCCTGAATAGGTTTGTTCACTCACAATATTTGACTATCTTCTGATTCGATTGTTATATACCCATACAAGCCAATATTTTGCAGGACGAATGCTTATATGGAAAGCAATACATTAAAGAAAGCTCCAATATGCCATGCTGCACTGTTACTCAATATCCTATTCATGAGCAAAAAGGTTAAAAGTTCTAATGCAGCGATGAAAGTTATGCTATAACCTACTGCTACACAAGAAACAGATCAATATATAGGGGTGTTTTCAAGATATCTAATTGAATTATTTGTGTAAAAGATCGGACGATTGATTTATCATCTCATCGGGAACTTATTTCTTAGAATACTGTAATTTTCAATCGAAGTTGTAACTTAGAAAAAAAATTAGGAGTTCTGCTGTTAAGTTTTTTGTGCGATAGATCTCCCACTTGCATGCTGATTGTGTTTCAATTGACACCCTAAGCTTATGTTCATCGATGATCAACTTCCTTTAACACCATCTCAACGATTTTTCAAGAAAAAATACTTCTTCAGTATATGAAGAATGTGAACCCTACGAGTCATGTACACATTTCAAAATGAGATGAATGCCAATATAACAAAGCGCAAATTATCCCCGAAAAGCCTGATTGCAGTAACCAACATTATTATATCTGGATTCACAGTAAGAACTAGAACATCCAATCTGGTGCTTGGTGTCGGCACTAAAAAAAATCACTTCTCAATACAACGTCCGTTATACCAGGTGACAACAAAATTAATGTACATGGAAGTTGAATATTTTAGTGGTATTATTTTCTTCTGAAAAAATCATGTTGTTCTCGAAATTCTAAAATAAATAAAAACATTTCAAGAACGAAACAGAATAAACATGAAACATCCCTGATGATGACATCAGAAAACTTTCAAGAATTTATGAATCACCAAATATACAGGGTATTCCATTCGGGATAGAAAAGTTGTTGCCACCTACCGATATAACCGTAAGTGAAGGTACATTATTATTAAAATATTTATCAAAAATCCGTAAATTTATGATTGATATGCAGTCTTCTTCAACAGAATCCCTCAGAAAAATGTAAAATTGGGATGCAAGAGCATTAGCCTCGAGACATAGTTTAAAAATAATTTCGAGTTTTCAGCCTTTCTCACTGAAATACACAACTCTCATGCATTCGAAAAAAATTATAAAAGACATATTTGCATTCAGAATCCTCAAGATATTTTGATATTTCATTTTCATGAAATGTTTTTAAAAATCGTAATGAAACAGAAAATCTCATCTGAAAGCTAGCAGCGTCACAAGATATGATGGAAATGTTTTTCTCGGTCGCTATTACAGCTGACGACTTGTGAAAACTGAACAAATTCATGCAAAGAAAAAGAAAAGTATGATCTCGCAGTCTTGGTAGACACATCTGCAACTCAATCTACATAGCTAAACTCCACCTATTATGTAAAATTGAAATAATAATTAAAGTCGATTATCATTATTATTATAACCTTTCGAAACATTTCAATGAATCAATATTCTGCGCTGCAGAAATCGCTCATTCATTTACATCCGTAACTGATCGAGTGCTTGTTATTCACTAACATAGAAATATATTATTCTGCCTCTGCTTTATTATTGAAACAAACTGAATTTGAATCAATTTCAAATAATGTAGAGCTACAAAGACCTAAGAAATATTGACAATGAACTTATTCCGAAGTGCAGTAGTGAACTCAAATAGTGTGCATTTCCGGATTGAAAGAAGGCCGTTCAGAATACATTTTGGGAGGAATATATAGAAAATAATTTACAATTCACGTTGAAAATTAGTTAGAGCTTAAAAATGGAAATCTGATTTTGCTTCATCTCTTCAAATAATCTTCGACAACATTTTTGGAAATGGAAATGCCCCTCAAAATAAAAGAAAAAACCTTCATTAATATGATCACTTCAAACATTCACTCGTGTTCACCCCGAATAGGAAACTTTATTTATGGCATAGCAATTAAATGTAGCTACAATGCAATAAATTCAGGAGGAATGGAAAATCCGTTCGTGAATTTCAATCGCTAACGATGGATTAACTCCCTAATGAGTTCGTAGAAACTGATTAGAGTATTGAAAACCAGCTCAAACTCAATGGAATACATCAAGGCTTTCTGGTTCACTTAAGATCCCCGGGAGCTGGATTAGCCAAAAATGGCATTTACGACAAACCAGTTTCTGAAGAAATTTACTGATTTTATTTACATAAAAAGTGGACTAAAAACTAATTATTTATTAAATATAAATGAATTAAAAAATGGAGTTTTGACGCCGAAAACTATTTCAGTAGTTGGTATTGAAACGAATCTTTCGCAGACAACGTTACAATATACAAATTGTAACAATAACCAATTTGCTTCTGATTTTATGGTTCCGAAAAAATCAATTCATTTCCCAGTTGTATCTGATAAGTACTTATTTTTCTTTTTATCAAATCAACGTTAATTATAGTTATTTATTTATTTCCTTATGAAAATAATTGTAAATTACTTACTTACGATAACTTTCGTTAGGGAGGATTGTGATTGTGTTCTCAACGATGTGTTTTATCTTCTTTTTTTGAATTTTCGAGGTTGCTATATGTGACCCAATAAGTCCATTTCGAAAACATTTAATTTGTTATGCTATGTTAACGATATTCATGGTTGACAATAGTCTCAAGTATATTCCTGGATTTAACTGAAGCCTGGAATGTCTTAACTACAAATATTTTTATACAAAAGTCGATAGATGTTGAATTAAATTTAGTATCTTGGAATGATTTGAATCATTCGTGTCAAACCGTCAGCAAAAAAAATAAAATTAATACATCGATCAATCATTCGATTTTGTTTTGCAAAATTGAATACTGCCAATATGTGTGATTTCAATTCTGGATTGATCAAAGTTGGTATTGGGTCTTTCGGAGTCACATAGGAGAAATACATTTTTGAAAATTCGATCTTATGTATAATGATATAAATTTTTTTCTATTCAAATTCACAAACTTTTTTCTGAATTGATATTGTGGGTTTTTGCGGTCGACTATCACGAACAAAACATTTGTTTTTTGAATTCAACATAGCATCGGATCCAATATCACTACTTGAAACTTCAATGTTTGGATTATGCTCCAAATTAGTACCATTCGGTTTTCTGGGAATGAGAAAAAAATTGAAAAATTATAAACAATTAAAAAATAGTATTCAAATAAAAAATAATGAAACTGATATACCTTTCCAGAATTTGTTTTGAAGAAAAAAATCATTATCTTCGCTATCATCATATTTATTATAAAAAATGAGGGATACTTGTTAAATTCACTCACTTGATTCCAAGTTTATTTTTCTGTAGTCAAAAGTCTCATGATGATTTCAACAAGTTCATCACGGGATCCTTCATCTCTAAAATATATTTGGAGTACCTCTTGTAGGCTCTTTATACTGTTGGCTTTGAATTCTCTCTTCAATGTCTCGATAACTGTCTCCACTCTATCATTCAATGCCTCTTCACTTGGATTTGTATGAATCCCTCTGAAAATTAAATATTAAACGATATTCCGTATGAGCCTTCGGAAAATGGACTGTAGAAATAATTCACAACCCATCTAATCCCAAAACAAATCAAGTGATCCCACATATACTTCGTTCATTTATTTCAATACTAGGGTGATTTCGGAAAATCGGTCTGAATTTTGAGAATTGTATGTATATATTCCATTGCCGAAACTGTGTTATCATAAAATCATTTGATCCATAAAACCTGAAATGGTTCTGATGATTAGATAAATAGTATAACATTTTGTATGTAGACATTGACGTTTACCAGTTCTTTATCTGGAAGTAATTATTGGTTTTCCATTCTGCCCTTCAATATCATATAATGTAAAGGCGGATTCTCACCAAACGGATTCGCTTGCGACTAATTTCAAAAACAGAACCAAAAAATTTGTTGTGGTTTCAGAAACAAACTCCAAACTCGAATTCCACCAAACAAACAAAAAATTTGTTTGTCTCTTGTTTTGTTTTGATGTATTATCTGCCGTTTCCACCTCACGAACAGTTTTCATCAGCCTTCTCTAGACGATGTTATTATAATGGCATGCGGTGTTTTTAGGATCGAATATTTTGAGCAGAAGATGCGAAAGCGAAAACAACCAAGATACTGGATGAGATCATTTTTGAGAAGACGAATAGATTATGGAACGGGCAAAATTATGGCAGATTTGGAACATGGTGACATAGGAATAAATAAAGAATTGAGATCATCATTCCACACAGTCACATACGAACAAAATAGTGAACTATTGTCACCAGCCCTTTCCACATAGCAGACTCTGTTTTCAGAAACAGAGACAAAACACCGAAACCCTTTGATCTTTCCGCCTGGCGACGGGACTTTTCGTTGTTGACAAAAACAGTAACTCGCGACACAGAGTCTTCAAAATGTTTCTTATTTTGACAACAAAAGTTTTTGTTGTGTCGAAATCGACACAGTTGCTGTTTTGTTTCTGTTTTGTCCGTTCGGTGGAAATCCGCCTTAACAGATCCTCATTAGAACCATGGAAAATATACGTCATACTAATATTATTCAACATCTCGCCTCGAAATAAACGAATTGTTTCAAAATGTCAAAGAGATGAAATTGCAGAAAAAATTCTTGTACACATGGAATCCTTATATTGATTATTGACTCAGAATGACTCGTGTTCAGAACGATGCTGCTATGGGAAACATTTACTTCTATCATAATACCTATATGCCGTCAGTTTTTAGCGGTACAACTGGCAATATACAGGAGAAAAACTGGGTTTGCCGCCTGAAAATCGGAAGTAACTACCATTTATTCTTTATACGGCTTTTATCAAGATGATAGATCCCAATAGCGTGAAAAAATTATGGTACCGGAAGCCAAGGAATCCACTTGACATTCAAAAACAATTAAAATGGCTTTCAGCACTGTTATTATAGTAGGACACCAAGTTGTTCCTGGTTAGTTCTCGAGATCTTCTATCTTGGAGAAAGCGATATAAGAATATTTGATCCTAACTTCCATTTTCTAGTGGAAAATTAAGTTTTTTCCTGCAAACGGTGAATTATACCATTAAAAATTGACATTGTACTGCTGGGAGTTATTGTGGCTTATTGCATCATTCAGAAATCACCAGTATCATGAAAATCGGGATACCTATTTAGGGTCCTGCAAGATGACCAGATTCAATACCACGATATTTTTTCCACAAATTATGGTATGATAAGGAACTGCTGAATACAATTTTGTTTGATTCTAGAGGATATTCCATTTTGATTTCTGAAATTGGGGTGATTTCTTATAAGAAGAAGTGCAAAAACTCTCGTAATACCTATAGGTACCTCAAAAATTTGGTTTACGCACGGTATAGGTACTCATTGAGCATATCATGAAACGAAATAAAAATCAAAAATACATGATTTTCGATGTGGGTATACACTTGAGAAATTATTTGAGGTTATTCGGATTCCTATGAGTGTAAGTTTTCTGCATAATAAGATGAAACATGTTCAGATTTTGCTAATTAGAATTTAAAGTATTGAAACATTTCCCAAAAAATATCTGGAGATATATTAATATTTGGGTACTATTCCAGAATATATGTTATCATGACTGATAAAATGAAAACGAAACGAAAAACTTAGGATAAAATGAGTTGGCAATCATTTGAGATATGAACTGAATTTTCAGAAGAAGGTGTGTCCCTGTGAACTGCTGTAGTTACCAATACGCCATTTTTCATACATGCCTTCTCTATTGAAGTTTCAATTCTTGAATAATCTTATTCTGTATACCTGTCATTTCTTTTATTCCATCATTTGAAGTACGAATTCATTTACTTGGTACTTGGTACTAGTTACTCTATTACCCGAAAACGCTCTCAATCAGGAACATGGTAAATTTTCGTTCATAGGACAATACCTTGTTTTGGAGAAAATGTTTGCCGTTCCTTAGTATTTTGATACGTTGAACACAAATCTGAAGTCTAAACGCGGCACCCTCCTTATGTTCTACGCATCAAAATTCTCTTCACAACCATATGGTGCTTGATAAACGAACATTTACCACGAACATATTGAAAAAATATCTCACAACTCGAATTTGAAAAATTATGGATAAATTCGTGATATCTAGCAAATTTTTGTAATAATTCAGACACCAGTGATACTAAGAGTAGTAATAATTAGGGATATATCGTACTCACAATACTAGTCGCAGCTTCGCATCAGTCAGTAGCAACGTGATCAGACTAGTGTTTCGTACTTGACTTTCCTGTGGCTCGTCTGTGGGTTCAGTCCTTCCACTTGTGGGGGAAATTGAGCGGTTTTCTCCATGGTTATTACTATTCCATAAAACAGGAGGAATACTCGTGGGGTCGATTGGACATTCAGTAACTTCTCTCCCGAATGCATTGTCCTCTATTGGAAGATACTTCTTTTTTTCAACCACTACTGATTCGCCGTCTTCAAAAAAGTTCTCAACAATTTCACTAACAACAGTGTAGTTGGCATTGCCAGTAATGTTTTTCACGAGATCTCTTTCGTGTATTGCTAACTGTAGCGGTGTAGATGCTGGTTCTGTATATCTAGATCTGATTTCAAGTTGTCCTTCACTTGCCATTGATTTTTTACCTTGGTTAGTGTAGGGATAGTATGAGTCTGATATCATGGGAGTATTTTGTTCCACACTTATAATATCATCTTGCGTTTCTGACTCTAATGCTTGATGCGAAATTTGTACAGTGATGTGATGATTCTGAGGCGGATATCTTCTGTCTTGTGATTGATGTGGATATCTTTGATCTGGTGATTGCAAGAGATTCCTCAGATCTTGGGTTTGCAATGAATTTTTCCGATCTTGTAACCGCGGTGGTTCTATCCAATCTTGTGTTTGTATTGAATTTCTTTGATTCCGTGAATACGGAGGATTCCTCAAACCCTGTGGTCTCCAATTTTGTGACTGCAGTGATTTTTCTATCCATTCTTGTGTTTGCACTGAATTTCTTTGATCTTGTGAATGCAACGGATTCCTCACACCTTGTGGTCTCCAGTTTTGTGCCTGCAGTGGCTCAATCCACTCTTGTGTTTCCATCGAATTTATTTCATCCTGTGAACGCCGAGGATTATTCAGACCTTGTGGAGGTGGATGATCTCTCCAGTCTTGTGACTGCTGTGTTTCTATCAACCCTTGTGTTTCCATGAAATTTCTTTCATCTTGTGAATGCGAAGTATTGCTGAGCCCTTGTGTTAGTGAAGAACAACTCCAATCATGTGACTGCAGCGGTTCTATCAACCCGTGAGTTTCCATGGAATTCCTTTCACCTTGTGAACGCGAAGGACTCCTCGGCTTTCGTGGCAGTGGAGGATCTCTCCAATCTCGCGATTGCAGTGGATTTGACAAGTCTTGTGGTTGCGGTGATCCCGTAAGATCTTGTGATTGGGATGGATATCTTAGATCTTGTGATTGTTGTGGATCTCGTATGGAATATACAAATTCGTCTTGGCGATTGTATGCTTGACTGGGAAAACGAGGTTCCACCATTTCCAGACAACGTTTGAATTGATGAGCTGGTTCAGGGTATCTTTGATTTACTGGATTAGTTATAGGTTCTGGCGACCGATAACAATGAGTATTTTGATTGATAATATTTGGTCTCATGCAAGGATCACACGAAGAAGGTGGCCCTAGTTTGCTCTGACAGAAGTCAACCTCTACTTCCGCATCGGTATAACTGGGCGCTGTATATACCCCTCTTGGATCTGTTGCATCAGGGTTTCGAGTGATTGGGTTACAGCAATCTGGTAATGAGGGATAATGTGGATGCACAAGGTTTGCATTTCCATTACTGAAATAGTTTTCTGGAGTCACATGATCTATATATGGATTACACGAGTATCTTGGTTCCGATTCATGATGACGTTGTCTGAAGATAGGAGGACCCGACATAGGGTTGCTATTTCTAGGAATCCAAGGAGAACTGAGTCTATGTGGTGGAAATCTTCGTGATGGACGTGGTGGATTATTCCGCGGCTTTCTTCTTGTAGTTTTCGTTGTTGGTTTGGCTTTTGGAGCCGAAGGATTATTCTGTTTCGTCTTAGAAGTACCTACCTTTTTTCTGGGTTTTGGGACTTCGGGAACCCGAAATATCGTAGATTGGTCATTTACTTGAGGAGTACTAGAGGTGGAAGGCTCCGATGATTTTGAGCTACTATTTGATTCAGATGGCACTGTATTATCGGAACATTCTTGATAAAGTGGGTGTCCTATTCCAATTGATTCCTTTTGTGAATTTGAAATCATACTTGGGTTTGAAGTTTGTGACGGATGAATAGGAGGAAAACAGTTCATAGAGGAACTTACACACTTGCTATATTCATGTAATGAACTTGAAGTCTGCCTTGGAGCTGTTTGTGTGGGAGTTGTATTAGTTGTCGAGTAAATCAGAGTATAGTTGCGTTCATTGAATTGAAAACCTCGTACATATTCTGCTGGATTTAAACATTGTGATATGACCGATCTATTATTTTCAGAGGTCGAAATGTATCCAGTTCTAGGAATATCTTGAGGAATAGAGCGAATATCGTTTTGTAGTGGAGAAACGGTTGAAGGCGAAACCGAAGCTGCATTCCTCTCAGACCAAGTATAAATGTCTCCATTCTCACTTTGAAAATACATAGTTGTTGTCTGATGGTTCGATTCAGATATATCATTGGGCGGGTCAGGCAAAATGTAACTGTATTCTTCACTTGAAGGAACAGGTTCCCTCTCTTCAATTCTAAAATGTTCTGAGTCGATCGAACTACTCTTTCCTGAATTCATAATATTCGTAGACTGGGATATTTCACGAGAAATGGTGTCTGTTTGGGATAACTCAGGCATCGAAGAAGATGCTATGTATTCGAACTCATCAGTTTCTTGGCTCCTGGTCTGGTGATACATATTCCAAGCTCTTCGATTATTATAGAGGTCTTGGATTGGAGAAGTTGATTCACTTTCGTTAGACGTCGAATAGAATTCTGGAGCCAAATTGCATGGATGCCTTGATATCTCATTCGGAATTATAGCAGAATTGATTTGAGATGATTCAGTCACGAATCCTTCAAATGAGTCATCCGGAGTTTTTGAACTGTGATTTGTTACTGTTTGCACAGGAATCACTTTATCTGGTAAAGATGATCTTCTAAGGTCAGCGGTGAATCTTTGGGATCCGATCCAAGAATTATTTCTGAAGTTCATGACTGATGTAGTTGGGGATACCTCATGGGGTATAGTATTGGGCAACTTATCATTTGGGAATGAGTGAGGATTTATAATTTGTTCATAACCTCGATTATCAAGAGTCTTTTCATTTTTGTGATATGTGCCAGTAATTTTGCTGATGGATTTTGTTGCCATTTGGGGATGAATCGACTCTGATGGTGAAGAATCTGGAGTGTAATATTGTTTTTGAATTGAAAAAGATAATGGAGCATTCACAACAGCAATATTTTGTGAATTCTCTGCTTCACTGATTTCTGAATTCAAATCGTATACAGGCATTTCACGAGGAAGAGAGGGATATTTTTCCACAGAGGGATATTTTCTTGAAGACCTTCTAGAAGTCGAAACCCCATTCGGCTTCATTTCACCACTGTTATACTGAATCATATTCGAACCATTCCTAGATTGATGTGACGCTGGTGCGATTGACTTGATTGGCAACAAAACTACACTTGAACATTCTTCAGGATCTGGAGAATCTGAATTTTCCTTCTCAGCAGTAAAATTTGCCTTTTTTGTTGAACCTACATCTTCTGAGATCAAAGTTTGTGAACGCTGATTTATGGTAGAATGTGATTGAGATGATCTAAACTCTGGCACAGATCTCAAAGGAGAGATTCGTCCACGGATCGACTCATCAGATATGCCATTTCTATCAGTAGGCAAGTTTTGACCTTTTTTCGACCTGTGCTTGAAAATATGGAAAATGTCTTGAAGATTAGAATTCAAGTTGTTTTCAGATGATACTTCCGTTGAAACTTCTTCACTCGCAGCTTCGTTTGAACTTTCTGAAAAGTCAGTATTATCCAATCTGAGATAGGGCATTGGTGAGGATTCTACTGAATTATTCGAAACATTATACGATTCTGTGGTCTCCAGAAATAAACTTTCCGAATTGATCTCTCGAGTCGGGAGAGTTTCCGGAATACGTGAATTCATAATATTGGTAGAAGAAACGTCGATGCCAGAGGTCTCATTTTCTTGACCATTGAATGGCATCATCGGGGGTATTCGATTTTCAGCCATTAGGCTCATAATTACATTTTGTTTCGAATCCCTATCGACAATAGACTCAGAATAGTTTTCATAACGAGTTTCTGACACGGAAGATGACTTCAGGAACTCTGACTCATCTCCATTTTCATTGATATTTTCCTCATCACTATCCAATATGATTACCTCGAAAGAATATTTTTGACCTTTAGGTGCATGCCACGGATTGGTATCTTGAACATTCGGGTTTTGGTTGGTATCACATTCATTAATATCCTGCGATTTGGAATTAGTTCCACCAGAGTTATCAAGATAGCTTCGAGCTGAAGTAGGTATTGTTAATGAGAGATGATATTGAATTTGAATTACTCTTACCTGTAGAAAGTTTCGAAAATGGAACGCACGAAATGTATTTTTTGAAGCGTCTCGAGGAAACCGCATCATCTTTAGTATGATTCGACTGGGTAACATCACCCTGATTTCGATGCCTGACATGTTCAGCACGACCAATCCCAGTTTCTTCCAGATGTTCATCCCTAACGTTTCCAATCCGCCTCCTTACATTACCAAAAGAGGGTGTAGAGACGTTCTTAACCTTCCGTACTTTTCGAGCTGGAACCAAGTTCAAGTATATCAATAGACTGATATTCGACATAACAACGTATCTCACCTCTAGCTGGTGGTGTCAAAATCTGTTGAATTTGTGTGAATAACCTGACAGCAGTATCATGCTTATCCTTGGCCTCGAAACCTCCGTCATGATTAGGATTATTTTGCTCCGTTCCTGTTCTTTCTCTTCTGAGTTTTTCACTTTCCTCAAAATCCACGGACTTCTTCATGATTGCATCTCACTTGCCACTACACACTCTTCACTACATTCGACAGCAGAAAAAAGCACGTGTTACTATCTCGGAAAGCTGGTAACAAGTGAGACGAAAGTTATTGGTAGCAAGAACATTAATTTCTTATCTGTTTAATAGCAACGGATTCTAAAACAATTACTCATGTGATATGATTGTTACAGGTAAGCAAAAGAGTCCAACGAATCGGCTAATAAAGATTGCCGTGAAGTAAATTATCGATGAATCGATCATCGAAGAAGCAAATATGATTATGTTGCAATAAATATTGTTCTGTTCATTCCGAAGCGTATTATTCAGATAAAACACGAAAGATCATATCCTGTCAACGGTTTTCTTGTAGTCAACATCAACGAAGAACATCAGTTGACACCGCAGTACGATCGTAAAAGTCTTGAATGCCTTGGCTTCTATTTCCTTTGCGTAAGGAATTGTGAAAATAAACAACTCTTGGTCAAGGTATTTAAAAAGGTGCTTTTTATCGATAGGTTGATATATACGATATTAAAGACTAGGTAGCGATGGAATAATAATGGTTGATAATTCGTGAGAATTCATTCATCAATAATATTCAAGGTGGTCTATCTCAGCTCACTGAAGTCGAAAAAATAAGCTTTGGATTTCAACAATTAGCGTCATTACTGAAACTAAATAACTTGAATTTACAATTTTATCTTCAAAAAAAATGATTTACTCTTTATCTTCGGAATCAAACGAAAAGGAATTGTGTTCGAAGAACATCGCGTGAACCGAGGAATAGGAGATAAGAATTAATATTTACTTCAGATTTTTTGAAAGTTGATGTTTCGAGAAATATCTCACTAGGCAAGAAATTCTACAGCTTAGCCGTTCTATCGAAAAACAACTGTTTGATGGGGTGATAGGTATCTTGTCTCACAAAAAAATAGTGGGAAGACTGAATTTATCGGGTCAACCGTTATGAAACTATCAAAACCAGAATGATTGATGATATTTGATAAGAACGAAGACCATTGAATGAACACATACATTTCTTGATGAATTGTAGGTCAATGTCAAAAAATAAATATAAATAAAATAGTAGTAGTAAACTCGAGAGTAAACTGATTTTTAACAGTGAGAAAACTCAAGACTGAAGATCAAAAACGCTGCAACTGTAAAGTTAATATAAAAAGTGTGATGCATCCAAGGTTGAGCTGTTCTTGAATATATCTTCCGAAGATTTTTTTTCCGAAGTGAAGTTTGATAAAACGTTTCAGTTCTTTCGACAATTATTTGAAACTTGTTCCAGTACATGCTAAGGTGAGCATGTAGGTCTACCTACATAAATTTAGAATTTGAGAAAACAGTGCTACATACGAGAATATTAATGGTTATATGATTGATATGGCCTTTACATCTTTTCTCTGAGCTGTGAAAAACTTAGCGGCCCTGGATCAGTTATGAGTGCAAACTTCATTTCTAAAAACAAGTGACACGGATACACGTGAAAATACCGTTAATCAATAAATTTGATTCACCTATTTTTGGAGTGCCCACTAGTTTGATAAAATGGACGACTATTTTCATAAAATCATTTATATCGATGCTCGAAATCTCGATCAGCAATAATCTTTTCTGGGAAAACCGTGTGAGAACAATTGCCAGAATTGCTTCTCAATATGCGGTTCTCCATTTCGTGTAAGAAATACTTGCTGTGAAACTGTACCAATCTATGGAGTTGGTAAATTAACATTCCTAGACAGCAAAACATGCATCGAGATTTCTATATTTCATTAGTGATACTTCACTTCTGCAGTAGAGTGGGTAATTTTTTTCTTCAGGTTGACACAAAGAATAATCCTGTAATGAAAAACATTGTTGGAATATAGAAATGAGCATTCTTTATGAATTTTTGGAAAGTTGTCAGTCCCGGCCGCTTCGCCGAAAAATTGCCACGATGAAAGTGTGGAAATACTGTATTGGTCGGATCAACCACGATGTGATTGACGAATGCTGATTGATTGTTGTTACTTCAGAAGAGTAACGACAGTAAAAAATCTATAAAAAAGTTGAGTCGCCTACTTTTCTATGGCGTTCGAATGAAGTGAGAGAGTCCGTAGGCGAAGTATCACTAGATGGGCGAAATGTGTTTTTTCTAAATGTACTTAGTTCTTTAGCTCAAATGCAGTTGTGGTGCTGAACTCAACGAATGAGCAAAATGTAAAATGTTCCTTGGCATGAAACAGAAAATCAAGCATTTGATAAGCACTTTTAGCAAACGATCTCATATTTTTCTTGAGGAATTTTGTAATATTTAATCGAGGCATCTTTGAGAAATCCCGAATCTAAAGTGCGAACTGCGAGATTTTTTTTTTTTAATATCTCAAACCACTCACCATTTTGGCCACTTTGTTTACTTACAGGTTTGACTGACAAAAAACGTTCATCTTGAAATAATGTGAAATCAGGTCATTCGCTGAAATCATAATAGGAGTAGTAGTATTCATGGTATTTTCACATGTCAAACTCTATCGACTTCATTTGTAGCAAGTATGGCTTGCTACTGATTCCCCACGTGACAGATACACTTCCCAATACGACAGATATAATCGAATACGAAAACAATCTCTGTTTCGTTTGGCAATTGAACCCCATTCTCCCGGTCAAGAGCCAGCCACACAACCACAGCCCCAACCCATTCGCCACTGAGATCATATTTCAAAAAATTCGTAAAATCAATGCATGGCTGAATCGAAAACGATCAATAATTGATAAAAATCCACATTGCAAAAATATCTACACAATTTTC
Organism: Zygogramma bicolorata; assembly: GCA_032362365.1. Taxonomy (NCBI): domain Eukaryota; kingdom Metazoa; phylum Arthropoda; class Insecta; order Coleoptera; family Chrysomelidae; genus Zygogramma; species Zygogramma bicolorata. Next base: position 6,192,422 of record JAVJAQ010003427.1, on the reverse strand, counting down.
TGTATCATAATAGATTACTCCTCATATCTCAGAAATGAATTTGGTCGAATCGAATGAAATTCTGAACCTACCTTCTGAACTATAATTCATTAGTCCTAGTTATGGCAAAAAAGAACATATTCAACAGATGCGAATCATTCAACTCTACTCATTGATTCATTCTTCCGATGGGGTTCGTTGATATCCATACTTTTCAAGAGGTTGTGTATCGAACCCTTCTTTTGAAAATGAAATCTTACAAATTCATGATCGAATTCATGCCTCTCTGTCAGAAAATGTGATGGATTTGTTGAATCTGTTCTTATATTCCCATTCTGAAAAAAACTGTGTTTTTCACGCGTGTTCAGAAAGTTCTTCCTGTTTGACATATATAAAACATAGGGCATGATCCATATGCTAATTTATACACTCCAGACCTTCCTAACACTCAATTCTTCTGATTATTGTAAGCAATTCTACACTACCTTTGTCTGGGATGATTTGAAATATTTTTATTTTGTTGTCGTAGATATATTATAGATCTGAATTCCTGGTCTTCGTTTCGTGGAATTGGTTATATTTCTTTGAGGGCTTGGCTCTTTACTTTTTTGGGTAATATTAAATCTTTCAGCGTATCATCGTTTGCATTATTCCAATCTGTTTCATTAATCTGAGTTGAATATTGTTATTCACACCAAATGAGGGGGCAATCACTAGTCTGTGGATCATACCATTTAATGCAATCCTTTTGTGTTGCCGTGTATGACTAGAAGAATTGTGAATAACAATGTCCGTGTGTGAGGATTTTCGAAAATTGAAAAGTCGTGTTTTTTAATCGCCTTATTCTGTTTCATTTCCAAGGAACCCTTTATAGGTCTTCGATCTAAATTTCGACCAAGACTAAATTTACTAGTTCGGAAACGTGAAACAGTCTATTTTATGTCCAGATCAACCGAAACTGTATGCACAAGCGATTAGTGGTTAATTTTTCCACCACATCGTCCCCTTTTACGAGCTCTGAGGTAAAGTGGCGATTAGTGACGAATAACTTGATGTTTTAAGTGAAAAGTTTCAAGTGAGTGAAATAATACATATTGAATGATATAGTGTAATAAAAACTCCATCATATCCTACTGCAAGGACAAGTTTCGAATTTATTCGTCATCACCCCAAAAAAGAATAACACTATTTACATACGTAGTTCTTCAGAAATGAAGGATAATTGTCGGATAATTGTCACAACGTTGCGGCAAAGTCTCATTTGCCATCTTCTAGGTGATGTCTAGAGTTTCAACCTCCGAACTCGACTTCAGTCGAGCGGAAATGCAAAAAAACTCCGGGAACGCCCCTGATTTGTTGAACAGAAACATTGCGTTCATTTCTGAAGAACTACGTATGTAAATGGTGTGATTCTTTTTTGGGGTGATGACGAATAAATTCGAAACTTGTCCTTGCAGTAGGATATGATGGAGTTTTTATTACACTATATCATTCAATATGTATTATTTCACTCACTTGAAACTTTTCACTTGAGACATCAAGTTATTCGTCACTGATCGCCACTTTACCTCAGAGCGCGTAAAAGAAGACGATGTGGTGGAAAAATAAACCACTAATCGCTTGTACATACAGTTTCGGTTGATCTGGCCATAAATTAGACTGCTGCACGTTTCCGAACTAGCAAATTCAGTCTTGGTCGAAATTTCGATCGAAGACCTATAAAGGGTTCCTTGGAAATAAAACAGAATAAGGCGATTGATAAACACGACTTTTCAATTTTCGAAAATCCTCACACACGGACATTGTTATTCATAATTTTTCTAGTCATACACAGCAACACAAAAGGGTTGCATTAAATGGTATGATCCACAGACTAGTGATTGCCCTCTTATTTGGTGTGAATAACAATATTCAACTCAAATTGATAAAACAGATTGGAATAATACAAACGATGATACGCTGAAAGATTTAATATTACCCAAAAAAGTAAAGAGCCAAGCTCTCAAAGAAATATAACCAATTCCACGAAACGAAGACCAGGAATTCAGATCTATAATATATCTAGGACAACAAAATAAGAATATTTCAAATCACCCCAGACAAAGCCAGTGTGGAATTGCTAACAATAATCAGAAGAATTGAGTGTTAGGAAGGTCCGGAGTGTATAAATTAGCATATGGATCATGCCCTATGTTTTATATAGGTCAAACAGAAATAACTTTCTGAACACGCGTGAAAAACACAGTTTTTTTCAGAATGGTAATATAAAAACAGATTCAACAAATCCATCACATTTTCTGACAGAGAGACATGAATTCAATCATGAATTTGTAAGATTTCATTTTCAAAAGAAGGGTTCGAAACACAACCTCTTGAAAAGTATGGATATCAACGAACCCAAAGATACTCATCGGAAGAATGAATTATGAGTAGAGTTGAATGATTCGCATCTGTTGAGTATGTTCTTTTTTGCCATAACTAGGGCCAATGATATCTACTTTGAAACCTTTGTTTTATGTGTTCAGTTGTAGCTAGTCCAGGGTAGTTTGTTTAAGACGTCTTTAGAACCTTCGTTTTTTTCCTAGTCAAGTTGTTGCTGCTCCAGAGTAGTTACTTAGTTAGGTTTAGTTTGTTTAAGATATCTTTCAAAGCTTTGTTTTATGTGTCCAGGTGTAGCTGTTCCAGGGTTAGTAACTTACGTTTTTAGTTTGTTTAAGAAGTCTTTGAAACCTTTTTTATGTGTTCAGTTGTAGCTGTTCCAGGGTAGTAACTTAGTTAGGTTTAATTTGTTTAAGACGTCTCTGAAACCTTCGTCCTATGTGTCCATTTTTGGCTGTTCCATGGTAGTAACTTAATTATGTTTAGTTTATTCAAACGTCTTTGAAACCTTCGTTCCAGAGTAGTTACTTAGGTTTAGTTATAATAATAATAATAATAATAATGTTTATTCATCAAAATTCACAATTTTGAATACAAATGCTTATGTGAGTAGTACTTGTGAGCTGAATAAATAAACAATGGCATCACTGAAGGAACTATCGCAAGATGGCTCCTTGTGCGTGATATAGCCTCAAAAATGATAAAAAACAAAATACATATATTTAAAATAATCAGAAAGAGGATAAAATTTTTTTTTTGATTTGAAGTCTAAGTGAATATAACATTCATATAGCACATGACAAGTTATTTAAAATTTCACACAATTATTGGTAAACAGTTTCATGCAAGGTATTAGATGAGATAGAATAGAATATCTCAGTCGGTAAAAAGTCACATCCAGGTAATTGTGTCGAGTGGATAACACATGATCGGTTTGCAATCTCAGTGAACATAACATTCATATATCACATATCAAATTATTCAAAATATCACATATCAACTTATTTAAAAATATCGCAGTCGGTATTAAAGTCACATTCAGAGTTCCATGAGAAATATATATCACTGTCTTTTGAATAGTACAAACAATATATTGAAACTAATAAACTGTTACGGGCATGAATTGTTGTGGTTTCTACAGTTGAATGATTTTTTGGAGTATATCTCTGTCACAGCTTTTCAGCCAATGTTTAATTTTTTTATTAAATGTAATGTAGTTTTGACTAGATTTTATGGTTTCAGGTAGTAACTCCCAAGTTTTTGGAGCCAGATAGCTGCAGTGCCGTTGTCCCACTGTTTTGTTACATTTCGGAACCACAACACTATGTTCTTGTCTTCTAGTATTGTATGGGTGTTTCGAGAGTGTTATTTTTATTTCATTTTTGTATATTTTCTGCAACATTTTTTGGCAATAAAGTTTTCTGATGTCGAAAATGGCACTTTCTTTGTATAAATTATCGCTTGGATAAGTCCTTCCTTTGCCCGAAATGATCTTAAGAATTTTTTTTTGTACAATATTAAGACGGTTCAAGTGTGTGTCTTTTACTCCTCCCCAACCTATTATACCGTATGAAAGTTGGGACTGAACTAGACTATAATATACAGTTCTCAAATGGGTAATATCAAGGTATTCTTTCAAGAGTTTGAATCTTGATATGAATCCTCGTAGTTTATTTGTGAGATACGATATATGTAAATCCCATTTTAAATGTCGGTCAATTTTGATACCAAGATATTTAATGGAGCTGGCTTCTGGAATTGATATATCTTGGTTTATTTTCAATGTGAGACATCTTTCAACCTTTGTTTGTTTGGTGTTAGGGTATTGATCTCTGAAAAAAGTTTCAACTTTCACGAATTAACGATGAGATTAGAACCTTTGGTGTGAAAGTTGAAACTTTTCATAGATCAATTACCCTAACACCGAAATGATATTTTTGCACTCGACGCACGATTCGATAACAAGGTTAGAATCTTCAGGAGAAAAAAATTAATACTATAGATAGTATCAATTTTCTTCTGAAAATGCTAACCTTGTTAGCGAAACGCGCGTCGAGTGCAAAAATATCAGTTCGGTGTTAGGGTAATTGATCTCTAGAAAAAGTTTCAACTTTCACACCGTGGGTTTCAATCTCATCGTTAATTAAAAAAAAAACATACCAAAAACATCCTAGAAATGTTCCATGGATAGTGCTCCGAATGTACCTAAAACAGCCCACGTCATCCTAGAAACATATCAAAGGGATGTTCACCAGACATCGCAAATGATGACACGGCTGTTGCCAGAAACATCCCAGGGCTATCTTGAGGCAAATAGGGATGTCTGTGGGAAGTTTGTATTATCCCAAATAATTGTTTCTGGAATATCTCTCGGATGATTTTGTGTTATTTGGGGGCTCTTGACCGGGAGGATGGGGTTCAATTGCCAAACGAAACAGAGATTTTTTTCGTATTCGATTATATCTGTCGTATTGGGAAGTGTATCTGTCACGTGGGAAACCAGTAACAAGCCATACTTGCTACGAATGGAGTCGATAGAGTTTGACATGTGAAAATACCATGAATACTACTACTCCTATTATGATTTCAGCGAATGACCTGATTTCACATTATTTCAAGATGAACGTTTTTTGTCAGTCAAACCTGTAAGTAAACAAAGTGGCCAAAATGGTGAGTGGTTTGAGATATTTGAAAAAAATGATATCTCGCAATTCGCACTTCAGATTCGGGATTTCTCAAAGATGCCTTGATAAAATATTACAACATTCCTCAAAAAAAAATATGAGTTCGTTTGCTAAAAGTGCTTATCAGATGCTTGATTTTCTGTTTCGTGCCAAGGAACATTTTACATTTTGCTCATTCGTTGAGTTCAGCACCACAACATGCATTCGAGCTAAAGAACTACATTTAGAAAAAGCATATTTCGCCCACCTAGTGACACTTCGCCTACGGACTCTCTCACTTCTTTCGATCGCCATAGAAAAGTAGGCGACTCAACTCTTTTTATAGATTTTTTACGGTCGTTACTCTTCTGAAGTAACAACAATCAATCAGCATTCGTCAATTACATCGTGGTTGACCCGACCAATACAGTATTTCCACACTTTCATTGTGGCAATTTTTCGGCGAAGCAGCCAAGTCTTGCCGAAGCAGATATTTTCCGGGACTGACAACTTTCAAAAATTCATAAAGAATGCTCATTTCTATATTCCCACAATGTTTCCCCTTAAGGGTTATCCTTTGTGCCAACCTGAAGAAAAAAAATACCCACTCCACTGCAGAAGTGAAGTATCACTAATGAAATATAGAAATATCGATGCATGTTTTGATGTCTAGGAATGTTAATTTACCAACTCCATAGATTGGTACAGTTTCACAGCAAGTATTTCTTACACGAAATGGAGAACCGTCTATTGAGAAGCAATTCTGGCAATTGATCTCACACGGTTTATCCAGAAAAGATTATTGCTGATCGAGATTTCGAGCATCGATATAAATGATTTTATGAAAATAGTCGTCCATTTTATCAAACTAGTGGGCACTCCAAAAATAGGTGAATCAAATTTATTGATTAACGGTATTTTCACGTGTATCCGTGTCACTTGTTTTAAGAAATGAAGTTTGCACTCATAACTGATCCAGGGCCGATAAGTTTTTCATAGCTCAGAGAAAAGATGTTAAAGCCATATCAATCATCTAACCATTAATATTCTCGTATGTAACACTGTTTTTTCAAATTCTAAATTTAGGTAGGTAGACCTAAATTCAAGCTCACCTTAGCATGTATTGCAACACGTTTCAAATTTTTGTCGAAAGAACTGAAACGTTTAATCAAACTTCACTTCGGAAAAAAAATCTTCGGAAGATATATTCAAGAACAGCTCAACCTTGGATGCATCACACTCTTTATATCAACTTTACAGTTGCAGCGTTTTTGATCTTCAGTCTTGAGTTTTCTCACTGTTGAAAATCAGTTTACTACTACTATTTTATTTATATTTACTTTTTGACTTTGACCTATAATTTATCAAGAAATGTATGTGTTTATTCAATGGTCTTCGTTCTTATGAAATATCATCAATCAGTCTGGTTTTGATATATATATATCCTCGATCTCCAGTGATGATAGCCAGCTAGTAAGACAACTCAGATCTAGACGCAAGGTCACTCAGTCTTGAAAATGGCTCCGAAATGGGAGCCGAAACGTAGACAAGAGAATCATTCCAGACGCGGATCAACCGGAAGTTCCAGCCAGCACACATTATATATATAGCTTAATGCCTAGATGGCCAATGGTCGCAATATTGACAACCAAAAAAAAACGCTGGATATTTTTTTGTTAATTTCGAAATTTGTCTACATCTTATATAGTCATATCTATTACATATGCGAATCCAGATTTCCATTTGGACACTTGTCGTTATAGGGTTAGTGAGGTGGAAGCATTATTACCAACAAACATACGACTTGCTTTTTTGTGTACCTCTGTGGATATTCGCAATTCATGTATTTCATTCCCAAAGTTTGGATATTACAATGCAAAACTTATAGAACTGTGTGAAACTTCTCCTAGAGATCTTTTATCCTAACACCAAATTGATATTTGGCCGAGGTTTTCAGTATCACTACTTTTATTCGGGTTTGAAGTTTGAAGGCCGTCATTTTTTGGAATTTCTTCCTGACGTTTCGCTGGCTCGAGTGGCTAGCTTCTTCAGAGGCTCATTCATCTTGAAATTCACTCCGATGAATGGATATTTTTTCTTCGCAAGTTGTATTTAAGCCGATTCAGGTAGTTTGTGGTGCTAATTATTCCATTCGGATTAGGGGAATTGTCATTAATATTGATTACCTTGTTTACCTCATCTGGGTTCGGAGAATAATCATCATTATTATCTGAAGAAGTACCTGCAGTTATTATCGATTTTCTTGAAATGGGATTCCATATTCGGTTGAGGTTGACAGCTTCTTCTTTTCTGTTGAAATTATCCGTGTGTTTGTGGATTTCTATTGCCTCCCGTACCAGTCGGCTAGGGTATCACTGGTTGGGTGCAATCAGTTTTGCATTTTCAAACAGAATCCTGTAGTTACCCTCACTAAGTGCGTGTTCCGCCACAGCCGACTTGTCAGTTTGCCCTAGTCTGCAGTTTCTCTCATGTTCCTTTAGCCTTGTTCCCATGGATCTTTTGGTGGTACCGATGTATACCTTCCCACAGGTGCACGGTATGCGATAAACCCCTGCTGCAGACAGTGGATCTCTTTTGTCTTTAGCCGATCTGAGGCTCTGTTGAATCTTCTTTGTGGGTTTAAATACAGTTTTTATGTTGTATTTACCCAGGAGTTTTCCAATTCTGTCTTTGACCCTCAGGATGTATGGCAAATAGGCATGTGCAACTATCTGAACGTCCTCAGTTTCATGGCCCTGTTGATCTCGGTACACTGTATCCATTCGACCTCAAGGTCACTTGAAGATGTTCCAGTTCTTCCCCCAGATGTTCTAGTTCGCATATTCTTCGAGCACGTTCCGTTAGAGTAGAAATGACTCCTCTCTTTTCCCATTGCCACGCCATCCAATTGCTCATAGAAGTTTCCCCTCCATTGAAAGTAACTCCCCGTGAGGCATGCTCGGAAAAGTCCAACGATATCATTAGGGAACAAGTAGGCTAGCTCCTTCAGGGAGTCTTCCAGTGGGACGTTGGTAAACAAGGACACAACATCGAAGCTGACCATAATATCTGTCGGTTCCAAAGTTAAGTCTCTAATTTTACCCACGAAGTCTGTCGAATCCTTGACGTAGGAGTTTGTTCTTCCTACATGAGGCTGAAGGAGCGAGGCCAGATGTTGGGCCAAGTGATAGGTAGGTGAGCCTGGGGCACTGACTATTGGTCTCAGTGGCATGCTGGGTTTGTTCACCTTCGGAAGACCATAGAGCCTGAGTGGAACGGCTTCAGTTCTGAGAATGTTTTTTTTTTATGGTTTCCGTCAGTGAGGACGACTTAATGAGTTTGTTTACATTCCTGAACTTCGATTCCTCCGGTTTGAGAAGAACCGTGGCATTTCCCTTGTCCGCTGGTAGAATCGTGATCCCCTCATCAGAATTCAAGCTTCTTAAGGCTGCAATCTCTCTTTTTGGGATATTACATTTTGGAGGCCGTGCCTTGCTCAGAATATTCGCTGTCACAATCCTGATTTCTTCAGCATTTTTAATGAATCCACAAACACACGGATGATTTCAACAGAAAAGAAGAAGCTGTTAACCTCAACCGAATATGGAATCCCATTTTAAGAAAATCAATAATAACTGCAGGTAGTTCTTCAGATAATAATGATGATTATTCTCCGAACCAGCGAAACGTCAGGAAGAAATTCCAAAAAACGACGGCCTTCAAACCCGAATAAAAGTAGTGAAATTTGTGGTTATTGTGTAGAGCGTGTTGGGCGACATTGGATTTTCTACCCTTTCGTGTTTCATGTATGCAAAATGCTCCTTGAAACTGGTTTTAATAGATCGTCGACTCTGGTCGATGTATTTGTTGTTGCAATCTTGACAACTGATTTCGTAAATTCCTGACTTCTCTGAGTTTTCTTATTTATCTCTTGTGGTCTCGGTAGTGTAGTGGTGCATATCTGCCTATCAAGCGGAAGGCCGGGGTTCGAATCCTCGCCGGGCCACCGTGCTGGGTAATCGCACGTTAAAAGGTAAGGCCTCGTTGATCCATTGCTCGCACAAGTTTCGACTTCTGAGGGTTGACGTTCGTCGGCTGGTTAACGAAAACGAACAATTTTAGAACAATTTTTTTTGTTACCAAGAAGTTGTATTGTAATTTGTAAGATGTTTCATATGCAACTTTCATATTCACTTTATCGAATATCTGTTGAAGTCCTCTAGGCAACTCTAGTGTATTGAGGTTCATATGGGATTACTATGAACATTTCATATCTCTCATCGTTTTGAAAAGTCGAAGATAAACGAAGTGTTGCCCTAAATTTTCTGATTATCTTATCAGCTATGTACAATAAACTGTCACACCAAAGGTTCCAATCTCATCGTTTATTAGAACTGTGTGGTTAATTTATTGCTATTTTCTCGAATATTCTATATTTTTCGACGCATGGTGTTGCATTCGAACACTATCGGGTTTTTGTGATTATTACATGATGTATTTTTACTTGAGAGAAAATTATCAACTTTTTCCAAAACAAATCATAGTGTTCAGATGTTCTTGGTAAGATGAACTTGTAATTTTCAGTCCTCCATAAAGAAAATAATTCTTGTAACAGTTATGAAATTTTTGTAATATTTCCTGATGCTTCCGAACAACGTGTTGCTACCGGAGGGATTCATTTTTTCTCATTTGTATTCATGAGGTTAATAATAGAAATTTGAATAATAACGAATATATTCCACATCTGATTCCATATATGAATTACGATGTTATTAAATGGATGATAGCATTGTTGTGGTTCTCTGTATATTATACTGCGAGGATGAATTAACATGATGAATATATATGAAAAATGACATGGTATGTAAATGGAGTACCAATAAATATCATAAATTGTATAGGTTAGATATACTCTTTCATTTGATTCTCATTTGAGGAATTTGTGTTGATACTATGTGTTAAAAATATGCTTCAGTCTGTGTGAATGAATGAATTTGAAAATGAGATCTATTAGAAAACGAGCCCTGAGAGATATTTGATAGGTTTCCAATCCCACGAACGATCAGGGAGACTGCCCGCACAGGGAAATAATTGATGATACCTCATAGAAACACCGGCTATGGAAATATTCATGAAGAAAAGAGATAACTCGCCACTCTTTTGGTGCTTCATAGAGGTTAGCAATCGGTCGAGTCATCGCTACAGAAACTGTACCCAAGTTGACTACTGTTGTGCTTGTTATTTTCCTGTCTGTTTTGATTTATCTTGCTATCTAGGTTAATTCCTTTCCACTAGTCCATAAATTAGGTTTTTTGTCTTGTTGAGGGGTAAGGTCATTCCTGAAAGTATATATTCTGGCGAAATTTCATTTGAAGAATCTTCTTCGTCCAGTGAATTCCATTAAACTTTATAGCTGTTCGTGACTGATATTCCCATATGTCCAGAATCACTTTCTGGGAGCTTATTTTCGAATCAGGCAAACTTTCACATTAAGAGAGAATGGTATGTCACTCACTATTTAAGATGCTACGTGCTTCCAATATCGAGAGAGGCACTCGATTTCCTTCTCTCTATGAGAGCTCACCTCATCAGTAAATAAGGTTCAAGAAATTGAGTCCGGAAAATATGTAAATATCACTCACTTTTTTGTGGCTGATATAATATCAGTTGTTCTATTTGCTTAACAGTAAATCCATTGATAGAACGAAAATGTATTCACAATACAAATGCACATAATCATTGTGAAACAAACATTAAATGGAAAGTATCCAATGATGAGGTTCCATAGCTCAGATTAGCACGAGCCAAATCTACGACTTGTTCCAAAAACCAGAGATTGATGGTCCAATGGTCTTCTGGTTTTTTCTATGTAGGATCCTCTGCACTCGCACGTTATCCTGGAAACGCAGTTGTTGGTGTCGCTGTTTCAATTCGTTTATTTGGAGGTCGATTTTGTGTGAGCTGGCTGCGTATTGTATTCCCTGATCGAGAACAGACTTTGACGTTGTTTTCCCTCTTATCCTCTTGATCCTCTCTGGAGGTCTCTTCACGTTGATGTTGGAAATCGTTTTTTGTTCCGATGTTTCTTTGGCATTCCATTGGTTTGTTCGCGCCAATGTCTGATCCACTGATTTCTTCGAGTAGCCGTTCTTGTGAAGATCCTCCCTTATGTCGTTCAGTTCCTTAGCGAGATTTTCTCTGGTATCGTAAAGAATCACTGCTCAACAAATCAGAGACTTGACGATTCCTCGCTTCGAAGATTCATGGTGGTGGTCACTAAGCGTTGGTTTCCTGTAGACCGATGTTTCCCATATATTTGTGCGTCGACAAACGGCAGTTTGCTCGGAGATTCTTTGTCCATTGGGAATATGATGGTGGGCCTCACGCTGTTCAGGTATTCTAAAATGGCGTCCAATTCTGCATCTCCGTGGTCCCATCCTATGAACGTGTCCTCAACGTATTTCAATCAGACGTGGTCTTCTTTTTTGTCGTGTCCGATGGGTATGTTTCGAATAATTGTTTGTAGATAGCAACTCTATAGTGCCACCTACTGGTAGTGTTGTACTATTTTCCAAACTATTCTCTTCTTTCAGATTCCTGTTGTTGATCCCGAGTGTCTCTCTGGCGGAAACTTTTGTGTAGAGGCTTTCTACATCGAAACTGATTGGCTGGTCTCCTTCTCTGGCCTCGACTGTATTCATGATTTAAACAGAGGATCTGGAGAGAGAAAGAGAGAGAGAGAAAGGATGAGTTTCAAATGTACAATGAAGAAAGAACCTCGGAGAAAATTGCCGTATCTCGACGCGAGTAAAAAATATTTGAAATCATTATTCTCAACACTTTCATAAAATTCGTACCACCTATTGATTACACTTTTTATTACACTTTCAGTTGGAGATTAAAATCGAAGACCCAGAGAGAGAATTTAGTTTTTTGTTTCCAACACTTTTGCTTTTCGCTCTCATAGGGTGATTTTTTTTTCAATAAATGAAGATTGAAAAACCGTTGATTTCGAAAATTTGGGTAACATCATTCCCTTCCTCAACATAGCCACCATCAAGAACGGTGTGAAACTCATGAATTCTGTATGCTTTTCACCTCGATAGGCAAAACTGTCGTTGAAGGTTGGTTTTGTGAAATTTCAAAGGACTATGCTGAAAAAAATTATCTTCTGAATATCAGATCCTATCTCCAAAGGGATGAGATTAAAACTATAGGCGAGTGATAGCTTCGGCTGCACGAAGATATGAAGAATAATTAACCCTACGAATCGTATATGTAAACCAATGCACCCTTCATGATTTATCAATATTCCTGAAATCCAAATATTCATTTCTTTAGTGTGGACATTTTTTTGAAGGAATGTAATATTTAATCGAGGCATCTTTGGATAATCCCGAATCTGGAGTGTGAATTGCGAGATAATTTCCCAACAAAATATTCAAAAAAATATATATTTTTATGAAGTTCATCCACTATCGTTCTACCTCAATGAACTCTCATGCTTAAAAGGCTTGATGCAAAAAATATGGTATTGTGTAGATTGAGGAATCTTCGAAGCATGGTAGGGATGCGAAGTCACTTCTATTTATCACCCCAAAGAGGGCAAGCTCCTACCAAAACGAAAACTGAGATTCACACCCAGAGTTATCGATATAGTTCTCGAAGAATTAATTCAGGAAATTTTTTCCAAGCACCTGATGAGCTTTCGTGAAAATGGAGTTCTTCCTCTAGGAGATATTAATAATTCCATTTATCTAGACAGGTTATAATGTTCCTCACTATTTTGTGGGGGACAAATTATATATGTAACTTTCCTCTATGAGTTATGGCATAACAGTATTGACTCTCCATTTGTTTTGGCAAAAAATAAATTATTGGTTCCAAGATATGGATCGCGCAGAAATTTCACTTTTGAAATCTAGCAAGGAAGAATGTGTTTTTTAAAATTCCATTTTCATTATGTGTAATATTTTATAGGTTATGTGATTCTTGTAACCTGAATTGTTGCTCACTAACTAAAATACGCAGGACAACGGAACAATCATTTACAAGAAAGAATACTTTTTTTGAGACATTTTGAAAACTGTATGATATTTTTTATCAAACTAAAAGAGTCAAGTCCGTACTTCCCCTGCACCGCTGGGTAAGTGATCACTGGCTCCGGGAATCGTGAGCTTTGAGCAAACGTTACGACCAAGAATAACGGCCTTCTGCGAGCGACTGGACAAGATCTGTGTCACATTTCGGCATGCCGGTATGATATTCAGATCCGAGAGAAACGTTGATCTGGAGTCACCGAGAAAAGCTATAATCAGAACTACCAGTCTGGAAAAATAGTACAGCTGGAGCCAGCGGATTCCGTACAGTAAATCCTGATATTTTTTCCGTTTTTCCTCCTCTTTTCGGATGATATTCGTTTCGGCTGTGACCAAAAACTCAGTATAGAAATATCGTCTTACTTCGATGGTCGAAGAAGACTATATCCCAATGGGCACACGTACGTTGATTCAACGTTTTTTCAACATTGCATCGTTGAAATATGTTACCAGTTGAATGGTCAACGTTGTCATTTTGGTTATAACTTCTAACGTGTTTGAGTTACGTGTCAATAACATTGAATTAAACGTATGAATGTAATAGTTATTATTGAAACCCGGTGAGAATACGTTGTTTATTCATGTAATTTAAATGTTATGATATTGAACGTTAATTTAACATTGTATTGGTACCATTCAGTAACCAGTAATTGGTAACGTTAAAGTAACGTATAATAAATACTCTCTGTTGATTAATTCGATAGCATACACGTTTGTGTGAAACATGGTATCAATGTTTAAGCGCGTCCTGCTGCGTTGAAAAAAGAAGTTCCAATTCCTGCATTTCCATGGTGTCGGACCATATAGTGTATGATATCCGAAATCTTGATGACTATACAGGCCCCAGTACCAGTGTGTTATAGAGACACTCCAAACTAAAAAGTCCATGGACTTTTTTTTGTTCTTATTATTATTGTTGTAATTTAATCATCTGACGACGTTTTTGTCCAGAATTCTTTGTTTTTTACGCAGAATTTTCAGTACAAACTGACTGACTTACTATATAACAAACTGAAACACCGTGGAATAGCAAGAACAGTCTGTCTCTCTCTCTATGCCCAAATTTTCAGCAAGATGTATTTCTGTCCCTACCGCTGAGCTACAAGGTAATTATATTCGACGCGGAATTGAAAAAGGGGAGAGAGGACTTAGACGGTCAATTGAATGGGCAAGTGACTGTGGTAGCGAGGGACGCTTTTCAACAAGATTTGAAATTTATTTAGGTCGAAGGTTGGAACACTTATTATATGTTATGACTATACAGGGCGGCTACTTTTCCGATGCTCTTAACTGGGATCTGATGAAGTTGGTTGATTGGGAAAAAACTTGCATATGTATCAGTGGCCAATTGTACGATATGAAGAAACCCAGAAAAGCTTGGGAGGTTCCCAAGTTACTGGAAAACGGTTCGTTTATATTGCTCCAGGAACTATATTCCTTCGAAGAAGCATAAAATATCCCGAGCATTTTGTTGTATATTGAAAATCTAACACGTTAGTGTTATATTACAAACGTTTCTTGTGTTTAAAGACTCTCTGAATCTGTACAGTTGCCTACAAATATATCTCCACACACTTCATATTCTGTTTCTAATGAAAATGATTCAATCCTATAATCACATATAACACGAATTTACTTACCTTGCCTTTTTTGGTGAATCCAAATTTTGATTGTATGCTTTCGAAATAGGATATCATCCACATTCGTACAAAATCCAGCCAATCCCGAATCAAATACAAATTTAAGAGAAGTCAGCAGTCTCAGAAGTTTCAGCAGGTGTACGATAATTTCTTTTCCATTTGACATTTGTCTGCAGCAAGCTTCGGTACTTTTTGACTTGAATTTCATTTTCGGAGATGAATTACTTACTTATCTCTTCCGACTCTCTATCCCCAAAATGAAGAGATCCCAATTGGTGGCATATGAAAAGTAGTCACCGTTAAATAAGACCAGATATTGGAGTTGGGTGAAATTTGTTTGGAATACTACTGGTCCGACTATTTTATAATATAATTCTGAAAGTATATGTCAAAGTTGGCGCTTTCACTAATTTCTCACCTGAGTGGGGATTGAGCAACCTCATCAGAGATAGTTTCGTATTACAGAAGCGTGCTGTCCGAAACTTGTCTAGGAACACGTGTAAACCTCTACTTGTCCTTTTCGAAATTGCTACGGTAATTGCTCCTCTCATTATCGAGCCATGTGTGACTTATTAAGAAATATCTCACCAGATTTCACACAACTCCTGTATAGTGAATACAGGGTGTAACATAAGTGAGTTAAAAGATGCAAGTGACGTATTCCTGAGACAATTTTAAGAAAAAAAGTCTTTATGAACTTGTGTCCGAAAATGCTTCGTTTCTGAGATACAGGGTGTTGAAATGGATTTTTTTATCGGTTTTTGAAATCAACTCTTGCAAAAAATGAGTTATTTCAGTAATACTACTTTTCTTCGGGTTTGAAGGCCGTGGTTCTTTGGAATTTCTTCCTACCGTTTCGCGACCGCGAGTGGCTAGCTTCTTCAGAGGCTTACTCATCTCCCATCTATTATTCCGATGACTAAACGTTTCGATTCCGTAAAGCGTATTTATTTTGATGCAGGTGTTCGGAGAATAATCATCATTATTAGTTGCCGCACTACCTGCCGTGGTTTCATTGGTAATTCTTGATTCCTCAGAATGGGATTCCAAATCCTGTTTAGACTCAACGCTTCTTCCTTTCTTTTGAAATTGTCCGTGTGTTTGTGGATCTCTATCGCCTCCCGTACCAGTCGGCTATGGTAACCCTGGTTGGGGGCAATCAGTTTGGCATTTTTAAACAGAATCCTGTGGTAACTAGGGATGCACCGGGTACCCGGTCAATACTCGGTCGATACCCGGCAAAAAAATGAAGAAACCGGTTTACCCGGTTTTACCGGGTATCAATTAGTACCCGGCATCCTAGTCCGGGTACTCGGTACCCGGTCGCCTAGTCCGGGTACACTGATAATAAATAATAGTAATTGCTCAAGTTTTTTTTATTTATACGTTTAAACTCAAACACAACATTAACATCATTAACCCTAAGATATACATACCTATTGCAAAAATCAACATTGATTATAGAAAAATCATAAACTCAATATGTTATAAAATATTAAAAATTAAAATAATTCTCAATACAGATAAGATTATTTATTCATGAATGAAAATATTAATTGAACTCACATTACACCTAACTAATATTCACAATTAAGCAGAGGGGCGTTGTGATGCAAAAAAATCAGTTTTTCCCCATTTTCTGATGGAAGACTTTCAAGAGGAAACAGAGGCGCATGCAGTTGCAGATCAGTATGATTCTGTTTCTAATAAAGTTAGGTTATGTGCATCCGTTCACAAGCCAATTTACGTCTACCCGGTACTCGGTGAATACCGGGTACTCGGTATTCATTACTCGGCCTAGCCGTACTCGGTACCCGCTGCGTGAATTTCAGATAAAACTCGGTACCCGGTATTGTAAAAATCACTACTCGGTGCATCCCTAGTGGTAACCCTCACTCAGTGCGAGTTCCGCCACCGCCGATTTGTCAGTTTGCCCTAGCCTGCAGTTCCTTTCATGACGTGGGAAATAATAATTCATGTTACATCTAGAGGGCGCTGCGTACCCTGTCATTATTTATTTCAAATTGCCCTAACTCTTTCGACACTAAACTTTTTGTACTTTTCATGAAAAAACCTAATTCCCACACCTATTCCAAGTAAAAAAGGTACACCTCAACAACGCTGGAGGTGATCGTTTCCGAGATATTTACAATTTTCTATATCGATGCATATCACTTAGCTCCTAGGGCGCTAAGTGAAGTTGCTGAGAACATTACAAAAACTAAGTATGTGGTGGATCTCGTCAAAATTAACAACTTTTTCCGATAAAATGTTTAACGAAAAATGATTCGTTTTCGGAATACAGATTGTTGAAATGTTTCAAAACATGGTAGGTCTTTGTAATTTTAGTTATTCTCATCAAACTTTATACACAGTATAGCCGTACAGACCTCTTCTGAACTGAGCTTTATCAAACTGCTTATTCAATCTAAATAAAAAAAATTATCAGGTTCAATTATTCAATTAGAAAGTGCTGATTTCGTAAAGTCGAGCATGGTACCAAAAATCACTTCTCAAAGTCCGAACTGTGGATTTGTCAATTAATAGTTAAAAATGTGACAGCGAACTTCTATTTTTATAAACAAACTCTCCTAGCCCACTCGATTTAATTAACTTAATTTGGAAGCGGAGAGTGGAAAAAATTATTGAATTCAAATTTGGCTATAAAGTAGTATGCACCTATACATATAGAAAATTGTAAATATCTCGAAAACGATCACCTCCAGCGTTGTTGAGAAGGTGTACCTTTTTTACTTGGAGAAGGTGTGGGAATTAGGTTTTTTTCATGAAAACTACCAGAAGTTTACTGTCAAAAAAGTTAGGGGAATTTGAAATAAATAATGACAGCGTACGCAGCGCCCTCTAGATGTTACATGAAAATTAATACCAAAGTATGATTTCCCACGTCAAAAAAAACTACGGTTACCGAATTTAGTGCAAATAACTTATTTTTTGCAAGAGTTATTTTTGAAAAGCGAACAAAAAAATTCAATTTCAACACCCTGTATCTCCGAAACGAAGCTTTTTCGGACACAAGTTCATATAGCCTTTTTTTCTAGAAATTGCCTCAGGAATACGTCACTTGAATATTATAATGTATTTATGTTAAACCCTGTCATTCAGATGGTATTTTATGGCACTGCCTACCCATACATTACCACAACACGCTTGAAGGAGCTATTGTATAGTGAAACACGTGTAGCGGTTTTGTGAACCGTCTAATGAAAATCACACAACTAAGTGTTTTTCAATTAAGTAACCATACAAGAAGTTTTTTTTTCGTGAAAGGACAAAATGTCCAGGGTTTCGTATTAGAGTTGTATAAAACAAGTGAGAGAGTTTTGTATCTTTCTATTTTCACGCATTGAATAATTTTAAAAAACATTGATTTTTCATGATGCCAAGTCAGAAAATTAATCAACAATTCAAGAATTTTTTTTCTTCAACTGGTCTGGTTAATATACAAATTCCATACTGATCGAAAGTATGAAGCCTATAGAATATGCGAACGTTAGGTTGACCATCTTATTCCTGTCACAAATTTGGGATACTAATAACTTGCACCGGTTAAGGAATTGAAGGTAAAGTAAATAAAGATTATCTCATTACGAACACGGTTGTATAGGGTGGTCCGTGAAAAATTAGTCCTGAATTCCGGTTGTCAAATGTTCAAAATCATATTCTGGACTGAAAATTTTCAGTCAACCCATTTGCAGTATATTTATTGACATATTTAATTGGATATAAAATACAGTTTATCCACTATCCAGAACGGTGAAGGTTGTTCTATAGTGGGATCTTAGACCAGTGGTGAATTCATGCAACCCAACTTAATTTGTATTTAATTCAACTCATCTTAGGAATTCAACTCAAGAAACAGAGCATTCATGCATTCTTTCGTAATGGTTAATAGTAGAGGTCTGCGCATGCTCGAATTGCTGTGACTTTTGACAGCTGAATAATTTTCAGAAGCATAGGCGAAAATGAATAGCTATTATTGTGAAGTGGAAAATTCATAGTATCGACATTATTTGATAGAAAAATGATGAGGAAATCATATCGTTCGCTGATTTTGGGAGTTGACGTGGTACCACTGACTGCAGCTTCTTTGTTAATATTAAAAAAAGTCACCGTAGATATGGAACAAAGCCATTGTTGCTGAAAAGAAGTATGTGCTGCCAGATTGAAAGAATGTTCATGCATATTAAACAACATGAACATGACGAATTCACATCATATAATAATAATAATATTAATCATTTCATTTCCTTAAGACAGTTACAAACCATAATAAAAATTTGATTAAACCGCAAATTGCCACGACAGATATTCATCCAGTTTATAAAAACACTGTTTTGTCAAAAAGAATTTCAAATTATGTTTGAATGATTGTTCTGTTAAGCAATCCTTCACGTTTGAAGGAAGAGCATTATTGTATATTCTAGGAGCCATATGACGGGGAGATTGGTGAGTTATTTTTAATTTTTCAAATGGAATTGAAAAATCATTCTTTTGCCTTGTATTGGAACAGTGATTTTGTTTGTTCCTCACATATATTTCATCATAATTGTCGAATACTAGCATACTCAACTCTGATATGACTAGACATGGTAATGTTAATATTTTCAATTTCTTGAATAAATCTTTGCATGAATCAATCTGTGAAAGCCCCGTTATTGATCGTAAAATTCGTTTTTGTGCCACGAAGATATCTTTTGCTATGGTAGATAAACCCCAAAATATCACACCGTATCGTAGCCTACTCTCAACTTATGCATAGTAGAGCTGTATCAATTGATCAATATTGAGTACATGCCGCAAATTCCTAAATGAAAGGCAATCGAATTCAACTTTGAGATTGGGTAATGGGAGTGAGCTTTCCAATTGAGATTTTTGTCTATTCGTAATCCTAAGAAAATTTTTTGATCCGAATTAGTAGAGATCAATGGACCCGATTCGTTTGCTTGGAATAACAGATCGTTACATTCTTTTTTGATACAGTGAAACCTTAGTGCTTGCGTTTTCGAAGTATTCGAAAACAAATAATTTTCTGAGAACCATTCATTCAAAGAAGTCAAAACCTCATTGCATTTAAAACGCAAGGGAGAGTCCATTTTTTCAGATATGATTAACGACGTATCATCAACATACATTGTAAAAGACGCAGGTACAGAAAATCCAAATCGTTAATATAAAACAGGAACAGAATTGGTCCCAATATGGACCCCTGAGGGACACCAATGTCTGTTTCGGTTCGCTGAGAGGAATAATTGTTGATTGCTACATATTGTGTACGTGTGTACAATGAGAGATTACCCAAAAAAGTAAGTGGCACTATAAGTTCTGATAGGCACTTTTTCAACAGAATTGTAGGTACCTCATCTGATCCCGAAGACAATTTATTTTTCAATTTTGATTTGAGTAACTGATATGGTAGGAGAAAAAAAGAATTTGAAAGTGACGTAACGTTACGCAGAAAATGATTTGAATCCTTGTCACAGGAGACCATATTGCTTTATACCTTTTCAGGTGCATCTGTGTAGAATTTATTGAAGAGTTCAGCAAAGTCTTTCGGATTGTCAAAAATGGTGTTGTTATCATTTATCATTATATCTGATTTGGTAGCCTTCGATTTATTAGATAGCTCTGACACTAGTCGCCATGCAGATCTTGATGGATTGTTTGAATTCTTAATTTTGTTTTGAAAATATTCCTTTTTTGTTTTAGTGATTGAATTATCGTGACGCTTTTTTCTCACTTTATAAATGCTTTTCAGATCGGGGCAAATTCTTTGTAGGTTAAAAAGGTCTTTCAAATGTTGACTAAACTGTTTTATTTCATGTGTGATCCATTTCTTTTTATTCTGATTCTTTGAAAGAGTTGGTAATTTTGGAAACGTTGTCTCAAAATAATACGAGAATGTTGACAAAAATGCCTGAAACGCAAGATTGATATCAGTTTTATTCAAAACGTCAACCCAATTTTCATTGCCGATTTTGAATTGATTTATACTAACATTCGTAAAACGCATGCTGTATTCTGTTTTTGTTGCTTTTGACATTTCGCCTAACTCCATATCGCAAAATACCAGCCTGTGATAGGATATATCATTTTCAATGACATAACATGTTGCTTTCTCGTACAAGTTAGTGAATATTTGATCAATTGTAGTGGCACTACTAGTGGTAACTCGTGTGGGCCACGATACTGTATCATGTACTAGAACGGCTCCCAAATCGTTTGATTATATTTATTGAGTTTGATTGAAGTTAATTTGAAGAGTCATCCATCTAGGAAAAATGCTATCAAACCACAACAAAAGCTGGAATTGACTTTGCAGTAATAGTCCAAGATCCCAGAGCAATCAGACATAACTTATTTTCACACGGATGAAACCTGAAGTTTTCAGTAGCGTCTCGTGTGCCTTGAATACCTACGCGCTTTGTGGAACTTGCCGAGTGACACCTGGGCAGGTACCAGGTGAGAAAGGTAACTAAAAATAAGAATTATTTAACTTAAATTCACATGGCTGATTTTTATATATGTCATGTAGAATATTATTTTAAAGTAATATCATAAGTGTCAGACACTTTTGATGGACCAGAGCTTTTATCAGACGCTTTTAAGCTACCCAAAAAAGAATTGAACTTTACTTATTTTTACATGTATGATTTTTTAATATGTTATTGGAGTATTTATTCAAAAGTTATATTCAATCCGTAAGACAAATTAGAGTGACCAAACATCCCCTAAGACAAAAATTATTCAGCCAGAAGTATGAGGGCGAGAGTACTATGCATGCGCTTCAGAGTGAATGAGACGTCCATAATAACTCGGTTTCCCTTCTCAAACTCACCATCTGTTTCAATCTACTGTGTATGTGCTGTTTGTGTGTAATATAACTTATAGTATGCAGTATAGTCAGTATTGTTTTTTAAGGCACAATTGTGCCAAAAGGGGCACTATGGTAAGCACTTTGAGAAATTGGTCGAAAACGGGCACAATTTTAAGATTCCGTATTTTCGTGGTTCCGTGGTCATTTTCATTTGTCTAAATTCTCACTTTTCATTTCATTTTCCTCAACAATCCTGTTTCCTGTTAGTATGAAATTTAAAAATTATGATTTCTATGCAATACATACATGATTTCTCAACGTTCAGATTGGTAAACATTAAAAAATGGAGCTTCATGTAGTATTTGATATGCAATTGATGGAATTCCGCAGGTTTCTGGGGCCAAAATTGCCTCCTTTGGGGCTTTGGACAAACCGTCTACTTTTTGCGAGGACAAACGCTAACTCGAATGTGACTCAAGTGGCAATTTTTCATATTTATAATATATTATTGATTAGATTTATATTTTTACGATGCAGAAAAACTCGAAGTCGTCTCCACAATTTAATATTTGAAAGATGTTCAGTACGGTGATTGAGTACATGTTTCGAACCTACATAGGTTCATCATCAGCTGAATTTACATTGAATTCTACAATAAAGGAAGAGTAATATAATATTAGTTGATAAATCAAGTATAAAATTTACTTACATGGAGATGAAAAAAATAGCAAATTCACATGGTGAAGTTCAAAAGGACATAGAAAATTTGGTAGTGACAATTATGATTAATTTGATATCAGGGGAATTTGGGACATCCCTAACACCATAAATACATTAAAGATTGGGGGGCTTGGAGCCCTTATGCCCAATATGCAATATTAGAAAAATAACCTAACCCAACCAATTTTTACCAATCTGAACGTTGAGAAATCATGTATGTATTGCATAGAAATCATAATTTTTAAATTTCATACTAACAGGAAACAGGATTGTTGAGGAAAATGAAATGAAAAGTGAGAATTTAGACAAGTGAAAATGACCACGGAACCACGAAAATACGGAATCTTAAAATTGTGCCCGTTTTCGACCAATTTCTCAAAGTGCTTACCATAGTGCCCCTTTTGGCACAAACAGCACATACACAGTAGATTGAAACAGATGGTGAGTTTGAGAAGGGAAACCGAGTTATTATGGACGTCTCATTCACTCTGAAGCGCATGCATAGTACTCTCGCCCTCATACTTCTGGCTGAATAATTTTTGTCTTAGGGGATGTTTGGTCACTCTAATTTGTCTTACTGATTGAATATAACTTTTAAATAAATACTCCAATAACATATTAAAAAATCAGACATGTAAAAATAAGTAAAGTTCATTTATTTTTTGGGAAGCTTAAAAGCGTCTGATAAAAGCTCTGGTCCATCAAAAGTGTCTGACACTTATGATATTACTTTAAAATAATATTCTACATGACATATATAAAAATCAGCCATGTGAATTTAAGTTAAATAATTCTTATTTTTAGTTACCTTTCTCACCTGGTACCTGCCCAGGTGTCACTCGGCAAGTTCCACAAAGCGCGTAGGTATTCAAGGCACACGAGACGCTACTGAAAACTTCAGGTTTCATCCGTGTGAAAATAAGTTATGTCTGATTGCTCTGGGATCTTACTCTATAAGTGTAAAGCTGTTGTAGCTATCTCTCCGAAGGACTGTCAATGAAAGAAATAGCCAGAAATGATTACATCGAATATTCAACAACACACTAGATAATAAGAGAAACGTGTGAAGCTATCAGGAGGAGGTTAATGGACCTTTTTTGCCACCTCCTTCAAGAGAAAATTTCGTACAAATTGCAAAGCAATTCGAGGAAAAATGGAATGTGCCCCATTGCATATGAGTACTAGATGGAAAACATAGTCCATAGTCCAAGCTCCATATTCATGATCAATCAAGAGGTCCAACACTTATGTGATAATGTTATTGTAGTATTTATCCGAATTAACACTAGTTGTAGATTCTCACCTTTAGTGGATCTGTTTCGGTCGTGAATATTTCTGTGTTTTCAGATTTAATGATATTGCTCTTTGGTTAACCAATTTTAGCTTCAGTACTTTAGATTCAGAACGTTGTGTGTCAATCCCTTTTAACAGTTTATATGCTGTATTGTATAGTTATGGGGGTTTCCCGTGTATTGATGAATAAAAATAAAAAATATATATTTCTCGGGCTCAAATTATTTTTCGTATAAGAAATCATTCAGGTGAGATACTTCAATATATTTATTTCAATGTTAATTGAATATAATTGTTATTCAGCATAATATTATTGGCCACTTGTACAGTAGATTACAAGTTTTCTACGATTGTAATAGGTAGCTTCATCTCATGATAGTAGCATTTTCAGAAATTGAAGATTTGGAAAAGTTTTTCTTGAATCATCACATAATTCATACAATATTCCAGAACCGAGCTATCTACTCAATACCACAATAGTCATGCGATACTTCTTGGTAGCTGTTTCCAATTATCGCGAGCTCGAAAAACTATCGAAAACACTTTTGAAATATTGACACAAAGGTGGAGGTGTATGAATAAAAAGATAGTTGCAGATGCTGATACTTGTGAGAAAATTATAACAGTTCGTGTAATTTTACATAAATTTCGTCTGAGTTGAAGAAGAATATACTGTCCGTCAGGATATATTGATAGGAAAGACGTTAGCGGTGATATAATTCCTGGTTCATAGCGGAATGATAATTCATTTCAGAAAAAAGTACAATTATATCAATAACAAGTTGCTAGAGTAGATTTACATAATATAGTAAGTTAAATAACATTTTTCAATACCTAATCAGAGATTACATTTATCTATACAAAACAACGGAATGACAATTATAACATACAATGAATAATTTTTCAAAATTTGGGCTCCAATTTTAGTGACAATGTCATTTGTGGACAGTTTGCCTGTCTCTCAATGAATATTACCGTATGGAATTCCATTCGGGTCTATCAGATTATGTATTTTTTCCTATCATGTACTGCTTAGCATTCCTTTTGAATAAAACAATTGATGTTAAGTCTTTATTATTCTTAGGGATGTTATTGAATATTCTCGTGCTTAGATAAGTGTATCCTCTCTGACCAATAGTTTTGGATGAGTACTCTATGCGCATCATGTTTTCTTTTTTTTACCTGGTGTTATAACTGTGGTCAATATTTCTTAAGCGACTTTTGCTTTTGTATTGAACTACCGCTACACGTAGAAAGTAGATCTGTCTGAGGTCCAGAATTCCACTTTCAGAATAAAGTAAGGTTGATGATTTAACATTTATTGAAACAAATCTTTAGGAACTTTTTCAGTAAAATATCAAGATAATTCAAGTAACTGCTGGCAACACCACCCTAATCTAGGATTCAATTGATGCATGATACAGGATTTTAATTTGGTGAGTATTTAATATATCTTTAAAGTATAAAAATTTAAAAATGATAATGTACTAATAGATTCTTGGGTGTTTTCCGGGTTTGATGGCCGTGGTCCACAGGTTTTTATTCCTGACGTTTCGCCTACGACTATGGTAGGCATTATCAAAGTCTGTGAGGTAACGGACGCAATGATCTCGTTCTCACAGTAGATACTACTTCATTGACGTTATGATCGGCTTTATACTTGTTCGATGTTATTGTGTTGGAGATGGGCGTGGCTTGTTTCCTATTGACTGGTTTGGGCCGTGTGTGCTTTAGAGCTGGTAACCAGACTTTGTTGATGTGTATGCCTTCTTCTTTTCGGTTGAAATTGTCTTTGTGTTTGTGAATCTCTATCGCTTCTCTGTGTAACCTGGGATAGTAGCTCTGCGTTCTGTCAATCACTTCCGTTTCGTCAAATGCAATCGCGTGATTGCCTTCTCCGAGTGCATGCTCAGCTACTGCCGACTTGTCTGACTGTCCTAGGCGACAATTTCTCTTGTGTTCGGAGAGCCGTGTCTTGATGCTTCTTTTAGTGGTTTCAATGTAGACTGATCCACAGCTACACGGAATCCGGTACACACCTGGCGTTACCCACGGCTCTCTTGGATCTTTGGCTGACCTTAAACTATCTCTGACGGTTCGTGTTGGCATCAGTATTGCTTTCACATCGTGTTTTTCCAGCGTTCGTCCTATCCGATCTGTCACACCTCTTATATATGGCATAAAGGCTTTCCCCACAACAGGTTTATTTACAGTTTCCTTCGTGTCCTCTCTCTTGGGTCGTATTGCCCGTTCGAATTCGGCTTCACTATACCCATTCCCTTTTAACGCTTGTTTAAGGTGGTCAAGTTCCTCAGGGAGGTTTTGTGGTTCACAAATGCGGCGGGCCCTCTCCACTAATGTTTTAATTACACCTCTCTTCTGGCGTGGCTGGTGGTTGGAGTTCTTGTTCAGGTATCTGTCTGTGTGAGTGTGTTTCCTGTATACTTTATGTCCCAGGGTCCCATTTTCCCGTCTGTTCACCAGCACATCCAGGAAAGAGATTCTCCCTTGGGTTTCCTGCTCCATTGTGAATTGAATTTTAGCGTTAATCGAGTTCAGATGAGACAGAAATACCTTTAGTTGTTCTTCTCCATGCTGCCACACCACGAATGTATCACGTGGACCACTGCCATCAAACCCGGAAAACACCCAAGAATCAGTTACCTCCGGCCGTGAAAGTTTACGTTCTCTGATCAATGTACTAATAGTTTTTTTATGTGAACATCCCATCTAATATGTCTGTCAATGTAAACACCTCGATATTTAACTAACTCTGAGAACTTCAATTGGATGATGTCACTGAAATTTTTTATTTCCAGGTGAATGAAATCGGGGAGGTGAGATGAGTAACAAGCGAAAGGTAGGTTTTTCAAAGTTGAGTGTTATTTTTTTCATTGAAACAAGCTATAATTTTACTCATATCACTTTCAACTTTCTTTTTCGGATTTTCCCAGGGTGTGTCTAAATAGAGTATTGCCGTGTCATCTGCAAAACTAATAATATCTCCGTTGGTCTCTGAGGTAAGTATATTATTCACGTAGATGATAAAGAGTACCGGTCCCAATACTGTCCCTTGGGGCACCCTTTATTGTTCTGTTCTTTCTTCACTCAGTGTATTGTCGATTATTACATGCTGTTTTCTGTTGCCCAGGTAATTTTCCAATAACTTATGTACATTTCTTCTGAATCCCAGATCTTGCAAATCCTCCAAAATCTGTTTATGATCAACAGTGTCGAAGGCTTTTGCAAGATCCAAAAAAACAGCTAGAGAATGTTTTGTGCTGTCGAGGCTGTTATATATTCTTGATGTGAGCGAGCAAATTGCGTCATTCGTAGATTTTCCTTTGACGAATCCAAATTGTTTTTCAGATAAAAGTTTGTTTCTATCAAGGTAACTGACTATTCTAACCTTCAATTGTTTTTCAAAAAATTTTGCGATGTTACTTATAAGAGTGATGGGTCGGTAATTAAGGATTTCATCATTTTTCCCACTCTTGAATAGCGGTTTTATTATCCCAAGTTGAAGTATTTCAGGCCATTCTCCATTTTCCATGATTTTATTTATCAAAAACGTGAGAGGATGTGAAATTTCATTTTTGATTTCTTTCATGAACTCTGCTCTTATTCTATCAAATCCGGGAATTTTTTTATCTTTCAAATCATTCATAATTGTGATTAATTCAATATTGAAGACGGTGTCTGCGCTCTCTGCAGTGGTGGTATTGCAGGTGCCTTAATTTTATCAGCGAATTTTTTTCCTAGCGATGTGTAATGTTCATTGAATGAGTTTGCTATTTCAACTTCATCAGTAATAACTCTATTCTCATGTTGTATTTGGTTTATAGTATTTTGTTTTCTGTCAGCTGATAGTTCTTTTACTGTATTCCAGATTATTTTACTATCACCTTTACTAATGTCGATTTTTTTTATAATATGAGATTTCAGCTTTTTTTATCAACTATATTTCTAACTCAAATATTCGTTTTTTTAGGATGACATCGTTTTTGTTCATTTTGTACTGTATGAAAAGCTCATTCCTGTTATTTATACTCTTAATCAAACCTTTCGTAAACAAATTTTTTTTTTGATTTTGTTATGCTTTATTTTATGTGATTTAGAACAGTTTTCAATTTTATTCTTTAAAAGAGATATAATTTAATCTGTACAAGCTTCTACATCCTCTAGTGAATAAAAGAGGTTCCAGTCATGATTTTTCAAGTCTTCTCCTAATTTATCATATTGGACAGTGGTGATTGTATTACCTGAGTTTGCTGGAGCACTTGCTTTTTGGAGTGGCAACTCCATCAGTGTTGTAGACTGGTCTGTCACATCTATCTCCAGCACTGCAGATGACACAGCAATATCGTTTTTTGGGTTTTTATAAAATTTGTGGTCCAAGCATGTGTTACTCTGTAGTCTGGTTGGGCAGTTTATCAACGAATGAAAATTAAATTCATACATTGTATTCAAATAATCGAAGACAATATCATCCTCCACCAATATGTTTAAATTCATCACCTGCAATAAAATGGTGGTTTGTATTGTATTTTTGAGCTTCATTTAAATATTCCTTCAGACCTATAATAAATTGCTTCGAATCAGGGTTAGGAGACCTATATATAGCAGTTACACAAAGATGATCATTATCTATAGCAAATCCTACCTCTATTGCTTTGCATTTATCTATTCGAACTATTTCGAAGTTACATCGTAAACTGGTTGATGTGTACATCAATACTCCATCACATTTGTTCACATCACCTTCATTGTATGTTATGTTGTATCAGTCTATATGAAATAAAACAACATTTATAATTATAATAGTATAATAATAGTTTCTGATAAATATCCTTGAGAGTATCTAAATTTTTTGATATGCTTCGTATGTTTTGGTGCAGAATTCTAAAATTGTGTTTATTTTGTGAAATATGTTCTTTGTATGTTTCTATAGTATCAAACCTCAATGTATTGTGGTGTTCGTTTTTGAGTTTCGACAGATATTTTTGATAGCATAAAATGACATATGACATTGACAGTGATATGATAATGCGCATACCGAAACAACTGAGGAATCCTGAGTAAATATAATATGTGAATGCTTCCATTTGATTTCGAACATCGAACTTCTTGAGTCACTAAGTTAAATTGAATACAAGTTAAGTTGGCTTGTATGAATCCACTTTAGGTGTTCAATATCTCCGGTGCCACAAGCTTGCTCTAGACACCCTAGTCGACGAAAGACACTTCTTTTATGATTTCGAGTTGGGTCCGTGAATCAACAGATGTGATTATACTATATGAATGATTATATCACAGTAAGGTTATCGTGAAAATCTTATTGATGATCCGTGAAAATTCATTGCATTATCTGGAGATGGTTTCGAACGTCAAAATCGTTCTGCATTTCTTGATGTAATTTTTGTTATTGACATTCACTACATATTGATATTTCAGTTTTGAATGCTACTGTTTTCTGGTAGCAATTAATAATGAATATTGAATTAACAAATATTGATAACCCAGTTTCGAAACGGTATGCAAGCTCTATTGAAGTTACATTATGATTATCTTTAAATTCGATATTCACGTTTTGAATGTTGATGAATCTATGTGAATAGTACCTACTGTATATTGTATTATGCCAATATGCTACATGAATTTGTATTTCAATATGGTTTTTCACTATTCCAAATAATGTGAGAGATTTGAAAATATATGGAAACAATAAACCTTCATATCGTTTAATTAAAATAACAACATAACCAGATATAGGAATGCTGATACTGATGACAAGCTATCAAACCCATTTTGCATCATCATTGCATCTAACAGTATGAAGTTGCAATTTACTACCAATATTGAACCACTATTCTGATTGAAATATTGTTTTTTCAATATATATTCATTTTAGTTCAACTTCAAGTTCTGAAATTCCAACCTACCGCAATCTGAAAAAAAAAGAATTAATATTGGAATCTATACCTACAAGTGGAAGAGCTCAGATTTTTATTCTACCCCGAAAAGTTGCCGCGTTAATTGAAAAACAGTTTCTAGAACAAGTCCAATTAGTTAGCAACTTCTCGTATAACTCAAATTTGCTTATCAAAACTAAATCCGCTTCCGTTCTCGAAACTTATACGCAAATTCCTATTCAAATGCGAATATTTGTTTTGGACAATTATAGTAATTGACATTTGTCAAAGATTTTATATCCGACAAAACATTTTGTCCTTCAGGATTTTTTTGATAGGCAAATTTGAGTTATACGAGAAGTTGCTGACTAATTAAACTTATTCTATCCAGAAGGAACTGTTTTTCAATTAATGCAGCAACTTTTCGGGGTAGATTAAAAATCTACCCTTCTACACTTGTATAGATTACAATATTAATTCTTATTTTTTCAGATAGTCGTAGGTTGGAAACCCAGAAAACTGCGGAGAAAAAAATCTTCTCTTAGGATATGATTTGATGTGATTATACTTTATGAATGATTACAGCACAGTCTGGTTATCGTGACAATCTTATTGATATTGATTGATAACTCAAATTTGCCAATCAAAACTAAATCCGCTTCCGTTCTCGAAACTTATACGCAAATTCCTATTCAAATGCGAATATTTGTTTTGGACAATTATCGTAATTGACATTTGTCAAAGATTTTATATCCGACAAAACATTTTGTCCTTCAGGATTTTTTTGATAGGAAAATTTGAGTTATACGAGAAGTTGCTGACTAATTAAACTCATTCTATCCAGAAGGAACTGTTTTTCAATTAATGCAGCAACTTTTCGGGGTAGATTAAAAATCTACCCTTCTACACTTGTATAGATTACAATATTAATTCTTATTTTTTCAGATAGTCGTAGGTTGGAAACCCAGAAAACTGCGGAGAAAAAAATCTTCTCTTAGGATATGATTTGATGTGATTATACTTTATGAATGATTACAGCACAGTCTGGTTATCGTGACAATCTTATTGATATTGATTGATAACTCAAATTTGCCAATCCAAACTAAATCTGCTTCTGTTCTCGAAACTTATACGCAAATTCCTATTCAAATGCGAATATTTGTTTTGGACAATTATCGTAATTGACATTTGTCAAAGATTTTATATCCGACAAAATATTTTGTCCTTCAAGATTTTTTTGATAGGCAAATTTGAGTTATACGAGAAGTTGCTGACTAATTAAACTTATTCTATCCAGAAGGAACTGTTTTTCAATTAATGCAGCAACTTTTCGGGGTAGATTAAAAATCTACCCTTCTACACTTGTATAGATTACAATATTAATTCTTATTTTTTCAGATAGTCGTAGGTTGGAAACCCAGAAAACTGCGGAGAAAAAAATCTTCTCTTAGGATATGATTTGATGTGATTATACTTTATGAATGATTACAGCACAGTCTGGTTATCGTGACAATCTTATTGATATTGATTGATAACTCAAATTTGCCAATCAAAACTAAATCTGCTTCTGTTCTCGAAACTTATACGCAAATTCCTATTCAAATGCGAATATTTGTTTTGGACAATTATCGTAATTGACATTTGTCAAAGATTTTATATCCGACAAAATATTTTGTCCTTCAAGATTTTTTTGATAGGCAAATTTGAGTTATACGAGAAGTTGCTGACTAATTGGACTCATTCTATCCAGAAGAAACTGTTTTTCAATCAATGCAGCAAATTTTCGGGGTAGATTAAAAATCTACCCTTCTACACTTGTATAGATTACAATATTAATTCTCATTTTTTCAGATTGTGGCAGGTTGGAAACCCAGAAAATTACGGGGAAAAAAATCTGCTCTTACGTTACTATATGATTTGATGTGATTATACTTTATGAATGATTATATCACAGTCTGGTTATCGTGACAATCTTATTGATATTGATTGATAACTCAAATTTGCCTATCAAAACTTTCGTTCTCGAAACTTATACGCTTGTATAGAATCCAAAATTAATTGTTATTTTTTCAGATTGTGGCATGTTGGAAAACCAGAAAACTACGGAGAAAAAAAATCTACTCTTACGATATGATTTGATGTGATTATACTTTATGAATGATTATATCACAGTCTGGTTATCGTGACAATCTTATTGATATTGATTGATAACTCAAATTTGCCTATCAAAACTTTCGTTCTCGAAACTTATACGCTTGCATAGAATCCAAAATTAATTCTTATTTTTTCAGATTGTAGTAGGTTGAGAACCCAGAAAACTACGGAGAAAAAAAATCTTCTCTTACGATATGATTTGATGTGATTATACTTTATGAATGATTATATCACAGTCTGGTTATCGTGACAATCTTTCGATATTGATTGATAATTCAAATTAGCCTATCAAAACTTTCGTTTTCGAAACTCATACGCTTGTATAGAATCCAAATTTATTTCTAATTTTTTAGATTGTAGTAGGTTGGGAACCCATAAAACTGCAGTTACATGATAAGCTCTCAGATTCTCTGAAAACCCTTTGGAAATTTAAAGACCAACAATCTGCTACTAATAAAAAACATTGAATATGTCTTTAGCTTCATTACAATATTTTTCTAACAGAAAAAGTTTTTTGTAAATTAACACAGATAAAAATATTGTAGGTATTGTATTGTATTTCAAAAGTGTTTAGGAATCGTTATATTATGGAACCAGGACTTATGAGACACCCCGAATAATATTTGAATATAACGATCCCTATTAAAATAAATGACTAATATTATCGAAACCCATTCATTATTATTTTATATCGGTGCGAGCATTTCATCTGCAGATGTCCCGTTCGGATTACGATTGAGTAAAGTTTACGGGGCCGTGCCAGGTATAAATTTAGCGGAGATTTTTCCACGTGAAAGGGGGAGATTCCATATTTTCCAGGACTAGCAAATTTTACGAGTAATACAAACAGTGGAGCTTCCATTCGGCCGGCGCAGTGGAGAAACAGCAGATCAATATGATACCCCTCCGCCGCAGCCTCAGCTGCTACGAGTTAACGGCAGCAGCACTGCTTCATACTAGCCACTATACTCTCAATACTGTCAAGACCCGGATCGGGTGGTGAACTTTGTGAATGTTTGTGTCAGACTACCAGTAAACCTATGTTTCATCTGGACTTATCGTTTTTCGGTGAATTAAATTTCACCTAATTTTGTGTTCACTTTCAGAGTAACCAGTTTTTGATTTTTTTTGGTGATTACAATCATTGCAATGAGAGTACACACCCTTTTTGCACTCTTCATCCACATCACCCACTTCTCATTGTAAGTTTTATTGTAGTGTTCTTCGGGTCTTTTTACCTTATATACCTTAGTTCAAGTTGCATGGGGTAAGTGATTTGATTTTCAGCTGTCAAAAATTTAGGCCATGCACGCTGTTGACATACAGCCTCGCCATCGAGCCTATTAAATTCATTGCCCAATCTGATAACAACCATCTCTTTTGATTTGATTTATTTATTGTTGGGTCCAATCCACCAATATTTCGAATCGCGTATGGGCTGATTAGTCTGTTGCTAAAATCAAAGCATGGTGATAATAATCCCAATTTCTTGAATTGAAAATTATCTCATTAGTTGACAAAAATATTCATCTTTGTGGAGAGATTATTGACTAACTATGAAAATTGTGAGATGCAATATTCAGTAGTCAGTTTTTGGAATTAGCTTCTTTCAGCAAGCTCATGCAGAATATAGACTGTTTATAATTTATAAAACCTGACCATGGACCCCAATGAATATTTTTTTAAATAGAATTGGTGACTAGGTACAATTTGTTTGTGATTGGTTTTTTCGGCTTTGGAATAAACCAATTAGCCAGTAGGTACAATTTATAATGACTGTTGTTCAACAAGTTCGTGGCATGATTGTATATGTTTGGTATTTACCTATATTACTTCTGAAATTTTCTGATTTCAGCCTCTCTGAAGGAAGTGTTCATATTCAAAGTGGACGTTGATTAATTAATTATGAGAATTGAACAGAATCATTGGTTTCCTGGGGATATCCCATACATTAAACTAGGTTTATTTTTTAGTGTTTTATTTCGAAGAAAAAGAGTTAAATTGTAGTTTTCATCTGTTCTAAGAGAAAATTGGTGTATCAGTCCCGATACGATCCTACAGGAATGAATTTGCAAAATTCACTGATTTATAGTAAATATCAATCAAAAGGTTCTTCCTATATTCTGTCGAACTGGTATGAGTAGATTTTTTCTCAAAATATCTAACAATATTATTATAAAAAAAAAAAAGTTGAGCTGGAAATACTCAAGATCACAGCTTGGATTATTCCACAGCCGGTGAGGCTTGAGAAAGAAAGAGAACTAATTTCGAAAACATTGCAAAGAAAAATTAATTTTTTCATTTTAATGTTTTTTATGCGTATAGGTACATATTTTTTCATATTGCACTTACATATCGGGCAAATACATCAATTTGCCTTCAGAACAGCTAACAAATACGACAGAGGAAATAATTCAAAATCATCAACATTTTTTCAGAATTCATCTTTTTCCAATAGCTGAGTTTTACTTTAAAAATCATTCATTGAAAAACTATCTGAATACATTACTGATGATTCGGTATTTGAATAATAACATTAACTTTGGAACATTTCAATAAATCGAACGATCTGAAGGAAAAATTGGTCCGGGCCAATCTCAACTGTCCTACGCCCTTCGTGGTATCAGCCAAGGAAATACTCGTTTTCTGGCAGGTGCTAGTTCATTCACCTGATGTGTGATAAGTTGAGACTGGCCTGTACAAGATGTCTCCAAAGTATATTAATACTGCTCCTCATTTCTACATAAAAAATATATTCTATCGCGAAAAGAGTATATTCGGAGTATGGATTTTATTGAGGGAATTGAATGCCAGCTTGCTTCTTCGATTGATACAGAGAATGTGCTGAGTCACAAATATTGATTATTTGTCAGTTTCATGAAAGAACTGAAAAAGGTCAACAACATTGAACAATAAGAAAATTGCAATTTAGCAATCTCAGACGATAAACTGATGGCATATATCGTTCCTTCAGAACTAGACCTCAAAGGTGAATAGAGGTTAGTCATCAATATTTCAATCACCGGTACAGAAAAAATCAATCATAATAATTTCTTGTACAATTCATATCGTACCTGATTATGGAAAAAATGTCCATCAATTTGCCTGAAATTTTCAAATTAGTCATTTTTATGGCTGAAAATCATAAAAAATGCATAAGTGGATTATTTATTATATCATGGATTATTTCAATGAAACAATAGGTGGTAATTTTTCAATGGTCTGCCTGATTTGGAATATCGATTTCCATTTCCGAATCAACCATTACACTTATAGGCTCAAAATTATTGTATCACCGATTTGCCTAATCAGGTAGGAACTACCACGAACAGATTCTACCACATAAGTAATAAGTGATAATTATCTATCAAAATTCTAATGTTCCTTGGGGATTTTCTTTGAAATATCTTAATGAGTATTCTGAATCATTCTTATACAGATTACTGAAAATGATATTATATATCATCTCTTCAATATCTTAAATACATTATTTAAATAAAATCCTACCTACTAGGCAATGTAATCCCGGAGTACGAAATTCAGAGATCCCGGAAGAGAAAATTGGCCGGGATCGTGAAAAGTCAATCCGGGGATTTTCGGGATCCCGAATAAGTATATTTTCTCCCCAAGAAATATTCCTATTAGAATGTTAATGGAGTCTCACAACATGGAAGCTACTCCGGCAAAAAAAAACAGATCATATGCCAGTCAGAAGATAGAACAGGTTCGTTATTATCTAGTGCGTAGTCGCATACGTCAACGTAAATATATTTTTTCGGCAACCGTCCGGGAAGTGGGTACTTCCCGGACGCTTTTTTTTGAGAAAGTAGCATTTTTCCGGCCTAGTCCGGGAAATACGTACTTCCCGGACTAGGCCGGGAAAATGCTACCTTCTCAAAGAAAAAGCGTCCGGGAAGTGGGTCGGTTGCCGAAAAAATAGTGTACGCAACACGACCGAAAATAGTTTTTTTGGACTCGCAGACTTCCAGGACTCGCTACGCTCGTCCTAGAATTTTGTCCACTCGTCCAAAAAAACAGTATTTTCCGGACTTGTTACGTAAATTACTATTTTGAAATCGATATTTTGCCAATTCGCAATATGAATTGAAATTCCATTTTATCAATGTTTTGAATTAAACAAAATTTTCCATACAGAGTTTAACATTTTTTATAGTGAAAAATGGATCACAGGATCAATCCCGGCATCCCGGGATTGAAAAACATTGATCCCGAAATTCCGACTCAATGATCCCGGTCCGGGATTACATTCCCTACTACCCACAGTAGAAATAACGAGCTGTCATAGACATTAGGTTCGTGCAAATTCTTTCGATTCAGTCTTCTGATTGCAATGCTGACAAAATCGAACATACGTTTGATAATGAAATATGTTAATTTTCTAGTGAGAGATTATGAAATAAGTTTAGTTCTGGTCATAATCTCTCATGCCTAAAAAGTTTTTCGTTTGAGTTGTTTTGAATATATTGTGTGAATTCAATATTTGGACGAGATGCTTATTTCATATTATGAAACCCATTAGAAAATTCTCTCTTCTCTTGGCAGTAAGTTGAGAAGATATCTCCTTCACATTGTGTATCGATAGTATACTGTTTGATAATACAGGGTGTTTCTGGAAACGATTTAAAAATTGATGTAGAGAGTTTTTCTCATACATGTATCGATATATTGTGAGTAATTTTTTTCCCAAAATGCACCGTCATGAAAAAATACTGTGCATTGAATTTCGATGAAAAAGTATTTTCCTCAGAACTTTTGAAATATTGAATATTATGCAGCAAGGGTAGATGGTCTTCCTCATTACCCCATTTTGTACGTTACTGACTCTTTCGATTTCTAATCTTGTCATCTCTATATATCGTATGAGAAGAAAACAAAATTCCAAGAAAATCTAAAAGGGCCAGGACGTTCTTTTCTTCACAATAAACTGAGCAGAGTAAAAAGATATTATTGAAAAATGAAAACAAATTTGTTTTCGAATAAATATCCCATCAACTGGGATTTTAAAGAGGATCGGAATTTCATAAAAATATATTCGATATTTCACAATTTCTAGAAGAAACATTTTTTTAATACAAAACTTATATTTAGAATACAGTTCATTCTCAGAGAGAGTTTCACTCACGAAATATTGATGAATTCTAGAGAAAATCTCTATCACCATTATTATTTATTACTATTGATAGTATCAATTTCTTTCGGCCCCAGACATACTCTGCGTATACAATTTCAATAGAATACGTTAGTGTTATATCGTTTAATATTACCTGCCTACTTTTTGGTTACAAAACATGAATAAAATTTTTCAAATTGTTAAGTAAATGGGAAGAAAAAGTTATACCAAGGTTAATTGAATAAAAAATGGAAATCTAGACGCGCAAGATATATTCAGCGGAGAAAAGCATGTCGTGGAGTTTCTGAAATTACTATTTTTCCGCCTGTAAAATCTGCCTCAAGGGAAAACTCCCCACAGACGGTCGTCACACAAGACAAAATTGCTCCAACAGGCACACAACCCTTTAACCATTAAACTCGCAATCGATAATTCCCGAAGGCTCTTGTCTGGATACAACCCCCAGAGACCAAGGAAATAGAAAATTATATCTGGATGCTGTTATGTGATCCCACCGAACTCAATGATCAGAGGAATAGTCGGGATACGGTCGAATAACTGAAACCACTGATATTCTATTGCTAACGTTTCGATTTTTTCTGAGGACGACTTTGTGATAGCCGAAACGTCGGCAACCAAATATTGTTGGTTTCAGTCATTCAACCTTTTTACAACTATCTCTCTAATCAGACAGTTATATTTTTTTCTGTTAGTCGACATGTTCGTAAACAACAAGTAGTATTCTACTGAGTTCACCTCAAAATTTCATTTTCGAGTGGAAGTTTGAATCACTAGTGAAATTACCAGATCATTGACAGCTGAAAGCTTATTCACTTATTCTCGAAGTAAAAATGTTAATTTTGATATGACACGAATATAGAACCAGAGATATGGAACAGAGTGAAATGAATGCACTAAAAATAGTTTGGAATATTTGAACACGACGATGGGACCAGTATTATTACTTATGTGTTGCTCCACTCGAACTGTCATTCTCATTGTTTATCACAGACAAAAATAGATGAGGGAAATGAAACTCCAAGCCACAACAAAATTACTGAGTTAGTCAATGAAATGATTGCCATTTCTATGTATATATAGCGCTGTAAATTGTGTTTGATCTTATTCTCCTCATATGATGACCCATTATTCAATTTAATTTACTACGCTTTTGCAATTTAGCAGTCCTTTAACTCCTACATAATGCTGTTTGTTTTTATAATCGGCTAATAATTCAATAATTACGAGACCGAATCAAAAATGTCTTTTGGAAATTGTGCTTTGAAAATATTCTTTCAAGGTTCTCACAATTTACAAAATTTCTTTCATTTCATATGCGAGGTTATTGTAAAATAATTTGAATAATAATTGAATCAAAAATCTACAAATATTCAAGAAGAGCCATGTCGGTGAATATTTTGAGGACATTTCCTTAGGTGCGAATAACTTCTCTGACAAATACTGGGATACATTATCTTATAGAATGATGATTTTCAAATCGATATTACCAATTTCGGTTTTTGTTAATAACCGGCGATTGAATGGAAGGCTCCAAATATGGCACGAGGTATCTACAAATGCCCCATTTATTTCTTTCTTGTTGATTCAGTTAAAACAGTTGGATAATTCGAAACTATGCCAAAATTTAGAAATGTTTTTGTTTGTCAAAAACTTCACTGGCTTATACTACGAAGGCCAATAAATCAGATCGTACAAGAGCCAATACCTAAATATATTATCAATAATTGAAACTGGTACGAATCAACATTCGGTAAATTCGTCCAGGCCAGTCTCGACCATCTACACAGTGATTTGATGGGCTACCACCTCTCAGAAAACTTTTTATCCTCTGGCTGATACCACAAAGCCCTATGAATTATACAATTCGATTTTGTGAAATCCTGTATTCATAGTCCTCGAAATGAAAGATACTCCTTACGAATGAATATATATTTGGGTTATTTCACGATTCTACGAACGAACGCATAGGGCAGATTCTTTTTGTAAAATGAGGATCACTTGAGAAGGAGATCTAAATGAGAATAATAAGTCGTCTCCGATATATACATTTTCAGATGAGCAAATGAAAAACATTTTTGTTACAGCCCTGTCAATTGATTGATTCTCAGTATAAAACTCCACAGGTAGACATGTACCTATCTATGAACAACACATTGGGGCAATCATGTTTGCTTAATGTTATCAACCAGAGGCGTTCCGTGGGGGTTATACCTAATATTCCCTCTATTTCACCTCATGGTTCTGATTACTGAATCACCGTTTTTTTGAAATCATCTATTCAATTTCATGTGGAACATTTTTGACCATATGAATAACGTTCCACTGATGGATGAGATTTCTGTGATCTTCCAGAGAAAGGGATGTGTATATTGAGGGGTATATTGAAAAATAATTCGAATAATCAGATGACAGAAATGAAAGCCATCTCAGTGATTTATTCCTTCAACAATCCTGATGAATAATCGAAAATATTTTGAAAATAAGATACATCTTCATTCCAAATATCAAGAAGTGACGTAGAAAATTAGGGGAGATGTTGATATGGCCTTACTATACCAAGACAAAGCTTCAATGAAAAAATATTTTTGAAATATAATGCACTTAAACTTCAAGAGTGGCTCTATTGTTACCTACCACTCTTTATCTGTGAATAACCTATAAATCTTTATCTGCGAAAAAGAGATTTTCCTCGCCAGGCCACCGTGCTGGGTAATCGCACGTTGAAAGGTAAGGCCTCGTTGATCCATCGCTCGCACAAGTTTCGACTTCTGAGGGTTGACGTTCGAAGTATCCCACAAAAGCAATTGGCAGTTTTGCCAAAATGGTTGAGGCTTTCGCGGCCGAGGTTATTAGTATAACTACTGCTCTTCGGGCTTGAAGGCCGTCGTTCTTTGGAATTTCTTCCTGACGTTTCGCTAGCGCGAGTGGCCAGCTTCTTCAGAGGCTTATTCATCTCCGATGACTAAACAGTTCGATTTCTCAAGGCGTATTTATATTGATGCAGGTAGTCTGGAGTCTTAATTACTTCTGTCGGGTTCGGGGAATAATCATCATTATTAGTTGCCGCACTACCTGCTGTGATTTCATTAGTTATTCTTGATTTCTTCAGAATCGGATTCCAAATTCTGTTTAGAGTCAACGCTTCTTCCTTTCTGTTAAAATTGTCCGCATGTTTTTGGATCTCTATTGCCTCCCGTACCAGTCGGCTATGGTAACCCTGGTTGGGGGCAATCAGTGTTGCATTTTCGAACAGAATCTTGTGGTCGCCCTCACTCAATGCGTGTTCCGCCACCGCCGATTTGTCGGTTTGCCCCAGCCTGCAGTTCCTTTGATGCTCTTTGAGCCTTGTACCCATGGATCTTTTCGTGGTACCGATGTAAACCTTCCCACAGGTGCACGGTATGCGATAAACCCCTGCCGCTGACAGTGGGTCTCTTTTGTCTTTAACCGACCTGAGGCTTTGCTGGATCTTCTTGGTCGGCTTGAAAACTGTTTTTATGTTATATTTCCCCAAGAGGGTCACTGACAGAATTGGAAAACTCTTGATGAATAAGCCTCTGAAGAAGCTGGCCACTCGCGCTAGCGAAACGTCAGGAAGAAATTCCAAAGAACGACGGCCTTCAAGCTCGAAGAGCAGTAGTTATACTGGCAGTTTTGCGTTACACGAAATAATTTAATGAAAGTTCATGTATTATATTCTTCCAAAAATATAGGGCTAGGGCTACGATCTGAAACTGAAAGCAAGTATTCGACTCGGTGCTTACTCAGTATACTTTTTTTTTCATATCTGACCCATTTGTATTGTGGGCTACACCGTGAGTGAATGAGTTATCGTAACATTGGGATGCTTGGGAAGTCGTACTGCGAAAACAGCTGATGAAAATTGGGATGGGTATGACGAATAGACTTTAATAATTTTTATTGAATGTTGGGGTATGAATCAGCTTTTTCCACACCCTGGTGATTAATAATTTTCATGTATTGGAATTACATTTTTTCAAATTATTATATTTATATGTGAACTTTTCATAGATAGACAAAGTATTTCAGTACCTTCAGTTCGTGGCATGGGAAATTGGCCGTGATAAGTGGACAGTATGACTATTTATTGATACTACTAGTACGTATTGGTAACAGGAAAATTGGATTCATGCAAGCCAACTTGTATTCAACTGAACTTATCTTAGAAAGTTATCTTGACAAAAGGGAATACATGCAACAACTCTTGAACTCGAATAGCGAAGATATGGGAGACTGATTTTGACAGCTGACAAAATTTTTGAAGCTTTAACGAAAAAAAAAAGATAAGTTACCAAATATAATGCATGCATGCTTCTATTTGAATTCGAACATCTTGAGTTACTGAGTTAAATTAAATACAAGTCAATAGTTGACTGTCATGAATCCACCTCAGCATAAATATCAGCTGGCTTTTCATAATTTTGATTACTTTTCATACGGCCGTTATCTTGACATAATGGCAGTGGAGATTTCGCCATATAACTTATTCTTGAAAGTAGATTCTGTTTTCGTTTTTGATGTTGAATTAACCCAAATTCGAGTCAAAGGTAGAGTATTGGATATGAAACATTCTCAAAATCATAAAATTGAAGACATTTTTGGTTTCCTCATTGAGAAAGCATTTTCGAAACAGTCTGCAGATAAACATTTATATGATTTTAATGTGTTAAATATTCATTTTTTTTTAAGTATTTTATATATGAAATCGGTTGATGAATTTAGTTCATTATCTTCAGATTAGGTTACACTGAAGCCACTCAATGAAGTTTCAGTCGGGTGTAAATGATAAAAACACGGCGATGTATTTCCTAGAGACCAAAAGGATGAGTGCTGTACCGATAGCTTCAGGTGCATAGGGAGGTATCACTCACCATTCCACTTGATAATGCCCTTTCATATAATCAGAACGCCGTGCTGCAATTAACGCCAGCATTAAAATTAAGTCCTCCAAGGGAGTTAATTGGACTGGAATATTCAGGTGCATGTTCCCTGTGGGCGTTATCGAATTATAAATATCAACAGAGGTACTGAGTAGTGAGTGATGGCGGGTATTCTGAAAGGCTTGAAGTAGAAGGCGCTAAATGGGTTGTAGTTCATTTCAGCTGTTATTTCAATTCCAACTCAATATCAACTATCATTTGTCAGGTCAGGCGATTACTGGCGATTCTGTATTGAAAACGGTCTATTCCTATCTCTCTCACTAATGACCAAGCAAATTAGAGAGAGAGAGGAAAAAATTTTGCTCCCCCTCTCCGGAAGTACAAAATTCATGACTACTCAGTATCCAACTTATAGATTCAAAAAGCGTTGGCTACCTTGAGTTGATCTGACATAACCGCCTTTCAATTGTCATTCGACAATATTGATGTCATTCGAGTGCCATCATTTTGAAACCTATTTATAAAATCCGAAATATCATCGGTCGATGTGGCCAAGCAGTCGGCACGGTCCTTATATTCCATTCGGCTATCTCACTGCTGGTTCGAACCGCGGTAGGGGCAGATTTTTTCTGACCGGCTCGGTGCGATATCAATCCTGCTAGGTGGGATATCTGGATTGAATACACCAACCGACAAGGTAGCACTGTGGATGGAATTAACTCTTCGGCACCCAAAATGATTAGACGAACCTTGCCCGCACAAGGCACTGCCTTTTGGGCGCACTCATAAGAGTACTCAATCAGGAATTTTGATGTAAAAAAATAAAGATAATTACTGTTCTTTAATTTGAAATTACTCTATATTTCGTGGCTTTCTTCCAATAAAATTTTCATTCACCTGTTTACTAAGATCAATAGAAGTATTCCTTTCAAGAACATTCATAAAAGGAATATATTCGAAAAGCCCTTGATTTCAATAAAATATTTTGAAGCGAAGTCATTCATTTTGGTATATTATATAAAAAATAAATTTCTTTATCCTGTTCAATCCAGTTCACTGCGCAAAGTCACATAATTCATCAGGGAAAATATCAAAATATATTGCGTTGCCAACTCCATTTTACGGATGTTTTATGCCATTCTCTTGTTGAATACACACGTGATTCTTGAAAAAAAGAGGAAATTAATTAGTTCAATCAGTTGAATCGAAACCACCAGCAAGCTTACGATTTGTTCCTACGCAGAATTCACTGCCAATTGTGAGTACTTATTCTAGACTTCAAATGTGGAGTTTTATTCGTTTGAGGGGACATTGTATGAATGATTAATATATTTTTGTTGTGCAGAGTTCTCATAGCTTTCCATTATCACATTTCATCTACTTGTTATGTCCAGTCCTGCACTATTATTTTCATTATATGAAATTAGGTGCCAAAACATGCACCAGAGCTGCGTGATCTCCTTCGAAACAATCTCCTCTATCAGTTATACTTTGCTTACGACCTCGCTCACCCCTCTGAAATCATTGAGATGCAGTAACCATAATTTTGTTGTGAGCTTGAAACACGGAAAATATCTCTCTTCAAGATCTCGATCTGGGAGAATTATTCTTAAAGACTAATAAAATTCGAAAGTACGAGAAGAATAGCTATTTTCGTGTGAATTCTGAGATAAAAAAGGCATGAGTTACACTAGAAAATGTATACATAGTGTAAAAGTTGTTCTCCTTGGAGAAGACCATGAATCTGTTAATAAGTACTGCATACTAGAGAGAAAGGAAGATGAAGTTGAAACACTCAAGAGGATAAGAACTTTTGTGTGAAAATGATTGACAATGTTCCTGTTGAAAGTTGTTATAACCTCCATCGGTAATATTTATTATTTCAACTTAGTTTTTCCTCAACAGAAAGTATTATTATATTTTCAGCATTTTTTCTTACGTATTGATTTCGTATTATA
Source organism: Zygogramma bicolorata (assembly GCA_032362365.1). NCBI lineage: Eukaryota > Metazoa > Arthropoda > Insecta > Coleoptera > Chrysomelidae > Zygogramma > Zygogramma bicolorata. The sequence continues at coordinate 6,148,737 of JAVJAQ010003427.1, read as the reverse complement.
TGTGATAAATCATGAATGAATAAAAAATGAACTTTATAGAAACCCATCAAAAAATTTGATAGGTCGAAAAATTGAGATAGAAAAGTAATCAACTGAATTGGGGTATGATGAAAATATAAAAATAATTGAAAGCTAGTGTAAAAATGTTGTTGAGATTGAAAGAAATGTTTTTTCAGTGAGTTATTCAGAAAAAATGATTGAGTAAAAAAATCAGAATAACATCAGAAAAATAAAGTGGATTTGAGTAAAGGAATGAGACGGAAATGAAATTCAAGAAAATGATAATCAGATAGGTATCAGAAAAAACTGAAGAATCGAAAAAACACAACATTTCAAATGCTAGTATCCGTAATTGTTACCGTTGAGTTTATAATTTCGACCAATCAGTTTTTTGACATTATTTATTGAACTTCAATATACAGGTACAGGAATTCCGAACCACTATCATCCAAAGAATGAAAAAGGGTTTTTTGCTAGACGACTTTGTGTCACTGAAAGTTTTTTTTCGAAAAAACTAGTTTCTATTACGCAATCACTCTTCAGGAGGCCAAATTTCGTGATTCTGATTTAACTCAGCTCTTATAAAGCTTGAGTATTTTTGAAATATCACACATTGTAGAAAGTTATAAATATCGAACTCCTTGCAAACTCAAGAACAAATAAATGTTTTATGTCAATCTAACTTCAGTTCACGGAAAACATTCCAAACTCCATCTGATAACCCTACACTAAAAATGAATTCATTCTAGGTATATCTGTTGCATTCAATTCACAACTCTGTCCAACTCTGATCTATTATGGTTGTACAATATAAAATAATTAATATTATGCAATTATAATGTATGCTTACTGTGAACTGACCCGAATAACATAACCTGATCAATTTTTCCCAGTTGTACGAATGTAAAAATCAACTTTCGGGAGAAAGAGAAAGAAGTTTTGGACCAAATTCTGGGCCCAGGGCGGTATGATGCGAGAATCCGGCCATCTGGCGTGAATGGGACAGGTAAGTGACCGCTTATGTGTGAAGGTGTTACTTTTGGTGTAGGGAGACCAGACGACATACCACTATCCAGAGATGCCACTGTAACTTGTTTGCTTGTTGTACATATATGTAAATGTAACACTTAATAATCATCACTCTAGATGGGCCTGCCATAGTCCAGGTAAACCTGTTTGTGCGCAGCATAGCAACCATAAGCGACATCAAGATGGTAAGTGGAGGCCCCGCAATTTTTGTAGGGTAGTGTAGAGGTGCTCCACGTGCTACACGAGCCAGCATGGGGTAGCAGCTATTGGTGATAACAATTTTTTGCAACCGCGAAAACACAACAGTTCTTTATTGATACTCAGGATCTTATGATTTGTTCACGAGTATACCTAATTCAGTTGATAGCTGCATTTGAAAGCTTGGCCAAATAGAGTTTGTGTCAACTGGAATAGATCTTAGATGGTGACTAGTTGAACAATACTAACATGACTGTAACCTCAACTCTTCTTAAACTCTAGTTTTTCTATAACTGATCGAGAATGCACAAATAACATTGAATACTCCGTAACGAGTTGTTTTGTTTTCTACCGAATACTATTTATTCATTGGGTTATTGGTACTAACCACTGCCCTACTTTCATTCATCTCATCATCACCCAATTATCGTAATATCGAGTTGCTACAAAGTCATAAAGAAATATATCTTTGATAACTTGTTGATCTTTCCTAATCTCCAGAAAACTGTGTATTTATTCAAAATTGCTGTCTGATCTTTTCCAGACATTCAATACATATATTGCCACAACATGTGTCGCTCGAAATACCATCTATCGGTGTTAGGATGGTTCGAGTGGGAGTTGTTGACAACCCCCTGTAATAATTCGACTGCTAGAACATTTGCTATATTGTGTTTTTCAGATGTCCTAACTATTTATATCTGTATATTTTGAGAAAGCTTCTTTTGATTTTCTCTTCTCCGAATCATTGGCAAAATATCTTTATCGATTCATAGAAAAAAACTACCTCAAATTTAAGATTTAATATGAACGGGAAATTTATCTGCCTACGACCTTAACGACTGAAGCATAATGCCACGAAAAAATAATGGATATTTTGCCATTTTCACACGTGAGAAAGTTGGAATGCTCACAAAAATGAAGGATAAAACCTTATGAGAAAGATCATCAAAGTAAGACTTTCGTCAGGATAGGTATAGATATTTGATAGATGCCTCGAGAAGAGAATTAGGGAGACTAACAAAAACGTCAGCTTATTTGACAAGTATCCAGAGGCGGAGTTTGAATTTTGAATGTTAGTATTGACTGTTCAATTTCATAACAGCTTTGCATTCTCTGAAAGCGAGTTGCCAAAACTGAAATAAACACAAACAAAATCAACATCATTGAATAGGTTTTCTCGATACCTTTTAAAAGAAGTGTCGCTTGCCGTAGGGTTTCATTTGAAATTATTGATCACAATGGCCTTGTAACATCATCTTTGCCGGTTCCGATTCCTATCAGCACTAGTAGGGAAGTTTACAACCTTTAATATTCCGTTTCCAAATTTCACTTGTTTATGTATAATCGTTCCAAAAATAAGGGGGGGGGAGGGGACTTTTGAGAAGCACTGTATGAAGTATATACTGTATTACTGAAATATGGAGATCAAAAATGCTCCTTTTTCTCATTTTTGCATTTCATTAAAAAAACTATACACTTGATAGTTACTCCAGGTTAACTTCAAAAGCCTCGAAATAGCAGTTCGCAAAAGTCGATAAGGATTTGTTATTTGAATTATCTCATGTAATATATAACTAGAATCACGTTTACGTGGATCTTGGTTCAAAAATTCCTCCACGCTAATTTCACGTCTTCCATTACGTTTGTGATATTGCATATACAAAATATCTCTGAAAAATACAGGAAATTGGATTCGTGGAGAATGTTCGAAGGATTTACTGCACTATTTTTCCTATTAATATTTTATTCTTCTTTTCATTTTTTGATTTGAATTAATCAGGATCATCATGTGGATTTTTTTAACACCGTCAAAATTCCATCGTTGACACAAAAAGGAATTACGAGGTTCTCATACTGAGCCATCGATATAGAAAAATAAGAAACCTAAATGTCTTTGTGAGTCTGAGCATGGGTTGAGCCTCAATTGCAACATTTGGTGAACTTACTTGATTGAACAATATGGGGTCTTAAATCTTCGACTATGACATACACATGAACATCTTAATTATAGTTACATCGTAGTGGCCATTGAAATATATTTTTGCTAATTTTATAACCTCACTATAAGTACTAAATGATAAAGAATAATTATTTCATGTCCCATCCGGAGCGTTTCTAAATATCATTAAACATTGTAAATATGCATCTTCATCACAAAAACCAGATATACTATAAACTATAATAGAGTGTATTGATTCTCTGCGCGAAACTACCGTGGATTGATCCCAAAAATACCTATACCTCAGACGACATCAGCGTGGATTTATCACAAAAGTCATGCTCCACGCGAAATCGGTGTGGATTTATCAAGAGCGAAAGATCTACGCGAAACGTCAACGTCACTTCCTTCATATGACACATTTCTTGTGGAGGAATTTTTGAAGCGAAATCCACGTTAGTGTGGTTCAAGACACGGCCTCTGCAAAATGTGCTCTATGACTCTATTGAAATATCGAAAGTATTAGTTTTTCTTGGGTATCTCGTCGAAGACCTTGAACTTCAAGATGCATCGGAAAAACTTGGTTTGATATTTTGTGGTACATTGCGGGAAAGTCAGTAATTTATTCTTCTTCATTGAAACATTCTATGGCCGTTGCTTTTCTTGAATTTCTCTCTTGTCCGGGTAGAAGATTATCGAGGATCAACGAGGCCGTACCGTTCAAAGAGCGATTTCTAGGAAAGAGAGCCCACAGACTAACTAACCGATTGAAGACACAGAAATACGACCTTCATCATATCAAAACTGTACGATAAGCAATTGTTGGAGATGTGGCTGTTGCTTTATGAAAGTAGGTTACCAAAAACGAAAAAGGCAAATAATGGAGAATGACTTCGTAAAATTCTAAGTATTATGGTGGTCCGGTGGATGTATTGAATTCATCAGACATTACCTTCACATCCATCCCAAATCCAATATTCCACTGATTTTTTTACAATGAACATCTGAAGAGAACTATCACAATTTAAATTGGATGGAATATGTTGCGTAGTTTGCAGCTTATGATTTCTTGATTCACTGTGTGCCATCCTTATCCTTGGAATGAATGGAAGAATAAATCAATCTGGAATCCACAACCAATAAGTTATTAATGGAATAGGTCGGTTTCGAAAATACCGCGAATATAACCGGTTATTATTTATCAATTTGGTTATCGACATTAGTAGTTTTACTTTTTCATTCCTTCATATGTTTTCAATTCAAACACGAGTTTGTAAGTAGAGACTTTTTGTAGTTCATTTACTGAAGCAAGTACATTCGGAAGATAGCACCCAGACAGCTGGTTCATGTACCCACTGTACTGTTATATTACAAACACACGAAAAAGAATATAGAAATAGTTTTCAGAATTAGAAAACGAATTTAACTTCCACAACAAATCTCACTGAGAGGCATGAGTTTGATCATGAGCTCAAAATCTTTCATTTTCAAGGAAAAGATTTGAAACTCAACCTCCTGGAAAGTATGAAAATGGACGAATTCAATCTCCAATATCTGATGAATGATCAACTAGAACTGAATAATTAGCCTCTGCCGAAATGTTTTTTCAGCTAGCCTAATGTTTTACTCTATGTAGGTTGGATAGACGGACCGAACTTTCTGTGATATGAACGGAGCATTTATCATTTATTAGTAGTTTTATCATTTCTTCTTAGAGGAGGTATGGTTCAGCGAACAACATGTCCTGTTTTCGTGAGTCTCATTATAGTGGAAATCTTACAGGAAATAATATGAGTAATTTTCAATATGGATTTTCATCAATTATCAACCGTTATATGCATCAATGATATTATACAGAGTGGACCAAAGAAAAGTATGCACCTATCATTTTTCTTTTGTATTTTAAAGCAGAATAGCTCGGACAAGTAGGGTTTGATTGCGAAGGGGGACACAGTGTGGCCATATTTTTAACATATGCATTCAACCCCCTAGCAAAGAGGTGTCACAACCCCAAAATTTTAAATGGAAAGTGGGGTCGAGTGAAACATCATGTGTAAAGGTACAAAATTAGCTTTCTAATGATAACATATCTATTGACATATCCCTTGAATCGATGTGAAAACGGCATTAAGAATATTAAGCCAATAATTTTGTTATTGATGAAAAATACAGAAAAGTTTTGGGTAATAGAAATCAAAACATTTACAATTAGAGGTAGGTTTCGATGTTCGTTATTTGGAACGGTGCTTTGTGGAAAACATAAAGAAGTTGTTGGGTGATTTATTGACACGTTACGTCAACGAAAGTTGAAAATGTGATCCACAAGCTTCCATACAATATTATAGATTTTATTGGGATTCATTCCTGAAATTCTGTTCCGATGGGGTTCTAAGGTTGGTGTTCCACATGACAGACCAATCAGGTATGGAAAAAATTCCTAACTAACTTGGCCATATAAGAATCATTTTATCGGAATGAATGTCCTCAATCAAGCGAGCAGAAAGTCGAACAAAACTATTTTCATGAAATAGGTAACACTTTTAACTGGAATTTTAACAATTTTAACGCGTGGAATGAAATGAACAATGTTTTATGGTGAGGCTGAATTGATTTTCAAAGGAACCAAACTGAATCAGTGACAAGACTGAAATGAACGTTTGTTTCAATTATTCCCCTACACTCATCTGCAGTTTTTTCAACAACAAAAAAACAATAAATGGATAATTTGATTGTAATGAAACATTTCAGAATTGAAATCATTTGTTGTAATGTGAAATAATTCAGAAATGTTTTTAGTTATTCTGATTCTTGAAACCCCAGGACAATTAAGGAGTTCTGAACGCAGATTTTGCATTGAATGTTTGAGTGAATTACAATTAATAGAGTATAATTGGCAATATAATTTTGTACCTCTTTACAATCATAAGACCCCACTTTCTATTTGAAATTTTTGGGTTGTGCTACCCCCTTTCTATGTGTTCAAAGGCAGTGATTGAAAAATATGTGTAACGTGCGTCCACTTCGATAAAGCAAACTTCACGTGCTCGAGCCTTTCTGTTTCGAAATCCAAATAAAAGAAAAAAGCTAGTTACTTACTCTTCGTAAGACCACTCTTTATGAAAAAGAAGATAAAATGATCACTTGCCCCACGCAATTGAGGGAATCGATTAATCAATTTGTACTCTCTCGAAATGGAATTGGATGAACTTTCACAAAATATTTTTTGCTTCATTAACCAGTTGAAAACTTCGCTCATATCAATCAGAAATATTTCCACAAATGAGTTGGACTCGACTCGTGAGTTCACTGTCAATATACTTGATTATTATTATTCGACAGACCTGTTGGTTGCATTATTTCCCCACGAACACCAATAAATCGAAAGTTATAACCTAAGGCCAAGGACAGGATCGTAGTATTCGTAGTGAAACCACCTCAGCCGAGTTGCTAAAAATAACGGTTCTATTTAAAGTCTGAGCAGGTGGGATATTTAAATACCAACACATAAAATCCTCGGTGAAAGACAAAAGTGGGTAGCTGGGTTGAACAAAACACGGCCGTGATGGAAGCCTGCTTATGCTTTCAACTTTCGGGCTATAGGCGAGATGCCTTTCAGTGTTCATGAAAGAACTTCATTGGAGTTGAGGAGAGAAGGAAATGGAGATCATCGAGAAACAATTCTGAGAGGCGGAAATAAATACGGGAATGTTGTCGAAAACGATTCCTAATAAATGAAATTTCCGTGGAACAACACACGAGGCAGTTTTTAGGATTGGAATTTGATGTTCAAGCTCACGCGTTGTTGTGCAACTAGTAGAGATTTTTTTTTAAGATTCAATCGAAAACAACCCCGAAAACAACGAACTTAAGTGATAGACCGAAGTAACAAAGAATGAAACTGATACCGAAAAAGATGATGTTATTGAGTAAACGATGAAGGTTACTTCTATATATATATATATATATATATATATATATATATATATATATATATATATTATTTTTATCTTCCGGTCTCTTTCCGTTATACCGGGAGTTGAGGTCAACTTCCTTATTTCAAATGGAACACCCTGTATTTTATTACATCTTTCAATTTTTCATCACATTTTAGGCCCACTTTCTACAACAATGTCTATACCCAAACTTGTTAGTTTTCGAGATATTCGACATATTTGTTGTAACTTCATTTGTTTTCGAAGCTTTCTTGGTTTTGTATTGCTTCGAATGATTTACATTTCAAATATTTTCCAAAATCGAATATATCTTGCCAGGGGTGTATTTTAGGTATAGGACATTCTTCATGAATTTGATATCTTTTTATTCGTAGTATCCAAAAATAATAGAATAGTGTATGGTTTCCATTTGAAAAAATCGTGTTTCATCAGTTTTCTCGATGTTATGTTTAAGGTGGAAATTTCGACCACCCTGTGAATTATTTTCGAAAATTCGAAGAACCTGTTCATGACATGATGCTTAAGGTGTGATTCTGTGAAATTTCAACTTTTCAACTGTTACTGTTTATGAGTTATGATATTTTCGAAGTGGTGCTGTAACTGTCAAATTTTTCAAAAAAAAATCAATATCTCGAAAACTAACAAATTTGGGTATAGGCATTGTTATAGAAAGTGGGCCTAAAATGTGATGAAAAATTTAAAAATGTAATAAAATACAGGGTGTTCTATTTGAAATAAGGAAGTTGATCTCCAATTCTGGTATAACGGAAGGAGAGCGGAATTTAAAAATATTTTAGTTGGGAAGGCCATTTTGTAAAACCCACTACCACAAAATTTCAAGTTTTTATTTTGAATCGTTCTCCATATATTCCTAACGAAGAACGCTCGTCGTGAAAGACACTGTATATATTTCAACTATTCTGATGAATTTCCCAACATCGAACAAAATACAGGCAAAATGGAATGTGCAAACTGTTACGTTCATATTATTTATATATATCAAATCTGTTCAAATCCCCTAGTATAATGAGATTCAAATAGGATTCCTACCAACTTTTCATAGCTCTCATCTTCTCGATAAGTCGAAGACTCACGAAGCCTGAATTTACATGCCTAATCAATCGCTTCCCATTGTCGTACTCATCTCACTTCAAAGGGAATGTTATCGAGATCAATTACAATGTTGTTCCGGTATGGTGATAAAAATGAGAGAAAAATTGAAATAACTGGTATTAATCGACACAGAAAAGGAATGAAATGGCGGTAAATGAAAATTTGGAATAAATGTTGAGAGCACTAATGACGTAGCCGTAATTATCATCTGATAACTGACTATGGCGGAGGAAATAAATACATGTTCGAACTTGCAAATTCAAAACAAAAGAACCTTGTTCTGTGCATTTTCTAATTTCTCCAAAAAGTTTGTGTTCTTACGAAGCTCAGATAAAAAGGCATAATTTGCTGGAATGCCTCACATATTCTTGATTTCATATTCTTTGGGTGTTGTACGGTAAATCTCTGACTTTTCCCCATGATTAAAAATCCATTGACGTTAGGTCCGGCGACCTCGGCGGCAAAGGAATAAAGGTCCATCTCGTCCAATCCAGTCAAATGGAAAAATTACGTTCAACTCCGCGTACTCTCCTCCTCTGACTGAATTCACATTTCATCTTTGATGTGATTAGGTAGGTGTTCTAATGACCCAGGGAAGTTCATTCAGTTTTTTTAAAACAATATGACCTGACAACGTAATCATAATAACGACCCATACATTCAGATTCCATTTATGTTGATGGTCGTTAACATAAACTGTATGTGAATTTTCAATACTATAATAATGGTGGTTTTCCTGTTGACAAAAAAAAGTACCATTCCTGTGGAAGTTGCCTTCCTCGGTGAACATAATGCTTCTCAGGAATCTTTCACAGTTCAACGAAACTGTTGTCTCTTCACAAAATCTGCTTCTATCAACTCTTGGTCTATATGCACGTGGTAAGGGTGAAATTTATTATTTTTTGAATTTATTGCGACCGAAAATGTCAATATCCTAAATCTGTGCTGATTTCTATGACCCTTAAATCAGGGTTTTCAATCAGTGCAGGACTAACTGCTGATTCGGTATGGCCTGATCTCACAAATCGCTCCTTCAACAATTCAAATATTTCACCTGTGGGTACCTACCATCTGTCAGGATATTTCGCGGCATACAGATGGGAAATAAGAAAAAAACACTTTTGTCAACCACACCCCGCACCCAAGGCACACACCATTTCAATAATTAACACTTCCTTCGTATAATTCACGATAATTTAACACATTTTCCGAGCCATCGACAAATGGCACAAAAATACTAAATTCTCACTCGCGAATTGATTTATACATTATAAAATCGGACGCCACCCAGTGTAGTTGATTATATATTCGGAAAAAACATATGCAATAAAGGAGGAAAATTGCTCGAAATGAATATTTGACCATTGAAAACTTCAAGGAAAAATAGTGTTCTGATTCAGATCATTAATTCAATGCGTTCAAATCAAGAGGGTAAAAATATCAATTCGTTTCTAGTAGGAACACGTGTCTCGGTTTTGTAAACCCGTTTCACAGAACAAGGTGAAGGACATTTTGAAAATGTATTATGAGTGTGATTATGGTCAGTTCCACTGTTTCAAATTTAAAATGTTGAACATTTTTTTATTTGCTTGATCTTCCGATAATATTTTGAAAACCGGAAATAGTGGAGGAACGCCTAGAAATAGAATATAACAAGTTGGTATTCCTGGATAAATGCTTTCATGTAGAATGCGGAGACAGACCAATATACAGGGTTATTTGCATAAACTTCAACTGAAATTGACGAAAATCAAATTAACATTTAATTTAACAATTAACATCGAATATTCCTCAGACCATTACATGTTACTTTGTTGTTCTTTGAGACACTTCTCCGAATAACGTTCGGATTTCGGAATAGTACTGAGCTCTTTCCTCTAAGATGAATACTATCAATACTATCAGTAAATCCTCTTCAGAAGCCTTCCAAATATCAGATAGTTTTGGGAGTTTTTTTTTACCCCAAAAATCCCAAAACTTCTAGATACCAATCACACCAAACTGATATTGCACTCGACACGCGTTTCACTGACAAGTTTACCATCTTCAGGAGAAGAAAATTGATACTTCCATAATTAGTGTATTGATTTCTACAATAAGTCTTAAACTTGTACACCGAAGGTTCCACTCTCATCGTTAATTACGAAAAATCTTGATACAGATCTATGAAAATTCACCACACAATAATGTCGAGAAGAAAAATTGTGGAGGAAACGGGTATGAGAAATAGGCCAAATGTGACAACACTTTCAAATGGATATACGGTCAATGCCAACAATAGAATATTCGAGAATACGATCTCTCACAAAGAGTTGTTTTCTTCGAACGAACAGAGGTATCGAGATAAATGTTTTCAGAAGTTCTTCGGAAAACATCCAACTCTCAACAAATAAAAGCCTTTCAAGTTTACTGTGATTCGATATGAACCAAGATACACGTGGATTCGCACGATATTTATAAAGTGAGAATGAAAGTAGCTCCGGAAACTTTCTACATTTTGCAACAAAAGATGAATTGGAGGAAAACGAAATTTATGGCGATGACTTTCTTCTGCGGATAAAATTTTTCATATGATTCATCAAAAGAAATAGATCAGGTGCTGCGGGGATTCTATGCACTTCTTCGTTTGAAGCTTATCAAATATCTGAAGAAATTAGAAATAATCAATGATCGACAATACGGATTTTGACATCAAAGATCAACCAGTGACTTATTGAAGTGTTTTATATAATTGGCAGCATTCCACCGAAAAATTCGGAAAAACGTTAGCTGTTGCACTCGACATTTCAAAAGCGAGGTTTCCTTTCTGAACTGCCATCTTATGGTTTGCCTCCTCAGTTGTATGCTTTGTCGAAGAGTTTCTTGTCTGAAAGGTCTATGTTATGTGGTTGTTGATATCATCTATTATACTCCCAATAAATGCAGGCGTACCACAGGGTTTCCTTCTGGCGCTCACTTCATTTCTGCTTCATATCAATGATTCGCTGAAGAGAACATCTTCTTCTGTGCATAGTTTTGCGAACGAAAGTATTCTTTATACTAGTTTCCGAATAATATTCCTATAAGAGCATGGGGTAACATCAACTTGTTGGAATTTAATGCTGGAGAAACCCAGGCAGGTTTCTTCTCAAAGAAAGCCGATCTGTCTTCATCCAGTAATCAGATGTCAGAAGTATCTATTCCGACAAAGTCAAGTATCTCGATGCTACGAATTACGATCAGTTATAATCTCTAATGGGGAAACCATGGGAGATAGATCGCAGGGAGGTGCTTTCCAGAAGCTTGGATTTCTATTTCGTGCGAAGAAATACTCCACTTCTCGATAGCCTCTAATAATCTATAAGGCACAGATACAGTTGGAATATAGTTCTCGTGTATGGGGCTCGGCACCAAAAAATGTTGATAAAGCTTCTTGATTCTATTCAGTGAAAGGCAATCCGTCTTATTGGTGATTCTTCGCTCACAGACCCGCTCACTTCGTTGGAGCATCGTAAAAGGATCAGAGACTTGCCTCTCTTCTATAGATATTTTTACGGCCGGTGCTCTTCTGAATTGTCATCAATCGTTTCACCCTTGGAAGTATCTGTATGGATGACCCGACGAGTACAGAATTCCCACCCCTTCGTTATGAGTTTGGAAACCTGTCAAACATATCTTGCTCAAGGATCTTTTTCGATGGAACAGCTGAACTTTGGAACTCCCTGCCACTGGAGGTTTTCCTGGAGCTTACAAACTTCAAAATACATATAACTACTAACTAAACTGAACTAAATTGTTCGAAAATTGTTCGTTTCTGTTAACCAGCTGACGAACGTCAACGCCCAGAAGTCGAAACTTGTGCGAGCAATGGATCAACGAGGCCTTACCTTTAAACGTGCGATTACCCAGCACGGTGGCCCGGCGGGGAATCGAACGTACATCGGATAAATCACCAAATGTGAAAGAAATTTGAGAAATTTCAGAGGTTTGTTGTTCGTCTCTTCCGCTTTTTGCGGTTTCGTTCCAGTTATAAGTGGATTCATAGCTGCAACAAACAACTGGCAAGCACTTGACTGTTCTTTTCTCATCCCATGCTTTTGATATCATACAACAGTTTTAATCTCAGAGTGAGAAGTCACCTATCGTTTCTTTCCATATTCACAGAGTATAACTGAACTGAACAGATTCACAGCTGTTTTCTCACATTGTACATAATATATATCAGTTCCAAGAAATATAAAAATATAAATACTGAAATCAAAACTATTTCTCGATATCCATTATTTACTATGAGTACCAACGCTAAAGATTCACAAACTTCTCTTTAATGTTCGAATGTGATGAATGGTGGGTTTCGTAATAAAATAATGTATATTTGAAAAATGTTCAGAGATATGTTTTGTTTTGATTCAAACGGTTCTGTTTTGTATCTGATCTAGTGAATTCCATTGCAGACTCTTGGCACAGCACATTATAATTTTGTATCTCAGCCGGTTTTGAAATCTGAAAATCTTGAAACAAATATTCAATTGATGATCCTGTTTATAGGTATATACCGTGTGTCACAGACTCATAGTACACCCCCGTTTTCTCCTTTGTTTTTCTAGCTATATTTTTGAAATTTGGAACATTGAATATGCTCACTGAATAGCGTTTCTCGACATATCTGAAAGAAAAAAATAACTTCCAATTTTTCCGGAAATGACATCAACTTTCGATTCTTGAATGGGACACCCTGTATATTGTTACATGATCGGCTAGGGATGATCATGAGGAATCCCACGATACCAGGTTTGATGATGTTATCTCCAATGACTGCGGAGATATCGCCATTTATTTTATCCATAAGCTCAACGAGTAGGAGAGAGAAACTTTTTCTGGCGGGTCAATCCAATTCTCTCTCCCACTCATTGAGCTTATGAATAAAATAAATGGCGATATCTCCGCAGTCATTGGAGATAACATCATCAAACCTGGTATCGTTGGATTCCTCATGATCATCCCTAAACGATCATGTAACAATATACAGGGTGTCCCATTCAAGAATCGAAAGTTGATGCCATTTCCGGAAAAATTGGAAGTTGTTTTTTTCTTTCAGATGTCGAGAAATGCTGCTCAGTGAGCATATTCAATGTTCCAAATTTCATAAATATAGCTAAAGAAGCAAAGGAGAAAACGGGGGTGTACCCAGATTCTGTGACACACGGTATAGTTATATATACATATATAGGTTCAATCTTTCCTTCGATCATGTTCACCATTCTTGGATACAATTGTAAAACATTCAGCTCTTTCGTATACATCTCTCCCAGATATTTTCTGACTATGGTGTAATCAGCGGTATCTCTTATACCAGAATATCTTAAATTCATCAAGGGACAAGAAAAAACTGTTCGAAAATGGAAAATGATCGTACTGAAATTACCTAAAATGGACGATTACATGTGAAGGCCCGGTTGTGCAATCGGAGCTCAAGCTTGAATTTGATAGAGGGTCGATAAAATAAATCACAGATTGAAGCTAAAGTGTTCCACCGATACATTCGATTGGTTGTTGAGGACTAGGTGCTGGTTTTTCAATATGCTATCAATAAACTTTAGCTGTCAGCTGAGTCAACGGCCAAACGAATTCCTTGGTCAACCACTTTAGCTTCAAGCTAACGGTTAGCTAGTGATTAAAAAAACGGCCCTAAGCCATCAGCTATATTACTCAACTGTACATTGATGAATCGATCTAGCCTGACTCCAAGTAAAACTGGATTTGACAGTTACTGTCGATGAAAATTCTATGGTTGGAATTACGAATGAATAGTGAAAAACGCCAAAGAAACACAAAAACATAACGTACGTTGAACTACAAATTCGAAAAAATCAGCAAACACCGAGGAAACAGACATCTTTTGAAAACTTCTTGAGAGTTTATGAGAAGGAAAAACAATATATAATGAAAAGGCTGATAGCATAAGAAACAAAGCTCTAGCCCATTGTTTAGTGAGTAGGTACTGTCATTAGTTTCAGGAGGTTATCCCTTGTACCATTCATGATGTTTCGAAGATACGAGGTGTTGAAAGTCGAAGTGAAAATGTACATTTTTGTATACAAATATGCGGGAATATCAGTATATTGAATAAAAAAAACAATGATAGTTCTCTCCTCCTATATTCCTTAATATTTTTATATGATGTTTGAAAGTTCGAGAATTTTTGATTTTAAGGATTTATCTTTTTTTTGGCAACGGTCACTCCTACTGAAAGAACGGACGGAGGATCTTTTTTGACACAATTAGATAGGCTTCCTGAAGAATTCCGAATATCATGGAAAAAGTCGATAAGTTAGTCGCTCAAATTATGAAATTTTGTCTCTCTTATCCATTTCTTCATTAATGACTTTGTACTGATGATATCTATCTCAATGGAATTAATGTATGATAGATCACCAGATTATGAACTTGTGATTTTCAGTAGTTTCCAAGATGTCTACATTAATGTACATTTCCACTCTGTCGTTCAACATCCCGTATCCGAACTCAAGGAGGAGTTTTGAACATCTGTTCATAGTCAATTTTCTTCACAGAGAAGCACTTGGAATCACCCCTTGGAATAAATGACAGTACTCAAACACACCCTGTATATTCTATAAAGAATACGAGATATCAAAACTAAGAAAAAATTTGGCAGAAAAATTTTAAGTTATGGAAACTGGCAAAGAAAGATAATTATTTCCAATTACATTACTTATTCGATGACTCCTATTATACGATATTTGTGAAATATTCCATAGTAAAAGAAAAAAAAATGAGTGGGAGTTAAGGATAGATTTTCTGAGAAATTCCTCAGGACAATCAGAATAATCAAAAATATAAACTAGCCTCATAGGAAAAATCGAAGAACTGAACCAAATCATTCATTGCTTGAAACAATGGGTAAAACACGAAATATTGTTCAATCACTTCAAAATGAAACGAGAATCTGTTCTGTCAGAATGCACGAACTGTGAATCGAAAAACAAACACATTCAGCACAACAAACACTGTCTGTTCGGGTCGTGACAATAGCACAAATATTTCATCCATATTGTAGGCAGACACGTTTAGACTTGAGCCATCCATTTCAAATGAGGATTTGATGTTTTGACACAAATCCAATTGATCCGTGAGGAGGATATTCCTGGAACTGTCTGAAACAAACATCCCATTTTCGCGATGGGGTGAATCAAAATAATACTATTATATATCAGAACTGAATGTTTTAGTGCGCAGTTTCGAACACTTGGGTAGCCAATCTCAGCCGTGCGCTGAAGTTTCGAAAACAACTTGAAGAAGTTGTAAAATCTATGGCCAACCACAAAGTTGAAAATCAACTACCTGCCTTCATAGAACATGGATATTTAACTACAGTTTAATTGCAAAATATAAGTTGAACGTGAAATGAATGGATTTGGGATTCTTGTATTAAAACATGAATTTCAGGTTCAGATTCTATGGGGGCAAGCAAGCGACTTTCATCTTTGTAAATGAAATTGAATATTTGAGAAAAATCTTGATGTGTATCGAATTTTCTACGCGATTCACTATCCCGCAGGTAAACAATCTTTTTACGACCCCTCATATTACTATGCGTTTACGAGCGACAGGGCCGACGCTAGGAGAATTCGTAACAATATATTCGATCTATTCATTGGTGTTTGCGAGGTTCATCGACCATTAAAGATATTATTAAAACTGATTGAAATTTCTCCTGGTAGTGCATTATACTTCCAATGATTACTCTTCTGCATCTGATCAGCATCTGATTTCATTAAAAAATATATACTTCCAGATATGAGTGGTCAGATCTTATATACAACAAGAATCCATTTTTCAATGATGATAAGGAACTTGGTTACTTTTGTGTACAGAATGAAGTTTGAGGAATTATTTGTTGGTTTGTTCTCCGAATCATGAAATAGCAATTACAATTTCTATGAAAGAAGTAAAATAAAAAAATTATAAATATTTAGAAAATTTTTTGATTCTACCCTATTCATAGAGAAGAAGAAAGCCAAAAAATAATTCTTGAAAAATACATTTCTCAAAGACTATTTGTCTTAATATTAATTTATTAATAATATTTATTTCAACCATATCTGGTAAGGTGACTTGATTGATAATTTACCCTTTTTTCCTGTTTGGTGCAATGATATTGTGGAACACAATGAAACTGCCACTGGAATTGGAGTTAATGAGATTTTTTTTTTTTGGTGGAACCTCAGAAACTTTTCTTGGCGCAGTTTCTGTGGTTGAGCTTTCATACTGAGGACAAAAAATATTCATGCATCAGACTCACACTACAGACTTTCAATTACCAAAGTTGAAAATTACATTATGGGATTTTTTGAAGGGTTGTTTTTTGCCCAAATACAACTATCCACTTCAGTGCCCAGAGAGTTGTTACTCCATTATCAATTATTCACTCCCTTTGCTAGGAGTTTGTTGTTCAGACGGATTTTCTCCACTGTTCAATGATTCAGGGGCTGTAATTTATTATTTAACGACTGCGGCTTGTTAGCAGTGGTTGCAGAATCCTTTGACATCTGCTGTTAACTTATTCACGCACGGTGTCAGGCTTATTGGCTTACAGAATATCGCAGTTTCCATCACAGCAACTGTTACAATTTAATTATTGAAATATCCTTACCAGATCCTCGGCATTTTTTGTACTTATGTTTTTGTGTTAATATAAACATTTTTTAATGGTGGTATTGGTGGGATTGGGATCAATTTGATTAAAGAAAAACTATTGTTTCTTTGCCACCGTTTCGAAATTTAATAAATTCATCATCAGGGCTCTATAACAATGAGTTTCGTGTTAAAGTGGTAGGATATAAATAAAATAAGAGAATGCCAACAAACTATTGGAACATTTTCAGAGGTTCAAAATGTTGATTAATGAAAAAAAAATTTTTTAAATACCTACCAAAAATCAGTTTTTCCGAGTAAAAATATAATACAATAAGAACTACAGCCATTCTATGAATTTTATTTCAGTATTCGTTTGTCCCGTGCTCAATGTGGATTTGTTTGTACCTAGAGTGTGTATCTAAAATGTCTGTTTTATACATAGTTTTAATATTTTTACTCGGAAAAACTGATCTTCGGTAGGTATTTAAAAAAAAATTTTTTTTTCATTAATCAACATTTTGAACCCCTGAAAATGTTCCAATAGTTTGTTGGCACACTCTTATTTTATTTATATCCTACCACTTTAACACGAAACTCATTGTTATAGAGCCCTGATGATGAATTTATTAAAATTCGAAACGTTGGCAAAGAAACAATAGTTTTTCTTTGATCAAATTGATCCCAATCCCACCAATACCACAATTGAAAAATTCAACTCTGGATCACCAAACCTACCAAAACAATAAACATTTTTGTTTGTATAGATGGACCGAAAAAAAGGGCTATTATTATCAACATCATTAGGGAGTGAAACTGATATTTAATATTCATACCAAAACATCACCGATACAAAGGGGATTGTTAGTTTTTCGAAACCATATCACAATACAATATGATGTTTACCCACTCGAAATATAGAATATAGCTTTGTTGCGAATGCTCGGCTCAGGTTTCAATAATTACTGGAATGTATGAACGATATCAGTGGCAGCTAACAACGAATAATTCAGGAAACAATTTGCATCGTGTAAAGGTTGGTAATTTCTATTATACTATTAGCGTTTTGATAGAAAAAAGGCAAGATGAGTCTCACTAACAGTCTTATATACAGTGCCCACGTAAAGGTTACTATGAATTCATTTATTGACAAAGGCATCATATTCATGAAACAAGTCTATTGTTTTACTACACAGGGTGATACATGACAGAGTAGATGTGACACTTTTTTCGAATGATGCTCACATGTATTGAATTCATACTAACAACACAAGTTCATTCTTGGGACGTCCTTGGGACATCTCTGATTTGTTTTGGGGAAGTCCCTGGTACAGCTGTTCTCGGGACATGGTACATACGAGGGACGTCCCTGGGACATCTGCTTTCCGACAAAAAAGACATATCAGGGTCATCCCTCTGGTAGGTCCTAGGGAAATAACATATCCTTATAAGTATGTCCCAGAAACGTCCCTAGGCTGTACTATTACGACTAAAAGTGAATCCACTGGGCATTCTTGGGACATACAATATAGGGACGTGATACGTACTAGGGATGCCCCTGGGACATCATATATCCAACGGAAAGGACATCCTTCTGGTTCCAGAAACATCCTTCAAATTCACTTTCAGAAGGAAACAAACACCAATGAAACAAAATGAAAAATATATTCAAACTATATGAAATAAATAAATATAAAGAAATTTGTAAACTCTCAAATATATAAAAACTAAAATACTTATACTTTGGTCTATAAACTTAACTTTTCGGAATGGCTCCTCTCTTTTGTCCTTAGGGAAATAACATATCCTTATAAGTATGTCCCAGAAACATCCCCAGGCTGTTCTATTACGACTAAAAGTGAATCCACTGGGCGTTCTTAGGACATACAATATAGGGACGTGGTACGTACTAGGGATGCCCCTGGGACATCAGATATCCAACGAAAAGGACATCCTTCTGGTTCCAGAAAAATTCTTCAAATCCACTTTCAGAAGGAAACAAACACCAATGAAACAAAATGAAAAATATATTCAAACTATATGAAATAAATAAATATAAAGAAATTTGTAAACTCTCAAATACATAAAAACTAAAATACTTATACTTTGGTCTATAAACTTAACTTTTCGGAATGGCTCCTCTCTTTTGCCCTTAGGGAAATAACATATCCTTATAAGTATGTCCCAGAAACGTCCCTAGGCTGTACTATAACGACTAAAAGTGAATCCACTAGGCATTCTTGGGACATACAATATAGGGACGTGGTACGTACTAGGGATGCCCCTGGGACATCAGATATCCAACGAAAAGGACATCCTTCTGGTTCCAGAAACATTCTTCAAATTCACTTTCAGAAGGAAACAAACACCAATGAAACAACATGAAAAATATATTCAAACTATATGAAATAAATAAATATAAAGAAATTTGTAAACTCTCAAATATATAAAAACTAAAATACTTATACTTTGGTCTATAAACTTAACTTCTCGAAATGGCTCCTCTCTTTTGCCCTTCTGAAAATTTTGTCACCATCTATGAGTCGACATGCGAACAAATGCCTCATCGGCGCGGTTGGCTTGTTTTCAACTATTTCGTCTTTCAACTTTGGTCAAATAAAGGCCTATCCACAATAGGCAGTCGGTAGCTGGTAGTTGGTCGTCGGCAGTTGGTAGTTAACATTCGATCGCTGACAGCACACCATCCACAATCGGTCGTTAAGTTTGTTCACTGCAGTCGAAATGGAGTAGGTTTTTCCACTGTTGCCAGGAATCATAGAGCCAAGGCCTGCATTCAACGAGTTTGACGGGTGCGCTGCGTAACACCCACATTTCGTAACACCCACAGTGCATAACGCCCAAAGTGCGTAACACCCGAATGTCATAACACCCAAATTTCGTTATGCCCACACTCTCCGAACATACCCGAATGATGCACTGTTGCAAAATTTACCGGATATTCTGCAATTTCCTGTTAAACCAATCTAACTTAACCTAACTAACCTAACCTAAAAGAAGGATGAATTTGGCAACAGCGCATCATTCGGGTATGTTCGGTGAGTGTGGGCATAACGAAATTTGGGTGTTATGACATTTGGGTGTTACGCACTTTGGGTGTTATGCACTGTGGGTGTTACGAAATTTGGGTGGAACGAGATGCTCCCAGTTTGACGAATGTGCACTCGTCGACTTCATTTTCCTCGTCGGTTTCCAAAAGAGCTTCATCGTGGTCCATGTTCAGTTTCGTAAATCATACCTATGTCAATTTTGGATTGATCACTATTAACATATCATAACCTTAAACTTTTATTAGTAGCTTTGACAACACTGTCACGAAGTGCTCTCTGATTGGTCAAAATTATGCAGTCCACTTTGCAGTTGGCAGTCAACGTTCGATTTCGAGGATGACGACTACCAACTACCGGCTGCAAACTGCCGACTGCTAACTACCAACTGCAATTGGACACGGCTGCATAGAAATGCCTGGGGCTTATCTTTGACTACCGACTGCCGACGACCAACTACCGACTACCTATTGTGGATAGGCCTTAACAGAAGCGGATCAGTGTAAACACGCATGTAATTATATAAGATATATCTCTGGATATTTTATGATCTGCAAGATAAACATATCTAGAGAAAAAATTGGACTATAGATATAGCAATTTTTGAACTGAACTAACCATTTTAATTGATATTCATGTTTTTTTTGAAAGAAACAACTGGGACATGAATGGGACAGCTTATGGATTTACTTAGCGAGACATCCATTGGGCATCCTGTGCGGGAGGGATTATGAATGAACCTCGTGGGACATCCTGGGTGGGACATCCCATGGAAGTCCCGTTCACGTCTTTGTACCGCGGTACATAAAAAGGACGTACCCAGTATTTCCATGTGTTGTTAGGGCAGCTTGGTGAAAATCATCAGAAACAAATCTATACATCCGCTGCCAGTTAATCTTTGAATACAGAATTGAATCAGAAGTTGAAATTGCCTGCTGTTCTCTACTTCAGCACTTCTCGTAGAAAGTGTGAGATTATTCTAGCTGTTGTTTTGAAAATTCTCTCAATTATTATTAGCCTTTTCTGCATCTTATCAATATTGGCTAGTTTATTGGACTTCGGCATTAGATAACTTCATCAAAATTATGGAACGGAGTAAGTTCCAAACCTATTGTTGGTTATTCAATTGTTCTACGTCTAACTCTCTAAGAACTTCAAAAATAATTCGCAATCATTGTGATTTTGTCAATATATTCCTGCAAACGGTTCATGAAGAAGAATATGTCCTATTAACTATTAGTCGTTGTTAATTCACTGCAAGGAAAGTAGATGAATATTGTTCCATCTCATCAAACGAAA
Organism: Zygogramma bicolorata; assembly: GCA_032362365.1. Classification (NCBI taxonomy): domain Eukaryota; kingdom Metazoa; phylum Arthropoda; class Insecta; order Coleoptera; family Chrysomelidae; genus Zygogramma; species Zygogramma bicolorata. The sequence continues at coordinate 6,127,504 of JAVJAQ010003427.1, read as the reverse complement.
ACTATAACAACATTCTACGAATGAGGGAAATGAAATTTAGGATACGTCTGCTGTACCAATCACAATGATTTTAAGGAAATGAATGTTATTTACGTAAGCATCTGTTAATTTTACCAGAAGCCCTGAACATTTTCAATAGATACGTGTTATCTTTGACTGATACCCAAGCATGAAAACCAAACTTGTTATGAAAAGAGACTTGTGGTGATGCTAATTTTTTCAATAACCTGAAAAATCTTCATCTGGCAAACCTACTCAACATTAAATTTTGAGGCGGAGTGTTACAGCATTTTTTTTTTATATTCCATACTATTGGTATTCTCACAAGTGGAATAATTGAACAGTTACAAAATCGCTTCAACAGACTTCCTAAAGTACCTACTACATGTGTAGTTAAAATCACATGACGTTATATCTAATTAAATCTAATGACGTTATAATTTCGTTCAATGAACTGAAATCATTATTATTACAGTTCATTGGTCAGGAGTCGTAGAAAACCGTAGTGAAAGGTGAAAGCGATGACAACTACACATGTGTCAGTTGAAGTTTAATTTGTCTGTTCATTACAAACAAGTTGATGAAAATAGGCACATATCTGTTGTTTTCAATTCCGTAGATGAAAATTACATGATAGATTTTTTTTACTGCTTGTTTTATATGCATTCATGTAGATAAGTGTTGCCATTCCACTCAACGGTACAAATAATCTCATCAATTTGCGATATTGAAATATTTTCAACATAACCTAATGGGATGCATCCAGCTATCACTGAAACAGACTACATGGAAAAAGCAAATTACATTATCTATTACATTTGCCCTATTAGTTATAGCAGATGCATGATCGAGTGGCAATTAGGCAACTAAAACATTCAACCGAGCATGTTGGGAAATTCAATTTGTTGGGGTGAATTTCATCAGTTATGTATCCAAGAGATTCCTAGTATCACTGAAAATGTTGATGCTGTTTCGGTAATTTCTTTGAGGTCATAAATTATTCGTTGATGAATAGGGATTTGGAGGTTGATTGAAAAGCTTTGAAATACCCGTTCCACATTTTCTTCTGTCTGCGATCGCCTATTGGTAGTTACTATACAGGGTATTAGAAAACTATATGTGAATATACGTTTCTGTCAAAGTCTTTCATTATGCGGTCTGACATATTTTATATATTTGAGATGTCTTTGACATATCAACATTGGATCAATGACGATTTCTTGAAGAAAACCGATTCTCACAGGGAAAGTCAGCAAGTATTTTTTTAATTTCTAAATCGTATAGTTTTTTTGCAACACCATTAGGAGGAGATTTTTCGGAGATCAGGCAGAGCATTTTTATTCAAATATGTCAAAGATGCAATTCGATCCTCCCAACCGTTTTTCTGAATAATGAACTGGGTACAAACTAGAGAAATATTTTGATCCCTGGGGCCCCACTAAGGGCCTTCTATTAATTGCCGATTTTTCTCGATAAAAAACGGAAAGAGTGACATAAAGAAGAATCACGTTACTTATTTTTGAAAATGCACCTTAAACTCTCACAGAGCTATGTTTCAATTCGTGTATAAAGACCATGATCCAAAATTTGTTGGATAAAGAGCTCCTAGAATATGGAACTCAAATATTAGATATACAATAACCGTGACATTCTGCAAGCAGAACAATTGTGAATTTTGAAAAACATATTATAATAGGGGAGCCCAAGCAGGGATTTCGGGATTACCTAAAGCGCGGCAGATTAATATACAGGGGGATACCTTGTACCCGTTTAAGTACTTCCACCATATATGAGCCCTATATATATGGCCGCCCTTCAAGGATAAAGGATCGGATTAGTAAAAAAAATTGATCATCTGAAGTTCTCGAGCGCGTCAGATTAAGGTAGGGCGAGTTAGTTACATCCTGAAACGTGTATATTCCACTAATCAGACAATTCGAGAGTGACCTAAAGAAGGAGGAGTGCTAGAAAGTTGTAAAAAACGTCATCTCGACATTCTCGGGCGTGGCTAATTTTTTTTGAAGGGAATAATTAAAGAATTACAAAAAATATATAATCTGACGATTTCCACAAGCCGAAATAATAAAAAGTCATCGATTAAGTTTAATGTGATGCTTATATTCCCCTCTCCGCATTTTTATTTCTTTCTCACTCTTTCTCTATCTATTGCTCTCTCACTCCGTCCCCACTCTGGTTTCTGTTGCCATGACAGTTGATCACATAGACTCGTTCGTGGCATGAATATCCAACGTTTTAAAATTTTGAAAACTTAATTGCTTATAAATATTTTCTTATGAATACAAGTATTCTACTAAAAAAACATACACTTTTTCATTTGCATGCTTGTTCTTGAGTTATTCAATCAATTAAGTTCGACGCTTTAAAAAAAAATTAAAAAAAATCAAATTGACAGAATAGGGGAATCCCTCCAGATAATCGTCAGATTATGACACTGCAATGTCTAGGGCCTAAAGATGAGCGTTATATAGCTTAGCTTAATCTGACGCGCTCATGTATTTCGAAATGACGATTTTTTTTTCACATTCTAATAACGGCTACGAGTCTGCGTCTCATGCAAACCGTCAGATTATTATATAAGAGCTTCTTTTTAAGGTTCACTCAACATCCCCTCAGAAAATCTGACGCGCTCAAGAATTTAATCAGATTAACATACGTACATTTAAAAAAATATGTAGTACATAGATGATATCAATATCTGACGCGCTCGAGAATGTCCATGCAATAGTTTTTTTTTTACATTTTTGAAAATCTATAGCCGCTTTCCCCACCGATGAAAGAGTATACATCATAAAACATTTTTTTCCTTCTATCATCTAGGCTTCGCAACCCAATAGGTCTCCATGACGCTCGAGTAAATCCCGTTTTACCATCGTGGGCTCCTCTACTACTATAAGATGTAGGGACCTACGCAAGTCAGAATATGTAAAGCTTTGATTTAATCTCGGCACCACTGATCTTTTTTTTACTCTTGCAATACATCAAATTATTTTGAGAAGAGGAGTGGCCTCACAGACAAATACCGTCCTCTACCTTGGCATACTACAGATTCAATAATTGTGGTTGAGGTAACACGGTTCTTAGGTTTATGGTAATATGCACTTCTTCGAGTTCCCACTGCGCCGAGTTGAATCATATGACGTTGCTTTTACCTGCATTGAAGGAGAGGTCGATATCGATGACCGACTTATTAATCTTTTCAGTGAATCTTCACATTCAACTTTCCGCTCTTTTTGATATTTACTATAAATGAGTGAGGTGGTATCTTCCGCATGAATCATTAATTGAATTCAGGAAAGTACTTTGTTATATCGGGAAAGTAAAGAAAGAAAAGGGAGCACCGAGAACAGAGCCTTGAGGAGCTCTAATATTTATTTCTGATTTACTTGATTGCATGTCTTGTATTGGGCTCCTTTCGTGATATTTCAGAGTGACATACTGGGAACGACATTTGAAAAATAATTCGATATAGTCCAAAGCAACACCTTTGATATCAAAGTTGTATAGTTTTTACAATAATATATCATGCTCAACAAATTAGATAGCACGACACAGATCACATAGTATGCCCAGGAAGAGAAAGTTGGTCTTCTTCCCTCACAGTGTCTTTTAGATCTTTTGTATATATCGCATATAAGTGCGGATATTTATTTTTCAATAAAAACAGGTCTTTTGAATTTGAGCTGAAATCCTCAGCTACATCATCAACCTACTGTTTGTAATGTTCCACGCCATCGTCTTGGTGGAAAATTATTAAAGAAATAATATCAGAATATGTCGATGAAAGTGCGTGTTGTCCAACCAATTAACTCCTCTTATTTTTATATTCTTGTTGGATTATTTCAGCCCCACATTTTTTTTACCTTTTTCACATACATCAACTAATCTTGACTAGTCTCCTATTTCAATTTTTCCTATCTTGTTCATCACATCGTTCCAAATTTCCAGCTCGATAATTTTTTTCGCAGATTTCAATATAGTTGATTAATATTGTCAACAAAATTCTTATCCATGGATTTCTGGATATTCACATAAATATGACAGAAATGTTCACAGAGCGCTTAGCAACGCAGTTTTTCGGTGTGGAGCATAAAATGAAACAATGTACTATAATGGTGGCACTCCACTTGACTTAACTTGTTTGTTTTGTAGTAATGCTGTATCTGATAGAATATTTGAGATCCACATATAAAACCGACTAGCGGGCGAAAACGAGTATTTGCTATTGGCATTGTTTGCCAGTGTGATTGCCTATTTGCGCAAACGCAAAGAAAAACGATGTGTCTGCACATCCCGGTTTTGAGCAAATAATGCAAGTACACAAATTCGGTAAACCAGGCACTTACCGGTTATCAGGCAAACAAGGCGAATATACAAAAACATTACGATATGTAAAGTACCACGATAAACGGCAAGTATAACTACTTTTCTTCGGGCTTGAAGGCCGTCGTTCTTTGGAATTTCTTCCTAACGTTTCGCTAGCGCGAGTGGCCAGCTTCTTCAGAGGCTTACTCATTTCCGATGACTGAGTAAGCCTCTGAAGAAGCTTGCTACTCGCGCTAGCGAAACGTTAGGAAAAAATTCCAAAGAACGACGGCCTTCAAGCCCGAAGAAAAGTAGTTATACTAATAACCTAGGCTGCGAAAGCCTTAACCATTTTGTCACAAACGGCAATTTTTGAAGACCATTCAAACGGACAAGGCTATTTTATACGATCGAAGACAATAAAGAACTGTTGTGTTTCCCATTACAGGGTGGGGTATCTCCAATCGCTGGCCCTGTCTAGCTTGTAGGATAGGGTTTGATTGCTGAATGCATTTCCGACTTGGCTAGGGTCTAGGGCACAGCAGGTGCCGATATGCAGGTGCGGGTGCAGGTGCCTCATTGCCATTGCATCGATCTCTAGATCGATTGCTCCGGTGATGATGTTCACTAATTGAGCCGTTTTTCTTTCTCAACCGCTAGATGGTCCGGCAATTGTCAGTGTCAACATATTTGTGAGAAGTATCTCAAAGATAGATGACGTGACAATGGTAAGTGGTATGGATCAGGGAATGGATCATCTCTGTTTGTGTAGTGTTGGATGGTAGCATAGTTTCTATTCAGAGATGTCGGTCTGGTTCACGAGTTCCATTTATCGACATCCTGGCGACGAGACTGAAAATTATAATCGAGGTGTCAATCGATTTGAAATGGCATATTGAAACTTGATGAGGAGTTTGGAAAGGGGTCAGCAAAAATTGCGGAAGTTATAAACGATTAGGTGAAGATATGGAAAAGATCCTGAAAGAGCAGGGAATATTTTCTATGGGAGATCCTCTCTGACCTGTACCGACAATATTGATAATTTTAATTTCGATGTGAAAGTTGAGTACCGAAGTTTCGCGCGATTGGAAAAAAAATTTAACCGATTAAATACGAATATTCAGGGGGAAAATGGTATTATCCATATGCATGAATTAAGTCCATCGGTACAAAATGTTCACTGCTCTTTTTATCAACTGTTTTTGTTTATTAATTGATGTTCGGCATTTGTAAGCTAACATAAAAACTCGAAAAGGCCTAAGAGAAGACCTCATCGAAAAAATTTAAAAAAAAAATTTCACTCTGTTATCAACAATCGTAAGCATTACAAAACCAAATATCTATAGAGCATTTATTGTTGTTATTTTTATTGAAATTTATTTCTCCTTGAATCTATTTTTCTTGTTCAGAAAATTGTCAAGAAAAATTAAAAGAAATTATTGAAAATGATGATTTGAGAATGAATCGTTTCATCCAAAATATTTTCTTTCATGAGAAAATTTCATCTCATGTTGCTAAAGTCGTTTTTCATTGTTTTTTTATAGTACTCCAACAAATTTCTTAAATTTTTTATTTGTTCATTGAGAGATTTTACGAACAAATGCATCTCTAACCTATACTTTTTCAATTCTCAAAAATATCGAAAACAGATAAAATAGTTTCATAGGACTCTTTCAATTTTTTTAATTTTTCAAATTTTCAATCAAAAAAGCGTGATAAACAAATAGAAGATGAATTAAAAACTGTTTCTTAGCCCTATGAAAAAACACTTCAAGTACTGATTTTCGAACAAGAAATAGTTCCTTGATATAGATAGTTGAGGTTTAGTCTCCTCAGCTTGAGCCACACACCCTGTATCTGTGACGCGATAGGCTGCATTTACCGCCACTATTCCTTTATCCATTCATTAATTTACTAATATTCAACAGAAAAGTTCTTAATCAAAGAACACACTTTTCAGCAATTGAATGATCAGTTCTAGAGACGTATTTTAAACAAGAGTAGTCATAAAATGAAAAAATACGATCGTATACCTTGAATTAAACTGGTCGATACTTGATTAACATCCGTATTTAACACAAATGCAATGGGTTTATAGAACCTGCTTGGGGTAGTTATTGTACAGCCAAACAAGTGTCGCGTGTTTTCAAACCCATTTTTTGTGAAATTCATAGAGGAAACTAAATAATTGAAAGAAAAATTCCAATTGTTCATTGACATTTTTAATTGCGCTATAAAAAAGTTGAGAATGAAAATATCTCAACTCATTTCCAATGGGAATTGTTTTTGAAGCATTTGAACAATAGCTTGAAGAGATTGTTGAAAAATAATTATTTAGAAAAACGTAATAAATTGAGGCAGCGGTAAACATTTTTTGCCGACGGATCAATATTTATTCACGTGTCTAGATAATACCTCAATTATTTCCCTTCGTGTTCAATGAATTGAAATTTTTATCTGATCAAGTCTGATTCTGTCTGCGTACGCACAAACGGCGCTATATTTAAACTCATGGTTTAAATATTATGATATGATATGAATATTGTCGGTACGGTTCTGCGATAGAACTTTCTTTAGGAAATACATTACTTGCTCTTTGAGGAGACTGCCCCAGATTTCAGATTTCTCAAAAAGGTTTTGAGATATTTCAAAATAACTTTTCATTTTCTGCTACCCCCTCCTTGAAGTTTCCGGATGCTGAAACAAGTAACACCGTGTTAATGATTTTCGGTCCATGCAGATAGGTTTCAGATGAAATGGAACCTGTTAGCTAGACTCTGTGACTCGAAGAAGAGTGCCGGATATCCGGAAGAGCCGTTGCCTGCGTGTGATGCTTTTTCTGTAGAGTGGGTTGCGGGCGACGAGCCAGTTACTGCTGCATGCGGAAAAAGATGTCTAAAAACCCTGGTGCGTCCACTTATATCTGCGGAAGTTTGGGATCAACTTGGCGAAAAATGATTGCTTGATTTCGAAGATGAACAAAACTTCGAGTTGCAGTGCCAGATGGTGCTGTATGATTTTTGACATGAAGCTGAATTTGCACTAGTCAGAAATGCGCGCGTGGATTATCTCTAACGTTATTACTGGAGATATCCGACTTATTACGACCTTGAAAGAAAAGAGAGGAAAGTTCTTAATTATTCCATTCCTTTCTTCAGTGTAGCCAACATTAACAATGTATATAACTATGGTTAAAAATCCAAAACTAACAGTTCGACCAGCGGCCAGATTCTATTTCACGAACTGGATTGTCGAGTAGATCAGACTGTGACTGTACCAGGCGCTGTACCGCAAATATATGCATATTCTAAACAATTCGATAATCGAATTCGTGAAATAGAATCTGGCCCCATATATGATATGTCAAAAGTCAAAGACCGAAAGACGTTTACTTTTACTGTTTATCTCAATTAATCGTTCAGTGCTAATTTCATTATACGTATTGTGCAATTTATTAGAATTTTTTATCATTTTAAAAGTGTATTTAGGTATGATGGATGACCAAAACATAACGCTACTACCTGAAGACGTTCCCGGTGCAACTTTGAGAAGAGGCTTCAGTTTGCATGATCACGGTGTACAAGAGTTAAATCAATGAAGTTTGACTTTTTTTGCATCAGTTCTTTTTATAGTTATATTGATCTTGTCTCTGTATTGATTGATGAAATGTCACATAATACTGTAGTTTTTTAGGAACTTTTTTTCACTTGACGAGTAAAATTAAGGAAACATTTTGAAGAAGAAACTGATATAATAATCAAAACAAAAAAACAACAAAATAAATTCTCGAAAGAAGAATATAAAATGTATAAAAATAATATGAGTTCTCAAGGACATACATAGCCTTATGAAATGTTCCAGTTAGAAATCACAATTTGTTGATTCATGATTATATAAATGAAGACTAGTTCTCTGTTGGAATCAACATGCTTTGAAAGTTCACAAGGAAGCAGATCACAGAAAATATGTTTGAAATACTATCGATCATATTCATCTTCACAACTTTAGATAATACTTTCCAGTTTTTTATCTGGCCAAATATTCTTTCTACATGAATATGAGCCTTAGCAATCTTTTTTGTTCGAATCTCTCCTTCAGCTGGCATTTTCTACAAAGATCTAAATTGTTTTGTAATCATTACACACACTTTGCAAGATACTTACGTGGTTAACTGTATGAAAAATATCTAAAGATCAAACAAAAATATATATTTCCTTTATTCAACACGCTAATGTAAAAATTCCTGCTATTCGTACAAAAGTCATAAACAATCAAATATTTCCCACACTTTTTTTGGGGGCTTTTAGCTTGTCCAACCCAACTATCAGTGTTGGCTTACCTGACATTCCTGACAACAAAGATGGAATTATTAAGAACTTCCCTCTCTTTTTTTTCAAGGTTGTAATAAGTCGGATATCTCCATTGACACTTAACTTACGGATACTCTCCTCGTTGAGATCCAGCAATCCATGTTGCCTGTAACTATGGACTGGGTTTTATTGTGAGGTTAGGTTTGAATTCAAAACATTTCTTGTAATCATCATTCTGCAGTGCATTGATAATTTTCAATAAGTTATTGTGACATTAATTGGTAGTGTTTGTGCAAACAGTTTATCTGTAGATCACAGTAATATTCGCATTATTCATTCAGTACCTTATGTATACTAACTGAGAGTCATTTCACATAATAAATAGCCCCAATGGAGTTTGGGGCTCATAAAGCATCCGCTGATATTGCAAAATCTGACCTTTGGCGTGCCGTTTTCTCCGAACAAAAGAAGATCGTAGAACACGATCCTAAGTCAAAACTTAGTGTTCTACGTCCAATATAAAATGTCTGATAATATGTTCAAAATCAAACAGTAACATGATAAATGAAACTTTGCGGATTTCTAGAGTAACAAAAAGTGCTGCATAAAGGCGAATATGTACGGATCTAGGTGATAGTTGATGCAAAGTTACGACGGCATATCAGGGTTACTGTAAAGATATAAAATATCCCCACTGACAGATCATAATCTGTCAATGGCATATTGACTGATCAAAATCTGTCAATGGAGATGTTTTTTATTTTTACAGTGACCCTGATACGCCGTCGTACAAAATATCGTGACAACACTATAATAATGTTCGACGCTAGTTAGCTGAAAGCCGTCAACTACTCAATTTCGAAATACTTATTCGAAATTTCGAAGGAGAATCAGATGACAAATAGCACTATCAAATGTACGCGGAACTGTCAAATGAGTTGGTAAATTTTCCCAATCGTCGATCGTTTTTCGCCGAAAAATTCCAAGCAATACCTAATTAGTGAATACAGCAGGGCCTTTTAGACATCTTAATGCGGAATGACCAATGCGAGGTGTGATTGGTTGGCCGTGGCCCGCGCCGCTCAACTGTCAACTTCATTAAATTTCTTCATTTCTGTTCACACGCAGTAGGAGGAACAGACGGGCCGACCGTGGTATACATCAACTTCTTTCTGCGATCTATCAGCAAAATAGACGATTATAAAATGGTGAGTGCGCGGTCTGCCAGTCATGTCGAGTATTGAATGATGGGTGTAATTGTATCAACTGTGTTGCAATTATTCAGAGCGATTCAGGTGGCCATTGGAGAGGAAGCAGCGTTCACAATTATTCAATAATGGACGCTTTCTCACCGTTGAGCAAAAGGTATCCATAATTTGGGTAAACGATAATATTGGAACCTCTGGCGGAAAAGTTTAAATTTTTTGTAAACATCAATTACCCTGATGCTAAACTGACATTATTTGCACTCGTCGCGCGTCGCTAACAAGGTTATCATCTTCAGGAGAAGAAAATTTATACTAAATATAAACACTAGGGTTAGCTATTTACATACTTCACAATCTCAAGTAGTGCGCAAAAACTACCTGCAAAGTTTTTTGGACCTCGTCTGTTAACTACTAATCATTCTAATTAGTTTCTCGACAATAAACTGAATTGGGGGGTGAAAGGGATGGGCCCTTTATCGCTATTCATGCTATTTTTACATTTGCTAGTTCCAGACTCTTGTATCGAGTAGCCTTGTGTAATGCACATACTTGGTCACAGTATTGGTGAAAGTAATCTGAGACTGATTAAAGATGTGCATGACAAAAAGCTACTCAATGCATTCGATAGTCTAGAAATAGCAAAATGTAAAATACTATGAATGGTGACAAATTACTCATTCCTTTCTGTCCGATTTTTAGTTTATTGTTGAGAAATGAAATACAATAAGTAGTAGTTAACAGACAAAGTCCATATTGGCCCAAAAAAATTTGCAGGTAGTCTTCACACTACTTTGAATTGTAAAGTATATAAATGGCTAACCCTTGTCTTTGAAATTAGTATCAGCTCTCTTCTCCTGTAGAGGAGGCTCTCTTCTCGTCGAGTACAAATGATATCAGTTTGGTTTAGGGTAATCGATCTATACAAAAAGTGTCCATTATTTGGGTGACAATTAGAGAAAAAACAACGATTAAACTCAATAGTTGAGAATTCCTCAATGTGGATTTAATGTTTCCATTCAGGTGATAAACAGGGTTTGAATATTTCTCAAAGCCTTCTGTGTTACCGATTTCGGCACGTGACCGACGAATATGTTTTTCAGATTTACTGAAGGGTATTTACTCTAACGATATCCCACATCCTTTTGACCTCACACAAAATGGCCAGTTATTGATTCATACTCCTCATTGTTGAGGAACGGTATGAAATGTTTTGAAAAAAACAAAGCATAGCAATAATAATATGGCGTTGAGAAACATGCAATGCTTCTTGGTCATTGGAATAGGAAATTCGAATATATAATGAGACAGAACCCTACATAACATTTACGGAAAACGGCCCTTTGTCAAAATGACTGAAACTATCCATGAGTAAAAAAAGATCTTATGAGTATTTCTAGAGAAATGGGACGTAGAAGGTCACGATTTTTGCTGATCCTGCCCCTGTGAGGAGAATGAACTGGGAGTGAAAGTTAGCATGCACGCAAGTTTCAAACAGCTTGGATAATTCAAAAAATGTTCAGATTTTGAGATCTCTCCATTGGAATTTCGGAAATTCTGGTTGAAGGTCTCAAGGAAGATTCTTCTCGAACTATCCAAGCTGTTCAAACTATTGAGAATGAGAAAATGAGCTTTTGAATGAATTTTTCAGGATTTCATTCCAGGTATTTTCAGACATTTCCGATAAATGAGAGATTCAAGATCTATGATACTGAACTTTTCCTTTTAGAGCGTGAAACAAAACAAAAAACAAACGACTCTTCCGAGACACTCCTCATATTTCCAACTTCCTCATATCTTTTTTCATAATAGGTTTAAGGTCTGCAAACAATATACTTTTAGAGAGATCCAAGTTCTGGATAAAGATGTTCAACTTGCATGTACGATACTTTTACTCTCAGCTGTTTCATCTATAGACACAGGATCATTGAATTGCTGGAAAATGTGGGCCCCATAACTACGAAATCACTAATTTTGTGTCCATGCATGGATTCTATTGTTCAGTATGTCGAAAACTTCATATTTTCAGACTTTCAACCAATTTGATAGGGGATCACTTCCAATGAGGTTTGTGTGAAGTTCTTCTTCCGAAAAGAAAGTAAACGTTGAGAAAGTGTCACTTATTTTGTAATAGTAAACGTTGTTTCCTCATCAATGGCCTCCTGAACCGCTCTGATTGTATTTACCAGGCCATTGCCATTGCATTCACTTGCACAGGGCCAATAGCCGACTGCGACTGATGGTGAATGATTGGTGATGTTGCAATGAGGGCACCAGCACCGAGCATGCAGATGTGGCGCTCGCTGTCGCTGCAGCCCCGGTGATTATACGCTGATTCATGTTGTTCCGTTCATGCATGCCCTTTCTGCATTTATGTTCTGTGGTACGACGCTTTTTGAACTGCGGAAAGAAGTAGGGTACTGTTTTTCTCGACCTGTCGGGATTGTTTACAATATTATTTATACTTTGCGTGGCAAATGATGACTTTTTATCCAGGTCAGATAAGAGATATTGCCAGAAAAATCTCCAACCGAAAAGTCATAATTTCCTCTGTGCTCAGCATGCTCACATTTTTTTCCGCTTTTCACAAAACTGAACCCAAATTCCCCAGTCGAAAATGCTATTCCGACCAACTCGGCGGAGTTGGTGTGCGTATCACTTTGGGAAATATCATAACGTGATTGGGGAAGAGAGAGTTTTCCATAGAAAAAAAATTTGAATATTTTTTGAAATTAGATAATCACCTTGGTGAATCGGAACTTGACTACACTATCAGTTTCTATATTCGGGATTGACATCCCAATTCTTCCATTATCGAAAAAAATAACTAATTCAAAATATGGGCCACTTATTTTTTCACCCTATCAAAAGAGGTATGAAAAATTGTCCATTCGGAAATCCATAAGATTTTAATCAGATGAAAAAGGGCGAAGGGGGGTTTCGAGCATACATGATCCACGAACAAAAATAAATTTTTTCAATATTGATCTCAATATACCCGTCGCACGACATGGTTCAAATTACTTCCCGAATAGCACAAGTACGTCCAGTGGACGTACTGCATATGTACGGTGAGGATGAATTGTATATATATATATATATATATATATATATATATATATATATATATATATATATATATATATAATTATGTTGAGATGTACTTTCAAAGTTCGAAACTTCAATTGAAAATCAACCCCCCGAAAAAAAATCTGGGTGCGCCCCTGCCGGAAAGGTACGTTCTTCGAATGTCTCCCATACGTCCCGGGACATATCGACGTAACTGAGACATAAATGGTTCGTCTTCAGGACGTCGTGTGCTATTGGTTACACCTTAAAAAGAATGCCAATGCAGAATGTATTTCTTGTATTGAATCAAGTGAAGTATTTGGGAGATCCTTCACTATAGTTATATCACACCAATTAACGATTGATATCGTCAAGCTAGTGACTATTCGAGTCAAGGGCACCCATACAAACATTTTCAGGGGAGGAGAGACCGGAAGAATCTAGGCCTATACCTTTCTAAGTGTTATACTCAGTTTTAACCACTTCTCATTGGACACAGTATAACGTACAGGAATGACTTCCTTGTGTGAATCGGTTTTACAAAGTTCAATCACAACTGAATTTCATCTCCGAATGTCGACTTCATGATGTTTTGAGCTCGTTTCAATGAATGGTATCTTTTCCCCTAGAGGCTACCCATAGGTATGGGCACCCATGATTTGAGTACCGAATTGCATTCAGTGAACTATTCAAGCATAGTATAATATCATTCCTTCTTTGATAGCTGAACTATCAGCTGAAAAATGTCTAGGACGTCCAAAAACGCTCATCGACTTTGACATATTTCTAGATATAACCAAACGCTTTACACTAATTCTCTTTGTTCGAGTACATCATGATTTCAATTGTTCATGCCAATAGATATTTCGAGATTCAAAATTGTCATTCGTTTATAATTTCCAGGGCTCCGAAGTTTTCCTTCAATTTGTTTCATTTCAAAACGATATATTGGGATATATAGGTACAAAGTTTCAGATATTTTATTTGGTCTAGTAGCATGAATAAATCTATCATTCATTAGCATACCAAATTTCGAACCATTTACCCAATCGGGATATGAGAACAATATGATAAAAGAAGACTGTGAATTTGCAATTAATTCCATCGATACTCCCACCTTATCGGAAGGTTGCCAGAATGTATGACTCAAAATTACGAACCCCATTTCTGCTGTGTTCATTTATCTACTGATTAATCATTTCATGAGTGGAAATCATCAGGAAAAAGTTGTCGATGTTCAAATGTTTGTCGCTCTAAACTTCATATACTCTTGATATGAACTGAAATATCCAGCTAGAATCGATTTTTTTCTATATGTTTTACAATACCAGGTACTGTCCGAGAAAACTATGTCAACCGAATGAAGTTTTCAATGAAATGTTTTCATTTATCGGTAATAATTCGATGTATGAATCGACTGAGATGCCGTGAGAAGCGTTTTGCAGCTGGTTTTCAGATTTTGCACTAATAACGATTCTAGTGCAGTTGCAGTAAACCTGCAAGCCAAAATGCCATCTGCTGGATGACCAAAGACACAAACTCTTGCTACACCAAGTAGAGGAAACCTCTAACAGTGAGAACATCACCTGGCAAAACCGTACTTGCAGAAATAATTGCAACCCTGACAGAAATCAGAATTTTGAGGTTTGAAATTATTGCATCGGCAAATTGAACGCCAGCCAGCTGTTTTGATCAGCACAAATCATTTCGAAAAAATTTCTTCTATTGTAATTCTATTCTGTTCCAGTTATTGATTGCTGTTCTCTATATTGTTTGTGTTGATTTTATGTAACCCCTTTTCGGCACTTCTCCAAATGCGTACCTTGAAGTCATGGTACCTCTATAAAGAAAATAGGGAAAATTCAACCAAATCAGATACTGTTCGAGTCATGACACCCTGGAAAGAGATAAAAACCATGTATTTCTGACCGTAGGACGAACGTTTTTCTCCACGAGTGAAGAATATAAAACAGTATTGTGAAAATCAGTTTATGTAATGGCCGGAATAGCGATTCGATTTCAATTTGGATCATCAATTAAGTCTGTTCGCTCTTGAAAGACGACATATATTCCGATTTTTCGAAATAATTATTCGTAATAATCACCCTAAGAAATATGGAGATATTGTGGGTGAGGATAAAAACCTCATTCTTGATGAGCAATCGCTATTCCATCTGCGAAAATAACACCAAATCATACAATCATTATTCAAGGGCATGGCCCAGCTCTTCAGGTTGACTGACAGTCATTCGATATCTGAAGTTAAGCAACGCCAAGCGCGGTTAGTACTTGGATGGGTGACCATACAGGGAAAACCGTGACGAAAGCCCGTACAGCTGCAGCGAAGTAGCATATCATAGCTCGCAAACAATATATCAATGAGCACAAGCTATATTGAGGATATGCCGTCCTTCGGAGGGGACGTTAAGCCGTCGGTCCCGAGTCCATGGATGTTGGGCTCGTTAAAGATCCCTACCTCTGGTTGGGATACCAGAGGGTTCGGCAAAATTTCCGGTTGGGGGAAGTGTGCTCACCGGCGTCGGTGATTGGCCTTGGTAGCGGAAATAGGCCGACGTTAAATAGAGAATTTAAAAAAAAATCATTATTCAATCGTTTTTATTCACTCTCATACCACAACAATTTTTCACGCCAGGTATACCACATTTGTACACGATTTAGCAACAAATCGTTATTTGAACTGAAATCTGATGGTCTGGGATTTTATGTCCCCCTCAAATCTTACTGACTTTCTCTGATATCTGATTATATTTCATCAACAAATGAACATTTGGCAGTGGACTCTGTGACAGGAAGGTAAGGGATCAAAAATAAGTAGACGGTCAATCTGGAATTCTTTGTACATTTTCGAACTTTTTTCACGTACGAGAGTAATACTAACTCCGGAGGAAAAGCGTCACATTCTCAGAGTCAGCAAGCCAGCCCGAACGGGCTCTGTAGTTCTTGTGTGTCCGTTATGTTGCTCTCTCTCATCTCCAGTATCTCGGTATCTTCTCCACAATCGATTGATCACACATCAGTCATAAAGACCCCCGCAACTCTTAGAGTTTGTCCAGATTCTAGCAATCTAACTGCTCGTCGCGGCATGTTTTCAATCAGTGACTGTCTGAAAATAACCAGGCATACCGTTAATTCGGATTCTCGAAACTAAAGTCAAAAATATGCATTTTATTCGACACTACATCGACGCTGAAAATTATTTTTTGTCGAATATTTCTCACCAACAACAGCTTCATATATTTTTGGTAAACCATAAAATTTTTGTGGTTTACTATAATAGTGAATGAGTTGTGTGTGTTCTGTTTTCGAAAGTGTGTCTCTACATTTCTGTATATTTTCTGTTCAGTGGATTTTGTTTCAGTGTTGTCGATGTGTCTTGGTTATATATTTCATAAATAGTGATCAATCGTGACAATTTGTTTTCATATTTGCTTGTACCTATTATAATTGTGGCATACTTTTCATCAGCTGGAAGAATTTTGATTCTTTCATCACGTCGTGAAGATTTTATTGATCAGGTGACGAATTATTATTAGTTTTTGGAGAACCGCAATGTAAGTCGAACCAAAGTTGATATATCCTCAGTGCAATGGAAGACAATCCATCTAAAAACTACTCTTGATTTTTGATCCGCTGTGGAGACATTTCTCATGAATCTTGTCCATTTGATTCAAGTTTCCTCTTCGAGGTATACAAATTTGTTTGTAATTTATTTTACTCGTTTCATAGTACTGTTGCATTTAAGAAAAAAATAATAATGAATTATTCTCTCCATCAGTTTGTTGATTGCTGGGTTTGGTATTCATAAAAAATGTCAATTTATCGCATACCTGGCCTTAATAATAATAATTCAGCATGCTGAGAGATACTTACATCCATTGAAGTTCTCGAGTTCACAGATAATGAACGTAGGTGGAGGAAAAGGGCCAGAAGCATTTTGCATAACCCAATTGAAACTGTTATGTTCTCTCAAATTTGTTGCATACTCTCTCATTATATCCCAAGCATTTCCGCTAATAAAGGTACTTGGCACGATTGGAACTCTGCATCATATTGGAAAATATCGACATATTTCGACGACCCAATGATGACATTCACCATACGAAGCTTCATGGATTTGCATTTTAATGCATAACAAAGTGTCAGTATGAATTAGATGTCAAATTTGCAATTATTTGCTAGCGGCAACCAGTTGGGAACACATTTTTGAAATGAGGCATTGTTTGGCACATGCTGTGACCTAATTGCAAACGTGAATGTGTTGCAAATGTCAAACGATGCTCAATATTAATGAAGGATACACGCTTCATGAAACCAGGCAATCGATGAAATAAAGTGATTGAATTGAATAGTGTGGAAATTGACTGTGATGCTGTTTTGAGACATTTTCAGACTCTTTCTGATCAATATGGAAGGTTACAAATGCTGGAAAAATATAAAATGAATACTTATGAATTGTGTCTGGCGATATGTCCCACATGGTTGATTCATTTACGAAAATGAAGAGAGAGTATACCTAAAAACTATTCAAATCACGAATTTGTTCGTTTCTACAGAGCTAAAATATTAGATTCATTTATATCACAACATATTGGGGTACTACCCACATTTTTCAGGCAATTTAGAGTTACATCACCTCATAGTTATATGGGCTTGTTGGCTGATTGTGGATCAATCAAACTTGTCGATGGAAATACA
This sequence comes from Zygogramma bicolorata, assembly GCA_032362365.1. Classification (NCBI taxonomy): domain Eukaryota; kingdom Metazoa; phylum Arthropoda; class Insecta; order Coleoptera; family Chrysomelidae; genus Zygogramma; species Zygogramma bicolorata. Next base: position 6,109,881 of record JAVJAQ010003427.1, on the reverse strand, counting down.
TAACCTAATATATAAAGGAGAAACAGGTTGTCGGCTGAGCTTTTCTTTTTTATAAGTTCACATCAAATATCTGAAGATACTTTCTCAGAACTTCATATAATTCATTTCGAAATAAAATTGTCAACTCATATAAATGAAGTGTACTAACAAGCAGCTCATTCTGTTATTGGAACTAAAAAAGATAAGAATAACTCCTATAATTTTCTCTTCATAAGCTTTCGAACTGATTTTATTTTCACAAGAAACATCAGGAGGTAGTTCGTTTGGGTTCATCTATCACCTAACTCGTTATTGTCAATTGAAATATGGGATGCATTCAAATAATAAATCGTTAGTTGTTTGATGTTTTTATGCATTAAATTGTAGTCCACTTTCACGATATTGAATCCTTTTACTGCCATCTTGATTACAAAGCATGGGGTGACTACAGAGGAGAAACACTCAACGAGCATTAGCCAATTCAATATTTACTCCCTGTTTGTTCTGACATATTGCAGTGGACAGACACCCACCAAGAATTAGCCTACCATGTATACACGTGTTCACAATGCACTGTAGTTATCTATCGAGACTGATCAAACCGATAAACAGAGTTGACGATGTGAACTCTCAATGTTCGAATAATCACGCACCTTGTGATATTTTATTATTCCCTTTTGTGCGGAAGACTTGAATCAAGGAATGATATCTCGATAAAGGCAATTCGTCTTGTAGGTGATTCTTCGCTCATAGACTCGCTCACTTCATTGGAACATCGTAGAAGGGTCGGAGACATGTCTCTCTTCTATAGATACTTTCATGGTCGATGCTCTCCCGAATTGTTATCAATCGTTCCCTCTTGGCAATATCTATACGGATTACTCGTCGAGTACTGAATTCTCACCCCTTTGTTGTGAATTTGGAAACCTGTCGAACCTCTCTTGGATGTTAGTATCTCTCAATACAACAGCTGAGCTTTGGAACTCCTTGCAAAAAGAGGCTTACAAACTTCAGAAATTCAAAGTGAATGTCAATTCGTATCTCCTATCTCTCGATTCACGCGGTGTTCTTTGAACATTACAGGGCTCCCCTTTCGTGTGAATCTGCATATAAAAAAAATATATATGTATTCAGCGGCATCTGTAACATGCAAAAAATTCAATTTTTGTAGTATCTTTGGAATGAACGCAATTTAAAAAAATCAGCTTCATGCATGTTGCAATTGATGGTATGAGATGTTGAAGGAGATGCTGATATTTTCTCAGGAAATATGAAAAATTAATATTTCAAGAGACTATGAGTCGAGATGTGCTCATAGTCCAAGATCCCAGAGCAATCAGACATAACTTATTTTCACACGGATGAAACCTGAAGTTTTCAGTAGCGTCTTGTGTGCCTTGAATACCTACGCGCTTTGTGGAACTTGCCGAGTGACACCTGGGCAGGTACCAGGTGAGAAAGGTAACTAAAAATAAGAATTATTTTACTTAAATTCACATGGCTGATTTTTATATATGTCATGTAGAATATTATTTTAAAGTAATATCATAAGTGTCAGACACTTTTGATGGACCAGAGCTTTTATCAGACGCTTTCAAGCTACCCAAAAAATAAATGAACTTTACTTATTTTTACATGTCTGATTTTTTAATATGTTATTGAAGTATTTATTTAAAAGTTATATTCAATCATTAAGACAAATTAGAGTGACCAAACATCCCCTAAGACAAAAATTATTCAGTCAGAAGTATGAGGGCGAGAGTACTATGCATGCGCTTCAGAGTGAATGAGACGTCCATAATAACTCGGTTTCCCTTCTCAAACTCACCATCTGTTTCGATCTACTGTGTATGTGCTGTTTGTGTGTAATATAACTTATAGTATACAGTATAGTCAGTGTTGTTTTTTATGGCACAATTGTGCCAAAAGGGGCACTATAGTAAGCACTTTGAGAAATTGGTCGAAAACGGGCACAATTTTAAGATTCCGTATTTTCGTGGTTCCGTGGTCATTTTCACTTGTCTAAATTCTCACTTTTCATTTCATTTTCCTCAACAATCCTGTTTCCTGTTAGTATGAAATTTAAAAATTATGATTTCTATGCAATATATACATGATTTCTCAACGTTCAGATTGGTAAACATTAGAAAATGGAGCTTCATGTAGTATTTGATATGCAATTGATGGAATTCCGCAGGTTTCTGGGGCCAAAATTGCCTCCTTTGGGGCTTTGGACAAACCGTCTACTTTTTGCGAGGACAAACGCTAACTCGAATGTGACTCAAGTGGCAATTTTTCATATTTATAATATATTATTGAATATATTTATATTTTCACGAAAAACTCAAAGTCGTCTCCACAATTTAATATTTGAAAGGTGTTCAGTACGGTGATTCAGTACATGTTTCGAACCTACATAGGTTCATCATCAGCTGAATTTACATTGAATTCTACAATAAAGGAAGAGTATTATAATATTAGTTGATGAATGGAGTATAAAATTTACTTACATGGAGATGAAAAAAATAGCAAATTCACATGGTGAAGTTCAAAAGGACATAAAAAATTTGGTAGTGACAATTATGATTAATTTGATATTAGGGGAATTTCGGACATCCCTAACACCATAAATACATTAAAGTTTGGGGGGCTTGGAGCCCTTATGCCCAATATGCAATAATAGAAAAATAACCTAACCCAACCAAATTTTTTATGTCCTTTTGAACTTCACCGTGTGAATTTGCTATTTTTTCCATCTCCATGTAAGTAAATTTTATACTTCATTTATCAACTAATATTATATTACTCTTCCTTTATTGTAGAATTCAATGTAAATTCAGCTGATGATGAACCTATGTAGGTTCGAAACATGTACTGAATCACCGTACTGAACACCTTTCAAATATTAAATTGTGGAGACGACTTTGAGTTTTTCCGTAAAAATATAAATATATTCAATAATATATTATAAATATGAAAAATTGACACTTGAGTCACATTCGAGCTAGCGTTTGTCCTCGCAAAAAGTAGACGGTTTGTCCAAAGCCCCAAAGGAGGCAATTTTGGCCCCAGAAACCTGCGGAATTCCATCAATTGCATATCAAATACTACATGAAGCTCCATTTTTTAATGTTTACCAATCTGAACGTTGAGAAATCATGTATATATTGCATAGAAATCATAATTTTCAAATTTCATACTGACAGGAAACAGGATTGTTGAGGAAAATGAAATGAAAAGTGAGAATTTAGACAAGTGAAAATGACCACGGAACCACGAAAATACGGAATCTTAAAATTGTGCCCGTTTTCGACCAATTTCTCAAAGTGCTTACCATAGTGCCCCTTTTGGCAAAATTGTGCCTTAAAATACAACACTGACTATACTGTATACTATAAGTTATATTACACACAAACAGCACATACACAGTAGATTGAAACAGATGGTGAGTTTGAGAAGGGAAACCGAGTTATTATGGACGTCTCATTCACTCTGAAGCGCATGCATAGTACTCTCGCCCTCATACTTCTGGCTGAATAATTTTTGTCTTAGGGGATGTTTGGTCACTCTTATTTGTCTTACTGATTGAATATAACTTTTAAATAAATACTTCAATAACATATTAAAAAATCAGACATGTAAAAATAAGTAAAGTTCATTTATTTTTTGGGTAGCTTAAAAGCGTCTGATAAAAGCTCTGGTCCATCAAAAGTGTCTGACACTTATGATATTACTTTAAAATAATATTCTACATGACATATATAAAAATCAGCCATGTGAATTTAAGTAAAATAATTCTTATTTTTAGTTACCTTTCTCACCTGGTACCTGCCCAGGTGTCACTCGGCAAGTTCCACAAAGCGCGTAGGTATTCAAGGCACACGAGACGCTACTGAAAACTTCAGGTTTCATCCGTGTGAAAATAAGTTATGTCTGATTGCTCTGGGATCTTACTCTATCACGCCTGATTGGGCATGCTTCTCTTCGGGGTGAAAATATTTCAAAATTTAAGAACCGTGTTGGATTTGATAATTGACAATATTGATGGCAGGTTCAGGAAATTCAACCGGTACATAATAGAAATTGAATTATAGGGCGTGTATGTACCTTCGTCATTTCAGTTTGTCAGGCGATGAATAAGACCGGGTTCAGTTTTCGAATATTATCAAAGCGGTTGACCCAAAATTGCCGAGTACCAGTGGCTCTCCACGGGAGGTTTTCGGGTCCGGAACCCCCCCCCCCCCCCATTGGGAAAATGAGAGATTTTTTTTTTCAATTTTTATGGGCTCCTTATTTCCAAATTTTGTTAGGGAACGAAAAAATATCACATGTGCAAGACAAAAACATAAAATAGAATACATTTTTTTGCTTTGAAATTAAAGAACTCAATAATTATTATTACATTCCATTGAAAACTAAAGAGCAGGCTACATTTAAACATTAGTAAATTTTCATTTTTCAACAACCAATTTCATCAATTTTTTCAATTCAATAATCCTCCGATTCCTAAAAAAAATAATTCTCAAGAATCAAAAATAGTACAAACCCAGCCAACACAGTTACATCGCAGAGACGTCCCTGCGATATCACGACGAGGCGTGTGACGTCCCAAAACTTGTCGCAGGGAACTTGCATTTACGTCGCTCACATGTCGCGATGTCACACTCAGGCGACATCGCCTGTGACACAACTGCGACAAGTTTTGTGACGAAATTGCGACAAGTTTTGTGACAAAATTGCAACAAGTTTTGTGACGAAATTGTGACAAATTTTGTGACAAAATTGAGATCAATTTTGCGACGTAATTGCGACAATATGTGTGATGACTCTGCGATTTATTTCGCTATCAATCTGCGACGTACTTTCTGCCTTTAATATGTGGGATATATTCTGAAATCTATCCAGAAATATTGGCAGGCCTGTATTCTGTATCATTGATATTTCATGGATATTACCAGAATTATATACACTGGACATCATAAGAGCGACATCTACTGGACATCATAAGAGCGATATCTACTGGATGTCACAAATATCACATCAATTCGATATCGCAATAGTTACATGCCAAATGTGAACGTCGCAGCGACCTAACAAAAGTAATGTCTCAGTGTTACTTGATAGTGACATCGCAGGGATGTCATGTCACAGATGTTTTGGCTGGGAACAAGATCTGGATTGAATGTTACCCAAACAAACAAACAAATTTCGTTTGAAATTTTCGGACTCACCGATTGTTTTTTCCTTTTTTTTCTGGTTCAGTCGGTTCAGACGCTGGATCAAGCCGAGTAAAATATGAAAATAGAGTTCTCTTCATGTTGTAGGTTCAAAATGAAGTCCTTTTTTTTAACTATCAAATTGCAATTTTTCTCGATGACACTTTAAAGAAAATTGACACTTGTCAAGCTTATCGAGGAAAAGTTCGAGAAATTTCTGACAGTGATGCCATTGGATTCTTTTTGGCGCAGTATTTGAAAAATTAGACTTGTTACATTTGTGATGAGTATTGTGTATGCCGGTAACAATTTGAATATACTATGTATGAGTAGAATATGCTGTTGATTGGGTTAAATCAACTCGATTCGATTAAAAAAAAAATAAGTTTCGAACCTACTTTACCTCCTGGCTACACCTTCAAATTTTGCTCATGTCAATCTCTTTCACCTTTTTTTTGGATCGTGACTAGTTTTTGCTATACGGTAGCCCCCTCCTTGACCTGATCCTGGATCCGCCACTGCCGAGTACTAACTGCAGAGTTGACAAATCTTTCCAAAGATTTCCATTTTGAATTCAAGCTCTTTCTTCATTATCCATCATATCATCAAGATCTGAAACATTCTAGAATAGAGTGTATTTATTGAAATATATCTTTGGATATTTGCTAGCAAATGTTTTGATATTGGAATAATCTGAATTCATTCAATTACATTCATATACGATGACAACCCAACACAGTAGAGAATCGATTAACTAACGACAGTTACCAATATGAGTAATATAAACAGAACTCAATGTAAAACATAAACATAGGAAAAAGTGTGATTTGTCATCATATTTGCAGTACCAGAATACTATCCAAATCTCAGGCGGTGAATCTTATAGATCGGTGCAATGGATAAAAATTCCAGCATCTGAATTTTCAGGAATCTCATTAAGCTTCAATCATATTTTCAGTTTGTTTCGTTTTTTGATTCCATCTCCAGCATTCGTTCAGATAATCCTTTTCAAGTGATAACAGTGTTAAAAAATTTATTTCAATTATTCATTCACAAGCACTTGCACTGTGAGGCGAGCAGAGAAACAGTATTTCATTCACTTTCATCAAAACTGTTGATACTGGATGAGTATAATACTACGTAGTTCTAGAACAAAGAAGTCTCTGATGGGACTCTCAGAATGAGGAATCACAAGATTTCCTGCTTGGCAAAAATGAAAATGTCGTTTCCAGGATTATTAGGAAGATTTTTAGATGAAAAATAATACATTTTTTTACGACATTTACGACAGTAATGCGACTGGTCTTGGTTACTGGATGCTGTCTTTTCCCCCCTCATTTGGAATGTTTGGAAAACACTTATCAATAGAAAAGAGCAGAAGAGCTGAAACCGTACCATGTATTGACTTAGCTTCAATAGAAATAGGACTTAATCTTCAATTCTTCCATTCCTTTATATTTTTCAAAATTTTTACCCGTTTCTGGAATATTCTAGGTTCATTACCAAAAATTTTAATAATGATAAAGTCGTTGATAATAATAATGGTTTTAAATTCACTTTTCAGGGTTTAGCAAGACCTGCCAAATAATATGTTACATATGGTATACTGTCAATTGCAACACTTGGTAGCAGCAGTTGGCATGCGTTGGTAGATGGGGCAATTACAATGGGCTGGTAACTCTCTATCGAATTTAGATAAAATTCAATCATACATTGGTGAAGTAACTTATATACAGTTCTTGTGGGGTATAATGGATCAATATCAATTTGTAAGTTCCTGAGAAAACGATTATAGTGAATTTCTTCCATGCTCGAAATGAAAGGGGGCTTTGAACATAATCTACTGGTTCATGATTACATATATAGTTCTCATTTTTTTCAATTACCTTTTTTCTGGACAGAAGGCAGAGCCTTGTGCGGGCAAGGTTTGGTCAATCATCTTTGGTGACGAAGCGCTCTGGGGCGTCCTACTGATTTTCACGGTAGCGCATTTGCTATTTCAACTGTAGGGAAACCCAGAAAACCCAACAGTGCTACCGGGTCGGTTGGTATATTCAATCCAGATCCCACCTAGCAGGATTGGTATCTAGGCTACTAACAATTGCCTATCGCACCGAGCCGGTCAGAAAAATTATCCCCGATGGCCGCTCGAACCCATAGTGAAATAGCCATATTGAATACAGGGGCCGCGCCCCAGACTGCTTGGCCACACCGACCGATTTGGTTGTTTGCTGAAAGTTGCCACATGCACCACCAGTGTACTGGGGTTGTATATTTTCTCGAAATAAATCCGTATACGACATGTTGTGTTGTGTCGCAATTCAACACAGCTAGTCCGTATCGTTGTCCGTGATTCTTTTTGAATGGAAATAAATCAGCATGAGTCAGGAATCAGGCCTTTGAGCTATTAACTGGAACAGACTCGCGCCGTATTTCAATGTACGTACAAAATACAAAAGGCCATACGCATGTGATGGATTGAGGCCGGGTTTTCAATCTACGGATAAGAAACTTAATCGGTTTAGCCCTTGACGGCCAATAAAAATTCGCGATCAACCAGTTCAGCGTGATTGAAATACCGACCCTTAAAAGAGCACGTAACTCTGTCTGATCAATGTATGTGAAGGAAACTTGCTTTCGGGACACAAGGTCGTCAGAATTGTGAGATGTCTCGTGAGGGATTAAGAGGGAAGCTCCGTACTACAAATTCAATGAAAATGTATTCGCAGTGCTGGTCCCTTCAAGTTACAACAACTGCTGATATATTCATATATTTTTTGGAGAAGTTATTGGTTGATTTGGAGCACAAAGCCAACGGCTTTTTCTACCATACAAATAACTGATTTAATTGGCCGATAGGTGATGAAAATCCATGATAATGTAATGAAAAAACTTTCGGTTGATTTCAACTAGATAGTTTACAAAATCAGCCAACTTTCTTCACTACAACAGCTTCTTTAGACGAGTTATGGTACTACCATACACTACTACAACTCGCTTGAAGAGGCTACTGTATTGTGAAACACATATCGGTTTTGAAAACTGTCAAATGAACATCACACAATGAGTATTTTTCAATAATTTACCATACAATTCATTTTCTCTGTAAATGAAGAAAGTGTTGAGTCTAGGTTTTTTTGAGTTGTACAACATAATTGGGAGAGTCATAGAAATCTTTTTATTTTCAAACATTGAGAAATTTTGTAAAACTATTCATTTTCAGAACTCGAATGCCAAGTCAAGAAATTCCTCAACTTGGTAAATACGGGCAAAAGAATCAAGGTAATCTATTTTTTTGAAATATATAGTATCAGCTTTACTTTGAGCATAAAGTTATCCATGTATTCGATAAAGTACGATGACAAAAAAAATCTCCAATCAAGGATGCGACAGGGTTGCGGGTTAATCTAGCCTGTTACTCTAACATAATCTAATTGTACACATGAAACCTACAATTTCATCTCAAATCACTTGTGGGAATATGCCCGTGACGTCAAGGGCCTAAAAGTTTTTAATTTCATTAATTAATATGTCGGCTATTAGGCAACGTACAAAAATGGGACAAACCAACGAATGAATAAACAAATTTCATGAAATGAGCCCATTGTGAATCGAGCATGAAAATGTTAAGATTTTTATCAAAAGATAAAAAATGACTGCCGGAATTTTTGTGAATTGCTAGTCCATACTCGTTGATTCACCCAAACATCCACTATATTACAAACTACCTATCATCACGTATTTAGAAATATAGAACATTTGTCAGATTCCAAAGTTGGTGTCAACAGCCACAAAAAATGTTATTTTTGGTTTCGAATCTAGGCCATTATGTAACAGTGAGGTACAAAAATATGCATTCAACGTTGTCGAAAATTAATTTTACCTGATTGTATGGGCCCTCGTTAAGAACCCACCGACATTGGCAATACTGAGAGAACTATCGATAAGCTATTACGGGACGTGTTCGAAAAATGAATCTTCATGACGAACATTTGACTAATATAATGACGAATTTGGTGAAGCTTAGTGATTATTTATCGATATGTTATCAAAGTTTTGAACCTGACGCATACCTTAATATAAACTAATTTTTTTCCTATGGGGAGACACTATTGAAAAGAACTGCATCGGCAGGTCCTGCTGCGTGTCACTGATGAGTCGTATGGCGGGTCGAAACGGCTGTCTAACACTCTGGCATTGAGTTTCTGAACGCAATTGTTTCGAATATCGAAATTCTGATTTCTGCTGGGGTGTCAGTCTCTTCTGCTAGTAGACCGGGGACGATTCATTCACGACAGGTCGACCATGACAGTTTAACCGTATGATGTACCCATTATTAGAGATCTTCATCACTGGGTATGTTCGGAGTTTGAACCCCTGGTCAATGCCAGAAGATGGCGTTTTTTCGTACGGTAAACATCATCTGCAATGGAATTCAGTTTTTTTCAATAGGAACAGACGATTACAAAGAATTGTATTCGCAAGCCCTAATGGGTGCCACTAATGAGATCTTCAGGTTGAAACAAATGTCTGGCATCGGATTTGTAAATATTATGATTACAATGTGGAAATTCTGATTGCTATCGGGGTTGTAACATTCTCTGCAAGAATCGAAAGTTTTACCCCATACCTTCTGATCAGAACTAATTCAGATTATACATTTGAATAATAATGACATATATATCTTCATTGTCCCTAGACTGAAAGTTGAACGGTCCTCATATTTTGACGAAGTTCTTAGTTTTCTCCTGAAAAGCATTCTAGGTTAATTAATATAACCTGTCACATCAAATGAGATTTATTTTTCGTTTTGTTCAGAACCTTTTTCCAATTAGTTTGAAGGTAGGCAGAGATAGCTGCAAAACGTCTTATATGATATCAGTAACATTCTCAAGCTCATTTCAAAGGATATTCTAGCATGGCCAGAGTGAACGCTGCTTTAAACATGAAAATAGTGTTTCGAACTTGAATCAGCATAGATTTGCGAACCAGAGATCTACGATTAACACTATAAATTTACTTTACCATAGTGTTGGAGAATTCCATTGTATTAGGTTGCTCTTTTGGAATCGTCTGTAATTTCAGCAGGACATTCAACTGTGCGTAATATGATTGTTGATCGAATGGGATATTTCCCAAAAATAAAATAGTGCATTCCAGTATATTGCATCGTGATAGAGCAACCTTGCGCTTTATCCTTTCTAAACAGAATAAACTTAAACATAGTACTCCACAGGATTCTTTATCGTGACCATGTTTGTGAATCCTGACGACATATCGATTTTGATCTCTTCAGTTTATCTCTTATATGCATGTTGAATAGATCAGGACATATGTCGACAAATTCACTCACTGGTTTGGACCAGCAATAGCTGAATGGTTGTTTACTATGCGCGTTAAAACGTGCCTTTTTTGTGATATCATTAGCTGGGGTTGATTTTCTTTTGTCAAAGAAATGATCTTAGTAAATTAATATTTCTGTCACAACATATTATTATCATGAAACAGTGGATGTTTTTTCGGAATATTCCTATTTGAAAAGGTGAATTATTGATCTGAGGAAAACAACCATTTATATGGTTTGACAACAGAATAGCTTTGGCGACTTAGCAAATAACAGAGTGGTGAAGATACGTTAGCGTTCACTTTGAACATACTTTCATTATCATCAAGAACCCCCAAAATGTCAGGAATATTGGCCTTTCAAGATGAATAATGGTTCGAAATCAAAGGTGGAATTGATATGAAACATGAGAGAATTGCTGTATTCATTTCGAGGCATCATCATTTGTTTTCCAATTAGAAGTTGAAAAGGAAAACGAGAAACCTGCACTTCTGCTATATATTTCATTAATTTCTCAGAAAGCTTTCTTTCCGAAGGATGGAGCAGATGCAAAATAACATTCTCTGATATAATGCTGTGACGATGGCGTTTCCATTTCTATTTTAAGCAAAGTGAATATTGGGTTTCACTTTTATTCGGTAATGGAAAGCTGTTGAAATTTTCCTCGATTGAGTAATTGAGAGAATCGTGTTGACAGTCTTGGTGCTGAAAAGTGCCCGGAGGGTTATTATCATTTGACATTCTCTTCATTTAGTGATTCGTGCGTAGATCTCCTCCTTTATATAATATAAGTTGTGTTCGTAAAATAACTCCTTATAAAAGTATGAGATGTTTATCTTCGTTAACACGACTATTTTGAATCATCGTTGTTCATATTCACACGATATATTATGAACGTACCTTTCACTTTTTGCCGTTTCACTTCAGGATGACCTGTAATGTGTGGTTCATCGAAAAATAAAATCTAAAACTTGTATGTAGGTGGTTCCCGAATGCTTTTCTCAACTCTGAGTTGATCGGATTTTTTTTTTCATTCAGGATTGCATCTGTCTTGTACTTCCACTTGCGGACATGCACTGTTCGAACACCTTATAAACAGATGAGTGAGATATCGTTAAGCTCATCTTCAGCAAGTCGGCTCAAGTGTAAACTGATATTCAACTTAGTTTCGTTAAGAGGCTGAATATTCATTCCAAATAAAAGTATGGACTTTCTTTGTGTCGTAGGAAATCTCTTGAAGATGACTTCTAGTATCTTGTCTACAGACAATCATAACAAATTTTAGACAGCTCTATTATTTCTCATTCTTGGTAGCATTCCACTTCAAACGTTTCACCAGGCCAATCCATTGATGGGCTCTTCTTGACGTTGTAGTACCGTTGTTAGCTGCACATGTACTCGCAAGCAACCGGATGTATCTTTGAATCGAAAAGTAAAACTTCACATGGGTTGGTAACCTTTGTTTTGAGGGGGTTGGCTCCAACGTAGATATACAAATATGGATTGATTTTCATGCAGGAATCGTTTATGAATGTCTAAAATTCAGTTCTCAGCAAATTTTCAAAGTTGCTTCAACTTGCCCTTCACTAGAGATGGGAGCTGAATAATGATGGTCAAGGTTTATTTCGAAGGGCTATGTGATAAGTATATGAAGAATGTACGTTATTCTGATGTTGAAAACATGTCTATTTCTCAAATTAAATAACATTTCTCAATCTTAATTCAATGGGAAACCGACTTCTTGAATTTCGATCGTTTCTTCTCATGTTAAATTTTTGATAATTTTTTCATAATGATGAACTTCCTCAAACCCTCGAATATAACTATTAATTCTTCAGGTTAATTGTTGAACAAAGAGATGTTTGTTGATATCTAATTGGAGTTGCTCCAAATTAATTTTGTGAACAAACAACAAACAAAGTGGTGAGGATCCACTGATTTTCATTGTGATTGTTTTGCATCAAAGAAGAGCTTCAAGAATATCGAGGAAACCACGAGAAAGAGAGAGATAAAGGAGATATGAATAAGCTTCAAATTTCCAGAGGTTCTATGTCCCAGTTATACTTCCCTTTGTACATAACTCCTTAGCTTGGCTATTAGGTCGTTGATAACAGAACTTTGAGAGAGAGATTGTTGCGAAAGTCTCCATATTCTGAACAAAACGGTGGGATACTGTATACGCAATGATTTCTGCTATTAGAGAACAGTAATTACTATGGAAATAGGTACAAAAAAAGAATTACCGGGGCCCTGTCTAGGATGGTCTGGTTAGACCCTGTTGATATATACAGGGCACATTTCCGACGTTTCTTCTGATACTCCTTCATGGAGCTTGGGTCCAAAAGGTTACTGTATTTTTTTGTCTTGGTACCGAACTTCGTAAGTAGAACAATATTATTGAACAAATATTTTCAGACTGGAAACAAAAAAAAGTTCTTGAAAAGCAATTTTGAAAGCCGATCCCACAATGCTTTCGTGGAGCTTTGATAGAGCTGCTGGTCACAATCAAACATGAAGAAAACTTCTTTTAAACAACATTCCCTACATTACAACACTGGGTATCGACATATTGTACCTTTTCAGAAAGATACATACTTGATTTTGAACAATTTCAACTGGAGAAATCCCTTCGCGAGTTTGACAGCAAATCGATACTTCTTCATCTGTCGACATTCTGTGAATTTCAAATTCAGTGGTCTCGTTCGTAATTCGATTTCCGAATCTCAACATTAAACTCAATATGACATATTGTTTTCGATTGACGAATGTTGAAACAAAATATTGATAGTATAAAATGAAATCAAATATCATCTCGGGAGTGTGATTTGATGCCCTCTTGTTCGTGAAATAGAGAATCGTTCTTGATGTTCTATCATAATCATATTCAATTAATGTCTTCGCGGAATTTCTGCAACAGGTATCGTAAAAACTCCTGGGCGTCTTGTTGGGCATTGCCAAATATGAGTCAAGTCTGGCCTCTCAGTGAGATTATATTTACCGTATTGTATGCCATGGTTCCCTTAACGGATTGGCGAGAACTTTCATAGGGGTTCTCTTCAAGCTAGGAATGTAGCATTCACGACATTTATAAACACCACAAAGTAATGACTTTCAAAAAGTTTATTATTCTTCAACATTCATTCATTCCTGAAAGAGTCTTTATCGAGGTATATTCTCCAGCAACCATCGCATGTTTAATCAACATTGTTTCACACTGTTTATGCAAACTTTTTGTGGAGATCAATTGCCCTAACACCAAACTGATATTATTTGCACAGGACAGCGTTTCATTGAGCTTGTTGGGCGACAATGATCACATGCTTGGTGAAAGCAATCTGGAAATGATTTGAGAATGGAAAAGCGAAATGCAAAAATAGTATGAATGGTAAAAAAGGACCTGTGTCTCCAAGCCAGATTTTTAGTTTATTGAGATATCAATCAGGATAAGTAGAAGTTATGGATGAGGTCCATATCGGACCAAATAACTTCGCAGGTAGTTTTTATACTAATTTGGATTGTAAAGTATATAAATAGCTAGGCCTAGTCTTCAGGTCCAGTATCAATTTTTTTTCCTGAAAATACTAACCTTGTTAGCGAAACGCGCGTCGATTCCAAATAATATCAGTTTGGTGTTAGGGTAATTGATCTCCACAAAAAGTGGTCAACTTTCACACAAAAGCTTCCAGTCTCACCGTTCATTTTACTGTTTATGAGTTTGATTTCTGCATGATCATTGTTAACAAGATTCAGAATTCAAAATCGAAAGCAAAGTTAATATGTGAAACAAAAATAATACGATCACAATATCATTCGCAAGCTACGAATAAAAATTAGGAATCTACCATTCTGCTATATCGTTCTCAAATAACTCAAGGTTACTACTCTACACAAAATTTGTCGATACGGTACATGCAAAATAATTCTCTCTGATATAATTCTCCTATGACAGCCTTTCGATTTCTATTTTAAGAAAAACAAGCAGTTTCCAACGGTAATTGAAAATCGTTTCGCTCAAGTAATTAAGTGAAACATATTGGCGCTGTAAAATGTCTGGAGGGTTCTTTTTCTTTGATAACTACTAGATATAATATTTCTGATCCGAGAATAGATCCCATTTCATTCACGGTATGAGATGTGAGAGTATATTACACAAGATGCAAAACCCTGGTTCGTTGACAAACAATGCAAATGTGAAGCATCATAAAAATAACTAGAGTTAAAAAAATTCTCAGTAATAGTAACGATAAAAACGTTGAAAAAATCAGAAACAAGAAAATCGTGAAATACAAGAAAAAAAATCAATAGAATATTGAATCGAGTGTATCAGAACTTCAACCCATTAAAATTTCAAATACTTCAAATCGAAGTGACAAACTCAGCAGTAGAGAGCTAACTCTCAATAAGACGTACTTTGTTTACGTAAATTTTGCGTACCAAAAGATCCCACCAGAGGTTAGCCAATAAGTCCGTCAGTGTCAAAATCCACTCGTGGACACATTTATATCATGAACGGCCTTCAAAAAAATAAGTTAGCACTTACTTTGATTACTCAGATCGAGAATACGTAAGAAAATACATTTCGTTTTCTCCTACTAGTTCTTGCCTGTTGTTGACCTTCTCTCATTTATACCATATAGAAGGCATTCGGAGGGAAGTAACCTATTCATCTACAACGAATTCTAGGTTGGTATTTATATTTGTTTTTTCATTAATTTCATCGATATCCGGTCCCTCCTGTTCCGAAGAACTCTTTTCAATTTCAACTCAAACATCTGAAATGACGTCAAGCATGTATGTAAAGGGTTGCTAAGTGCTACCCACTTTCCTCTTCTATTGATCTTGTCTTGACAATTCCTTCCTCAATACATGCCCGGAATCGGTATTATTCAGATATATTTTCCCTTTTGAGGTGTTTCCGATAGCGCATTCGCTGTTTCACTTCTTCTGGTAGAACAATAGAAATACTTCAAATAAGGCATTAGCAGTGACTCATTGGGAAAATCGAGTGGTGAAGAATGTTTTCCTTGATACTGACGGAAGTCGTAATAACAACTGAAACACTTGATAACCTACAAAGTTGTGAGAAAGTAAAAATCCCGGAAACCTGTTAATTTGGAATACGAGTACATTCTATATTCTGATACTTGAGAGGCACTCACCCAATGGATATTATCTTCGTGAATGTCTAGAAGTTAGAAAAAATGTCACGACATCATATTCTACACCTTGTTTGTGCATTTGTAGTGTGCTGCCAACGTAGACTGCTGAAGCTTCGTTTGCATCTACATTGTGCTTCAATCAAAAAACTGAAATGTCAGACTTTTCGACCTGTTTCAGTCAAGAAAGATGAATGTCGTTTGGAAATCGAAGGTGAAACAAATACAAAACAGCAATACTGCAAGTAATTCAGCAAGTATTTCATTTCATTCATCAATAAGCTCAATAATTGATCCGCTTTGATGTAACCGCATAGATTGGAAACAATTTTTGTTTTAGTGCCGTTCAATGGGGTCACTTGATTGACTACATTTTTTCAAGTTCAATATTAACATCGAATCAAAGAAAACAAAATGCAACTTTCTAGTCTCTTGAATTATTTTATCGTGCTAAGTTTCCGATAAAAAAATTGAAAGTAATTTTACATCTTCCAAAATCAACTTTTCGTCAACACGTTCATCTTAATATTATTTTCTCTGATATAATAATGTTACGCCAGCCTTTTCGTTTCTATTTTAAGAAAAACAAGAGCGGTTGTTGGGTTTCACTTTCGTTCGGCGAAGGAAGATGTTGAAAGTTGTGTCGCCCAAGTAATTAGGTGAAACATTTGGACGGCATAAAAAGCTAGGGAGTGCCTGGAGGGGTATTTCCTTCTGACAGCTATTAACTGAGTTGAAATCTGATCTTCTGTTTCACATACACGTATTCGTGATTTGTTCCTGAGAGGGGCAAATAAGAAGAACCCCAATACTAAATGAGCCATTCATGTGTATCATGAACTGTAGTTAGTCGATGACATACAAGAATTGATATAAATGTTCGATTTGAAATAACACAGGAATCTTTTTCAAATATTCATTTTTCTGCTTGTATCTTTTACCTGACGGAGGGGAAGGGGAAATTACCTTCTTCTTCCTTCAGGTAGAGAGAACTGTTTTCCATCTATTATACCAATAATAAAAAAGCTTGGAAAACGTTACCGCAGAATTACTGTATTCCGAGCGAAGATTAGATTAAAATATAATGAGCAACCTACGTTGCATATTTCGAGGCATATTTTCTTCGAAACGAAGGATTTTCATTTTTCACTCGGAGAGGAAAAAACTGGAGCTCATAATCATGAGTATTATGAAATGTATCCGTAATTTTGCTGTACAAACTGACATTCTGAATCTCACAGATCTATAGTCGTATAGTTTATTCAATCCATGTGTTTTGACGTGAAATTTAGACCCCTATATAAGATAGACATCTTTGACTTTGACAGGAAAGTAAAAATCGATATTTGATTTGAAGAAAAGCGAAATATTTCTTTAAAGTTGCGCTTGAGATACCCTGAATACCTGAGGCAGTGAAAGTCTTATAAGTTTTCCATAGAAAGTTGAGCCATCTACCCGATAATCCATTTCAAGATTCTGACAGGAGGAAAACGTCTAATATCAATTTAACTATTAGTCCAGTCGAAGAGTGAAATCAATGAACAAAAGGAAATGAGGAGAAAGAAAAAATATTAGATTGAACGTGAAATAAACCAACAGGATGTTGAATTGAACTGGCCGATACTTGATGAAAATCCATATTAACAAAAATATATTACAGTTTCCTGTATGATTTTCACTCACAATAAGGCATTTTGAGCAGAAAGGTTGGAAACTTAACCTTCTAGAAAGCTTGGAAATCAATAGAGGGAAAAATTCAGAATATTTATTGAATGATCAAGTTGAATTCAATAACTCCCCATTGTTGAATATGTTCCCGGCCAATAATTCTATTTCTAGGAATAATCTTCGTATGTAACTAATTAGTATTTGGACAAATTATGGGTCGAATATCGGACCTAAGTCGGACCTTTATTGTAAGAGACGTTCGACTTACTGTATATAAATAGCGTATTATAGAATAGTGATTTAGTGAGATATCGTTAAGCTCATCTTCAGCAAGTCGGCTCAAGTGTAAACTGATATTCAACTTAGTTTCGTTAGAGGCTGAATATTCATTCCAAATAAAAGTATGGACTTTCTTTGTGTCGTAGGAAATCTCTTGAAGATGACTTCTAGTATCTTGTCTACAGACAATCATAACAAATTTTAGACAGCTCTATTATTTCTCATTCTTGGTAGCATTCCACTTCAAACGTTTCACCAGGCCAATCCATTGATGGGCTCTTCTTGACGTTGTAGTACCGTTGTTAGCTGCACATGTACTCGCAAGCAACCGGATGTATCTTTGAATCGAAAAGTAAAACTTCACATGGGTTGGTAACCTTTGTTTTGAGGGGGTTGGCTCCAACGTAGATATACAAATATGGATTGATTTTCATGCAGGAATCGTTTATGAATGTCTAAAATTCAGTTCTCAGCAAATTTTCAAAGTTGCTTCAACTTGCCCTTCACTAGAGATGGGAGCTGAATAATGATGGTCAAGGTTTATTTCGAAGGGCTATGTGATAAGTATATGAAGAATGTACGTTATTCTGATGTTGAAAACATGTCTATTTCTCAAATTAAATAACATTTCTCAATCTTAATTCAATGGGAAACCGACTTCTTGAATTTCGATCGTTTCTTCTCATGTTAAATTTTTGATAATTTTTTCATAATGATGAACTTCCTCAAACCCTCGAATATAACTATTAATTCTTCAGGTTGATTGTTGAACAAAGAGATGTTTGTTGATATCTAATTGGAGTTGCTCCAAATTAATTTTGTGAACAAACAACAAACAAAGTGGTGAGGATCCACTGATTTTCATTGTGATTGTTTTGCATCAAAGAAGAGCTTCAAGAATATCGAGGAAACCACGAGAAAGAGAGAGATAAAGGAGATATGAATAAGCTTCAAATTTCCAGAGGTTCTATGTCCCAGTTATACTTCCCTTTGTACATAACTCCTTAGCTTGGCTATTAGGTCGTTGATAACAGAACTTTGAGAGAGAGATTGTTGCGAAAGTCTCCATATTCTGAACAAAACGGTGGGATACTGTATACGCAATGATTTCTGCTATTAGAGAACAGTAATTACTATGGAAATAGGTACAAAAAAAGAATTACCGGGGCCCTGTCTAGGATGGTCTGGTTAGACCCTGTTGATATATACAGGGCACATTTCCGACGTTTCTTCTGATACTCCTTCATGGAGCTTGGGTCCAAAAGGTTACTGTATTTTTTTGTCTTGGTACCGAACTTCGTAAGTAGAACAATATTATTGAACAAATATTTTCAGACTGGAAACAAAAAAAAGTTCTTGAAAAGCAATTTTGAAAGCCGATCCCACAATGCTTTCGTGGAGCTTTGATAGAGCTGCTGGTCACAATCAAACATGAAGAAAACTTCTTTTAAACAACATTCCCTACATTACAACACTGGGTATCGACATATTGTACCTTTTCAGAAAGATACATACTTGATTTTGAACAATTTCAACTGGAGAAATCCCTTCGCGAGTTTGACAGCAAATCGATACTTCTTCATCTGTCGACATTCTGTGAATTTCAAATTCAGTGGTCTCGTTCGTAATTCGATTTCCGAATCTCAACATTAAACTCAATATGACATATTGTTTTCGATTGACGAATGTTGAAACAAAATATTGATAGTATAAAATGAAATCAAATATCATCTCGGGAGTGTGATTTGATGCCCTCTTGTTCGTGAAATAGAGAATCGTTCTTGATGTTCTATCATAATCATATTCAATTAATGTCTTCGCGGAATTTCTGCAACAGGTATCGTAAAAACTCCTGGGCGTCTTGTTGGGCATTGCCAAATATGAGTCAAGTCTGGCCTCTCAGTGAGATTATATTTACCGTATTGTATGCCATGGTTCCCTTAACGGATTGGCGAGAACTTTCATAGGGGTTCTCTTCAAGCTAGGAATGTAGCATTCACGACATTTATAAACACCACAAAGTAATGACTTTCAAAAAGTTTATTATTCTTCAACATTCATTCATTCCTGAAAGAGTCTTTATCGAGGTATATTCTCCAGCAACCATCGCATGTTTAATCAACATTGTTTCACACCGTTTATGCAAACTTTTTGTGGAGATCAATTGCCCTAACACCAAACTGATATTATTTGCACAGGACAGCGTTTCATTGAGCTTGTTGGGCGACAATGATCACATGCTTGGTGAAAGCAATCTGGAAATGATTTGAGAATGGAAAAGCGAAATGCAAAAATAGTATGAATGGTAAAAAAGGACCTGTGTCTCCAAGCAAGATTTTTAGTTTATTGAGATATCAATCAGGATAAGTAGAAGTTATGGATGAGGTCCATATCGGACCAAATAACTTCGCAGGTAGTTTTTATACTAATTTGGATTGTAAAGTATATAAATAGCTAGGCCTAGTCTTCAGGTCCAGTATCAATTTTTTTCCTGAAAATACTAACCTTGTTAGCGAAACGCGCGTCGATTCCAAATAATATCAGTTTGGTGTTAGGGTAATTGATCTCCACAAAAAGTGGTCAACTTTCACACAAAAGCTTCCAGTCTCACCGTTCATTTTACTGTTTATGAGTTTGATTTCTGCATGATCATTGTTAACAAGATTCAGAATTCAAAATCGAAAGCAAAGTTAATATGTGAAACAAAAATAATACGATCACAATATCATTCGCAAGCTACGAATAAAAATTAGGAATCTACCATTCTGCTATATCGTTCTCAAATAACTCAAGGTTACTACTCTACACAAAATTTGTCGATACGGTACATGCAAAATAATTCTCTCTGATATAATTCTCCTATGACAGCCTTTCGATTTCTATTTTAAGAAAAACAAGCAGTTTCCAACGGTAATTGAAAATCGTTTCGCTCAAGTAATTAAGTGAAACATATTGGCGCTGTAAAATGTCTGGAGGGTTCTTTTTCTTTGATAACTACTAGATATAATATTTCTGATCCGAGAATAGATCCCATTTCATTCACGGTATGAGATGTGAGAGTATATTACACAAGATGCAAAACCCTGGTTCGTTGACAAACAATGCAAATGTGAAGCATCATAAAAATAACTAGAGTTAAAAAAATTCTCAGTAATAGTAACGATAAAAACGTTGAAAAAATCAGAAACAAGAAAATCGTGAAATACAAGAAAAAAAATCAATAGAATATTGAATCGAGTGTATCAGAACTTCAACCCATTAAAAAAAATACTTCAAATCGAAGTGACAAACTCAGCAGTAGAGAGCTAACTCTCAATAAGACGTACTTTGTTTACGTAAATTTTGCGTACCAAAAGATCCCACCAGAGGTTAGCCAATAAGTCCGTCAGTGTCAAAATCCACCCGTGGACACATTTATATCATGAACGGCCTTCAAAAAAATAAGTTAGCACTTACTTTGATTACTCAGATCGAGAATACGTAAGTCTCTAGGTTGGATTTCTGGGAGCAATAAAATTTTCAGTATCGAAGAAAATACATTTCGTTTTCTCCTACTAGTTCTTGCCTGTTGTTGACCTTCTCTCATTTATACCATATAGAAGGCATTCGGAGGGAAGTAACCTATTCATCTACAACGAATTCTAGGTTGGTATTTATATTTGTTTTTTCATTAATTTCATCGATATCCGGTCCCTCCTGTTCCGAAGAACTCTTTTCAATTTCAACTCAAACATCTGAAATGACGTCAAGCATGTATGTAAAGGGTTGCTAAGTGCTACCCACTTTCCTCTTCTATTGATCTTGTCTTGACAATTCCCTCCTCAATACATGCCCGGAATCGGTATTATTCAGATATATTTTCCCTTTTGAGGTGTTTCCGATAGCGCATTCGCTGTTTCACTTCTTCTGGTAGAACAATAGAAATACTTCAAATAAGGCATTAGCAGTGACTCATTGGGAAAATCGAGTGGTGAAGAATGTTTTCCTTGATACTGACGGAAGTCGTAATAACAACTGAAACACTTGATAACCTACAAAGTTGTGAGAAAGTAAAAATCCCGGAAACCTGTTGATTTGGAATACGAGTACATTCTATATTCTGATACTTGAGAGGCACTCACCCAATGGATATTATCTTCGTGAATGTCTAGAAGTTAGAAAAAATGTCACGACATCATATTCTACACCTTGTTTGTGCATTTGTAGTGTGCTGCCAACGTAGACTGCTGAAGCTTCGTTTGCATCTACATTGTGCTTCAATCAAAAAACTGAAATGTCAGACGTTTCGACCTGTTTCAGTCAAGAAAGATGAATGTCGTTTGGAAATCGAAGGTGAAACAAATACAAAACAGCAATACTGCAAGTAATTCAGCAAGTATTTCATTTCATTCATCAATAAGCTCAATAATTGACCCGCTTTGATGTAACCGCATAGATTGGAAACAATTTTTGTTTTAGTGGCGTTCAATGGGGTCACTTGATTGACTACATTTTTTCAAGTTCAATATTAACATCGAATCAAAGAAAACAAAATGCAACTTTCTAGTCTCTTGAATTATTTTATCGTGCTAAGTTTCCGATAAAAAAATTGAAAGTAATTTTACATCTTCCAAAATCAACTTTTCGTCAACACGTTCATCTTAATATTATTTTCTCTGATATAATAATGTTACGCCAGCCTTTTCGTTTCTATTTTAAGAAAAACAAGAGCGGTTGTTGGGTTTCACTTTCGTTCGGCGAAGGAAGATGTTGAAAGTTGTGTCGCCCAAGTAATTAGGTGAAACATTTGGACGGCATAAAAAGCTAGGGAGTGCCTGGAGGGGTATTTCCTTCTGACAGCTATTAACTGAGTTGAAATCTGATCTTCTGTTTCACATACACGTATTCGTGATTTGTTCCTGAGAGGGGCAAATAAGAAGAACCCCAATACTAAATGAGCCATTCATGTGTATCATGAACTGTAGTTAGTCGATGACATACAAGAATTGATATAAATGTTCGATTTGAAATAACACAGAAATCTTTTTCAAATATTCATTTTTCTGCTTGTATCTTTTACCTGACGGAGGGGAAGGGGAAATTACCTTCTTCTTCCTTCAGGTAGAGAGAACTGTTTTCCATCTATTATACCAATAATAAAAAAGCTTGGAAAACGTTACCGCAGAATTACTGTATTCCGAGCGAAGATTAGATTAAAATATAATGAGCAACCTACGTTGCATATTTCGAGGCATATTTTCTTCGAAACGAAGGATTTTCATTTTTCACTCGGAGAGGAAAAAACTGGAGCTCATAATCATGAGTATTATGAAATGTATCCGTAATTTTGCTGTACAAACTGACATTCTGAATCTCACAGATCTATAGTCGTATAGTTTATTCAATCCATGTGTTTTGACGTGAAATTTAGACCCCTATATAAGATAGACATCTTTGACTTTGACAGGAAAGTAAAAATCGATATTTGATTTGAAGAAAAGCGAAATATTTCTTTAAAGTTGCGCTTGAGATACCCTGAATACCTGAGGCAGTGAAAGTCTTATAAGTTTTCCATAGAAAGTTGAGCCATCTACCCGATAATCCATTTCAAGATTCTGACAGGAGGAAAACGTCTAATATCAATTTAACTATTAGTCCAGTCGAAGAGTGAAATCAATGAACAAAAGGAAATGAGGAGAAAGAAAAAATATTAGATTGAACGTGAAATAAACCAACAGGATGTTGAATTGAACTGGCCGATACTTGATGAAAATCCATATTAACAAAAATATATTACAGTTTCCTGTATGATTTTCACTCACAATAAGGCATTTTGAGCAGAAAGGTTGGAAACTTAACCTTCTAGAAAGCTTGGAAATCAATAGAGGGAAAAATTCAGAATATTTATTGAATGATCAAGTTGAATTCAATAACTCCCCATTGTTGAATATGTTCCCGGCCAATAATTCTATTTCTAGGAATAATCTTCGTATGTAACTAATTAGTATTTGGACAAATTATGGGTCGAATATCGGACCTAAGTCGGACCTTTATTGTAAGAGACGTTCGACTTACTGTATATAAATAGCGTATTATAGAATAGTGATTTATTTATCTTGCTTGAAGAAGCTATTGTAATAGCGAAACACGTGTCGCGGTTTTGTAAACCCATTGTGAGTGAAAATCATACAGGAAACTGTAATATATTTTTGTCAACAGGATGTCATAACAAATACTCTCAACTCAGAATCCTGTGAAGGCTCGGCAAATGAATCCAAATTTGAAGTGATTCAAGTAAGTTATACTGACCGGAAGAGAATCGACACCACCAATAATCAATACAATGACTCGTCCGATGCTCTAGAGATTCTCAGAAATAAAATAAATTTATTAGATGGAATAATGAAGGACAAAGATACAATTATAGCTGAAAAAATAGAAATATCGAACTGTTGACAGAAGAAAATGAGCAGCTACAAGAAAACTATGATTTAATAATATCAAATATAGTAGATAAAGAAGCAATTATGGAGAGCTTAGACAAAATAAATAAAAAAGTTCAAAATTTGGAATTGAAATCAAATTGTTTCAGTAGCTCAAGATCATATTCGGAAGTAGCCAAATATAACAGTATTTTCCGCCAAAATAAATGCATGAAGACAATAACTATTCGACCAAAAATGTTACAGAATTCAGCCAAAACAAAATCCGATTTGGAAAATAGTATAAAGTTACGCAAATTACATCAAGATGTTCCCTATTATGAATACATGTTATTTCTTGGGAGCAATAAACGTTATATAATAGAAAAAAAACCTGGTCGTCTGTGAGGCATAGGATTTGCTACAAAAACCATAATCCAGAATTTCAAATGTTCATTCCCAAAGCCGTTGATTCTGAGCAACAACAAAAAAATGGTAGAGATCAGCTGTATTTTGCGTATGTGATTCAAATGCCAATCGAAAACAGCCTTATTGACAATTATTTTTCGCCATATGTGATGTTTCATGAAGCAAATGCCGAAAGCATTATCACTATCTCTTTTTGTCACGGCATTATCGCAAATTTCAATAAATACTTCTATCAAAGTTTATTACGATATTGAGCGACAGATTTTTTTCACACAAACAGCGATTTTATAACTCATATAAAACGGTTCGAACACCTATATGCAATTATTTGAATTTCAATCTTCTGATTATGATTCATTTTGTTTAATGATAATAATAATGAATATGTTTTTGCTCACATGTCAATTCTCCTAAAAATAAAACTGTGATATTGATTCGTTTTTGAGATGAACGAATTGAGTTTCAGTTTGGTATAGAAAAATCGGCAAAGGTGTAGAATACGTCAAATCGCCAATTTTTGTAATTTTTTTGGAAATCGACAGAAACGGCCTACAATCGAAAAATATATAGAAATTTTGGCGCGGAAGCTATAAAAAACGATTTTTTCGTGTGAAAAACTGAAATTACAGTCAAAAAACTAGTAATTTCTGAGTTGAAAAAAATCTCATTGTTTTGTTGCTTTAGTCACGAAATTTCGAACGAAATACAAGTACTCCCACTTTTTTTGCTTGAACACATCAGAATTGAGCATATGTTTTTTCCAAATATCCATTGAAAATTCCATAATGTTCACTTAGAAAAATTCACCATTGACACTGATAACTGACAACAGTGACTGTCATAGTGACAACATTTTACCGATAACGCACGTAATGTAAAGCAAAGTTGCCAAACTGTAAATTAGGACAATGTCGTATTCGAATTGCCATCAAAACATAAACTAACCTAGCATCATTTGAATCACGTCTTATTATTGAGATAAATCAAAATCAAACCTAACTAACCTAGCATCACTTGAATAAAGTCTGACTGATGAGAAAAATCAAAACGAACTTATCTAGCATCACTTGAATGAAGTCTGATAAAGATAAATCAAAATCAAACCTAGCTAACCTAGCATCACTTGAATAACGTCTGATTATCGAGTTAAATGAAAGTCAAACCTAACTAATCTAGCATCACTTGAATAACGTCTGATATGGTGCAAATCAAAAATTTTCAAGAGTAAATAGGATTTTTCGATTTTTTTTTGAGAATTGAATATTATACCATATCGAAAAACCAGCACCTACAAAATATTTCAGAAATCACGGTGGTCCATCATAATATTCGTCTATAACAGTTTTCGATTATTTTCAACAACCAATATAATTTTATCTTCTCATATATTTTTATATATAATAAGTATATGAAAATGTATTGAAATTAAATATAATTGAACAAAATGAAACTGATTATGATCCAAAATGTGCAAATATGTGAAAGAAGAATCGCATCAGCAGAATGCAAAGAAACATCTTCATAAAAAAACATACTTAACATGAATTAAAACGCGTGTGGTCCGAGAGATTTCGTGGCGCAGAAAAAGAAGGCAGAAAGGATCATAACTTGCAATTGTATACCATTCGAATATAAAATAGAATAGTTTGGAATTGTGGCAACATCGTACCGGTTATCTCTTATCTCTATGCAGCTGTCGAATGACTGAAATTTCATGAATGTTGATGTCAACTTTTTGACTTGTAGTAATTATATTCCAGCAATGAATGCAAACTGTATGAGCTGAATTATGTACGAAAACATAATATTTATTCAAGAATAGTATATGTAGATATAATTTCATGAATGTAGTGGTAAGTACAAGGATGATATAAAAGTAAATCTAAGGTTTTTTTTTGTACCCTCCGCACATTATTTTTCATTGGAATGAGGTTTTCCCATGGTTTCCGCACCAAAATTCCATGTTTTTCATTCATTTCAAGGTACCCTGAACTTCCCCTGCAATTTTTATCAGAATCTGAGATTCGACGTGTTCTACACCTTTACCGAAAAATCATTAATAAATAATCGAATTATTGTTCATCAATATATTACATAAATTCAATAAAAAGTTCGATTGATAAGGAAAATGTATATTTAAATGATTTCTGTGGATGTTTCAGCCTCATCAAAAATGATAGAATTGCGATGAGAGTGGAAAAATTCATCCTTTCTTCAATATCGTTATGAACATCGATTGTGTATAATCGGTAAGATTGGAACCTTTGTTATGAAAGTGGAAATTTCAAGTGCGCGTATTATCAGTTTGGTGTAAAGTAATTGAAAAGTTTTCTTTTATACACGTGTCTCAGTTGGCAATTATGATTATATTACACGAATTTAAAAAGAAATAAAAGAATAGAAAAAATATTTGAATCATTGCAATTTGATGTTCGAACCTCCTCATATATGTAATGGAATAGCAGTGAAAGTGAAAAAATTCGTTCTGCCCTTATCCTTTTGAAATAACGCCCATCGCTTTGCGAAAAACGAAATATTCCAAAGAATTATTATTATTGAGACCGGA
This sequence comes from Zygogramma bicolorata, assembly GCA_032362365.1. Lineage (NCBI taxonomy): Eukaryota > Metazoa > Arthropoda > Insecta > Coleoptera > Chrysomelidae > Zygogramma > Zygogramma bicolorata. The sequence continues at coordinate 6,082,843 of JAVJAQ010003427.1, read as the reverse complement.
TCCGGGTCTCAATTTGAATTACGTGTAAAAAAAAAAATGATTTTTTTCCTTCTATTTTTGTTGTTTGCCAAGTTCCGCAACTTTGAGAGTGAAGTTATGTGATTTTGAACAAAGTATTTTCACGAAAAACTCATGTTTTGCAAGTTCACTGAATAAAAACAATTTTCATTTGAAAGGGCGTTTTTACTGGATTCCTTACGCTAGAGAAATGAGAAACGTATATAACGGGGTATACGCTCTCTTTCCAGTCTCTCATTTATGGATCATGTTTGATTTCAAGTCAATATCTTTCGAGGGATCGAAGACATCAATTCATGATTGCAATATAATGGGCAGTCTAAACAAGCTACGATGTCGAACGTTTCGGATCACATCATATTGTTATTTCGGAATGAATCTTACTTATTCAGTACAGTTCTTGAGTATTCCCTTATCCTTTCCCATCCTTCATAAAGCGTTATCAGGCTATTCATACATTTTGAAATAAATAGTGCATTATGACATACTGTGGACATCTCTTAAACGTCCCAGGGTGATATCAGGATTGAATTGAGTCATATTGGTGATGATCCGATGCATGATTATGATATCACGATCACCCCTCAACAAGAGGCAGCAACCATTTTGAAAAATTTCAATGAACAAGGTATTGAAATGGGTATGTTTTCAACTGCTCGGAGAAATGGAAATTTGCTTCCGTTATTTATAAGTGAATTGTTTAAAAAAGATAACATACAATTGAAAAAATTAGCAAAAAACTATTACTGACGTTACCAGTTTATTGCAGTAACCAGCAAAAATGTGCTTAAAATATAAATTATCGCTCTCACTGGAAATCTGATTTATTATAGTTCCAATACTACTACCATAGCTCGAGAATTATTTTTGAAGCAAATTCCAACCTCTCTTAACAGTTCTCTAGTGCTGTATGCATTTTCCCAAAAAGTTGCTGCCCCTTAGTAAGGTATGGAATCGGGATGCACTATTTATATCAAAATATACTCGCTCACCATGAAAATCAATCTGTCCTGGAAATTCGTCTGAAAATGATTCGATAACAAGTGAGATGGGGTGGGTAACACTTCTGGCTCGCCCTGTGTACAGTCACAGTTTTGTCATGGTGTTGAATATGCATGATGCATGTGATATGCTTGGTTGATGTTCTTAAAAAATTAATTAGTTTCGAATTTTGGTCTCGAATTGAAAAATGAATTGAGCAGTTATCAATTGCATTAAATGAATTACTTAGAGATTTATGGAATTTGGGCATAACTACGGAACACTTTGTACGAAAACCTCATGTTACCATGATGAAATAGTATATGCTGAATGATATGTAATACATCGTATATGAATATATTGAAGATTTCTTCAATGGTCCCTGGAAAAAACGATCGGTTCATACTCTTTCAAATTCTCTGTAGCTCTTGATAGAACGATAACACTTTGAACGTCAGTCTCAATTCAAACAGCAGGTTAGAAATTAATTTATATCAACCACCTGTGGAATATTCCATGAAGGAATTTGAAAAAAAATCAACAAACTTTTGGTCGTTTGTATTGATCTTTTCCTGCACTTTTGATGACAAATTGTATGAAAATGGTGCTTTGGTAATTATTTCGTCATTGTCAAAATTGAAATAATACCATTTGTTGGATCACACCCAGAGTAGTTCAGAGGCAACTTTGGAATCTTCGATATGAAAAGTGAGAACTTCACACAGAGATCAGTTGACCAAGATTGCAAACCCAGGAGAAAGAATTGATACTGTTAAGAAATTGATATTGAACAGTTCAGTGCCACTTTATTTTCCTGAGTATGCTATGTTGGTCAGCGAAATGAGCGTCGAATGTTTTCAGTTTGGTGTGAGGGTGATTATCTCCGTTCAAGGTCTTCAGAAGACTAGTTATTCTCTGGAGGATAACTGCCCACTTATTTATATGAATGTTTCCAATAATGCTTAAAGACTCCTACTGCATTTTTCTCTTCCAATAATGTTCGGATCACTTGAGACGCTATGGTCAATTCAAACACTGGGAGTCAATTGGGATTCAAACTGTTTAGAATAATTCCTAATCAGAATCCTGTGATTTTTTTCTTTCAAATGATTCAACGACACTTCAGCTCTTCACTCCTTCATCGTCAGAATTCGTTGTTTTTGTCGACTATCTGTTATTTATATGCTTGTGAAGAACATAATTTGAATAGTAGGACGTAAATACGATACACATTCGCTGTCGTACTGAATCATGCCAAACAAACTGGAACAACAATTTATTTCTCAATAAATATTTCCCACATAAGCGACGTGATATATCATCAACATGAAAGCCTTTTATTTCATTGGAATTTTCAGCAGCATTAAATAATGCGTTGAATAATTAAGATTCGAATGATATCGTCTCTTAGGATGTCAAAACCAACCCAGATAATTCATGAGTTGGTGTTTCCATTTATGCATCTTTTCAATATATTATTTAAACCTTGCAGTTTCAATATCAGTAAATGAAATTCCATATGAATATCAAAATAACAGCATTAAATATCGAATATTTTCCTCCTTCCTAAACTGATAAATCACGTATGATTGATTGCGTGGGTGTCAACTACTGTTCTGTTTCCGAATTATACCTCGTTCAACTCCTCGGTTGACTCATCAACTTCAAACACTAGTTGATGAATTTGCTTCGTCCATTACCTCCCATCTGTTATCTTTTTGATGTTGGGAACCCAGCCAACTATTTAACTCCACACTCTTTCGCCTGGCTTTATTTCCTGAAATCCTGGAACATATACTATTAGGTACAGGGAGGTCCGACAAGTATCATGCACCTCCTTCGACGAATTTTTGTTATGGTAAATAATATGATGCGAACCACAAATTTGAGGTTTGGATGGGATAACTAGTAGCAAAATTTTTGAATACTTTACTGTTTCCTAATATGAATTAAATTCTTGTTCTTCGAGACAAAAATGTTTTAAATGGTTTTATGGATCTTCCTAATTTGTCTTCAATCGATGGTCGTCTGCCCAGCGCTGATGAGGTCAAAAGACCGAAACGGCTGTCCGCTGGTTGACGCCTTGAATTCAATTCAAATATGGAAACACAGTCCAGACATTGTTTCTTCGTTTGAGTTGATAACAATGAAATGACACCACTGTCAATGCCAGATGTCATGTCAACTGTCTGGCAGCGTTACACGTGATTATTTCATAGTTTGATTAATTTTGAAATTTTACCGTGATTTTATGAATTTCGTTCGTGTCCTTCACCATAATTGAATGTTGTACTGTATCTCATGTTATCCAACACAATGTGTTACATTTTGTATATCAGCACCTTATTATACACCCTCAGCAAAGTTGTGAGATTTTTCACACTCACAATTTGTAGTTTTCCTGATGATGGAAATGATCAAGAGAATTTCCGAAAGCTTGGATTTACTTTAAGGGGTACTCTTTCAGTTGCTGCAAAGCCCCACTATACATAATTTCGCCAGAGCAAAGTTGATATATTTATATCGGAATCATCATCTTTTCAATGTAGCTTATTTGACAATATCGTAACAGCAATCCAGCTCACTTCAGGGAGGGATTTTACAGAGTGTTTTGTCTAAAAATTTGAATACTGCATGCATGTTGACACCGGTAGAAACACAAAGCATAACGACATTGGTACCTGTAGAGAGCACATGCATACCAGTTTTATTATTCGAGACCAAGAGCATGCATTGCATTTTGTACCACGGAAGTGTTATACATACCTCTTAACGACAAAAACTCATGCTCCAAACAAAATTTTCAGGAATACAGTGTCCAATTGACATTTCGGGAACAGTGGCTGGATGAGAGGTTGAAATTCAACGATTTCGGAGGAAAGCTAAAATATTTAACGCTCACAGAGGCAAACAGGGTCTGGATGCCCGATCTGTTTTTCTCGAACGAAAAGGAGGGCCATTTTCACAATATCATCATGCCAAACGTCTACATTCGCATTTTTCCTTATGGATCAGTATTATATAGTATAAGGTCTGTAATAATCATGGAAAGGTAACAAAGTGACTCAAGCTTGATTTGGATTTGTGGCCCCACGCTTCGATTCAAAGGCATGGTTGTTTCTTGGTGTTTACACTTCTCAATCTCGTTTTCTATATATTTTGAATAACTGAGTTGATTACTCTCACGCATTGGCATGGTTTACTCTTGCATTTTAAATCAAACCCAGTTTTGTAGCCAGTATAAAACTAAGATCATACTCATTATTTGCATGTATTTCTCCAATTCATATCAGAAACAATTACCGAAACTGGATGAGATTTACAAGCTTAACACACTGGGTTATTTCATTGGGCTGTGTAATCCAACGATTTTTTTCAATGCATTTCAAGGAACGAATTTTTTATGTACTTTTGTTATTCAAATTCTACCGAATTGCAACGATTATACAATAATGTGTAAACAAAAATATATTACAGTTTCCTGTATGATTTTCACTTACAATGGGTTTACAAAACCGCGACACGTGTTTCGCTATTACAAAAGCTTCTTCAAGCAAGATAAAATATTTATCTCATATTTATCTTGCTTGAAGAAGCTATTGTAATAGCGAAACACGTGTCGCGGTTTTGTAAACCCATTGTAAGTGAAAATCATACAGGAAACTGTAATATATTTTTGTTAACATGGATTTTCATCAAGTATCGGCCAGTTCAATTCAATAATGTGTAAAATTATTTCTTTACAACGTGTTTCTAGTTTTTGCCGTATATGAGTCCACAATATCGAATCTATATCTTGGCAATTTCCTTCTTAATTGAGCTTTCCTTGTCATTTGGATGATAAATTAAATAGGAGGTAAAATCTGCATCTATACATTCAGTTTGTTATTTCCATCTATATTGTCAAGAATGCTTCTTATTTCATTGAAGCATTGAGGAAGTACCTAGATTCGAAATTATGGTTCCCAGAATAAAATTTTCCGTCTCGATCCATATTGAACTGATCGAGTATATAACAGAAGGAACGAGTGAAAAATAATTCAATCCTGTTCAATACTTCTCAAATCCAGAAATATTAACCAACAATTTTTGATCTAAAGTGAACTTTGCAACGTCATCGATATAATTATAATATTCGTTGATTTTTATGATAGGAAGCAGGAGGAGGCAAAAACTTCTGGATGTATATGTTGGTAATAGGGTGAGAAGGGTAGAAAAATTCTCCAAAAAATCTTTCTCCAAAAAAATCTTTTTGAGACGCAGAGGAAATTTTTTCAATTTTTTTTTGTGTTATCATTCATTTCAGACGTTTGCATGTTTATTAATGCAACCTGCACAGAAAATGTGATGAATCTATTTTTTCATATTTCAATGATTCTTTCTCCTTCTGTCTTATACAATGTTCATAACAATTTTTCGGTATCCCGAATACTGAATGCGTAAAAACTGTAGCCTACCTATTCATGTCAGGATGTGCCCCAATCATAGCGTTCAAATGTATTTTAGCGTATAGAAGTAAGGACAAGTAATTCCACATCTCAGACGGTCCATTGTTTTATGATTTCATTTTTTGAACATAATAATTTTTGTGGACAGGGGAAAGTTTCAAGGAGCTGATATTTAGCTTCTCTCCTCAAAACCAATGTGAAGAAATTCCAAACTTGGATAAAAGAAGTAACATCAGAAATTCAACAAACACTCTGATGTCATTTGTAAATCATTCAAAGATGTTTTTATCAAAAGGTTATACGTATCAAGCGAAAGTGTTTGCTAAATTCCTGATATCACACTTCTTATGGAGGTTCTACACAATTTTCACATCCATTAAAAAAAACAAAAATCATTTGCTCGAAATTTCATTAATTATCGCTGTGAAATTTGTTGTTTTCCACGGTATTTACCCAAATGAATTGAAACTATTCATATCATATTGAGTCTTTTGTCTTTTGAGATATGCCCCATCAAATGCCATTGGATATTTGCCTATGAAGGAATGAGCAGGAAGGAAATCATCTCACAACAATGGCGTCTAGTGAACCTCCTTGTGTTTACTCCTCTACGTTGGCTGTACTATAATTAATCAGTCTCAATACATACGCAATTGTATAACATGCTGCATTCTCTCACATACATGACGTAACAATTTCAATTGCATTCATGTTTCAGAATTTCGCTCACTCTATCGTGTCCAATGAACCTGAAATTATACCCACTGGATCAACAGATATGTTCTCTCAGGATGGCAAGCTGTAAGTACTGTTACGTATTTTTCACAGTAAATGGTATTGGCTTATTAACTGCAATAAACTACCCGATTTAATCCCATTGTGTACAACTTAAGGGTCTAATTGGTTTCATTATAATCCTTTATAATGATAATAAACTACCCGATTTAATCCCATTGTGTACAACTTAAGGGTCTAATTGGTTTTATTATAATCCTTCAGTCAATACCATTTATTGTGAAAACTACTATACCATGGTACAGTTATACAAGGTATGTTCCACGGACGAACGAGTTTAGGCTCGTTCTGCGCATTCCACCCGTCGCCATATTTACTTTTTCCCGCTTGTAAATTTACGGTTTTATTGACATATCCAGTGGCCTCCGTCCACTTTTTCAATAGCACGGGATCTTTCGGGAACCGAAAATAGTGCAAATGTCGAGAGATTCTTTTTTTCGAATGATTTTTACACGTTTCCACTTGACACACAGACATTTTTTGCAATAACTTTTGCACTTAACCTGGCTCATCGGCATTTGACAGATGTCAACAGACGTGGACAGATGTAAACATAAACAGCTAATATGATGACCTCGGGTGGAAAGAGCGAGAGAGAAAAACCGTATGTGTGAGAGAGAGAGTACTCTCCCTGATTTTTCCACCATACCCCTACCTGCGCAAGAACATACCTTGTATAATTGTACCATGGTTACTACCCTTGAGTGAAGTTGTTGTTTTAGAACAAACAACAACAAGTATTCTTCGAATTTTTCATTGTTGTACAGACTCATATTTTTCCCAGAATACATCTTATCGACTCGGTTTGCATAATCACAATGAAACTGATATAGCACTTTAACCATCCGAAAGTTATTTCCCGAAATTGGAAAACTTCCCGCTGTGCCTTGAGCTCCACACTCTAGGAACATGTATAAAACAAAGTGTTATTGAATTCTCAAAAATATTGCAATAATTTTATGAATTTCCATGAATTTTCTTAGATACAGAGTATCACAAGAAGGTATCGATATAATTCGTCTTAGAAAAAAAAGTGTTATCCCTCGTAGTGAGTAGATCAATAATAAACGAAGGTTTCGATGTGTAATGATGTTGAAAAAGATGTTCTCTCACTTCAGTGGCTTGACATCACTTCACAATTGATATCGTTTAGAATAGTGTTATTTGAGTATATTTCCATTTTATCTATTCATTAATTTATATTCATCGATACTTTCCTTTGTTGAACACTCTTTCGATTGCGCCCAGAAGGCAGAGCCTTGTGTGGGTAAGGATCGGCCAATTATATTTGGTGCCCACAGTGCTACCGGTTTAATGTGTTCAATCAAGATATCCCACCTAACAGGATTTGTATTCGGGCAACAAACAATTACCTATCGCACCGAGCCACCCAGAAAAAGTCTGCCCCGACCGCCTATTGAAATAGTTGTGAGAAACCCAAATTGAAAACACGAAAATGCCTTAGACCGCTCGGCTTATTTATTGCTTATGCCATCAGAGGTTTGCAAATTTGAAATTGTTAATCATTTGTAAATCTCAAGGCTTTGAAGTTTCTCTTGAATTTGCCTCAAAAATAATGTCACACGAAGTTTGATTCATATTTGATATCTCGATTTAGAGCAATCAACAATAGATCAGAGGTCCACTACCACAGTGGTTTTTCTAATTGACCATTGAGAACTGTACGAAAAACACACAGTTCCGTTTATTCAAGAATCTTTGTCCATCAATTCGAAAACTCATTTGTGGAGTTTTCCAGCTTAGTCTGTAATAGGCCTGTTGTGAAAGGTATATTATGTTTAGTAATGTTGTTGTTTGGTTCAAATATTCTCACTTAGTTTTCGATTTTATAAGTAGAGATAGGTACTACGTAAACTATCTCCAAAATGGTCAATTGAACAAAATCTATCAGGGGAACCGTATTTGAATATGCTGGAAACTACTGTTGATCCTCTAATCACCGAAATCGTCGAAGTGAATCCTGATGAATTCGATATGGGTATTATTATTCCAATAAAATGGAGCACCACCACATTACTTCAAACAAGTAAGAAACTATTGGATAATACTCCATAGTCGTCAGATTTGACACCTTTAGACGTTTTTTATGGGGTTATTTGAAGCAAAAGGTGTACGAAACTGAACCTGCTTCAATATTGAATATAAGGCAGAGAATAATGAATATTTGTGGAAATATCGACGTTGCTGTGTTCTGAAATGTTCGACGTGAAATATCGAATAGGCTGTTGTTATGTCAAGACGTTTTAGGCAACCATTTCGAGCATCTTCTGAACTGAACTCAGCTCATTTTCTCAAAGTGTGAAGTTTAACGTCGATGTATTTCAGGCAATTATTAAATTTTCCGTCATTTTGTAGTAGGTGAAGATATCGATTTCATGTTCTGGGGTTGTAAAGTATTCGTCAGGAGCTTCAAAATGATGTATCACAAGACACCCCCCCCCCATTCCATTTAATTTTTTTCCAGATGTTGCTCAGTTGATTCATTCATTTGTCAATTTCACTTCAAAATATAGTACTTATGCATCCATTTCATTATCCCAAGTTTCAATTTTTTAAGTTCACCCATTCAAAAAAATAAAGCAGGAGACATTAAAGAAAAGCACTGTATATATTTCAGACATAGGCTCACAGAACTGAAAAAGCAAGAGAGAAAATTAACTAAATCAATAATTCCTAACCACGGTAACAAGTTGGGAAAACGATAGTTTCCCTGAAGTTTTAAATGATGAAATATGAAACAAAAAGTCGCTCACTCCGTGATGGTCTCAAATCAAGAAGGTCATATTGATAGAACAGCGTGAAATCGTTCATTCCTACGCCCACCTTGATTAAAGTAGTAGATGGAATTATTTACTCAATGCAAGTCCGCAAAACATTCTCTACCATAGACGCCTTTATGACCAACCCTAGGGAAATTCGTATCTATGTATCGATCTATAAGATAGCTATTTTCGTATAGATTCTCACTGGAAAATAAGGAGTTGTAAGGCGCCAAGACGAGAAAATGGTGTGGGTAGTTAAATAATTGGGTCAGGACTTCCGAAGAGCAACAGTTAACTGAACACAGATGTTTATTATCGATGATATAGCAGGATATTTTGGCAGTGTTCATAAACTTTTTCGTTTCGACATTGGTTTAACCGGTCATTAATTTCCCTCTATGACATATATCGGCAATTCACTCAAAGCAGTTTTTCTACTGGCTAATTCTTTTGTACGGATTTGAAATTGTGTAGATTCTAAGTTTTGTGTTTCATCGCGAAATCACAAATGTAAGTAACTGCACATAGAATAAATTTATTTCTTTTTGCTTTCATTTTTGTGATCATTGGTTACGAATTTTATGGAATTTGCGAACACAAAACAATTTCGAGTTATTAGAAGGATTAAAAAAAAGGGATTCGTTATTTCTCACTAATCAGGAAGTATTCAATCACGGTAACAAGAATAAAACAAATGGGAGGGAACACGAAAGAAATGTTTTCTTCAACACTTATTTTTAGAATAGAATGAAAGTCATTGTTGTTCCATGAAATTTCCAGTGTCTTTCATTTCATCGATACATAGTTACAGCTCATCAAATATAAGAGAATACATGAGATATTGTGTAGAAAAGTGTGGGGCATTTGCTTGCCTGCGTATACTAGAGAGGAAGGCTGATGTTTAGATATTTTCCTGTATTCAGTGAAAAAAAATCCTCATTCATATTTCAGCATCATCGAAGTTTGTTTTGCTCTATTATTCCTTGGGCTTTCCAGAGGGCATATAACATCGTGAGTTTATAATGAGCTAATATTCTCTGAAGAAATTACAATTTCGATGAAATTTTATATATTGAAATATGATTATTTTTGTGGAGAGAATGAAGTTTCCATGATTTTTTTCAGTTCGGTATACTCTTCCTTTTCATATGCGAATCTACATATGATCTATCTATGAATGAAATATCCATGTCAACAGAGAAAATTTACACATAATTCGATATCACGTCTTATAGAAGTGTTTTTTGTTTATTTTGATGCGAAAAGAAAAACGCTTAAGAAATGTACTCAAAATATCGTATTATATCATATCTATCGTGGGTATATTATGCATAACAATACAGGCAAAATGGAACTTTTTCACATAATTTTGATAACATCGATGTACGAATGCTCATTATGGATCCCATAGAATACGTTCATCATTATTCAAATTTCTATTTGAGGTTCATGAATACAAATGAGAAAACAATATCCCCTCTGTGAACACCATGTTGTCCATGCATCTGATCGATAACAAAATTTCCATTTGTTTTAATATATCGTTGTATCGGAAATCAGCCACGTGGAGCTGAAATTCAACTGGGAGGGGGTAGCTCTCTGTAGAAGTTTGACCATTATTATTTGTTGAATAATATCAAATTTAATCAGTACCTTGTCTTTCTTAGCTAGATAACGATTACCTTGCATATTCTTGAGAAATCCTTGTCCGTGTTTCTTTCGACTCCTATCTTTCTTCGAACTGTTCCACTCTCATCATCACTTCCAGTAACTATAAGCAAAATTCTGACTTCGCATCTGCCTTGTGATACTAACTTATATCAATCATAATTCATCCATCATAATTGATCGTGCCCTCCTGAATGAAGTTATTGTATTAGATAAAGGTAGTCCATGGTCTTGTTTCCTGCTACAGTGTGCTGTCTCTGAATGAAAAAATACCTGAAGCTAAAATAAATCTCAATATGCAATCAAAACGCGTGGAAGTTTTCCATTCAATAACCAGAATTTGCGTTTATTGGAACATGCTGAAAACTTCCAAACACTATACCCCATGAATATTCGTCAAACTTATAGTTTTTTGTTTAACTAGTACAAAAATGTGAATAAGAAAGTTGCAAAATGAGTAGATATTGGAGAATAAAACTATTTCTACTTTCAAAATATACTGTGGAAGGTTGATTCTTATTTCATTTTTTTACATCACATTCATGTAAGTTGTACTCCACCTTGTAGAAGCACATACATTTCATTGTAGATAACGATTTGTTTAAAATTGAAAGCCTTTGCTGATGTCTCTTCACACTAGCGCCATCTCTTGTATTCAAAACGTATTCGCCTCTCCATCTCTCTCATCTCACTATCTGACCGGGCGTGAGTGAAAGAGAAGGAGACAGACAAATGAGTTTCAAATACATGAGCGCCAAAATACGCCCCATTGTGTCAGATCCGATTTCTCTTCCAAAAGATAGATACGATGCTGATGAATTTGAATATTAGTAAGAGTAATGATAATATGGCAATAATGATAGTCAATATCTTCATTTTCCTCGGCCTACAAATTTCAGAGATGAATGAATAATAATAAGAATATCGGCTTGGGCTGACTAAACATTTTATCACTTGAGTTACTCCAGCAGGAATTATCATAATTGATCAGTAACGATTCTCTAATTTAGTCTTATTCATCGATACCATACCTGTTTGTTTTTAATATATTGCTCAATATTCTTCAGGTTCGAATTACCTATATTTATTTCAGATTTTTTTTGCTGAAGTCATCTACTGTCATCATGTAAATTAATATTTTGATGAACGATCGATCTCCTCAATGAGTGCATTATTCGTTCCTGAGTTATCAGTAGTAGAATTCAAATATTTTAACAATGATTTCCCTCGACTCGATTCTCGACTTCTGTTAAAGAAATGGGACAAGTTTCAATTTAATTTGGCGTAATTATAATGCAGCTTGATTGAAGATTGTTGAAATACAAGTGATTTTAAAATTAAATTTTCAATAAAATATACTTTTTTGCTAGTTTGAATACCATTCAGAATGAAATAGAACTGGTAATGATTCAGACAATATTTCATTTTTTTTTTAACAAGGTGTCACAAAAACCCCTTCACATTTGAAAAAAAAAGATGATAGCGCCTTCTTGGCGGTAAATGACGTCATATTATCGATTTTTTCACTGGAAAGTACCAAAACCGATGACTTTTCACGTTAACTTTGTCCCGTTCTGAAGTTAAAAGGGGGGGACTTTTCACGGCCCCACTGTATAACAAATATACTTATAGTGCTACAAAAATTCATCCGTATATCCTGAAATCGTAGTATAAATATTCATGAATCATCATTGGAGACAATAAGAACCAACAGTCTGATTTCGAATCCTTACAATATGCCAAATTTGACTTTTTTATGTGTAGATGGATGGACGACCGACGATCTGGTATTTTTATGGAAGGAGGGTGATCCCGTACAAGTAGTTAAGAATTTACACCTACCTAGGTTCACGTTAGAAAAGTTTTTGACTGACTATTGTAACAGTAAAACAAATACAGGTAGGAATCGATAACGATCATAGAATCACTGGGCTACTATACTATATTATTTTCAGGTGAATACAGCTGCTTGAAGGTGGATCTACTATTCAAACGAGAATTCAGTTACTACCTGATCCAAATCTACATACCCTGTTGTATGCTTGTTATAGTGTCTTGGGTATCTTTCTGGCTGGACCAAGGGGCTGTACCAGCTCGTGTATCACTAGGTAAGTGAAAAGTTAATATTGTGTCAGAGACTGTTATATCTCTATCAGTTCTACCCCTACGGAATCAAGGATATCAGTATGAAGTCGTTTTTGGACCTTTCTTGAAGTTCTATAATGGAAGTCCATTATCAACTTCGTTATTATAGGTGATTCATCCTGTAGTGTAGTAGCTCTTTACATTTCCTGATTCAGAATTCAATTCTGATGTATTTTAATGATTATATAACTTAACTTTTTTTCTGTGATTGCGATGTCATAAGTTTCAAAACTATACACGGATGAAGTACTATCATACCGAATACCTTGGTGATCCTGGTGGTTTGCTCGGATAAGAAGGGACTGGGCCTTGTCAAAGCAGATAAAGAACAAAAGGTCAACTTACATAGGGGGCTACTTGACACAAAGTGTCGTTGAAATATGCAGAGCTCCAGAATTTGAATCTAAACAAATATTCCTCATGTGCAGATTCTATAGAGGATGAAATCAAGAAAAATATGCACAGAATTAGAATTGACGTTCCGTTGAAACTGTAACAGCCAATTGTACCGCTTTTTTTTAGGGAGCATTAAGCTTATGGGCTATTAAACTTCATCTAACACTGCAGCTATTTCACTATAGTTTGAGATATTATTAAACACCCACTAATAAACCCTCACCTAACCTAAAGAATACCTTTGTTAATGGTCTCATAAAAAAAGTCGGTGCAATCGGTTGTAACTCTCTGAAGATTTTATTACGGAGCTGGATTCTGCGGGAAAAGGATACTTGGGCATCAAGAAGATGCAAGATGCCTGGCCGTCCACAATCTTGTTGCTGATGAGGTAGTTTACCACGGAGACTGCTATAATTTTTTCAACCTATATACTGAGATCGTGCAATTTAACTTGCCCATGTCAGTTCATCGATGAGGATTCGCCATGAGAAGGTTGCTTGGTAATCTGGTTGAATATTCGGAGGAGGTGTTGAACCCATTCTAGATAGAACGAAACTTAGATAAGCTTTATTGTCTAAATTTTGTCGACTAAGTTTAAAGTTCAAACAATTACGTTTATATAGTTGTTGTATGTAAATTAAAAGTTATCAACATAAACTTATTCTAAAAGATTTTTGTATAAATGGTCACATGGTAAGAATATAACGAATACTTTCGTAGTATGTACATATTAAAAGTCATGCGTTACTAAAAACAATAAAATAAAATTGTATGAACAGTCACACGATAGTATATAAAACTCAATGACGAAGAACACACATTAAAAATATAAATATATCGCTACGTACTATCAGTTTTCGAGATTTTTCAGAGTCAATTTCTACCAAAGGAATCGTTAATTCAAAGATAACTACTTCTATTTATAAATCGACCAATTTGTTTTTTGATCAGAATAATTGTCCAAATCACTCTCCAAAAAAACATTATGCCTAGGAATAACCATTGATTTTTCATTCAATTCTCCAACGCAGGAACTGAATTATGGAGGGGCATAATGTACGTATTCTTTGAATGATAGGTACCTACATTTTGTTTTTCCTAGGTGTTACAACTCTATTGACCATGGCCACTCAAACATCTGGGATCAATGCATCTTTACCCCCCGTTTCATATACCAAGGCCATCGATGTGTGGACAGGAGTTTGTTTGACCTTCGTATTCGGAGCTCTGTTGGAATTTGCCCTTGTGAATTATGCGTCGCGATCGGACATGCACAGGGAAAATATGAAGAAACAAAGAAGACAATGTGAACTCGAACATGCTGCTTCACTGGACGCGACATCTGATATGATTGATACTGACGGCAACGCTACATTCGCAATGGTAAGGAAATGAATTTGGTCAATATACCAAAATCGGATCAATCTAAGGAAGGAGTTTTGAAAATGTGTTACCATGTCATAAAGCTATTCGTTGTATTTGCCAACAATTCTGAATAGAAGACCTTATATAATATAACAGTTCAGCCCAGTGGCGGATCCACAGGGGGGGGGGTTTCGGGTCCGGACCCCCCCCCCATTGGGAACATGAGAGATTTTTTCTTCAATTTTTATCGGCTCCTAATTTCCATATTTTGTTAGGGAACGAAAAAATATCACATGTGCGAGACAAAAAAATAAAATAGAATAAATTTTTTTGCTTTAAAATTAAAGAACTTCAATAATTATTATTACATTCCATTGAAAACTAAAGAGCAGGCTACATTTGAACATTAGTAAATTTTCATTTTTCAACAACCAATTTCATAAATTTTTTCAATTCAATAATCCTCCAATTCCTAAAAAAAATTATTCTCAAGAATTAAAAATAGTACAAACAAGATCTGGATTGAACAAACAAACAAACAAACAAACAAACAAATTTCGCTTGAAATTTTTGGAATCACCGATTGTTCTTTCCTTTTTTTTCTGGTTCAGTCGGTTCAGACGCTGGATCAAGCCGAGTAAAATATGAAAATAGAGTCCTCTTTATGTTGTGGGTTCAAAATAAAATGCTTTTTTTTTAACTATCAAATTGCAATTTTTTTCGATGACACTTTAAAGAAAATTGACACTTGTCAAGCTTATCGAGGAAAAGTTCGGGAAATTTCTGACACTGCTGCCATTGGATCCCTTCTGGCGCAGTATTTGAAAAATTAGACTTGTTACATTTGTGATGAGTATTGTGTTTGCCGGTAACGATTTGAATATACTAGGTATGAGTAGAATATGCTGTTGATTAGGTTAAATCAACTCGATTCGATTCAAAAAAAAGTAAAGTTTCAAACCTATTTTACCTCCTGGCTATACCTTCAAATTTTGCTCATGGCAAAATCTCTTTCACCTTTTTTTTGGATCTTGACCAGTTGTTGCTATACGGTAGCTCATAATCTTCTATTATATATATATATATATATATATATATATATATATATATATATATATATATATACATATACATTTTGAGTTATAGACCCCCCCTTGACCTGATCCTGGATCCGCCACTGGTTCAGCCCCTCCGCCTTGGAGGCTCAAGCTATAAAATGTGCACTTGGTAAAGTCATATGACTTGCTGTAAAAAATGAAAATAATTAATGAATGGAAATGATGAATTTACCCTCATAGGGAAATTTTTGTATTTGAATAATGTTATTTTTTATCCGACATAGGAGGATGAATCGTCATTTTTAGTATGAACAACTATAATTTACTACTTTTTCAACAAAAGTACAGTTCCCTTTCATGTTTTAAAAACTATTTTTTTATTGTTAGGGAATTTTCTCAAGGTTACGAATATTACTTATATCAAGAGCACATATCTCTCAAGACCAGCAGAGAGTGAAAAACGTGAAGTTGAACTTAAAGTCTTCGAAAGCAATGCTACTGAGAAACGCACGCTTTCTTTTTTGTTATAACTAGTTACTATATTCCATAACATTCAGAAAAAATACAAAAATAGTTGAACTACACGGAATTTAAAAAAAATGGGGTTTTTGGACTTTGCAAGCAAAAGCCTCTATGTTCTGATTCCACTTTGATAGTAACTTTTTATTGTTGAGTGGTACCAAAAAAATTGTGTGTATAAAACCATACAGCCCATTCGATCCATCCAGGAATGAGCGTACACAGCTCCGAATGCGTTTGGTAGCATAGACCATGACCAAAGAAGATTTACATATAACGAACAAGAAGCGACACTTGCCGCTACACAGCCGCTAATCCTGTGCTCCCCACCACTACAGAATTTCATGACCTCCACACTATTTTTCTTGCGACTACGCAAGACTACCAGCAAAAAACAGTAAGACAGTAAACTACTTGACAAGAAACTCCAGTACTTGTTTGTTTCTATAACTGACCGACTGCCGATTGCCGACATTGCTGGTAGACATGCGCATTCAGGGTGTATTTGTCGAATTTGTGAAATGCGCTTCTGGTTCGTTATACGTAAATTTTCTTTGGCATGACAAAGCAAAAACATAACTGAAACATATTTTGACACTCTAGATATACTCAAGTCATTACGTCGGAAAAATCGGGTTAGAAATGCAAATGAACCGAGAAAGCCAAATTGTAGATATTATGTTGGGGGGAGCTAGAAAGGCTCAGTTCAAATTGTCGACCAAAATAACCCTGTGGGTTTTCCGCCATCTTGAAAAAGGGTTAAATTCAGTTTTTTCATCATTACTCGGTTGTCCGTTGAGATACGAAAATTTTTATTGAATACTTTTTTGTTGCTTTTTGCACGATCTACAATTGAGGTTCCATACATTTTTCACGTATCGATCATCGTTATCGAGATATGGATGAAAACAACCATAAATTTGGGGAGAACAAATTGTTTTTCGCTATTTTCTTTTTTCTCGTGAAAGATATCGAGAAATGTTCGAAATTGAACTTGTAGAGCGTGTCCAGTCCTACAAATTCGTTTTTAAATTTTTTATTTCCGACAAAAGTTACGACCTCTTGCGCGCCACAAAGTCAATAAGACTGTGTCCGGTTTTTATTTAGCCGCTCGCACGGTTCTATCCACACGTCAGGGAATTATTGCAATACACAATATATTAACAAACCAGCCAAATTATATATCAAATACATGAAATTTATTGATCAGATAATTGTTATGCAGCAAAAATAATAATTACAGGCAGTCATTTTTTTCACACGTTTTTCGGCGTTTTGATGATCCTGGCTGTTCAAACTTCTCCTCGGTAGACTCTTCGAGTCGTGAAACTTCCTCAATCGCAGGAAATGATGCTGTGACGGTCAAAAAATCGTCATCGTTATCATCGTGATCGTTGTTGAATAAAATATCGACTCTGGCGACATTGTCGCACGTCTGTCCACTACAGTGAAGCCAAATAACGGAGCAACTAATTCCTGCTTTCCTGCACCCACAAGCAGCTCAACATTTTCCTTTACATTTTCACGAAATGAGTTTTAAAAGTTCGGGTGGAGCGGGTGCGGCTGTGGTGCAAATTGGTTCAAGCCCGTAATTACTCTGTCGCCAACCCCATTCCTGAGGATCTTTGAAAATTCCGAGCCACGTTTGTACTTGAAGATATGTCCGGAAAACGTGTTGGCGGACTGCGTTTTCCGTTGGTGGGAGTAGTGAAAGATTATTCGTCTTATGAAAGAATGTAGGCTTTCACGGCCGGTGTTAATACATCTCTGGTTTTTCGGGGTTGAGGGCCGTGTGGTGGAATTTTGACTTCCGGAGCTTTCGGCTACATCTGCGGCAGCCATCTTCAGCGGCGTGGTCTTAGTTGAACTCCTCTATGTGAGTTTACTACGACTGATTGCAAATCTGGAATTGACTCGTTTTTATTTTTCGTTCCGCCAGCGTTCTGTTGGTCGTCCGATTCCCTGGTTTTATCTGGTTTCGTCTTAGCTGTTCTTAGAACTGGATACCAAATTTTTTTGCGATTGAGAAACATAAGCACAAGGATAACTTCAACAGAAAGGAAGAGGGACTAAATTTGAACAAAATTTGGTATCCAGTTCTCTAACTCAAACGGTCGCACTATGGCGAGACGCACATTGCAGCGTCGGGCGCGCTGAGGCCGACTTTGTGGCGCGCTAGAGGTCGTAACTTTAACTAAAATAAAAAAACGAATTTGTAAGCCTGGACATGCTCTACAAGTTTCATTTCGAACATTTCTCGATATCTTTCACGAGAAAAAAGAAAATAGCGAAAAACAATTTTTTCTCCCCAATTATGGATTTTATCATCGATATCTCGATAACGATGATCGATATGTGAAAAATGTATAGAACCTTAATTGTAGATCGTGCAAAAAGCAACAAAAAAGTATTCAATACAAATTTTCATATCTCAACGGGGAACCGAGTACTGATGAAAACACCATAAATTTAACCCTTTTTCAAGATGGCGGAAAACCCACAAGGTTATTTTGGTCGACAATTTGAACTTAAGCTTTTCTAGCCCCCCCCCCCCCAACATAATATCTAAAATTTGGCTTTCTCGGTTCATTTGCATTTCCAAATGTATAATGACTGGAGTAATAACCCTAATATATACATACAAAACATAATTATCTCTTTGCCAGGATGGATAGAATGAACTGTACCTTTGTCAATTATGCTATTGAAAAAAGTTTCACTATCATGAGTTATTTTTTGTTCCTTGCTTTTCCTCTTTCCCGTCTTCAATTCTATAATTTTCAAATTGTGTTCGGAAGTATTCCAACATAAAACAGCTGTTTATATATGGTCAGTTCTTAGGTTTATTTCGGCTTAAAAATCACTGAATTGAACAGACGAATGTAATAACTGCTGACTTCGAATTGATGATGAAAAGAATAGGCTTCAGACACCTAATCCAATCACTTTGGATATTCAGTAATAAGTAATAATTATGATACGCACTGTGTGAGGTAACTCCATAACCGCACATATTCGTAAAGTTGACGAAAAGTTTTGTCAAGAAGCCTAAATTTCTCGAATATCACATTGAGTATTTGTTGCTGACATGGCACTCTGTGATTTTCGAAAATACCTTCGTATTTGATGAATTTACTGAATACTTGAGTTTGCTGTAGCTAGATTGGCAGAACTGTATTAATTTTCCTAGGCAACAAACTAATCGAAATAATCAATCATTTTACAGAAACCTCTCGTACGACATCCCAACGATCCAATGAGTTTAGAAAAAGTCCGTCAGTGCGAAATCCACATGCAACCCGCTCGCCCCAATTGCTGTAAATCCTGGTTGTCGAAGTTCCCAACGAGATCAAAACGTATCGATGTGATCTCCAGAATTACATTTCCACTAGTGTTTGCGTTGTTCAATGTTATATATTGGTCAACTTATCTTTTCCGAGAAGATGCCGAGGAGTCTTAAACTATCATTAACATTAATTATTATGATTTTTTCATGAGTGTAAATATACCAGTTTCGAAGGACCTAAGTTTTATTTGTTCGTTTGATGTTGTTATTATAATCCAGCGTTCATTATTCCGTCTACATTGTTAAGATTACAAATTAGAGATCGCACATGATTACGTAATAAATTTTCTAATGTTAAAATTATTCTGTTATTTCTATTCCGAATGATTCATAACCTCAACCGGTAGGTAAATGGCCCCTCTAGAATCCAATATATTTCAAATACTGTTGGTTGATAAGAATCACCTGAAAGAATTCTCCACCAACAAAAATGATTTCATTTACAATAATTCGATAATGTAGTTGTTTCTAACATACTTTCTGGTTGGAAAATGAGCAATTGTTAACTCACAAGAAGGCAAGGTAATAAAGAACTTTTGTGACTCTTCAACCTTTCTTCTTCATCTACTTATCAGAATTCACAGTGGCTAGAAACCCGCTCTACACCGGTTTAGTTATATAAGAAGCCAACCTTAACACTATGTTACAGTTATCACACACTTTCTGGGCGACATTGTACAGACAATATATAGGTAATAGACCAAGAGCCAGAGCCCATAAAATTCTCTGAATTTACTAAGCCTGTTTTTTTTTATGGCTTATTGCAGTGGTTGTGTACACAAACATACTGCGGTCAGTCAGGCGAAAGTGAGAACAGGTGTCTCAGGTACGCTATCGAACCTGCCGTACCTGCCGAGGTAATAAAACGAATTCACTAAAGCTGATAATCGTTATACAGATTGTATATTGCATATACATAAAAGTTACGACAGTCAGTCAGCTGAATATGGGGACAGAGCTGGTCAGTCAGTCGCAATGTATGTACAAAAAATAAATACGGTGCAATTAATTTACTACACTTCAAAATTTTTGTGAGGGTATTAAATGCTATATGAAACATAAAAAAAATGATCAGTTATCGATTTTGCGGGACAACGCCCGTCAGTCAGCAAAAGTAGAAATGAAAATTTCGTGCGGGCTTGGCG